>CM045498.1:25246335-26446335 GCA_024704745.1 Rosa lucieae
TCCTTCTCTTTCTGCATCTCCTTCTCTTCTGATTCCAGTGACTCGTTTTACTTCCTTTCTGTTTGCTTTTTGTGACTTTGAACTATCAGTGATTCGGTCCTTCGCTATATGTGAATGCGAATGACAAACTGAAACTGTTGCGGCCCCACCTGTTTGATGAAATGCGTCTATCAGCAACCTCTTCTCTTTCTTATGCTTACTTGAACTCTCAATATTCCTTTTACATTTTGTGTATACTTGAACAACATGACTATTTGTTCTTGCTGCTTTATACATGCCCGTATATTTCGGGGTTTAAAAGGTTAGCTCAACTTGTTGCATTCATAACCTGAATGCTGCGCAGGCAATCAGGCTAAAAAGTAAATCCCTTTCTGCAGATATATGTTAGGAACGAAGAATTCCGCATTGTTAATTTTGGATGGTTTGGACATCCCTTTATGCATATATATATATACAGATCCTATCCAGAGCGGAGCTCCGCTTTGAAAATTAACGTGTGAAGTTTAAGTTTTCGGTCACTTTTCGGTCGCATATCCACATCTCGACTGTTCAGTTTTTAGGTACTAGTGTATAGATCGTCTCTAAAAATTTTCAGCCAAAATGATGATCCTTAAGGCATTGATAAGTGCCTTAAAGCTAGTGCGGTTCAGGTTGACAGATTCAGTCCGTCCATTGGTTTAAACGAGTTAGATGCCTTAATGATCATCAATTTGGCTGAAAATTTGCAGAGATGATCTATACAGTAGTACCTAAAAACTGAACGGTTGAGATGTAGATATGCGACCGAAAAGTGACTGAAAACTCGAACTTCACACGTTAATTTCAAAGCGGAGCTCCGCTCTGGATTGGATCTGTATATATATATATATATATATATATGTTAAGCCATAATTTGATACTACAGGCTGTAGGAGGCTGTATACATTATTTGCTGCAAGTTAGTAACTAATGGAAATTGTGTGGCGAAAAACAAGACGAGTAAGTTGATGAGAATTGGACTTCATTGTTTGTTCCCAGTGTTATCCTGGGAGACCTAAGTTTACATGGGCTGCGTACAGAATTTCACTTTCTTTCAGTTCAAGATTGGAACCGAGATTTTTGCAAAATTGTTGTACAAGATTCATACAATATCGCCATTTGTCTGCTAATTCATTACTTTTGTATCTTTCAGTTCATCTCCATTGCAGCTTTAAAGTTACAGAAGCTCCCCCTCAGCTAAAGAGACATGCCGATTCAGTTGATGATGAATCATGGCCTCGCCTCTTCTTCATCTTAACTCAGCAGCATGTCTGAAATTCGGTTGCTTTTTGAATATGAAGTTGGATCATATTTTCATCTCATCTTTCAGTCAGACAGTCACAAACTCAAGCTGGAAGTGAGATCAAGGAAGGTGTCTTCACTGCAAGGGATTGTGATACCGCCCATTGGATGATCGTATCCAAATTCTTCTTCAGCTTGACTCAGCAAATCCATAAATGAAGGTTGGTTCAAGTATGATATTGGAATCACAAATCGCTTCTTCTGGCTCTCTCCGACATAGACTGCAAAATAGCCTTTTGGGATATCTAAGGTCTTTGAAGCCGTCTTGTTTGCATTAGATGAAGATCGGGTAAGACTTCTTTTGGGGCTAACAATTCCAGGCAGCTTGAAACCCATGGCTTATATATTTCCAAGTGGATAAACAATAAAAAGACTCGAAAGGATCTGGGAAAGAGAGAAAGCTTTGATGTTTGATGAATGAGAGGAGTTGAATTCCTGATTATTGATTTTTGTATGTAGATATAGATGATGAAAGGGTGTGTGGAAGATCATCGGCTACATGAAATGAGTGGTTAACATTGGCAGCAATGAGGGACACTAGCTTGTTTCAAATCAAGAAATCACATGGGTTTGTCTTACCATTCACGTAACTCATCCCCCAGCAGAAGCATATGCTGCTGTCCTTCTTTTCAAACAACTTGCCCTACTTCCTTGAGATGACAGACAATAGAGGGTCACAGGGACCAGAAGTGAGGTATCTGTCTAATAAATTGGTGGATCACCGAGCCAGCCTACCATGTGGTCTTGCTGCTTCATGTATGATATCCATGATCTCCAATGCCAACAAACTGAGCAAGTATTTCATTTGTCTAGTCAATCAAGGAAAGGCAATTGATGATCAGGCATGACAAGCTAACAACACAGGTATTGATTATATATTTGAATATCAGTTCCAGCTACTTGTTGAGATCCCAGTGATAAGAAATTAATGTACTCATGATTAGGTTGAGCCAGTTAGAAACTTGCACAAAGCTTTGAAGTTAATAATTTAAATTTAACCTACTGGTTCCAACCACATAAGAAGATTGCAAACTCTATTAAATGGTTGACATTTTTGATGTATGCATGCCCCGTCTCTCTATCTTTCCACAGAACATAGATATTTCCGCATGCATCAAAACCTTAGTCGTATGCCTCAAAGGAACCCTCTTACAATCGTACCTCTTTATTTGCATGCATTAGAGCATAAGCCTACTCACACGTGTGTTGTTTTGTAGGAAAAATAGCAGTCTTGACCAAATGCTAACTAGTATAGGGTATCATAAACTTGCATTGATGTTGAGAATCTTTACTGAAATTAAGAAAAGGTTTGTTGTCTCCCAGGATTTCCCAGCAGTGTATTCAATTCTAAAACTCCAAAGTCAATTTGCGATGTTTGTTACGGCATGCTGTTGATCCTGGAATTCGTCGTACCATTTCCCTGCTGGAACTTAATTCTCAGGGAAAGGTAATAACTCTTTTCATGCACTCCAGTTTTCGATTTTCTATCCTTTTTTACTGCAAGAAATTTTCTACTGCATTTCTACACTGTTGTTAACTTCCTTTTCCCCTCTGCATATTTGAGGTAATTTTTTACAGTTTAAGTGGACCTGCCATTGTTTACACATGAGAAAAAAGATGCCCATGTCTATTGTTAGTATTCTCTTGGTGTTTTATTCCTAAAAGAGGCATTGGGTATTTTCTGAATTTTTTATATGTTAAGCTGTTATTTAAAATGGTTTTTGAAACCTTTTTACTCACACAAGCGAGAAATATATGCAACTGTTTTGTCTCTGTCTTACTGTGTTAAAGTTGAGTCCAAAGATCACCATTTAGTCCTTTACTTTTTCGTTTATTTTCTTTGTGATGTTGCTGTTCTTTAATGCCTTATTCACTGCCTGTAGCTTTCAAGTTGCCAATTGATCATGATTATAAATGGGATGTTCCTTTGAAAATAAAATTACTTAAGTGATGATTGTTCTTGGTTTTGCAAACTATGAATCTAATGACGGCTGCACCTCCAACTTTGGTCATGTACTTTTCAAAATTTACGTACTCTGTTGTTATTCTTGCATCTCCACTTAGCATGAAATAATTTTTTAAGAAAGTTCTCTTTACTTGGATTTTGCAGTTGTTCTCAAACAATGATAGGCCTTGGTGGCTGGTCTTAGCTGAGATAACTAAAGTTGTATGATGTATGTCATGGACTTAACATAAGTTGTCACCGGCTCCAACGTGAACACCCTGGTTTTTCACTAACAGATACGGTGGTTAAATTATATGTTACATGTCAGAAACAGTAATGGAAATCAAATGATAACTGTGAGCTATGCATTGGGGAACAACTTGTGAATGACAGGAGGATTGAACTTTCAAAATGCAGGTCTGGATTCTGGAACAACTTTTGAGAAATAACTTCAATGAAATCATCAGTTCTATTTGCCAGTAGTATAGCCATGTCATATAATTGAGTATTCATTTAACCATCAGATTCTCAAGTTTGGTTTTTGGATGCTGCAGTGGCAATCAGGCCAAGGAGCTAGAAAATAATGAAAAATAAGAAAGCTGCAGAGGACTTAAAATATATTCCCATACTTTTCTTGATAGCAATAAAGAAGTTTACAAGGGATTGAAACACAGAATACTGTGCGTTCAAAATTGGAGTCCTGATTTTGGACCAGTGTCATCATTTGTCTGCTTCAAAAATTTTGTGTCTTCCTGCTCAGCTCTATTGCAGCTTCAGTGTTCCCGAAGTTTTCCTTGAACAGGTGTGAGTCCATTCAGTTGGATGATCAAGCATAGACTCGTCTTCATCTTGAGTCAGCAGTGAGTTTCGAAATGAGGAGGTTTTGGATCCAAGATCCACTTCATTAGTGTTCCTTCACACACTTAGGCGGGAAGTGAGATAAAGGAAGGTGTCTTCACTGCAAGGAATTGTGAGACCACCCATTGGATGATCGTATCCAAATTCTTCTTCAGACTGACTCAGCAAATCCAGGAACAGAGGTTGGTTCAAATATGATACTGGAATCACAAATCTCTTCATCTGTTTCTTCCCAACATAGACTGCAAGATAACCTTTTGGGACGTCTAAGGTTTTAGCAGCAGATAGAGATTGAATAAGACTTTTGGCATTAACAATTCCAGGCAACCGGAATCCCATGGTTTCTATATGAGTTGAAGAAAGCGGAAAAGAGTACGAAGGACTTGGGAAACAGAGAAGGTTTTGAATTCAAGGCAAGGAGAAAACTTAACTTCCTGATCTCAAATAATCGGTTTATATATAGAAGAAAGAAGGGTCTGTGGACAATCTTTAAATGAGTGGTGAAGACACACTATCCGTTTGCTACATGAAATGAGTGGCGAAGATGCGCACCTGTGAGGGACGGTAGATTGTGAAAAATCAAGAGATCACATGGGTATGTCTTGCCATTGATGAAGTCTATTGTAGAAACATCCTTCCCTACCTCATTGCATGAGAGACACAAAGTGGACCACCATAAGTGAAATTTCTATCTAATAAAAAGACTTCAGATGTTCATTTCTACCCAGCACTGATAATTGGAGCTGCTCTACAGACAAAAATTTGCGGTACTATATTAACAGTTCGATATGTGGTCAGATATAAATGATGTTATATACTGGGAGGAAGAAAGCTGGGCTAGCATGTGGCTTTGTTGTTTCATCTGTGTCTCGAGTGTCAACAAGCTGAGGAGGTGTTTCAATTGTCTGAGCAATCTAGAAATTTCAATAGACTGCCAACCATGACCAGAAAACCCAACAGGTACAGATTTTAAATATTTGAAGCATTTTTATTTAAATATTGGAGGACAAGGAGCATTGATGATTCATGATTTGATTGATCGATCTTAATATTTATGTTTTCCATTGAGAAACCCGTAGTGCCTAAGAAGATTGGAAATTGTAAACCTGCATAAGTCTTCCTGGTAGGAAATAGTAGAAATGAAAATGACCAAAAGAAAAACATAAAAAGAGAAAGAAAGAAAGAAAGAAATTGCAAGGAAATCTTCCAATATGTATTGAAAATATTAGTTATTGTGAGTATGAATATAAACAAGGGAGACATGAGCATTTGAGAATCACATGGTTCTGTCTTCAGATCGGGAAAAAAAAATGGCATTAGTTAAGTCTCCCTCTTAAGAAATATGTCCCATATGTCTAATATGTCTTGTCAATCACATAGCAATGATATTTGTAAACCTGATCATTCTTCTTTTACTCATCAGGACACACTTTTTTCTGTGGATTGTCAAAATGTAAAGGTTAATAAATACTACATGAGACAGTTTCCTTGTTTATTTTTATCTCTCAGTTAGTTTTCAAATATCAACAGTTTTGAGCAAAAATATCATAGTTATTGTAGCTAATATAAGAGATGTAATCTATGACAAGTTTTATCTTTACAGTATATATCTTCATAGAAAAACATTGTGATGTTTATATGGAGTGCCGACCTAATTACTAGTTTGAAATGCCGGAACTACTAGCATTATGACTGTTTTTACTTTTTAGAACATATGAGTTGAAATGGACATGAATGTGCCAGGTGTCTTGATGACCAAAGACACAAATGTGAATTAGGTAAAGTAAATAACTAAATATAACTCTATAGGGGATTGCATAATAAGAACATAATATAACATTAGGTTACAGATAGTTTCTTTGGTAACTCTGCCATCAAATATTAAACTTTATTAACATATTGTTCCTTTTGTCTTTAACCTTCAACATAACAAGTTTTTTTAAAGATTATTCTCTCGCCCCTAGCGCTCTGCTGTAGGCACGTCTCGTGGCCGTCGCATCCTAAATCTGCTCCATTCATGGAGATACTTCTAAGCTTCGGCCTCTGTGTGTTGGCTCTTGCTGTTTTCGACGGTAGAGTGTTGTTTGAGGAGAGTTTTGGTGTTGGTGTGGTCATGCCGGCGAGCCAAAGGAATTTTGGATTGACGAAGGAAGGCGGCGGTGGTTGTCGGCAGGAGTGGGATCTGGGTAGTGGGTTGCATCTGTTCCCTCTCTCTCACGGTGGTCTTTGCAGGTCGTACCATTCTGGCGCTGATGGTGCGATGAGCAGGCTGTGGTCTGGTGTAGGCGACCTTGTTTGGGCAGTCGGCGATCTTCGAGCTCTGCGTGATGAGGTAGACAACGGACCTTTGTTTGGAGGCATGGCGGAGATGGATACCGGGTGTGTCGTCGGCGGTAAGGTCGATTGCCCAGATGCTTTGGGTATGGGGCGAAGACCTATTGTATTCTGGGCTCAAGAGTTTGTGGACATGGGCCGAATCAACCATAGGTGGACAAGTGGATTTGGGTTTCCACAGTTTCGGATCCAGATCTGGGATCCGGGTGGTTTTTGCAACTGGATTTGGATCTGGGATCCGGGTGGACGTTGGACTGGGACCCATGTTTTTTTGTAGGCAGTTTGTTTGCAAGAATGGATTGGGGCTCCTGTGCTTTATTGGTTTTGGATCCAGGACCTAATTCTATGGTATTTGTTTATGAAAGATCGTCTGCCAACATGGCCATGTTCTGACACCCTTGGCCGGCTTCGAGTTTTCATTCTAGTACTATGCCTTTTGAGTTAATTCATTCAGATGTATGGGGTCCTTCTAAACATTCTACCCTTTCTGGAATGCGATATTTTGTGTTATTCATTGATGACTTTACTCGATTATCCTGGATGGTTTTACTTAAGTCCAAAGATTCTGTTTTCTCTGCTTTTACATCATTCCATAAGCATGTTCGTACTCAATATGATACACATGTTAAGGTATTTCATTCCGATAATGGGGGTGAGTTTATCAATCATTATTTTCATGTATATTTCCAACACCATGGCATCATACATCAAACTTCATGCCTACAGACACCTGAGAAAAATGGGTGTCTGAACTGAAAAATCGTCATCTTCTGGACATGGCTTGGTCTCTTCGACTTAGTGTTAACATGCCTAAGTATCTTTGGGGAGAGGCCGTATTGTGTGCTTCTCATCTAATCAATCGTCTTCCGTCTGTCCCTCTTCAAGGTCGTGTCCCACTTGAGGTTCTGTCTAACTATGTTTCTATTCCATCTTCTAATACTCTTCCTGCTCGTGTCTTTGGTTGTATTTCTTATGTTCATCTATATAAGAATCAGAGGTCAAAGTTGGATGCTAGAGCCCTTAAGTGTTAAGTGTGTCTTGTGGGGTGTGGTTCTCATCAAAAATGTTATAAATGTTATCATCCTCAATCCCAGAAGTTTTATGTCACCATGGATGTTACGTTCAGTGAAGATGCATATTATTTTTTGCCTCCTGTGACTCCTCGTCAGGGGGAGAAGTCTTGTTATTATGAAGATTTGTTTAGTGGGCAAGATGGGAGACTAGCAGCCGAGTACTCAAGGCTGGAGTGTTTTGGAACTGAACTTGAAAAAGAGGACAGCAGCCCATCGAACGGAGAAGAGAATTTGGGTAGTCAGCTACTGACCAGTCTACCGGATCAGTCTGACCGGTCGGTTGAAGAGGAAGTTTATGATTCTGTTTCCGATGAAATTCCTGATGTCACCAATGCCGTTTTGAACAGTTCTTCTGTATCTCCCTCTCCTTCAGTGGTCTTGCCTGCTTAATCATCACCCGAGGTATGTTCTAATCCTTCTTTATCTAATACTCCTTCTGTATCAGCTAGTGTTCCTTCTTCTGTGTCAGATATTGTTCCCACCAAAACTCTGCCTAGTCGTTCCACCTGTGGTCAACCCCGAAGCACTATGAACCTACTCTAAATGCCAAAGCTAAATACCCCGTTTCTAATTATGTGTCGACCCATAGGCTATCTAAACCATATGTAGCCTTTGTGAATCAATTATCTTCTGTGTCTCTCCTTAGTAAAGTGCAGGATGCAATGAGGGATGAGAAGTGGATGCAAGCAATGACTGTCGAAATGGATGCTCTTGAGAAGAATTGTACGTGGGAGCTAGGATCATTACCACCCGGGAAGAAGACAGTTGGTTGTCGGTGGGTGTATACCGTGAAACACAATTTAGATGGATCGGTGGACAGGTACAAGGCAAGACTAGTGGCTAAAGGCTATACTCAGAAGTATGGAGTGGATTATGATGAGCCATTTGCACCATTGGCCAAAATTAACACAATTCGGGTACTCCTTTCGTTAGCTGCTAAAGAGAAGCTGGATGGACAGATCATTATGTTTCCCTTCGTTCCTACTGAAGAACAGTTGTCGCATATTCATACAAAGGCTCTCTCGAGTAAAGCCTTCTATGACTCACTTGACAAGTTGGGCATCCGTGATCTGTATGCACCAACTTGAGGGGGAGTGTTGGCGTGAGTCATGCCATGTAATTAGGATCGTGAATATTTTGTATTATTAGGATTATTTTGTTGTAATTAGTTTCCTAATTAAATCACATCAGAAAATTCTCAATCTCTTATTCCTTTGTTCTGTTTGACTGTTTGCATATTCATCTTTGTGGAATGCTTCCAGTGCAATTTATGATGAAGCTAAGTCAGCACTTCGAAAATGAGGATATATTCTCTACAGGGTATTGTACGGCTATCCAAACACTTCTCCTGAGATGCTAAGCAAGTGTGAGAACTGAGACGTTTACATTGCAAGGAATTTTGATGCCGCCTATATGATGATCACATCCAAATTCCTCTTTAACTTGACTCAGCAAATCCAGATAGAAAGGTTGGCTTAAATGTGATATTGGAATTCCAAGTCGTTTCTTCTGGCTAGGTAGGCGAATCTTTTGCCTTCAATGGTTCAGTGACTGAGCATTGGTCTTAGACTAGCTGTTTGACGAAATTTAGATGACTTATTCTTATATCTCTGATAGTAACTCTCTTTTGCTTCCCCCCCCCCCCCCCCCCCCCCCCCCCCACTAAACTCTGTTACAGAACTCAACTGAAGGGGCTAGCTCAACCAGAATTTGGTTTTCTTTTCTTATCTTTTCCTCTGCTATGATATAATCCTTCCCAATGAAAATTCCAGCTCTAATTATTCTTTTAATACCACAGGCTATCAAAGATTAATTAAAGCCTATGGATGACTATCTGCATATTTTGATGGGAAAGGACCTCTATCATTAATTTTGAGAGATCGCATCATATTGATGTGGTTTAATTGAAGACCCCGTTTTGTATGAGGCATGCCTTGGTTAAAAATCAGATAAGCCATTAGTTCATTAGTAGTATTTCCTTATCAAAATTTGCTCGGATTTGTTAGTTGTAGACTTGCAGCATAGAGATACAATGAAAAAAAAATATGACATATATAATGGAAATTACTGACAACTAATTAGAAAATTGATCAGGAGAATTTGAAATATATTGTATATTCCCATTATTTTTCTGGAGGACAAGAAAATTTTACATGGGGTTCAAAATTTGGTGTCAGGAACTTCAGACAGTAGTTGTCTACTTGTCTTATAGAGTTCATGCAATGTCATTTGCCTGCTTCATGAGATGTGATTTGATTCTTTCTTTTTCCTATCAGCTCAGAATCAGCTTGGAATACAGCAGATTTCATTTCCCCTCGGCGCAAGAGGCGAATTGATTCAGTACATGATGAGTTAGCCTCTTCAATCTTGACTCAGCTGCGAGTTTCCTAATGAGGATGTTTTGGATCCAACTCCACTTCAGTAGTGTTCTTGACTCACACACGAAGGCGGTAAGTGACATCAAGGAAGGTGTCTTGACTGCAAGGAATTGTTATACCACCCATTGGATGATGGTATCCGAATTCTTCTTCAGCTTGACTCAGCAAACTCTGGAACAAAGGTTGGTTCAAATATGATATTGGAACCACAAACCGTTTCTTCTGGCTCTCTCCAACATAGACCACAAAGTAGCCTTTTGGGATATCTGATGTTTTTATGTTGGCAATTCGAGGCAATCGGAAACCCATGATTTATATATTACTGAAGTGATCAAAAGTGGAAGAAAGAATTGAAAGGACTTGGGAAACAGAAAAGCTTTATTTGATGCTTGCAATGAGAGGAGTTGAGTAGCTTATGAAGTTGATCATGTGTGTATATATAGGTGAGATGGTATGTGGTAAATCATCTGGTAGATGAAATGCTTGGTGAAGAAGAACCGAGTTGGGCTCCAGTTAGGAACAGTAGCTTGTGAGAGATCACATGGGGAACTTAAGCCCCACTTGGATTTCACATGTAAATGTTACCAAACTGTATACTTGGATAGAAACATACGTTCCCTACCTCCGTTGGATATATAGCCGACAAGAAGAAGATTAGCTACCACAAGTTTCAATATATGTAACAAACTACATATATATGTTGAAAGATAGAGGCTGCAATAATCATCTAGTGGTGAAGATTGAAGGACTATCATATAGTACATGAAATGAGTGGTCAAATGGATACCAATGAGGGACACTGGGCGGCTTGTGAGAAATCATGAAATCACATGGGTTTGTTTTTGTCTTGCCATTCACATAACTCATTATCCCTCCAGGAGATTTCAAGTATGCTACTGAAGAAACTCTCTTCTTTTGTAGAGACATCCAAGTCTTCGATCTGTTCCTCCTATATATAACTTACAAGAGAAAGGGACGCGACTTCCGAAGCAGGGAGCCATTAGCGAACTAAGGTTTTGTTTGGTTTACCGAAAGAAAAGTAATTCATTTGTCTTTCCCATGGGAATGGAAATGAAATTTATCAACAACTTTCCATTCTGATGTTTGGTAACGTAAGGAAAGTTATCAGGAAAATTGTTAAAAGTTTGTCAATAATGTAATAAAATAATATGTTATGAGTAATAAATACAAGAAAAGAATAGAAAAAAGTGATTCATTTGAGATTTGGAATTAACTACTTTCTCCTTTATTTTCTCTTCCTTCAGGAAACGATTTCCTTTCCTTTTGCATCCCAAATGCAAGAAAGGATCCTTCAGGAAATGATTTCCTTTCATTTTGCATCCCAAACGCAAGAAATGAACAAGTTTAATTTCCTAATACTTCTCTTCTGCGAACCAAACGTGGCCTAAAGGTTTTTCATGTGAAGGTGGAAAATTGGGAGGTTATAGATTCCAGATTCCTTTGTGTTAGTGTTTCATCGATAGAGAAGGTACTTACTAAAATATTTCAAAATCCTTTGCGCGTATACGAAGCTTGAGCAAAATGTTGATGAATTAAATTTAAGCTACTAGGTGTACTGTTCATATGAAGATTGCATACTTTAAGCTGAATATACCAGCTTGAGAAATGCGCAGGTTCAGTGTGTTTCATATATGGTCTCTAGGCTCAACAAGCTAAAAGAACAGTGCATACAATTGGTCTGGTCAATTTAGAAATTTCAATTAATTGGTTATGATTGGAGACTAGAAAAAATAGTTATTCACAATGATATTACAAGAAAATTAATGATGAAATAAGAATACGCATAATCCTTTTGATTTTTAATTAATAACTTTACCGAAAACTAGCATGTCAGGATACTAGTATATATAAGAAGCAAGATACTAGTGTATATAAGAAGCAACTGCAAGACATGAGAGGCGCCACTTCAAAGATCGGGTCAAAGTATAGGAGCTCTAAAATTGGCTATTGATCTTTTCAGTTTGTTAAAAAAAAATGATATTATTATCTATGTATATCCCCTTTAACTGCCTCACTTCAAGCACAATTTGAATTCATAAAGGTATGCTTTCGATACATCCGATATTCCGATACCAGAACTAAAGCCTTGTGACATGATCTTCAAGTTCGTATAAAGAATTAAAGATTATTCAAAAAATATTAACTTGGATATGTGCCATAAGCAGTCAAATTTATTAGTTTTTTAAATCTTGGTTAAAAGTTTAAAACTAACAGAGAAAGGAAACGTGAGGCACGTGTGCTTTTAAAATATTTGTTTTACAAGTCCCACATCGAGAACACCGACGAGATGAGTCTGTTCATATAGGTTGACCTTGCAAGAGAGCTCGTCCCTTCGGGGACATCCGATAAAATTGGAACGATACAGAGAAGATTAGCATGGCCCCTGCGCAAGGATGACACGCATAAATCTGGAATTTATAACCTTCCCAATTTTTCACCTTTGCTTTCTGGGTATTTGTTTTTCTTCGTTTCTGTTTGCTGTTTATGACTTTGAAATATCAGTGACTCGGTCCTTGGCTACGCATGAAAAATTGAGATGTTGCCCACCACCTGTTTGATGAAATGCGTCTGACAACCTCTTCTCTTTCTTAAACTCAACATTCCTTTACATTTTGTGTAATTCTTGGGTTTGAAGAATGGAACTTTTCTGTTTTAATGCATTATACTTGAATAACATGACTATTTGATCTTGCTGCTTAATATATTCCTGGGTTTTAAAGGTTAGCTCAACTTGTTGCATTCATACTCTTCCTATTCATATTGTAAAACCTCTTTATTTGGTTTTGAATATCACACGGGAAGCCATGTAATGCACACAAGTTCGGTCTTGAATGCTGCGCAGGCAATCAGGCTAAAAAGTAACCCTTACTGCTTATATATGTGAAGGAGGAAGTATTCACCATTGTTAATTTTGGATGATTTGGATGTTAAAAAGTAAATCCCTTTATGCAGATATACATTAAGCCATAATCTGATACTGTAGGCTGTAAGAGGCAGTATACATTATTTGTTGTGAAAGTATGCTGCAAGTTAGTAATAGTGTGGCGAAAAACAAGACAAGTAAGTTTATCAGAATTGGACTATATGATTTGTTTCTAGAGTGATATCCTGGTAGAGCGAAGTTTACATGGGCCGCATACAGAATTTTACTTTCTTTCGGTTCAAAATTGGAACCGAGATTTTTGCAGAAATTGTTGTACAAGATTCATACAATACTGCCATTTGTCTGCTTCATTACTTTTGTATCTTTCAGTTCAGCTCCATTGCAGCTTTAAAGTCACAGAAGCTCCCCCTCAGCAAAAGAGTTATGCCGATTCAGTTGATGATGAATCATGCCCTCACCTCTTCTTCATCTTGACTCAGCAGCATGTCTGAAATTTGGTTGCTTTTTGAATATGAAGTTGGATCATATTTTCATCTCATCTTTCAGTCAGACAGTCACACACTCAAGCTGGAAGTGAGATCAAGGAAGGTGTCTTCACTGCAAGGGATTGTGATACCGCCCATGGGATGATCGTATCCAAATTCTTCTTCAGCTTGACTCAGCAAATCCATGAATGAAGGTTGGTTCAAGTATGATATTGGAATCACAAATCGCTTCTTCTGGCTCTGTCCGACATAGACTGCAAAATAACCTTTTGGGATATCTAAGGTCTTTGAAGCAGTCTTCTTTGCATTAGATGAAGATCGGGAAAGACTTCTCTTGGGGCTAACAATTCCAGGCAGCCGGAAACCCATGGCTTCTATATTCTCAAGTGGATAAACAATAAAATGACTTGAAATAATCTGGGAAAGAGAGAAAGCTTTGATGTTTGATGAATGAGAGGAGTTGAGTTCCTGGTGATTGATTTGTGTATGTATATATAGATGAAGAAAGGGTGTGTGGAAGATCATCTGCTACTTGAAATGAGCGGTTAACATTGGCAGCAATAAGGGACACTAGCTTGTTTCAAATCAAGAAATCACATGGGTTTGTCTTGCCATTCGCGTAACTCATCCCCCAGCAGATGCATATGCTGCTGTCCTTTTTTTCAAACATCTCGCCCTACTTCCTTGAGATGACAGACAATACAGGGTCACAGGGACCAGAAGTGAGGTGTCTGTCTAATAAAACCTATCAGATAAGGACTCATAATATCCTTGATTCAGACTTGCACTTCTAATCCAACTCTGGACCACCGGTGAATAATGTTTCTTTACAGACAAGAATTGTTGGATCACCAAGCCAGTCTACCATGTGGTCTTGCTGCTTCATGTATGATATCCATGATCTCCAATGCCAACAAACTGAGCAAGTATTTCATTTGTCTAGTCAATCAAGGAAAGTCAATTGATGATCAGGCATGCTAACAACACAGGTATTGATTATATATTTGAATATCAGTTCCAGCTATTTGTTGAAATCCCAGTGATAAAGAAATTAATGTACTCATGATTAGGTTGATCCAGTTGGAAACTTGCACTAAGCTTTTAAGTTAATAAATTAAGCTTAAAAGGATTGCAAACTCTAATACATGATTATGTATGCCTCATATCTCTGTCTTTCCACAGAACATAGATATTTCCACATGCATCAAAATCTTAGTTGTATGCTTCAAAGGAACCTTCTTACAATCGTACCTCTTTATTTGCATGCATTAGATACGCCCATATAAGCCTACTCACATGTGTGTTGTTCTGTAGGAGAAATATCAGTCTTGATCAAAAGCTAACTAGTATAGGGGTATCATAAACTTCCACGGATGCTGAGAATCTTTTCTGAAATTTATAAAAGCTTGCTTTTCTCCGTGGATTTCCCAGTAGTGTATTCAATTCTAAAACTCCAAAGTCGATTCCAATGTTTGTTAGAGCATGCAGTCGATCCTGGATAATAACTTAATTCTCAGGGAAAGATGACAACTCTTTTCATGCACTCCAGTTTTCGATTTTCTATCATTTTTTACTGCAAGAAATTTTCTACTGCATTTTACACTGTTTGTTAACTTTCTTTTCCCCTCTTCCTTTTCCACAGATTACTCCCTTATCTCACTTCTATAGGAAAAAAAAAATTGACCTGCCATTGTTCGCACATGAGAAACAAGATGCCCTTTTCTATTGTTAGTATTTTCTGAATTTTTTATACGTTGTGCTGTTATTTAAAATGGTTTTTGAAACCTTTTTTACTCACACAAGCGAGAAATATATGCAACAGTTTTGGCTCTGTCTTATTGTGTTAAGGTTGAGTCCAAAGATCACCATTTAACCCTTTCCTTTTTTTTCTTCTATTTTCTTTGTGATGTTGCTGTTCTTTAATGCCTTATTCACTGCCTCTAGCTTTCATGTTGCAGATTGATCATGATTATAAATGGGATGTTCTTTTGAAAATAAAATTACTTAAGTGATGATTGTACTTGGTTTTGTATGTTCTTTGCAAACTATGAATCTAAGGACGGCTGCACCTCCAACTTTGGTACTTTTCAAAATTTACATACTTATTGTTGCTATTCTTGCATCTCCCCTTAGCATGAAATAATTTATAAGAAAGTTCTCTTTACTTGGATTTTGCAGTTCTTCTCAAACAATGATAGGCCTGGTCTTAGCTGAGATAACTAAAGTGGTATCATGTAGGTCATCGACTTAACATAAGTGGTCACTGGCTCCAACATGAACTCCCTGGTTTTTCACTGATGGATACAGTGGTTAAATTATAGGTTACATGTCAGAATCAGTAATGGAAATCAGATGATAACTGTATGCTATGCATTGGGGAACAACTTGTCATGTCACTCATGTGAATGACAGGAAGATTGAACATTCAAAATGCATGTCTGGAACAACTTTTGATAAATAACTTCAATGAAATCATCAGTTCTAGTTGCCAGTAGTATAGCCATGTCATATAAGTGAGTATTCATTTAGCCATCAGAATCTCAAATTTGGTTTCTGGATGCTGCAGTGGAAATCAGGCCAAGGAGCTAGAAAATAATGAAAAATAAGAAAGCTGATGAACACTTAAAATATATTCCCATACTGTTGTTGATAGCAATAAAGAAGTTTACAAGGGATTGAAACACAGAATACTGTGAGTTCAAAATTGGAGTCCGGATTTTGGACCAATGTCATCATTTGTCTGCTTCAAAAATTTTGTATCTTGCTGCTCAGCTCTATTGCAGCTTCAGTGTTCCCAAAGTTTTCCTTGAACAGCTGTGAGTCCATTCAGTTGGATGATCAAGCATAGACTCATCTTCATCTTGAGTCAGCAGCGAGTTTTGAAATGAGGAGGTTTTGGATCCAAGATCCACTTCATTATT
Organism: Rosa lucieae; assembly: GCA_024704745.1. Taxonomy (NCBI): domain Eukaryota; kingdom Viridiplantae; phylum Streptophyta; class Magnoliopsida; order Rosales; family Rosaceae; genus Rosa; species Rosa lucieae. Next base: position 25,262,555 of record CM045498.1, read on the forward strand.
GTTCCTTTACACACTGAGGCGGGAAGTGAGATCAAGGAAGGTGTCTTCGCTGCAAGGAATTGTGAGACCACCCATTGGATGATCGTATCCAAATTCTTCTTCAGCTTGACTCAGCAAATCCAGGAACAGGGGTCGGTTCAAATATGATACTGGGATTACAAATCTCTTCATCTGTTTCTTCCCAACATAGACCGCGAGATAACCTTTCGGGACATCTAAGGTCTTAGCAGCAGATAGAGGTTGAATAAGACTTTTCTTGGTGTTAACAATTCCAGGCAACCGGAATCCCATGGTTTTTATATGAGTTGAAGAAAGCGGAAAAGAGTTAGAAGGACTTGGGAAACAGAGAAGGTTTTGAATTCAAGGCAAGGAGAATACTTGACTTCTTAATCTCAAATAATCGGTTTATATATAGAGGAAGAAAGGGTCTACAATCTTTGAATGAGTGGTGAAGACGCACTATCCGTTTGCTGCATGAAATGAGTGGCGAAGATGCGCACCAGCGAGGGACAGTAACTTGTGAAAAATCAAGAGATCACATGTGTATGTCTTGCCATTGATGTAGTCTACTGTAGAAACATCCTTCCCTACCTCATTGCACGAGAGACACGGAGTGGACCTTCATAAGTGGAATTTCTATATAAGAAAATGACTTAAGATGTGGATTTCTACCCAGCACTGATAATTGGAGTTGCTCTACAAAGAATATGTGGTACTATATTAACAGTTCTATATGTGGTCAGATATAAATGATGCTATGTACTGGGAACAAGAAAGCTAGGTTAGCATGTGGCTTTGTTGTTTCATCTATGTCTCCAGTGTCAACAAGCTGAGGAAGTGTTTCAATTTTTGATCTGTCTAGAAAATTAAAGAGACTGCCAACCATGACCAGAAAACCCAACAGGTGCGGATTTCAAATATTTAAAGTTTTTTACTCAAATATTGGAGGATGAGGAGCATTGGTGATTTATTATTTGATTGATCGATCTCAATATTTTTGTTTTCCATTGAGAAACTTGTGCTAGCTAAGAAGATCGAAAACTGTAAACCTGCTCAAGTCTTTCTGGTATGAATCAGTTGAAATTAAAATGACCAAAAGGAACTTAAAAAGAGAGAGAAAGAAAAGAAAGAAAGAAATTGCAAGGACATCTTCCAATCTGTACTGAAAATCATAGTTGTTGTGAGTATGAATATAAACAGGGGAGACGTGAGCATTTGAGGATCACATGATTCTGTCTTCAGATTGGAAAAAAAAAAAAAAAATTGGCATTAGTTGAGTCTCCCTCTTAAGAAATAGGGACCTTGCCAGCTAGCTTGTGTGAGTTGTGTCCATATGTCTTGTCAATCACATAGTAATGATATTTGTAAACCTGATGATTCTTCTTTTCCTCATCAGGGTGTACTTTTTTCTTTGGATTGTCAAAATGTAAGAGGTTAATGCTACATGAGACAGTTCTGTTGTTTATTTTTATCTCTCGGTTAGTTTTCAATAGTTTTGTACAATGGCCTCATAGTTTATTGAAGCTCATATAGCTGATGTAAGGAGAGATATAATCTATGACAAATAGTTTTATCTTTACCGTATCTATCTCGGTAGAAAAACATCGTGATGTTCATATGAAGTGCCAACCTAAATTACTAGTTTGAAATGCAGAAACTACAAACAATATGATTGTTTTTAGAACATATGAGTTGAAATGGACATGAATTTTCCAGGTATCTTGATGATCAAAGACACAAACGTGAATAATATAAAGTAAATAACTAAATATAACTCTGTAGGCAATTGCATAATTAAGAATATAAGATAACACTAGATGCATGAGGAATAAAATATGATAATTATTACCATTTTTTTTTTTTTTTTGGAGAGCCAACAATGAATTTTACATGGGATTAAAAACGGTCAACTAAGACAAAATCATGATGTTAGGGTGAATGTGGTCTATGTGAGTTCATGAGATTGTCATGTCACTTTCTGCTTCATAAACTTTGTATTTTTCTGCCCATCTTGCAGACAACATCAGACTTGCAGAAGTATCCCCTCAACAGAAGATATGAGTCTATACCATTGATGCTCAACACTGGCCTCTTTATCTTGACTCAGCAGCGTGTTCTGAAATGTGGATGGTTTGGGATCCCAGGTTCAAATCAGAAGCATTCACTCACACACTTAAGCGGGAAGTAAGGTCAAGGATGGTGTCTTCACTGCAAGGAATGGTGATACCGCCCATTGGATGATTGTATCCAGATTCTTCTTCAGCTTGACTCAACAAATCCAGAAATAAAGGCTGGTTCAGAAAAGTGATTGGAATCACAAATCGCTTCTTCTGACTCTCTCCCACATATACTGCGAAAAAGCCTTTTGGGGTTGAAGTTGTTTTAGCAATTCCAGGAAAGCGGAAACCCATGATTTCTATATTCCCAAGTGAAGGAGGAAGAATTTTAAGGACTTTAAAAAAAGAGAAAGCTGTGATGCTTAGCAAGGAGAAGGTTTGAGTTGCTCATGAACCTGACCATGCCTGTGTATATATAGCTGTTAGGGTGCGTGGAAACTCATCTTGTACATGAATGATTGGTGAAGAGGCACTGACGTAGGGAAACTAGGTTGTGAGAAACCACATGGGTTTGTCTTCCTACTCAAGTTCTTCATCCCTCAAGGACATTTCACATGCAAAGGATACCAGACTGTATCCCTATGTTGATACATGATTCCCTACGTTAAATGAATTAAGAATCTCCATCAGTTATTTGATATATGAAATGAGTGGTGAAGATGGCAGTAGTTGGGGACAAAAGTGGGCGAGAAATCAAGGAATACATGGTTTGTCATGTCCTTCACGTTGATTTTGCATATGCTAGTGTTCCAAAATCTATGGTTTTGTAGAAACATCTATCCCTACCTCGTTTACATATATAACAACGGGCTCATTAACTGGTGTTCCTTCACAGATAGAAATTTCTGGTGCTGCTATAATAGTTTTACGATGGGTCCGGAACATAAAGGGCTGAGCATCTGCTTTCCTGTGTCATTTATGATCCATTCATCTATAGTATCACCAAGCTAAGGAGGTCTGTCATTTTACTTGGTCAAATCTATAACATTCACTTGGTCAAGCTTGACAAGAAGACCGTACCAAATTCATTTCTTAATCTACTAGAATTAGATATAGAAGAATTGGATTATGTGGTTTAGGATTATTGGTCTCAATAACCCTTTTCATTTTTCCCCACATTTTTATTTAAATATGGAGTCTTTAGCTTCATTTTGATATTGGCTTTGGCTATTACTATGTTTGTCTCACTTTCTGCAATCAAGTTTATGTTTTTGCTGCTAAGGTTTGGAATTCTCAGCAGTATATGTTATGGGTTGGCATCAAGTTTGGTATTTGAGTCCTGGAAAAGGTGATGATGATCTTGCAGATCAATATACAAATGACGACCTTTCAGATCAATATACAAATGAGCTTCGGGGTTGTACGAAATGTTAACTGAACATGTGAAAGATCTATTTGAAACTGAGAACTTCATTTGATTACAGTTAGTTGCTAGTTTACTTAAAGAAAGAAATTGATAATTGTTTACAACCTGAGTACAGTTATACTTCCCGCAGCAATTTTCCGTTTGTATTTAAACACATCTTAGCTATCTATGCTAATCAAAAACTTAAAAACATACAAAATTTAGCATGCATAGAGTAGAAATTCTACCCCGCGGCATCGCGCGGGTTCTCATTCCTAGTATGCTTCTATATTTGACAAGGCACTGGTGAAGTGGTGAACGTCAAACTGAAATAAACAAATGGTCATGGTTGTAATATAAAACGATGCAAGACCAGCTACATGCGCTCCTTACAATAAACATTTATTCACTAATACATAATATGTATTAATTGGAAAACAACAGTGGTTGTCCATCGCATGAAGATCCAGTACTACCATCTTTAAAAGGACCGGTTGATGTAGAAACAACATCCCAATAAGCCTTGGTGGTTATTTCATGAGCTCTAAAATCTCCTTCCTCTGCCAACTTAATTTGTCCAACATGATCAGAAGATTTTATTGTTGATCGAACTTCCTCCAGCTCCACTGCTACTTCTTTCATAGTAGGACGTTTCTTTCCATTCAAATTTAAACATCTCCTTGCAATGTTAGCTACTTTTGTAATCTCCTCTTTCCCACCGTCCTTCATAACCTGAGCATCGATAATATCAAACAGACAATTCTGCTCCATGGAAATAAGGAAATAAGTTGCTAGACTTCTGCTTTCTTGCGGCCTTGTCACAGAAACTGGTTTTTGTCCTGTCAAGAGCTCAACAAGAACCACACCAAAACTATACACATCACTCTTGTCTGTAAATTGGCTAGACTGAAAGTACTCCGGATCTAAATAACCAAATGTTCCGTGTACTAGTGTGGTAAGATGTGTCTGATCAACAGAAACTGATCTTGAAGTCCCAAAGTCTGCAACTTTTGCTCTATACTTATCATCTAAGAGGATGTTTGTAGACTTGATATCCCGATGGTAAATAGGATAAGAAGCTGCCGAGTGTAAATAGAAAAGAGCTCCTGCAACTTCGGTTGACACTCGCAAACGCGTCTCCCATGTAAAAGGAAACTCCTCATCTTGGTGATTATGAATATAATGAGAAAGTGTTCCATTGGGCAAAAATTCATAGATTAAGAGAGGAACTTCGGTCTCTAAACAACAACCCAATAGTTTAACCACATTCCTGTGGTTAATTTGTGAAAGAATCACAATTTCATTAATGAATTGTTCAACTTCACCTCCATTAGCTAGTTTAGATTTCTTTACCGCAACAATTCTCCCATCTGTCAACATTCCCTTGTAAACGGTACCTTGGCCTCCCTCTCCAAGAATTCTGTCTACATTAAAACGATCTGTTGCTTTTTCTAATTCCTTTGAACTGAACAACTTAATTTTTTCAACATTAACTTCTCCTGAAGATAATTGTTGTTCTAATAATAAACCACCATTCTGTTTATAGAGTTTTTCCTTGCGTATTCTGTCTTTCCTCTTCTTTATGACATTACGTAACCACCACACAACAATTACAAGCAACAAGAGTCCAACACCACTGCCAGTACCTGAATAAGTCAAAATGAGAAGGTTTACTTGGTCAATAAGATAGATATGGTTTGCCAGCTGTCATGTATCTTTCATTGGCTTTGCAACTGGTTAAAATTATAACATTTGTTTTTCATTTGCGTCAAAATGAGAAGGTTTACTTGGTCAATAAGATAGATATGGTTTGCCAGCTGTCATGTATCTTTCATTGGCTTTGCAACTGGTTAAAATTATAACATTTGTTTTTCATTTGCTTGGATAACATAATGCTTTGCATAAGAAATTTTTGGTTTTTTGAAGTTAAAAATGCGACTTGTTGGTACCAAATCATGGAGATCAATAGCGTCATGTGATGGATGGAGTGTGGTGGAGTGGCGGATTGAGTGGGTAATGGTTGGATTAAAAAAATATTAAAAATACAGGCTATAAACTTGGCGTGTGAGATCAAATTTGGTCCCTTTACAAGATAATTTAAAGATTTTTATGTACAGGAAAGATGTTGAGGGATAAAGTTTTGCAGTTCTAAAATTAACAACCGAATATATTGCTAGAGAGTCTTTGAGGTTAGGTCAAGTGGTGAGAGGATTTGAGAATTGGATTACGACTGGGTTAGTCAGGGGTTCGACTCCCCCTAATGTAACAAAATATTGCTAGGATAAAGTATCATCAACCCATAAATAGAAGGTAGAAACCAGATCGTTAAAAAAGTCAACAAAAATTCTGCACCCAAGCAATTTGCGTACAGTTGTGTTTCTATCAGAAAATAGTAGTAAAAATACACATATATGATATTTGTTTTTGGTCGTGAACAAAGTGGTGATTTAGAACAACGCTTAAAATATATATATATATATATATAATTTTTCTCAGGTGCGTACGTCCGTACCGAATTTTCGGTACGGATTTCTTGTTTTCGACCACTTTCCGGCCACATTTTTACATCTTAACCGTTCAGTTTTTAGGTCCTAGTGTATGATCTACCTCTACAAAATTTCAGCCAATTTGGTGATCGTTAAGGTATCCAAATCTACAATTTACACGAACGGACCGAATCTGTCGAACCAGAACCGTTCGTATTTATAATGGTAAATTGCAGTTTTGAATCCCTTAACGATCACCAAATTGGAGGAAATTTTGCAGAGGTGATCTATACTCTAGAAACTAAAAAATGAACTGTTAAGATTTAAAAATGTAGCCGGAAAGTGGTCGAAAACAGGAAATCCGTACCGTCCGCTCGGTTCGGACGTCCATACCTGAGACGGACTGTGTATGTATATATATATAAATAAATAAATAAAAAGAGCAGTCGTGCACATACCCATTAAAATGAAAAAGAGTTTTCTAGCAGATTGATTGTCGATGTTGTCTTTGATGCACGTCCACGCGTCTTGGTTTCTGAAACCTTTGTTACATAAACATGAGTAATTTCCATGAGAATTTGTGCACCTTCCATTGTTGCAGGGGTCAATTTGTGAAGCCTTGCACTCATCAATATCTGATAACGAATCAGGTGAACTAACTTGAGGATTTTGAGCTTTGATTTCCAGCTGCAAAAACTGACATAAATATAAAAGAGATGGAAATAACGCACCTTGGCAACCATTTGGGAGATATGGGTTCCCTTCGAAGCCTGGCAAGCACTGGCAATAGTAACCAGACGGTTCAGTCTGGTCGTTGATGGTTCTGTTCACACACTTGCTATCTGCCTTGCAAGCATAGTCGGGCCTCTTTTGAGCTTCGGCACATGGCCCATCCTGAATTTCCCAGTTAAAAATCGTGGGAAGCCTTTCGGTTTTGTACAGTTCTGGAAAACTTGTATTAGTGAATGTGAACTTGTCTTCTTCCACAACGAAGGCGTAGCTGCAGCGGTTGAACGCATGGACCTTCGTATGGTTAGAAGGGCTAGTCAATGTGAATGTTCGATTCTTGAGTCCGATAGGGATGGAAGTCTGGCAACACCCGATGCCAGAGCATGACCCGTTAACAGCACTCTTAAGATTGTTGCATATGGAGATGCACCCCGTTTGGTACGTATCTCCATCAGGGCCGCTCCCTTGCAGAAATGCATAAGTATCACAGCCAGCGGCCGTAAACTTATTTCTGGTACTAGAGATGGTGAACGAAGGAGGGATCGGGAACTGTGGGGAATGGTGTTCTGTCATATTACCATGTTCGTCATAGCAATCATAGGCTTTGAGAGTCATTAAATGCAACTCACCTTCAGCAAGCGATATGTAAGTAACAGGGACACCACCCGCCGCGAATTTTGGGATTTCGGCGGATTCGTCGCAAGAGAGGTTGAACCCTTCGCGCAGGGAACAATCCTCCCCTATGCCGAAAGGATATGGGATTGTGACGTTACCACATCGGTCAAGACAGCCGGGCTGGGCTTGATCAGCGGCTACTGCTGCGGCCACCACTAGCAATGAAATCACTTGTATAACAAGCATCCTTGTAGTAAGTGGGATGATGTAATTGCAATACTAATACATTTAAGCCTGGCCTATTATAGGATTTGGAGGAAGACCCGGTACTAGCACGAGGTGGCTCAGAAAGGAGAAATTTTGAATGATGCCTTTTTTGGGCATTGAATTTGAATTTTAACCATGTTTTTTCAAACCATTAAAAAAAGACCATGTAAAGGGTTGAAAAGTAACAAACTGTCCTTATTAAATTTCCAACTTCAATAATGAAAAAAAAAAAAAGCAGCCTTATTATTATTATTATTATTATTATTATTATTATTTAATTTTTATTTTTTTAACAAATTACATATAAGATAGTGACAAAAGATGACTTAACAAATACATCTTTTAAAAATTGAATTAAACATATAAGGATTAAATCTTACAAATAAGAATAATCTGCTATCCACTTGTCACATGTTATGAGTTAATTTACTTTTTTACCTTTAACTACTTCTTTAAAGATTGAATTAAGGGCACGTTTACTTACTTGGAATGTGAGGGAATGATTAAGGGGTAAAACTATTCCTACGTTTACTAATACATAAAGGAATCAGAATGATTCCGAATAAAAGTATTCATGTGTTTACTAACACATGAAAGAATCGGAATTGGTGTAGGTCTCACCTCTTTACAAAGAATCGATTCATGAATACTCAGAAATTTGATTACGAAGGGGGGAGATGAGTTTAGGAATCAACTCCTTCGAAATCAATACCGATTCTTTTCTTCTCCCATTCTAGTTGTCTCCGATTCAATATTATTATTTTCCATTTCAAGTAAATAAACGTACCATAAACATATAAGGCCTAAATCTTACAAATTAGGACAATCTGCTTTCCACTTGTCACATGTCATTAATTAATTTACTTTTTTACCCTTAACTATTACTTTTGAGCTACACACGCCCCTAAAAACAGAGGTTTCGTTTTCTGTACGATTGCGCTCGTCCGGCGGCACACGGAGGCTAGACTGGCCTCTGACCTTCCTGTCGTCTGTGGTCTGCTGCCGGACGGGTGATGAAGGCTATAGCTCAAAGCAGCTCTCGAGGGACGGTGGATACTTGAAGTTTTGACAGACGAGTTCGGCGGTTTTTCGGTGCCATATCTCAAACACAGTGTCCGGTTGTCCGATTTTCTGTGAGATGGGTGATGGATTGGGTTGGGGGTTGGCTGGATCCCGGTCTACTTTCCTTCTAAGCAGTGTCGCCGACTTCTCTTTGGATGCTTCGATTTGGTTTTTGGGTGAATTCTTGTTGAGTTTTGCTTGGTTTCCAGTTTTAGAGTTCCTGATGGTTGGAGACACTCCATTCCCGACATCTGAGATCAGCAGCGATGGGGTTCTGGCGGTGTGACAAGATTCTGGTGGAGCTAGTTCGGCGGCGGCTGTGGCGGTGCTGGTTTTACACGTATGGCTGCTGTAAGAAGGAATGGGCTGGGCCTATTGAGCCGGTTTGTGGGGCCTTAAGCCTACTGTTTCCTTGGGGCTGTATTTTGGGCTAGGGTTTTGTGCTTTATACCTATATTATTTCTCGTTTTTTCAGGAAACTATGTCTGTAGCTTTTTACTTTCAATAATTTCCTAAGTTTTTAGGGATCTAAGCACTTTGTTGTGCATCTAGAGCCTCTGGAGTAGTACCAAAGGAGGAATCCTGCTATGTCTATGTATCTAACTGTCTAGTGAGTGGGTCTATTGATATGTACCATTGTGGGTACTACCACAATCTTCTTGTCTAAATGTGGAAGGGTATGTAACGGCATATTCTGGCTTGTGATGCAAAATATATTGCCACCTATTTTGGGTGTGATTCAAAAAAAAAATGTTACTTTTTTTTTTTTTATGAGAATGGTCCCTTTATATTACTTTTTTTTTCTAAGAATAATCCCTTTATGTTACTTCTCAAAAGAAATATATATATATATATATATATATATATCTTCCTTTTACACATTGCTAAAAGCAAGGTTTCAAATTTCTCCGAAACTGCCAAAATTTCCTTAATTTTGAAGTACCGAAACGAAATTCATATGCTATACCATTTCCATCAGGACTCAGAAGTTTCCCGAAATTTTTTGAAATTTTCCGTCGTTTCAACGAAATTCTTAATTTCTGAAATATCTACACATAAAAAATATATTTAAAAATTTATACCAAAATTTTGTCCAAAATTTCTCTTAAATTTGTATGTCACCAACAATGATTTTTTTACTTCATACTTTCATGAAGAAATATGAAATTTTGATTTTTTTTTTTTTGCAATCAAGTTGAGTACAACACGTCCAAAAAAAAAATTTGAATACAACAAAAAATCTTTTTGCTTTTATCTGCTGCAAAGTTGAATGCTCCAACAACAACATAATTCCTTTTTTTCTTCGTCTCAAATGTCGTATGCTTCATAAATGAAACACCATATTGAGTAATTTCACAATATTCGATATATGGATTGCATATGGAAAGAGATCAACACACATACAATACCCATGTGATGAAGTACCAAAATAATTTTCAAAATTCATGTATTAAAAAAAGGAGCAGTATTGTATGATACTAAATGAAAGCAGTTCAACCAGCTAGATCGAACCACATTGTAGTAGCTTTTATATTCTTTTGGGAAAATGGTCCGTACAGTACCTGAACTTTGCTTCCTTATAACTTTTGGTACTTGAACTTAAAAAAATATCACTTCGGTACCTGAGTTTGTTTGCCCGACCAAGGATTGGTACATATGGACGTTAGCTCCGTTATGGAGTTTGTCAGCTGGCAAATTTACAGGGGTACTTTCGTCCATTCATATATGAATTAATTTTTTTTTTCTCTATTCATTTTTCTCTCTCTTCTCTCTCTCTCTCTCTCTCTCTCTCTCTCTCTCTCTGTTCGTTCTCTGTTCTTCTCATCTCCTTATTCACTTCTTTGAGGACATCGCAGCTACTTTGGAGGTGGTTGTAGAATGAAGCCATGCAATTGTAGAAGCTCCGAATCAAGTCCTCCATTTCTTTCTAACTCACACTCACTCCAAAGACTCAATTCTTCTTCTTCATTTTTGTTGAGAGCTTGGTTTTTGTTAGCAGCTCAAATTCTGGAATGGTGAGTCGGCTGTCTCCGTCGTCTCCACCGTCCTCTGCTTCCAACTCCGACCACTCCCCCACTCAACCCACCTCGACCAGACCCACCAAAAATGCGGGGCTCTCTTGCCCAGATCTTGGCCCTCCTCGCCCTCCTAATTTGCCCCTCTCCTCCACTAGGCTCACCTCCCCGCCGCCTCCACCACTTTTCTCTCTCTCTCCACAGAGCCTTCTTGCTGACCCACCACCAAGTCCAACTTGACCGCCGCCGCCGCCCATGTCCTCCACTGGCCTTCAAGAGGACATGGGATGCAGTTCCATATTTTTGCAATGAATGTTTCTGTCCCAATTTTAATTCAATGCAAGCAATTCAACTATTTTTTCGAGCCAGGTTTACTAAAGGTTTGGGTGCACAAGAAGAATGGAAGAGTGGGTTTGTGGGTTGAAGATTTGAGGATGTTTGTGGGGTTTGCGGTTTTAGCAAGGAAAAATGAGTTTGATGGGACATGCTGGGAAGCGAAGAGCCTTTGGCAAAGTCAGAGTCGCAACTGAGGGCTCAACTTCAGTTGACGCTTTGGCTGATGACTATTACTCTGTCTTGGGTTTGGTAAGTGCTTCAAAACTCATATGGGTTTTGTTTGTTTAGTTATGAAGACGTGTTGTTTGTTTGGTTTGATGGGGTTTTGTTTGAATATGCAAAATTGATATGCATGTGTGTTTGTGAATTTAGGGACTTCACATCTGGTTGGCAAATTGAATATCTTATAATGGTTTTCTTTATTTGTTTCTTTTTTATATATGATGTGGAATGCATGGATTTGTATATATGATGTCTGATTATATATTGGTTGGGTTTGTATATATTACTATAGCTTCCAGATGCAACACCAGCACAGATCAAGAAAGCCTATTACAATTGTATGAAGGCTTGTCATCCTGACTTGAGTGGTGATAATCCGGAGACAACAAATTTTTGTATGTTCATCAATGAGGTCTATGAGGTGGGTTTCTGTACGGAGCTTAATGCTTTGAGCTCGAAGCGGGAGAGATGGGTGCCCAGATCAGATTTGGATCCCATAAAAATGATTAGAGAAAAAAAAAATTCATATATGAATGGACGAAAATACCCCTATAAATTTGCAAGCTGGCAAGCTCCGTAACGGAGCTAACGTCCATATGTATCTATCCTCGGTCGGGCAAACAATCTCAGGTACCGAAGTGATATTTTTTTAAGTTCAGGTACCAAAAGTTATAAGGAGACAAAGTTCGGGTACCGTACGGACCATTTTCCCTATTCTTTTTGTTTTACTTGTTCATTTTCATTTACGGGGTTTTGGTATTACGTCATACTCCTGTTTAATGTAGACGTAACAACAACCAACCAACACTTATCTATATCATTTATCTCCAACCAAATTTGGAGAAAATTGGAGTGCTCACCTTTCAGCACAGTTGAGAATAATGAAAGAACTTGAAATGCTTGTGAAGACTATAAAGCCTCTCGGCTGCATTTATAAAAGCCAAAACGGTCCCCCACTTGGTGAGGAAGGTATACGGAAAAAATGGTGGAACGAGACTGTGTTAAGAAGCTTAATTGTAAAAATAAAAATTGTTTTATTGCCAAGTGTCTCGGTCAACATTTTCTGACCAAGAATTAATCAATATCTTCTGGAGGATTTGTTCTATAATTGCCCAGTTGTTTACGTCCAAATTAAGATGGTGGACTATTGTGTGCGAACTTTCTTTCGATGGACTTCCTTAAAAATAATAGGCTACACTCACTTTCTTTGAATAGTCTACAGATTAAGATATTTGAATACATTACTGACATGATTTTTTCGATTAGATACATGATATAGTTGATTAAAACCATAGTTAGTAATAAACAGGACGTTTATAGTATGCAAAAAATACGTACTTGTATTATTCGGACATTTTATTAAATAGTTCGTTAAATTACTCCATTTTATCAAAAAAACGTAAAAACATGTTTTATTCGCGTATAATATGAAAAATTATTAACTATGATTAAAACATCATACTCCGTTTTAATGTAGACGTAACTGCAACAAACCAACACTCATCTATATTATATTTAAGAGAACACATTTTGACTAGTTGATTAAAACATCATACTCCTTTTTAATGTAGACGTAACATCAACCAACCAACTAAACTAACCAATACTTATCTATATCTATAATCTATAATTATATTTAAGAGAACCCACTTTGATTGTGAAAAGACAGTAAAAGTCTTAGATCTTATGTTAATTTTTAATAATTGAGTGGCAGTATGGTAAATAGTAAAATAAAATATTAAATAAAAAAAAATTTTGAACAATTAAGTTAGATTATGAGACTTAAAGAAAAATCAAGTCGAAATTTTGGAGCAGTATTGTATGATACTTGTAGAATATTCTGTAAATATTTACTTTCCTTGTAGATGTAAATTATGTTTTCTGTATAATTGTAGGAGATGTTTTCCTATTTGGATTACTCTTGTATCTCTTTATATACCTCCTATTTTGAAGATGAATAATATTATTGAAGCATATCAAACACATAGAACTCTTATTTTCTACTTGGTATCAAAGCCATGTCAATCCATTTGAACTTGCATTGTATTCTGAAACCCGAAACCCGAAACCTGAAAACCCGAAAAGCAACACAAAAACCTTGAAGTTCGAATCGAAAGAAGTCTTGAAGGTCACCATCACGGCGTCAACGCATTAAATTGCTGCACACCTCTTTTTGTTTATTTACAAGCTGCCGTACCCCACCTTGCTGCACATCTCTTTTGTTTAATTTACAAGCTGCCGTACCCACCTTGCTGCACACCTTTTTTTTTGTTTCATTACAAGCTAGCCGACAAGACCCCTGCAGTTTTTTTTTTTTTAATTAAAAGTCTAGCACACCTTTTTTGATTTAGTCAAACTTACAAGCAACCTGCAGGAAAAGAAACAGACCTGCATCGAATTCTTCCCGCACCTTATCGAAAAAAAAAAGGGTCTTGCTGCACCAATTGTTTGGTCACGTACAGGCCCTTGCTTTCTTCTCAATGGATCCATCCTCAGGCTTCTCAACTCCTCCACCATGCCGTCCTTCGGGTAAAACAAATCCATATGCAAATACAAAGTGTCCGCTCTGTGGATATTTGGGTCATAGCAAGCAACGGTGTTATGAAATAATTGGCTACCCTGATTGGTGGGATTTCACCAAGAAACCGCGAAAGAACCTTGAAAAAGCTGTTATGGCTACTGCAGAGGAAATGCACCTAGACAATGTCTCTGCTAATATAGTGCAGTCAGGTGTGAAGGGTAAGGTTACTTTTAATAGTACATGAATAATTGATACAGGTGCATCTGACTATATGACCAATGACCCTAGTCTTGTGAAGAACCTTAGACATTCCTCTCAAAATGTTGTCTCCACCCTCGAGATTTATTTACATTTGAAGAGTTAGAAGAATTAGAAGAATTAGAATCAAGGTTTGGGGTTGGAAGTTCTTCTCCAACACCAGTTGAAAAAAAAGCTGGGGTCGTAAGGAACGAAACAGAGAACGGTGGACTGATTGGTGAAAACGAAATAAACCTTGAGAATGGCCGACATCATGGTGGACCTGTGGGGTCCTCCTTCTGTGAAGACAGACGCGAAGAAGACAGACAGGAAGATGGAAGTGGAAGCCGACGTCATGGTGCTGCCGTGGGGTCCTCCCATGAGATGGAAAAGGTTGTCGTGGGGTCCTCCACTGCCGAAACAGAAACTGGAAATAGAACATGTGATGATGCCGAAACAGAAACTGGAAATAGAACACAATGTGATGATGTCGTGGGGTCCCCCAATGGGATAGAGAATGGTGTTGCCGTGGAGACCTCCTCCAATGGGATGGAAAAAGCTGCTGCCGCGGGGCCTATCTCCTGCGAGAACAACAAAAATGTTGCCAGCCGACACCATGTTTTCTGTGATTCTCAAAGTGAAATCACTATGCGCCAAAAAATTGCCACGCGCCATGAGGGTGACAATGACACTTCAATGTGTCCTCTTCTATCAGAGTTTTTTCCCCCCTCTACATCGTCAACTGAAGAATCTACTGCGAATGTTCCTCCTCAGGTACCTTTAATTTCGAATGAATCATCTGGGGTAGATAATATTGAGCCTAGGAAATCACAGAGGTTACCAAGGGTATTCCTAAGAAACAATATGAACCAGACATCAAAACCAAAGCTAAGTATCCTATAGCTAATTACATGTCTAACCATAGGTTGTCTGGGTCACATGCACTTGTTGTTGATCAATTATCCACTGTATCTATTCCTAGTAGTGTACAGGATGCTTTGGTGGATCCTAAGTGGACTCAAGTGATGAATGAAGAACTAGAGGCTTTGCAGAAAAACTTGACTTGGGATGTTGTGACTATGCCTGCTGGAAAGAAGACTGTTGGATGTCGGTGGGTGTTCACACTAAAACTTAAAGCTAATGGAAGCATTGACAGGTACAAAGCCAGACTAGTTGCCAAAGGATACACTCAGCGCTATGGAATCGATTATGAGGAGACATTTGCCCCTGTAGCAAAGATCAATACTGTTCGAATCTTGATTTCACTTGCAGCAACTAAAGATTGGCCTCTACATCAGTTTGATGTGAAGAATGCTTTCCTCAATGGAAACTTGGAGGAAGAAGTGTATATGGACATGCCGCCAGGGGTCAAAAATATGCCTTGCAATACTGGCAAGGTTTGTAAGTTGAAGAAGTCTCTGTATGATTTAAAGCAGTCTCCTAGAGCTTGGTTTGGAAGATTCTCCAAGTCTATGAGGATGTTCGGATATAGACAAAGCAACTCGGATCATACCTTGTTCATCAAGCGTAGACAGAGTAAGATTATCGCTCTGATAATATATGTCGATGATATGATTGTCACAAGGGATGATCTTAAAGAGATGGAGGCTCTACAAAAGTATCTTTCTAAGGAATTCGAGATGAAGGACCTTGGGCAATTGAAGTACTTTCTTGGAATTGAAGTTGCAAGGTCTAAGAAGGGGATTTCTTTAAACCAACGAAAGTATGTACTTGACTTGTTAGCTGAGACCGGAATGCTTAACTGCAACCCTATTGAGACACCGATCGAGATGAACCACAACGTCGCCATCTATTCGGATCATGTTCCAACTAATAAAGAAAGGTACTAACGTCTAGTAGGGAGGCTTATTTATCTTTCTCATACTAAGCCTGATATTGCTTATGCTGTGAGTGTGGTTAGTCAGTTTATGCATTGTCCTAGTGAAGAGCACATGGATGCAGTGTATCGTATTTTGAGATATCTTAAAATGGCACCTAGAAGGGGTTTGTTGTTTGAAAAAAAGGATGATTTGGAGGTTGTGGGGTACACAGATACAGACTGGGCTGGTGGTAAGACGGACAGACGGTCCATATCTGGGTATTTTACATTTGTTGGAGGAAACCTTGTGACTTGGCGCAGCAAGAAACAGAAGGTTGTTGCTAGGTCAAATGCTGAAGCTGAGTTTTGAGGTATGACACATGGAGTATGTGAGATGTTGTGGATTCGTAATGTGTTGAAAGATTTGGGTTTTAAGCTCAAGAAGCCTATGGATTTGCATTGTGATAGTAAGTCTGCTATTGAAATCGCTCATAATCCTGTTCAGCATGACCGGACTAAGCATGTGGAAGTGGATCGACATTTCATTAAGGAAAACCTAGACAGGAAGATCATTCGTTTCCCTTTTGTGTATATATAAGATCAATTAGCATATGTTCTTACGAAAGGAGTGTCAAGAAAAGTATTTGACAACTCGATTGACAAGTTGGGCATGATTGACATCTTTGCACTAACTTGAGGGGGAGTGTAGAATATTCTGTAAATATTTACTTTCCTTGTAGATGTAGATTATGTTTTCTGTATAATTGTAGGAGATGTTTTCCTATTTGGATTACTCTTGTATCTCTTTATATACCTCCTATTTTGGAGATGAATAATATTATTGAAGCATATCAAACACATAGAACTCTTATTTTCTACTATACTAAATGGAAGCAGTTCAATCAGCTAGATCGAACCACATTGTAGTAGCTTTTATATTCTTTTTGTTATACTGTTCATTTTCATTTACGAGGTTTTGGTATCCCCCCCCCCCCCTCCCGCAGGGGCCCCGTCCCGTTTTCTAATTGTTAGAGAAAAAGGGGTGATGACCAAGCCTCCCACTGGGTTCCAACCATAAAAAAAAAAAAAAAAAAAAAAAAATCACATTCACATTATCAATATACAGTACATTTATAATTACACATAGATAAAAACACTAGTTTAGCAACACACTACAATACTAGTTAATTACAGTACATTTATAATTACACATAGATAAAAACACTAGTTTAGCAACATACTACAATACTAGTTAATTACTCGTCCATATTAAATATCACAATTCTATTATAATGTATAATTTTAGAGAGGTTACATTGTAAATAGTTTTATTATAGATTAGTTTAGTCTATGTAAAAGTTTCATTCAAAAATATCATTTTATAAATGCCATTAATGTGATTCCTTTATTTTAACCGAAATTTCCACCGAAATCGAAACTTTCTCAGAAATTTCCTTAAATTTGAAGTACCGAAACCGAAACCGAAATCTGAATCCTTGGCTAAAAGAGAGAATCTCATAGCTCTTCGTCAAACTTCTTTTCTTCTTTATTGCTAAACGTGTCCTCAGTTCAGTAGCAGCTTCATTTGCAGTAGCAATAGCAGGAGCAATTAGATATGTCAATCCATGAATGAAATTGAAGCCTCTGGTTGAATCCCGGGATAGCAGGAGCAGTAGAAGTAGTAGAAACAATTAGATCTGTCAATTCATGAATGGAATTGAAGCCTCCGGTTGAATCCCGGGTAGCAAGAGCAGGAGCAGGAGCAAAATTTAGAGTTTCAAGGCACATATAGAAATAGTTAAATACCCAAAGCCTATTCTGCACCGTCCATGCATCTAAAATTTAGAAGGCATATTCAGCAAACAAAAGAACCAAATAAGTTCCCAGATAGGAACATGTTTCAATGCCGGCTACCCAGATGCATTCGATATGGAACCAACCAATGCAGTAACAGAGAAGTGGAAGCCAGTCAAAGTTGTAGCTGAAAAGAATTAAAATTAATATCAGTTGCAGGAAACCAATTTGCCATAGCCATAATCTTCAATAAGATCATCATATGCATATGAGTCGTAGTTAAAGCCTAACTAATTGAAATCCACCTAATCTATCTAAAATGCTGTCAAATCTACAGGAATGATGACAAGTTTAAAGAGGGTTGCCAACAGAAGAGCAGCCATGAGTGGAAAAAATAATGGTCCAATTGTCCCAGTTCACATGGAACATGTCATTGGAATCTAATTGAATTTTGGCCCCCTGTGTCATTCTCTGAGAACAACAAGTCCAAACACAATGAAAAAGAAAACATCTGAAAAGCAACTATAATACCACCGTCATGAGCAAAAACACAACTACTATCCAAACTAACAGCTATTATCTAAAGTCCCAACAAGTGACACCACATTTAAGTATAACCCCCACCACAAGCAAAAGCAAACTCAAGTAAGCATCAGGAAAAAAACCGACTTATCTACAAACCAAACAAACCCAAATATCATTTCCAGCTTCTCTGCACAAACGAGATGCAGAAGAATTCAATTTACGCTGCTACTATATGTGCCAAAGTCAGTGTGTCAAAGTCTCAAATTACAAGACTCAGTAAGCACATAACAAGACCTTTGATCAGCCACAGCTGAATCCAATAATTACTCCTAAAACTTGAACATGAGATCACACCACAGACTCGAGCTCAACCCATATTTAGCAAACGAAATTCAAAAAAACAAAAAAAAAAAAAAACAGCTAAACTATTTAGGACAAACTATCATCCAAAACTAAATTGATGCGGCATACTAAACTGCTTTCAGAAATCATATTCCTTCATCTACAAATCTAAACTACAGTTCATTTTGTAACAACAACAAAAACTACAGTTCATTCAACTTTTCTTTTTCTTATTAAAAATAGAACTCTTTGAATCCCAGAAAATAGCCAAACTAACAGTTAAACTCTCATTCTCATAAATCCCATATCCCATCTCATAAAACCTCTCAATTCATCCTTAACAACAAGTTGCAACCACAAACTAAACATCAGTGATAGCCCAAAATCAACAGCAATTGTCCAATTCCTCATCGGATTTCAGAAATTTGATGTTCCCGGCCGTCGATTCAGTTGATCTTCACTGATCGAAACCAATCAGAGCTTCTCGCAGATCACAACCAGGTCGGAATCATCCGAAATGATGCGATCATCATCGGCATCGACGCCCATCCCTCTGTTCCGGTCGCCGGCGTAAGAGCGGTTGGACGAGGCGGACTTCTTTGACGCCTTGAGGAGACGACGTGGGAGCTCATCGCCGACTTACGGTACTCTGCATATCAGACATCTGTTTTGGGGTTATTCTATCCTACAGTGGCATCATTATAATTTTAACGAAAAATTGTTGAAGTTTGTAATAAAAACATCAGAAATCAAGCCTGCTTTATTTTCTTTGGATCTAGGCTTCTTGTCCTTATTTGTATAAAACTTACATAATGTGGGTTTTCTGTTTTTTCAATCTTTGGTCTGATACTTATATGTGATTTTCTATTTTTTTTTTCTTTCCTACTTTCTCATCAATACAAATTCCTTTGCAATTGAGCTTTGATAACAATGAAGGATCAGTAAAGAATCATAGGTTTAGGAAATGGTTATCTTATTCAAATTCAATTGGAGAAGTTAATTCATCACCCATGATATGGTTATGAAAGGATATATTCCGGACCTAGAATTGATTCGATCAAGAATACAAACCGAATGAAAGAGGAAGATGAAGATGACCAGAGATCTTTTGCATTGGTTGTAAACAAGAAGCAAAAAATGATACTAAATAAGGCGAATTAGGAAGTGGGTTTTGTCACTAGGAAGAATGAAAACATAGTCTTGACAGGAACATACCTCCGGAATTCTCTTCTTCTAATTTTTGTAGAAATTTAATTCTCATATTGCCCTTTAGAAAATTGAAAAGAAAAAAAAAAATCTCGACGTCCAATTTTTTTTCAGCAGCGTTCATGTTTGCACACTCGCACTGGATTGGAGTAACCTTTCTCTCTTCCATCCATGCACAAATCTCTCAATTTTTAGATTATCCACTATTTTATCTTCTTCTTTTTTGTGACTTATAATAATTAATTTTGTTGGTGAATTCCTTCACCAAATCAAATTCAACAATAGGCAAATGAGTCGATCGCTTGACAGAACATGAACTATATAAAGAACACAATCCAAATTAAGTTGTTTCTTCTCTCAAATCCAATAGGGTACTTACCCCTTTTAACCCATTTTGAAGATTTAGCATATTTAATGGGAACACGAAGACCAGCCTGATTATAACACAAATTTGATTAATCTCCAGAATCGATCATCGGGTGGGGGTGCAGTAGTGGAGATGCTAAGAAAGAGAAAGGAGGGCAAAACTGAAACTTTAATGAAAAAAACTTCTAAGAGGAAGTCCGTATATCAAATATGGAGTTATGAATAGAATCACCCATTTTTGCTTTTAGTTGCAAAGGAAAAAAAAATAGTGTTGCAATTGAAAACTATAGGGTTTGATAGAAATTAGAAATTTGACAATGATAGTTATGACTTTTCAATCCCTCAATATGGTCATTTTTCATTAATTTGAAAACATGGTTAAAACTCAATATGAAGGACTAAAGAAGGTCATTTTTCAAAATTTCTCCTCAGAAAGCCTCGGTTAACATCAATCGCTGGGTAATATATTGGGGAAATGATCATTTACCCAATTTTAGCTTGAAAATTGCCCACTTACCCAAACACTCTAAGAGATTATTTCCTTAATACCCAATTAAGTATTTTTTTTTAATTAATTTTTATTTATTTTTGGGACAATTTTGCCCTCTCATTCTTTGTCACTTAGAGAAAGAAGTCATTGGAGACCTTGCTTGACTCTGGTGACCGGAATCGGAAGTCCGGCTACCGGACTGGTGACCGGATTCAGGCGTCTAAATTTATTGCCCCTAATAATACACAGTAACCATATTATTGCCCCCCAGTAATCATATTATTGCCCCCCAATACTCATATTATTGCCCCCCAATACTCATATTATTGCCCTCCAGTGAATTGTATAAACTCCCAAAACCAAAATGAATACACTACAGACACAATTGATCAATTTATATGCATATTATTTCCCCCCAATACTCATATTATTGCCTCCCAATGATCATATTATTGCCCGGCAATAGACATGTATAACTACTCAATAAAACTTTTTTTTTTCATTCTTCTTTCTTTTTTCCTTATAAGCCTTCTGCCAAATTTACCAAAAAAAAAAAAATTAGAACCGGGCCGTCCAACAGAGTGACGTTGTCCGAGCCCTACCAGCGAAGCCCAGACCCGATTTCGGCGTGGAGGTTTGAGCTTCCCGGACCTCTGATGAACAAAAAAAAAAGTGCTCTGGGCACCCAGAAATTGCTCCACAATCGCATCAAAATGGAGGAGCATGGAGTTGACGCGCGACTGGGTGAGGTCGAGCTCGCGGACCTTGGCGCTGACGTGGTCGGAGAGGTCGCAGGTGGAGGAGACGTTGGAGAGGTTCTTGTCGAGGTCGGAGCGCTGGGAGAGGAGGTGGTCGAGGTTGAGATCCAGGGCGCGTTGGTAGGCTATGCACTCGTGGAGGAGGCGCGGCATGGATAAATGGGCCGCCGGAGCTGCCATGGGAGAGAGAGAGAGAGAGAGGACCGTTCATATCGGAATAGGAGGATGAGAGAGGGAGAAAACGCAGATTGGAGGGATGAGAGAGAGAGATATGAGTGTAATTTATAAATTAAAATGAGGGCAATACTGTCAAATACTGTTGGATTTGGTAAATGGGGTTAAAAAACTCTTAGTAGAGTAAGTGGGTAATTTTTAGGCTAAAATTGAGTAAGTGGTCACGGCCCCTAATATATTATATTATGAGCAATGAGGCATCAATGAGGCTTAACATTTGTGGCATCAATTCTTAGCTGGCATGCTATGTAAGCAAATACAAATTTTTATTTTCAATTCCACATAATATATCTTGCCAAATTATACTCTTGGAACACTAATTTTACGCTTTTATATTTTCTTTTAGATTTTAGGGGGTGAATCAATGACATTAATAATTTAATTAAGTGACAAAAAAAAAATATTGAGTGTTAATAGCAGTCATTAATTATGTATTAATTTGAGGGATATGTCTACAAATTCTTTTTTTGAATCGAAAGAGGTCAGCAAGCAGTAGCAAACGACACACCCTTATAGGGTCGACAGTAAAAAGCCGTCCTTTAGAACATACAAAATCCTATTCTAAAACAAATACAACCCAACAACCCAAAAAAATCCTATCCTTTTAGAAAGCTCACGCACCATTATTCTAACAAAGACCTACATCGTCGCCAAAGTTCAATGAGGTGCTTGAACTTTGGCAATGATGTAGGTCAATGAGGTGCCTTGGTAGGCTAGGTGACGCACGGTATGAATGTGAGGAGGTGTGTGTGGAGCGAAGAAGGCCGAGGACGAGGAGGAGGAGGTGCGGCAGTGGTGAACTTCGGCGGTGGTGGAACTGTGGTGGGCGTGCGGTTAGCGTGGGCTAGGTGCAAGGGATTTTTACTTGTGGTTTTTTGTTTTTGATTTCAGGGTTAGGACTCGTGCTGATAACGTGTTTAAGAATAAAGGATTCAAGAGAGATTGAAGAGAGGATTGTGTGCTCCACTATTGATAATAAGAGCGCTATATATAGGGATTACAACGTATATATTCTAATGATACAAGGAAAACTATTCCAAATAGGACTATAAATTCTAGAACCTTCTTTCCTATTACAATCACGGAACTAATCTTAATTTGATAAGGCACACTAAATGCCAACATTCTTCAACAATAAACCATTAATTCATTAGTATCAAAATTTGCTGGGATGTGGTAGTTGTAGACTTTTAGCATAGAGATGCAAGGAAAAAAAAAAGAGTGTTTCTATTAGGACCTCCAAATCTACTCAGTTGACCTCATTCTATTATGAATTATGAAATGACATATATAACCTCTTATAAAATGAGTATTAAGGATAATAATTATACCCCAAAAAATATTATATTTAATTTCTCTAGATTTTCCAATTCAATAATATTATATTGCATTCTTTATTATTTTCCTTATATATTTTCATTTTTCAATTTCACTACATACTCATTAAAGCATTTATATATATTTAAGGGGCTGTGACCACTTACCCAATTTTTGGCTAAAAATTGCCCACTTACTCCGCCAAGAGTTTTTCAACCCCATTTACCCAATCTAACAGTGTTTGACAGTATTGCCCTCATTTTAATTAAAAAATTAAACTCATATCTCTCTCTCCTCCCCCTCATCGATTTCTCTCTCTCTCTTTCTCTCTCTTTCTCTAACCTCGTCTCAGGCTCTCTTTCTCTCTCTCTCTGAGCCACCACGCCCACCACTCCACCGTCGATGTCGGCCTCCACCGTCGCCGCTCCGTCCCACCGTCGGACCACCAGAGGATGACGCCATCTAACTCCACGATCCCAACCCCTCTGGGCTTCGCCGGTTTTGTTCGTCAGATGTCCGGGAAGCTCTCCACGCCGGAATTGGGTCTGGGCTTCGCCGGTTTTGTTTGTCAGATGTCCGGGAAGCTCTGAAGCTCCACGCCGGAATCGGGTCTGGGCTTCCCTTGCAGGTCTCGGACGACGTCAAAACTGTGGTCTATTGGGGGGTAATAGACAGATTATTGCCCCCCACTAATTTCTTAACTGTGGTTAATTAATCACTGAAATTAGAGTTTTGATAAGTCTTATTTTGTTTTGAGTTTATTAAAGTACAATAATCTGTCAATGATAGTTAAGTGAAGGGTTCTGACTTAAAACGAAGACATTACTTGGGGGCAGTAATGTGTCTACTGCCCCCCACTAAACCATTAAAACTTGCACCAGTTAAGTGAAGGGTTCTGACTTCGTATGAAGACATTATTTGGGGGCAGTAATGTGTCTACTCACTACTACAAAAAGTTAATCACACAACACTAATCACACAACGGAACAGAAATCATCCGTTGTGTGTTTAAGTAAGCTTTATTGCACAACGGTACTTGTTATATTCTGTTGTGTGAATGCCAACAAAGTGATAACTTTTTTATCAGAACTACATTACACAACGGACTTAAGTAATGTCTGTCGTCTGAGTCTTAAAAAAATTAGCGGCAGATTTCCCTCCACTTTGGAGCCTTGGTTGCCTCTTGAAATCTGAAATTTGTGCTACTTGATACAACGGTGCTTTATATTTTCCGTTGTGTGATTGAAAACTGGATGCCAAATTTTGAGGAAGCTTGATTGAATGTCTTCCGCAAGATAAACCTAGTGCTAGCTGTAGAAATTAGACAACAGAAGTTATACTTTTCTGTTGTGTGAAAGTGGGAACATATAGGCGGCAACATTTTGAGCCAAATTGCTGTATGAGGCAGATTTCCCTCCATGTTTTGACATTTTGATACTCTTACAACAGTTTGTTAGGTTTCTGTTGTGTGATTGCTTTGTTGGAAGTTTAATTGTGCCTCCCACCCAGGCCAAAGCCACATCGTGTCGAAAGAAAATCAAATTCTCTCGAGCTCTCTCAGTTGTGAAACACTGAAACCCCCATCTCTCCACCCCCCCCCTCCCCACGACTCTCCTAATCGTGAAAACCCCCACCCCCGCCCCCCCCCCCCCCCCCCCCCCCCCCACAAAACCCCTCTCTCTCAGTCTCTCGATCTCATGTCTCAATTTCATGCTCTCTTCTTCTTCAATCTCATCACCCCCTTTCAAACCCTAACCCTAAAATCTTCCTCCCCCAGCAATGGCCTCCTCCCCCGACCACAACCACACCCTGAACGGCGATTCCAACACCCACGCCTCCAAAAAGCCCAAACTCTCCTTCATTACCCCCTCCGAAATCGCCGCCGAATTCTCCCACCACGACCCCACCGTCGCCCGAATCAACAACGGCAGCTTCGGGTCCTGCCCTGACTCCGTCCTCCAGGCCCAGCGCCGCTGGCAGCTCAAGTACCTCTCCCAGCCCAATCACTTCTACTTCAACCACCTCCAAGCCGGCATCATCCACTCCCGCACCCTCATCAACGCCGACCACGTCGACGAGGTCTCCATCGTCGACAACGCCACCACCGCCATCGTCCTCCAGCAGGCCGCCTTGGGCTTCTCAGAGAGCAAGTTCGAGCAGGGACGTAGAGTAGTAGTACCAAAAATGCCGCTTGGGGAAAGAGCAGGTGACAAAAGCGAGTCTCGCTACTGCGGCGTGGAGACGGAGTTCAGCGATGACATGCCCAACGTCCTCGCCTTCAATCTCACCCATGGCTCCTTCGACTTCGTCGTCGCTACTCTGGTTCGTAATCTTCTTCCATTCCTTTTCCGATTTCATTTCCTTTCTGTGTTTAGAAATTCTGATGCCGCTTGATGGTGACTAACTAGCCAGTCACGTATTGTGGCTGCAAAACAGCTCTGTTTATTATGTGAATGGTCAATAAGCTCACCTGGAATAAGTTGTTAGAGGCAGTCCGGTGCGGCTGCTTTTACTATCAGCTCTCACTCTACAGCCACTGACTACATTCACGTCAATGAGCCAATTAGGATTTGATTTGGATTTTAGGTTGAGTGCTAGCTGTTAGAAATGGTGGATTTTTGGTAATGTTTAACTTTTGATGCTTGTATGGTGAGTAACAAGCCAGTAGCATACTGGCTGAAAAGCTGCTCTTGTTATGTGATTGGTCAATAAGCTCACCTACAACAATGTTGCGTTAGAGGCGGTCTGGTGCAGCTGCTCTACTATGCGTTTTCACTCTGCAGCCACTAACTACATTCATGTTCACGAGTTAATTAGTGTTTAGTTAACCTCTTTGTTAACCCCCCGACCCCCTCTCCTCCTCAAGAACCCACCACAACAGGAAGAAGAAGAAGAAGAGACCTTCACCATATAAATATCCGGGTCCATAGAATCTATAGCAAATTTCCCCTTTTTTCTTTTTGATTCCGATTTTTTTTTAAATTATTATTGGGGTTAAGATATCAAATGCTGAAATGGTGACATATAGTCTCCAAAATCGTGGTGGTTTATTCGCCATGATGGAGGAAGAAGAACCCATCTTCCTTTAAGGGTAAGCTCCCCAAAGCTCCAAACTTTTTTTTTTAACCTTCTGAATTGAAAATGAATTATTGACTTTTCTTGTGTGATGGTGTGGTTTTTGTATCTGGGTATTCTTTTATTCTGTATTATTGTGATTGTTTTGACACAATGATTATTTTGATGGGGGGTTGTAATCATGGGTGTCTAATATAACTGAGTGCTTGTATTTTTAAATTTTTTAATTATTGACCATGTTTATTGGTTTTATATCAGTGTAGGATTTTTCCAGGCTTTTACGGAAGGTGGTGTTTGTCTTTGAAACTAAACACAAGTTTGTTTTTAGAGGTTGGAGGGTCTGGTGGTGGTGCTTCTTGGGTCCATATAATAATAACTATTATTATTATTAACAATAATAGTGTTTGATTAGAGGGAGGAAAGGGTCTGCGTTTTGATGGGCTATGGTGGGTTTCAGGGAATTTTGGTTCTGATGGAGATGAGAATAGTGTTTGAATCACCACCTCTGGATTATTGACGCGTCTTTCCAAAGTGTTTGAAAGGTTTTCTGGTTTTTAGCTTGTAACAGAAGTTTGAATATTTGTTTAGCTCGCACGACTAGGTTGTTGT
Organism: Rosa lucieae; assembly: GCA_024704745.1. Classification (NCBI taxonomy): domain Eukaryota; kingdom Viridiplantae; phylum Streptophyta; class Magnoliopsida; order Rosales; family Rosaceae; genus Rosa; species Rosa lucieae. Next base: position 25,289,042 of record CM045498.1, read on the forward strand.
TGTGAATGGGATTGAAGAGATTTGGTGTCTCAAACTGTGTATTAGTAGTAAGATTGTTTGAGGAGCGCCAAACTTGTTGTGACCCTTCTTCTCACTTTGAGGAGGAGGAGGAGGAGAAGAAGATTAAGGAGGTGGTTTTGTGGGGATAAAGAGTTGCTGTTTGTGGGTTTTCGGAGAATTAGTGGGAAGATATGGAGGAAGAGGCTTATTCTTGGATTAGGAGAACGAAATTCTCTCATCGGTTTGATTCACATCGGTATGATGATTCAAGATTTTCAAAAAGAGCAGCTTGCAGGGTTGAAGTTATGGCCTGTAGCAGCAGCAACACCAGCAGTAGCTCCTTCTAGGCAGAAGTCGAGCCCCAGTAATTCAAAGATTCAGAGGAACAGTCGTCTGTCTTCACCTATGGGATTTACAATGAGGAAGCTATTGCAGTTAAGATCATCAGGGTACCAGAAGATGATGAAGGTGGAGTCTTGGCAGCTTCTGGTATGGTTTGTTCCTTGTACACTTCTTGGTTTCGCTACTTAAATTGTATAGTCCAAATTCGGTTTCATACATATTTACATGAAGTTGTTAACTGTGTAAGATTCTCCATATGCCGTGGAACAAATTTTTCCGACTTGGGTTTCTGTAATGACATGGAAATTGGTTTTCCGCATTTTGTCTGTTGTTTATGCTTGCTCCATGGAATAGTTATTTTCATCAGTGTATCACCTACTCTCTCACTCTGTTTCTTCTTCGGCAGAAAAATATAATAAAAAAGGGCAACTCTCTATAAGCTGTTGTTAGTCAGGATTTTTATTGGATCGTGTCGAATTTCCTTGCACTTCAGTTTGATAAACTGATACACTTGCATGATACTACCAGCAGCTATATAGTATTATTTCTGGAATGCATCAATTTAGTAATTGGATTTTAATACCCAACTTAGCAGTTATGCTTAGTGGAGCACAGTCTAGTATACTTGAGGAGATGAAGTTGTTAAAAGAACTGCAGGATCATTCTGGTTTGTTAATTTGTTCCCTTCCTACGTTGCTTTTTTTTTTTCTTTTCTTCTTACTTAAATTTTTGAATTTGGGTGGTTTGAACATATAATCTAGTCTTGTGCTAGGTGGAGGTAGAGGAGAAGTTATAGGCCTCGGGTTAAAATATAAAGTGAAATTGGTGTAATTTTTGTTTAGGAAGGTCTAAATATATTGGGTTGCCTAATTACTACTGCAAGTTGTTTTTGTAGTGGTTATGTTCTGTTTGAAGTAGCCTGTTTGATTCTGAGTGCTGAATATCTATTTGTTTTTACATCTCATGTTGCCATATAGCATTCTCCATTACAGTTTGCTTCACTGTGATTTAACACTTTTTACTTGGGTTTCAGATAGCTTTGAAAATGTTTGATCTTTAGTTTTTGCTGGATGTAATTTACTCATGGTTTGTTGGTTTTGGATGGTTTTCAGACTCCGCTTATGTTGGCTGCAATGCATGGCAAGATCGAAAGCTTCTTGAAGTAGGAGCAAATGTATGTGAAAAATCACAGCTTTGGTTTGGTTTGGGTTTCTGATTTTTTTTTTTCCTCCAGATATGGTTTTTTTTCCTCCAGCCTTGGTTTTGTTTCCTCAAGAAAACCTGAACCAATGATCATATCTCTTAACTTGATTTTAAACACTTTATTTGAAAGTTTGATCTTTATCTATTGTTTTTTTTTTGTAAATATGCAGGAGAATGCCATATATAGTTGCTTTGAAACACAAACATGGAGCTTGTGCAGCTATGCTAAATCCGTCATCAGCTGAGCCTCTGGTGTGGCCATCACCTTTGAAGTTTATTAGTGAGCTTAATGAGGAGGCAAAAGCTTTGTTAAGAGAAAAGATATTATATCAGCTTTTGATTCATGTGTAGCTAGCTAGGAATGCTTTCTTGTTTGGTACATTACCTAGTCACTTGAATGTATGGATGTTTGAAAAATGGTAATGGAATGATATGGATTTGAGTACTTTTGATGTGGTAATTACTGTCCAATAGTCACTGGTTTGTTACTCAATTTGATTACAATATTCACACTACAGCTAACCAAATAGAGTAGTTGTGTGAACTAACAACCAACAACAAAAGAAACAAACTTCTGTTGTGTGAGATTCATAACACACAACAAAAACCAAATAGAGTAGTTGTGTGAACAAACAACCAACAACAAAAGAAACAAAATTCTGTTGTGTGAGATTCATAACACACAACAGAAACCAAATAGAGTAGTTGTGTGAACTAACAACCAACAACAAAAGAAAACAAAGTTCTGTTGTGTGAGATTCATAACACACAACAGAAATAAATCATCTCCGTTGTCTGAGTAATCAATAGACAAGGGATATAATTTCACTTCAGTTGTGTGTTATTAATCTCAGACAACAAAGAATGAGTAATATCTGTTGTGTGTTACATATCTCAGACAACAAAGAATGAGTTATATCTGTTGTGTGTTATGAATCTCACACAACAGTGAATTCTTTCTTCTGTTGTCTGAATGTGCCGAGGCATCACCGCGCATGCCATGCCAGGCACATGCTGCGCAGAACTCACACAACGGAAATAGGTATTTCTGTTGAGCAAACTATTATCACACAACGGTGAAATCACCGTTGTCTGATTTTTCAATCACACAACACTCACTTAGACCACGGTGAGCTTGGTCATCAGACAACAGAAATCCACCGTCGTCTGATGACCTTTTTGTAGTAGTGACTGCCCCCCACTAAACCATCAAACATTACACCGCTTCCTATGTTTCACAGATTATAGAAGTTATTCACACTCAAAATAACAGATAATGTCTAAAAACCCACATTTTGAGGGTCAATATTCTGTCTACTGCCCCCCACTAGACTGACACAAACCACACAATTTTTTTCATTTATCGACTACTGCAATTTAACACTACATTTACTTTGGAATAGCAGTTTTCAGTCCGTCAATAAATAAAGCAGTCATCATTGGCCCCCAATACAAAGTCTACTGGGGGGCACTAATGTAACAACTTTTATGGTTATGACTGCACAATAGCAGATAGCAGTTTTCAGTCCCAGATAGCAGTTTTCAGTCCGTCGTCGATTCCTTCAGAAGGTCAACCCCGGCCTCGCCGAGCTTCTAAGCGACTAGGACCGTTGGCTTGGCGTCGAGCCTGGCCGCGGAGAGCACGACGACGAGTTTCGGCGCCGCGATGGCGAGAGCGGGAGTCATGGGCGACCTGCTAGAGGGATGGAGGGAGGGAGAGAGAAATCCGAAGTCGTCTGGAGAGAGAGAGAGAGAGAGAGAGAGAGAGAGAGAGAGAGAAATCGGTGAGGGGGGAGAGGGCAAAAAAGTCCCAAAAATAAATGAAAAGAAGAAAAAAAAAATTAATTGGGTAAAGGAGAAATAATCCTTTAGAGTGTTTTGGGTAAACGGGGTTAAAAAACAATTAGTGGAGCATGTGGGTAAATTTTAAGCTAAAATTGGGTAAATGAGCATTTTCCCTATATTTAATAAGAATTAAAACTATAATCAAGATCACGTGACATAAAAATTCCTATCATCATATATGGTTTTTTTTTTTTTTTGAGTTGTAATGCCACGGGGGCGAGATAATATATTCAACATAAGCCAGAATAGGCCGTTACATACCCTTCCGCTGTCATTTCTAGACAGACAAGAAGCTAGTGGTAGTACCCACAAGTGGTACGTACATATAGTCCTACTCATTGTACAATCAAATACGTAGAGATAGCGGATATCATCCTTCGGTACTACTCCAGAGACGCTAAAGAGACATAGAGTGCACATCGGTGCTTAGGTTCCTAATACAAGGAATTATTGTAATTTAGATAAAACTAAAAAACATAGGATTGGGCCTAGGGCCCAAACCCTAGCCCAACTAAACATTGAACTAGGGCAGAAACCTAGCCCAACAATTTGCAGCCCAACATGGTAGTCTTCAAGGAAATTCGCCCCGGCCCATCAACCAGTTTGGGCCAGTCACCCTGCTCCACCCATCCCCGCTGCACTGCACTGTCCGGCAAGATCCGTCCAACCCCCGTCGCCTGATCCACATCGCAGCCACGTCTTCCTGATCCATGTTGCTGCCACGACCTGCAGCACCACGTCGCCCAAGCTCCGCCGCCACGACCTGCATCACTGCGGACCAAACAAATCCCCGATCCAAGTTGCCCAAAACCCCACCTCCATCGATCGAGATCCCTGACGTCTACGATCCAGGAAACCCATCAGTAGGGATCGTAATACCCGCCCGTACAGTCTGACCACCACCATCAAACCATCCCAACCGAACCAAACTGAAAAAACCAGAGCTCATTCCTCCTCCTACGAAGCCACCATAGGCAGTAGTTCTCCCATCCGGCAGCAACCGCATGACGGCGGGAGGCCAGAGGCTATCCCAACAGCCGGGCGCCGCCGGACGAGATCGAGAAATTGAACGGCGTAGGCCTTAGGGTTTTCGAGAGGAGAGAGAGAGAGTCATTTTATCATCATATATGTTGAACACATATTGGTGAGGGATAACAAAAGAAATCATTTTATGATCTAAATCCCAGTCTATTCATTATATTTACAAAAAAAAAAAAAAGCTAGTAGTAAAAAAAAATCTAAAAAAATTTTAAATAATTAATCATGAGGTACCTAAAATAGAGAAAATAATTAAACATTAAGAAAAATTACTCTTCATTTGTTTTTGCACATCTACAAGAAAAAAAAGAAGTAAAAAAAAAAACCAATTCGTTTTTAGTAGAAATTAATTTTTAAAGCCCAATACCTTGTGTTTGAGTTTATTTTTTATTAGATAAGAGATTTATATAATCTGGTTAAGGAATGAATATGTAATTAATAATTTGTTTGCAAATTATATGGGTGAGGTTATTTCAGGAATTTAAGTGAGGTTTAGTAAGTAAATTTAGTATTTGAAAATTTGATAGGAGGTATAAAAAGCAAGGAGGTCAAGTGAGCAAATTTGGAGGTTCCAATAGAAAAACTAAAAAAAAAAAAATGATATAATGAAAATTACTGACAACTAATTAGAAAATTGATTAGATAATTTGAAACAAATTGTATATTCCCATAATTTTTCGGGACGACAAAATTCTTTTACAAGGGATTCAAAATTTGGTATCAAGAACTCCAGACAGTACACAGTAGTTGTCTTGGAGAGTTGATGGAATGTCATTTGCCTGCTTCATGAGATGTGACTTGATTCTTGCTTTTTCTTATCCGCTTGGAATAGTGCAGATTTAATGTCCCTTCAGCGCAAGAGGCGAATTGATTCAGTAGATGATCAGTTGGCCTCTTCTTGGACTTGACTCAGCTGCGAGTTTCCAAAATGATGAGGATGTTCTTGGATCCAACTCCACTTCATTAGTGTTCTTGACTCACACACTTAGGCGGGAAGTGACATCAAGGAAGGTGTCTTGACTGCAAGGAATTGTGATGCCACCCATTGGATGATGGTATCCGAATTCTTCTTCAGCTTGACTCAGCAAATTCTGAACCAAAAGGTTGGTTCAAATATGATATTGGAACCACAAATCCACTACAGGAAAACGAGTCATTTACGACGTGCCAAAAACGCCGTAAATGAAAATTTACGACGTGCAAATCCGTGCAAAAGTGCGCCCTTATAGACCGCGTCGTAAAAAAAAAAAATTATCTTTTTTACGGCGTTCATAATGCACGCTGTAAATGACCCAAAAGCACGCCGTAGAATTTTCTTTGCACGCCGTAAATGACTCAAAAGCACGCAGTAAAATTTGTTTTGCACGCCGTAAATTTTGCTTTAAGGCATGCTTTGCACGCCGTAAAATTTAGTTTAAGGCATACTTTGCGCGCCGTAAATTTAATTTTTTTTTAAATAAAAAAAAAATCAATTCTCTATTGTTCCAATATCATCCAAAAGTTTTATAAATAAGAAGAATAACAAATCTGTCTAATTCTTTGCTTGTTGCAAAGAACCTTCACTTATATAAAAAGTTGAGTGGTATACAAACAAATGTTGTGAAGCAATCACAAATGACGCTTATAGCAAACCAATAAAAAAAATGAACCTAAAGTACATAAGGGTGGATTGCCTCAACACAGCACATTCCACTTGAAAGACATCTTGTTTCTTAAGAGACCAGCTTCACTTTGGATCTTCATGATAAATTTCAACACTTACAGATGCCTCTTGTGTCCCCATTGAAGTTGGAACTGGACAATATTGAATAAGACATTAATAAATAGATGGTCATAAGTCTGCTAAGTTATCAACACATACATCCTAGAATGAAGATAAATTCCTAGAATTTACAGAACCAACAAGTGCTATTGGTAAGTGTCAAAACTTCTAAGTAGAGTTCATCAGAGTTTAAGGATACAGCTAATGCCTAGACACCAAACAGAAACCATGTAAGCTTAAATTCTCAAATGGACTAATGAACAAGCATAGAAAACTACTTTTCATTTTCCTTAGTACAGTAACTACATTGAAAGCTGAAATAGTATACCTTCCTATCCTTCCAATGTAATCATCTATACAAGAATGCAAAGAGATGTTGGCATTGCCATGGAAGCCTCTTACCCCACTGCATAGTGAACCAGTAAAAATTGAATCAAAGCCTTCTACCATTGTAGGTATATGTTTATCATGATATGTACAAGAACTTATGTGTGTAATACTAAGAAAAAAGATCACTAAGAAAGCTAGTAACTTCATGAATTACAGAAAGTGTGCCCAATGTATGAAATCAAATCACTTTATCAATAGAAAATATACATATTTGCTATCATGAAACCTTTGGGAACTATGTTAAGCAAATTAACACCATGGAAAAGAATATAGATATGGAATAGAGTTTACCATGTTTATATTGAACCTTGTTGTAGCTATAGCAATCTGTGGTGCTAAGAACACGTCAGTCTACAATTAGAAACACCTAATTGATCAGATTTGCTTTAAAGAGCTCAAATAGTTTGGGAAGAAAAAAACATCAATCAAGTCTCTTCTATTTCTGTAGAGAGAACAACGAAGACCATCAAAATTTCACACCTTTGCATAACAAAGTTAACAGAGCCAACAGAGGATAATATAAACCAAAAATGAAGAGAGTGGTAAATGTACTGAATTAAAAGGCTTATAGAAATTACCCTGCAAGCTTTCTGGCAAGGTACAAGAAAGGTTTCTCAAAGTTGTAATTGCTCTTGGCAGAGATTTCATAGTACTGGAGATTTTTCTTCCTATGAAAGGTAACCTCCTTTGCTTTCACCTGCCTATTCTTTACATCCACCTTGTTTCCGCACAAAACAATCGGAATGTTCTCGCATACCCTGGAAGCAACAAAGAAAGCCAATTAGCTAGAAGACCATTAAGAATAAATAGGGACTGACATCAGTAGCATAACGTAACTATCATTGACAGGTGACTTTACCTCAAAGCATGTATGGTATAGAAGACATAAAAAGGAGAACTAGATCTTCTTTTGTCCCACTTCCGTATCATTTCTCATTTTTATTAAGTAAATGTTAGAGAACATTAAATATATAACATTACATGCCTTCTGATGCAAAGCAATAGAGAAAAACCATTTAAGAGAATACTACAATAGAATGGCTAAGGCATTGCAATTGATAATTCCAAAAGCAACTAAGCACAAGTCTTTCAATTGATAATTCCATTCTGAAACCCCAAACAGAGCTTAAGGGGAATTTGATCGAACACCTGGTGTGCGATAAACACCCACTTCCACAAAAACAATCATTTCAAGAGAAAAAATTGCATCGATCTATCTCAAAATTCATATTGAAAAAGAAAACGATTCTAGACTGAGAGTAACAATAATTCAGAAAAACTCTTAACACAGACTCTAGCTAAGCAACCAACAAAGATATCAATAGCAACATCAATGGCCTCACAGAAATTTCAAATAAGCAAATTCCGATCATGAAAAAATAAGATAGAGGTGTACCTTTGAATTTGTATGGTGCTTCAGAGCTGAATCATTGATGATAAGATCTCAGTTCTTCAGGTGCAGATGAAGCTCTGAGAGAGAGAGAGAGCATAAATCAATTTAATCGAAAATGAATAAGGAAATTTCAAGGTTCGAAGATGCAAAATCCAAATACAAAATCAAATGCAACGCCGTGCTTTCAACGCACGCCCTAAATTTTGTTCTAAAAATGAGAGTTTTACGGCGTGTATTTAATGCATGCCTTAAATGATACTCATTTACGGCACACATTAAATGTGCGCCGTAAATTACGTGTCGTGAATAATCATTTTTCCTATAGCGATCGTTTCTTCTGGCTCTGTCCAACATATACCACAAAGTGGCCTTTTGGGATATCTGCTGTCTTTGTGTTGGCAACTCGAGGCATTCGGAAGCCCATGATTTCTATATTACTGAAGTGATCAAAAGAGGAAGAAAGAATTGAAAGGACTTGGGAAACAGAAAAGCTTTATTTGATGCTTGCAATGTGAGGAGTTGAGTTGCTCATGAAGTTGATCATGTGTGTATATATAGGTGAGATGCTACGTGGAAAATCATCTGGTAGATGAAATGACTGGTGAAAAAGAACTGAGTTGGGCTCCAGTAAGGAACACTAGCTTGTGAGAGGTCACATGGGGAACTTCAGCCCCACTTAGATTTCACATGCAAATGATACCAAACTGTATATACTTTGATAGAAACTTATGTTCCTGACGCAGGCGGAAGTAACCCTAGGTTTACAAGCAATAAACCTAAAACAAAGATTCTGGAGTCCACTAGAGATAAAAGAGAAAACTCTCAATTTTGATTGATAATATGATAAAAGATAGTTCTGCAGCCGTTTAAGGTTGCTTATATATGGGAAAAGAAACCCTAGGGCGACTAACAATGAAACCCTCAAGCCCACGGATTAAAACAAAACAAATCCAAAATAAACTAGAAAACCTAAAATAAAAAGAATGTAAAACTAACCTAAAAATATTAAATCACGAATCGGATAATTAAGACGATACATTTTGGCTTAAATCTGATAGGGCTCACTAAAGTGAGTCTTGAAGATCTCGTCGTTCCCATTCTGGAAAGGTATCATGCGTTTCAAACGGACATTCTGGCCAAAAGTTAGTCAAATCTGATTCAAAATCAAAACTGACTTTTCGCACGAGAAACCCGAAAAGTCCAAAACCAAATCTTCTTGAATATTCCAGTGGCTAGTAACCTGATTACGCGTGAGTTACCTATTTTCCAATCACTCTTTTTGATTCTACACCGCTTCTTTACTTTTATGGTTTTTCAGCTAAACTGGGTCCATTCTCGTCCTACATCATTCTCCTCTACTATGAAAGAACTCGCCCTCGAGTTCCTCTTGAATAAAGGACAAGAATAGGTAGACAAAAGACCTGAGAAAAAATTAGACAATTGGACATGTGGATTATTGGCTGGATCTTCTGCATATTCTGATGACACAATCATGAACCCAACACCATAGATGAGTCTGTTATAGGCAACCTTAGTAGATTCTTCACAGCTCTCAAGGTTGTACTCTTGAATAACATCTGGCTCTAAATGATTTATTTTAGGCTCCAAGACTTCATCAGTACAAATAACCATGTCTTCATGAGCAATTTCATCTTTAACCTCTTCTTAGTCTTCATCCAAGAATTCTTGTGGAGGTTCTTCCATTAGAAATTCTTCTGGCTTTTCTTCAATTAAACTATTAATCTCAACCAGCAAAGAAAACTTGGACTCTAACTTCTTCTCGAAAACCTTAGGAGGATAATTCTTGATGTTCTTCCTTCCAGGCTTGATTTTAATTTTGTGCGACTCCTACCTAAATAAATATGTGTCATCTTTGCAATAACCACCTTTGATGCTTTCATGCCATGGCCTTCCAAAAAGCACATTAGTGTCATCCATGTCAATCACATGACAAGTAATCTCTTCTTTATAAAATTTTCCCATAGAGACAGGAACTTTACAAACCTCTGTTACTTGTGCATATTCATCCTCTCCAAATGGAATCCAGTATGGATCACTCAGCTTCACTGTCGATAATTGAAAATAATCCACAACTTTATTTGCTACAAAGTTCTCTCGTAGACCATTGTCAATTATTATAGAGCATACCTTATCTTTGATGACACATGTAGTTCGGAAGTCGTCGTAATCCGGCGTTGTGAATATCCAACGTTCCATGTTTCTTTTTTTTCTCTCTTTTTTTTTTTTTTGGATTGATGAGGTTGTCCTAGGGCGAATCCCTTGGCATGTTCCTCTTCAACGAAACTTTCTTTGATAGATACTCTACGACCAGCGTCGTTGAGGTTGGTGGTAGTGAACTTCTCCCTTGGACCGTCGTCTGCTAATGAGCGGGCGATACCCGCTCTGATACCAACTGACGCAGGCGGAAGTAACCCTAGGTTTACAAGCAATAAACCTAAAACAAAGATTCTGGAGTCCACCAGAGATAAAAGAGAAAACTCTCAATTTTGATTGATAATATGATAAAAGATAGTTCTGCAGCCGTTTAAGGTTGCTTATATATGGGAAAAGAAACCCTAGGGCGACTAACAATGAAACCCTAAAGCCCACGGATTAAAACAAAACAAATCCAAAATAAACTAGAAAACCTAAAATAAAAAGAATGTAAAACTAACCTAAAAATATTAAATCACGAATCGGATAATTAAGACGATACATTTTGGCTTAAATCTGATAGGGCACACTAAAGTGATTCTTGAAGATCTCGTCGTTCCCATTCTGGAAAGGTATCATGCGTTTCAAACGGACATTCTGGCCAAAAGTTAGCCAAATCTGATTCAAAATCAAAACTTGACTTTTCGCACGAGAAACCCGAAAAGTCCAAAACCAAATCTTCTTGAATATTCCAGCGGCTAGTAACCTGATTACACGTGAGTTACCTATTTTCCAATCACTCTTTTTGATTCTACACCGCTTCTTTACTTTTACGGTTTGTCAGCTAAACTGGGTCCATTCTCGTCCTACATCAGTTCCCTACCTCCTTTATCTATAGCAGACAAGAAGAAGACCAGGTACCACAAGTTCCAATATATCTAACAAACTACATATATATGTTGAAAGATATGCTAGGCTATGATGAGAGGCTGTAGTGGTGAAGACTGAAGAAGGACTATCATATTGTACATGAAATGAGTGGTCAAATGGATAGCAATGAGGGACACTGGGCGGCTTGTGAGAAATCATGAAATCACATGGGTTTGTTTTTGTGTTGCCATTCACGTAACTCATTATCCTCCCAGGAGATTTCAAATATGCTACTGAAGAAATTCTTTCCCTTTGTAGAAACATCAAGTCTTCCGTTCCTTCTCTATATAGCTTGCAAGCGAAAGGAAGGCGACTTCCGAAGCAGGGAGCCGTTAGCGTCAGTAAAGGTTTTTCGTGTGAAGGTGGCAAAGAAACAGAGCTAGAGCTGGAAAGATAATTTGATGGGGACATTGTATTGTATTGAATTGGTTGCAATCAATTTCGATTAATTGGTTGCAATCGGAAACTAGAAAAAATGGTTATTCACAATGACATTAGAACAAAATGATGATATAAGAAAACGCATAACCTTTTTAATTTTTAATTGAAAAACTTTACCGAAAACTAGTGTGTCAGGATACTAGTGTATATAAGAAGCAACTGCAGGACATGAGAGGCACCACTTCAAAGATCGGATCAAAGTGTAGGAGCTCTAAAATTAACTATTGGTGTTTTCAGTGTGCTAGCAAATGTTATTATCATCTATGTAAATCCCCTTTAACTGCCTCACTTCAAGCATAATTGGAATTCATAAAAGTATGCTTTCGATACATGTGATACCAGGAACTAAAGCCTTTGTAACATGATCTTCAAGTTCGTATAAACATTATTCAAAAAATATTAATTTAGATAGGTAGGCAGTCAAAGTTTGTTAGTTTAAAACCTTGGTTAAAAACTAGCTGCGAGAGGACACGTGTGGATCCCATATCGAAAATCAGCGGCTAGATAGTTCTGTTCATATGGGAAAACCTTGCAGGATAGCTCGTCCCTTTGGGGACATCCGATAAAATTGGAACGATACAGAGAAGATTAGCATGGCCCCTGCGCAAGGATGACACGCATAAATCGAGAAATGGTCCAAATTTTTTTTTTGGGCAATCTTCTTCCTCCCTCCTGCGAATCAAGCAAAAGGTAACTTCAGAGGTTTCCTTTTCTGTCAAATCCTTTTCTGTTAATTAGTTGGATAGTAGCACAATTGAATTCTTTATTTATATCAAGTTTCTGGCTTTGTTTTTGTTGTGACCTCTGCCTACTGATTTGTTGTATATGTCCTTTAACACAACCTGCTGGGAACCAAGTTTTTTCTTTTCCTTATGTGTTTTAATAGTGCTGCTGATTTAAAGACTGAAAGTGGAGGAACAATTAATGGTGATTGCGATTATTCAAAATTGAAATTATTTCATTCAAAGTGCTTTGGGTTTGTTTTTACGAAGCTTGAGCAAAAACTTAAACCTACGAGGGAAGGAGATTAAATTTGGATCTGTATGTAGCTCTTTGGTTTTGCAACCTTTTTTGTCTGAGATCGCAATATAACTTTCCTGTTTTAATTGCTACTGCCTTATTGAAATATGGGGGGCAAGTCCCACATGGTAAAAACTGCTGTAGGATATTGTCTGCTCTTCCATTTTCACTAAAATAGAGGAATGATTGCTCTTTGCACAGAAGTACTGGTTTGTTACTCTTCATATTGATTCTCCTCTCATTCATTTGAAAGTTGTTTTGTTTAATTTTTTCTTTATCATCCACTGAACTGTTATGGGTTACTCAATATTCCTGAAAATTAGAACATGTTTTTGAATCAGTCCCATCCTTCTTTGTGACAGGATGAGTTATTTTTTACCATTTTATTTTGCAGTGTAGGCTTTACTCCCTTGAGCTCAGATAATTAGTGCTTAAGGGATTAATTTGATGTCTTGGTTAATGTGAGGTTACTAGAGACTAGGAGTTGGCCACTATATTGATGTATGCATGTAATTGAGAAAGTTATGAGTCCATATTGATATGTTGAAATTTCTCTGTCTCTTCAGACGTAGAATAATATGTTCGAACTTGGGAGATATTAAAAGATGTAGAAATATATCCTTTAATCAGCATAAGGATTAATTGTTATAGTTCTTTTTAATTCAGGATGCTTTTGCCTTTTGTGATTGTTATTGAACATATTATTTGTGCTTTACTTTTCATTTTGTTGATATCTGTTTTTTCTCTTGTTTTGCCACCGGATTAGAACGTTTTAGTAGTCAGGACACTCACAGGATTAGTCACATACCAATACCTGTGATCTTCCTTGTTATAACCATTGCAATTATTTCAGTTCATATGAGTAACTACTCTGATCGAATTTTAGGCGAATATTCTATTAACTAATCTATTCAGATCTCCTAGAAGTCTATTTTAGTTTTAGTTTGTACTGGCTAAATGTTCACTTTAACTCTGAAGTATGTTATGCTTTGCTTGGATTTTGTAGATACTTTGAATGTATGGTTGGCAAAACGAGCTTTTTGTGATGATGAAATATCTTCTGGAGGCTGTTTATGTGAACATTTATAATTGTTGTACGTTGTCTTGTTAATGATATATTACGACAATTTCTGTGACGAGGTAAATATTTGTGGTTGGTTTATCCATCTTGTTTAATTGTCTTTATCGGATGATTTAGTGGAGTACAAAGTGGGATTATTCCGTTAATTGTAACTAGCAACGTGCCCGTATTTCTCGCGGGTGATAATGTGATGTTAATAGAAAATAGATCAATTAAAAAGAATAGTGGTTATTTATTTTAGACATAGAATAGTGGTGGTTTGGGTATTTTTTCAATTTACTCTTTTATTTATTTATATTTTATTAACTTAATTTGATAATTATGTTATTGAATGATATTATAGGCACTTTCAAAATTTGGTGAAGCCTTTGACACCAAAAGAGGGCCTCCAATTATAGTGGTACAGATATATTGAGTTAACTACGTTTATAGTTTCAACTTTCAACTCCATACTTCAACTTCTTGGATTTTGAAGTTCCGGTTGGTTTACTTCTTATTCGGATTTGCTGTAGTAAGGTCTTACAATGTTTCTATGTTTCTAGAATTGGCATTTGAGTTTGGGAAAATTTCACAAACAGTACACCAAATTATAAAGGCCACTAATAATTTTTATACATAAACTTCTAAACCGATCATTTTGGTACACGAAATCTGAAACCCAACCCACTATCCATACACGATGTTAATGACGCCGTGAGAACCTCTGCCACCTGGCATAATTTGAGGGGTAAATTGGTCTCTCCCTCTATCTTGCTCTAGACACCCATCTCTCTCTCTCTCTCTCTCTCTCTCTCACTCACCCATATCTTACGCTGTCCGCCTTCTCCTCCACCTACCACGACTACGTCTCCACCATCTGCTCTACCGTCGACGTCATCCCTGTCTCTGTCGAGTGCGGCCTTGTCCCGACTTGGCCCATACCCACTTGCTACGAGGACTCCTGGGCCTCTCTCCAATGGGTCGCCACCCATGCCAACGGAACCAGGCCAGATCAATGGCTAAATGAGTACGGAGACTTGAACCGCGTCTTCGTCGGCGATGATAGCACAGGAGGGACCGACAATGAGATGTGGCTTTACATAAACAAGGAGAATGGAAGGTTGCAGGATAGGAGGCCGGTTCAGGTGTGAGAAGGTGTTGGTGTTTGGTAGAGGAGAAAGACCATTTGAATGGAGTGGGGAGGAGATATGTGGAGGAGTTGAAGAAGAGTGGTGGAAGAGTCGGGGATTGGGGGCTTAGGGTTGTGAGGAGCGGAAGAGGCGGTGGTTTAGGGGTTTGAGAGTTCTGGGTGTACTGAACTTGGAAGGCTGAGGCTGAGCTTTCGAGTTCGATTTCCGAGATGCAACGGTGGAAGAAGAAGAATTGGGTTTCTTTCTAGGAGACATGAATTGGAAGCAGGATTTGAAAGGTGGAAACCCTAATTAAACCCCCAAATTTGAAGTGGATTAGAAGAGATGAGATTGGGGAAAGAAGGATCTAGATTGATGAGTCTTGTTCGAATGAAGTGGAATGGGTTGTGGTGGAATTAGAAGTGGGATTGGGTTTGATGGGTGTGGATTTGGAAGGTGGAGGAGATGTGGTGGTCGCCGGAGAGTTTTCTGGGTTTGGGTGTGTGGAGAGAGAGAGAGAGAGTCAGATAGAGAAGATCCTTTTTTTCTTGGACCAAAAAGAAGAGTTAGAGTGAGAGAGTACTAAATTACCCCTTGATAAATGAAAAATGACATAAAGTTAACGGCGTCATTAACGTCGTGTATGGATAGTGGGTCGGGTTTCAGATTTCGTGTACCAAAATGATCGGTTTAGAAGTTTATGTATAAAAATTATTAGTGGTCTTTATTTGGTGTACTATTTGTGAAATTTTCCCTTTGAGTTTGGAACAAGTCTATCATATTTGCTATAAAGAAATAGATTTGCATCATGGTAATGTATATGGAGGTATCCTGGTATGTGCTGTTAAGATTTGTATCTCAGCAAGGATTGGTGTTTGTTGTTTTGTTGGGATTAAGAAATTGATAGGGTTTCACTCATGGATCTGTCACCTGTGCATGCTTGAATGAGTTGAATGTCACTTCTCAACTCCATCACCCTTCCATTCATGTTGCTCATTTGGGTTTTTGATTCTGTAGAAGTTTCCTGAACTATTCTCAATATTTAACATATACGAAAACGAGACAGCAAGTGAATCCACCAACACTGATTCAACTAAGTTGGTAGCTTGTGGCCCTGTTTGATAATTATTGTGTTGCGTATATAATTAACACTTGCTGGTGCTTAATAGAGCACAAAGACCTAGCAACCCTAAAGAAGATGCAGCTTGTGTGAGTTTCGTATATGATCTCCACACTCAAGAAGCAAAGAGAAGAGTAGATATATAGATTTTATTTTACTCTAGAAATTTGAGTAAGATCATTACTGGAGACTAGCTAGGAATATTGACTCCTGATAAGAAATTCATGAAAATAACAAAAGTCAGAACCCGTCTGGTTTTCCATCAAGATACTTGAACCCAAAAACTAAAACCAATCAATGAATGAAACCTAAGCTTGTGTGTGCCAGTGAATGAAAAGATTGCAAGACACGAGATCGAGCTGCGTGAGGCACGTGTGCAATTACATGGAATAAAACCTTGATTTTTATTTCATAAAAGTTGAATTAAAATACATCCTATTACATGGAATAAAACCTTTGTAACATGATCTTCAAGTTCGTGTAAAGATTTATTCAAAAACTATTAACTTAGATAGGTGTCATGAGCGGTCAAACTTTGTTAGTTTTTAAATCTTGATTAACAGTTTAAAACCAACTGAGAGAGGACACGTGAGGCACGTGTGCTTTTAAAAAATCTGTTTTGCAAGTCCCACATCGAGAAATGGTCCAAATTTTTTTGGGTTTTTTTTTTCCATCTTTCGATTCCAGGTAGCCTACCTTTGCTTTCTGGGTCTTCGTTTTTCTTCGTTTCTGTTTGCTTTTTATGACTGAGAACTACCGTTGACTCGGTCCTTGGCTATATATGAATGCACATGAAAAATTGAGATGTTGCCCACCACCTGTTTGATGAAATGCGTCTGACAACCTCTTCTCTTTCTTATGCTTACTTAAACTCAACATTCCTCTACATTTTGTGTAATCCTTGGGTTTGAAGAATGGAACTTTTCTGTTTTAATGCATTATACTTGAATTCATATATTCCTGGGTTTTAAAGGTTAGCTCAGCTTGTTGCATTCATACTCTTCCTATTCATATTGCAAAACCTGTAAGTAGTCCTCTTTATTTGGTTTTGAATATCACATGGGATGCCACTGAATATCACAAGTTCGGTCTTGAATGCTGCGCAGGCAATCACCCTTTCTGCCAATATATGTTGAGGAAGTATTCCGCATTGTTAATTTTGGATAATTGGATGTTAAAAAGTAAATCCCTTTTATGAAGATATATGTTAAGACATAATTTGATACTATAGGCTGTAAGAGGCTGTATACATTATTTGTTATGAAAGTATGCTTCAAGTTAGTAACTAATGGTAAGGATGTGGCGAAAAACAAGTAAGTTGATGAGAATTGGACTTTATGACTTGTTCCCAGTGTGTTATCCTAGGAGAGCTAAGTTTACATGGGCTGCATACAGAATTTTACTTTCTTTCAGTTCAAAACTGGAACCGAGATTTTTACAGAAATTGTCGTACAAGATTCATACAATACTGCCATTTGTATGCTTCATAATTTGTCCCGCTCACTCCTTCGCGGCAACCCCGAGCTTCCGTTCACGCCTTCCCGGCAATCCCGAGCTTCCCGCTCACGAGCTTCCGCTCACGCCTTCCCAGTAACCCCGAGCTTCCGCTTATGCCTTCGCGGCACCCCGAGCTTCCCGCTCATGAGCTTCCCCTCATGCCTTCCCGGCAACCCCGAGCTTCCGCTCATGCCTTCGCGGCACCCCCGAGCTTCTGCTCACGCCATCGTGGCAACCTCGAGCTTCCCTCTCACAAGCTTCCATTCACTCCTTCGCGGCACCCCCGAGTTTCTCACTCACTAGCTTCCGCTCTCCCCTTCGCGGCACCCCCAAGCTTTCCACTCACGAGTTTTAGCTCACGCCTTCGCGGTAACCCCGAGCTTCCCCCTTACGAGCTTCCACTCACGCCTACGCGGCAACCCCGAGCTTTCGCTCACACCTTCTCGGCAACCCCGAGCTTCAGCTCACACCTTCGCCGCAATCCCCGAGCTTCCGCTCACGCCTTCCCTGCAACCCACGAGCTTACCTCTCATGCCTTCCCGGCAACCCCGAGCTTCAGCTCAAGCCTTCACGGCAACCCCGAGCTTCCGCTCACGCCTTCACGGTACCCCCAAGCTTCCCGCTCACACCCTCACGGAACCCCCGAGCTTCCCACTCACGCCTTCCAGGTACCCATGAGCTTCCCGCTCACGCCTTCACGACACCCTCGAGCTTCCCGCTCACGCCTTCACGACACCCCCGAGCTTCCCGTTCACGCCTTTCCGTCACCCCCGAGCTTTTACGCTCTTGCCTTCTGGCATTCCCAAGTTTTACACTCACATCCCCTCGACATAATACACATTAATGGAACATTGAATTCTTCTACCATTCATCCTTTGCAACAAATTAAATTCTTTTTGTGTTCCATTAATACGACCGAAAACCAAACAAACATGAGCGTTCGCATATTCATCATTCACGAATTACAAATGCTTGCCTTCTGGGCACTCATGCAACTTACACCGAGCGTAACCTAGTCAACTCGACCACGTTCATTCTCTTGCGAGCACCATGAGCATCATATGCAATCCGTATATTCATTCTTGGTATGCTCAAATAACCGTATGCGTTCTCGAGCCTATATGTCATATACGATCATACTTGACGGCATTCTCATGTATACATCAATATGTATCATGCACCTCGTATATTTACATATGCCAATGCATATCAATGAAACTCACATACGTTGCCCAATATAACAAGCATTCTACATATGCACGTTTTTTGTCTTTGTAGGTTAACGAGTCCCTTCTTGCTTAAGGAGTTCAAGGACTTGTAGGGGCTAGACGCCTCTCGAGTGTTACTTATGCTTGATGACATCATGTTTATAACTCCCCAACCAAGAAGTTACTTTTACTCGAGGACTTCGGGGACTTGTAGATACCTCTCACTAGCATGACTAATTTGCTATCTCACCAAGCATAAGTAACACCTTCTTAGGGGGCCCACAAGTCATGGTGGGGCCCAACTGAGACATGCATCCCGTAGCCCGATATCCAAGCTACGCCACGGTAGTCAGAAGCGGCCAATACCTCGCCGGGAAGCCACCTTCCCGGCCTTGCCAACATGCCTCTACAATATGGCTTTCTAGACTAGAATAGTGGTTTCATATCCCACATTGGAAAACATGTAAAGGAAGGAGCCTCCCTCCCTTATAAAATGCGACTCCTTCCCACTTACTCAACATTCCATTACATCTCATGTAATCCTCTTGGGCCGCAAGGCCCAACATACATAGTTAAGCTTTCAAGTGGACGTAGTCTCCCGCTAAGGCGGGAGACGAACCACTATACTTCTTGTCTCTCTCTCTCTCTCTCTCTTTCTCTCTCTTTATTTATCGTTAATTAGACCCCTCAGTCACAAACATTAACACTCCCCAACATAAACTGCAAAGTAGCCTTTTGGGATATCTGATGTCTTTGAAACGGTTTGGTATGGAGTAAGACTTCTCTTTGTGTTAGAGATTCCAGGCAATCGGAAACCTATCATTTCTATATTTTTATGTGATTGAAGGCTTGAAGCAGGAAATAAGAATAAGGAGTTGGTAACAGAGAAAGCTTCGATGCTTGCAAGGAAAAGAGTTGAGTTGTTGAGGAACCTAATCATGTGTGTGTATATATATAGATGAAAGGGTATGCGGAAAATCATCTGCTACATGAAATGATTGGTGAAGAGAAACTGAGAAAGGATTCATGGGCTCCAGTTGGAAACACTAGCTTGTGAGGAATCACATGGCTTTGTCTTCTTACTGAAGCACTTTATCACCCATGAGATTTCACATGCAAATGTGTGATGATCAAAGATGGTATAAGACATGGGGGAGACGAACTATGATCTTGTCCAACTCTGATAATTGATGTTGCTTACAGACAAGAATTTGTGGTGCTAATTACACAATTTTACTTGTGGCCGGATATAAAGGGATGCTATATCTTGATTGGGAGCACCTAGCCAGCCTAGCATTTGGTTTGTTGTCTCATCTACAGTCTATGATCTCTAGTTTCAACTGGCTGAGGGAGTATTTTGTTTCATTTGGTCAACCTAGGAAATTCCTCTGATGGTCATGCATGACAACAAAGCCATACGTACAGGTACTTATTTGCTTATTACCAACAGTTTCAAACTCTATTCAAACACCAAAGTTGATGGACATTGATGTGTTCATGAATAGACTGAACTCGGCATGAGTTGGTGATTGCAAATTCTAAAAGAAAATTGCAACTTCTAAAACCTGCTTACACTTCTCTGTATGTATGCTGCTGACAACCTGTCCAAGCACATAAGAAGATTGCAAATTCTGAAACCTGCTGACACTTCTCTGTATGTATGTTGCTGAATCTATACAGCTGCAGTGTCCTTACTTATTTTCTTTTTCAATATGGTGGGTGAGGTGCTTGAGGTATCAACCAAAGAAAAAGAGGTGATAATACACTAGTTTTCTAGTTTTTGGGTTATTCAGCTATATCATATCTACATACCATTTATCATGAGTATCTATCTATTAGCTTGCTATCCAAGAAAACCAACCCGATCATGAATTGAAGAAGATAGATAAATAGTGTTACATTATATATATGTATTAAGGAATGAGATCGAAGATGATATACTAGGATATGATTGGTTAGCTGTAAAGATATGCATAGTTAGGTTTTGATTCCATACTATAGTTATCCCTACTTTTACGTAGGAAAGATATGCATGGAGTTGTATATAAAGTCTGTAATCTTCTTTGATTCATATTATTGAAAATATATTTATCTGCAATTTCTTTATGGTATCAGAGCAGCAACACTTCTGAGAACCTAGAAACCCTACCAATCCAACAAACACACTTACAACCTTTACCTCAGGGCTGGAGATGAAGAGAAGGTTGTCGTTGAAAAACCTCTCGAACAACAGACCTCCAAGAATGCTACTCCATGGGAGAATTCCAATCACCCGCTATTTCTCCAACACTCAGACCAGCCAGGCACCATGCTCGTTGCGCAGGCCTTGGTGGAAGATAACTATACTACATGTAAACAATCGATGCTTATGGCACTAACTATCAAGAATAAGAAGGGCTTCATCGATGGAACTTTGGCGAAACCAACTCATAATCCTTCCAAGCAACTTCAGTGGGAGAGATGCAATACTCTAATGAAAACGTGGCTGCTAGGAGCCATGTCGAAAGATATATCCAACAGTGTGATACACTATAAAGATGCACGAAGCATGTGGCTGGAATTGAAGGAGATGATCTCACAGGTGAACACAGTTGCACTATTTCAAATTGAGAGTGCCATTCATGGTTGTGAACAATGAGGTACATCTGTTACTTCATTCTTCACCAAACTGAAGGCATTATGGGATGAGAATGACTCTCTCTGCTCTTTTACTCCTTCCAGTAGTGATGCTGCTCCAGAAGTCAAGTCTTTCATGGAAACTCAGAAGATAATGAAATTCTTGATGGGACTGAATGAAGGATTCGCACAGACTAAAAGCAACATCATCAGCCTTGATCCTCAACCAGAAATGAACAAGGCATATGCCATGCATGGTGCTTCATCAAGAGAAACAAGTATAAGCAATTGCAAGCAAGAGTGGATCAATGACAGAAGCCTCGGCCTTCGCAGTCAAGAGGCCAGAAAAGTGTGAACAACGAGAGAAGAGTTCTCTATCTTTTCCTTGTGATACACAGTTCATGGGAGGAGAAAATAAATATTGTGAAAAGTGTAATATGACAAACCATTACACAAAGAATTGTAGGGCACATCCCAAGTGCACCTACTGTGAAGGCAATGGTCATACCTATAACTATTGCAGAAGAAGAAAGAGACTGATGGGAGAAGGGTACAACAATCCAAAGGCCAATCATGTT
Source organism: Rosa lucieae (assembly GCA_024704745.1). NCBI lineage: Eukaryota > Viridiplantae > Streptophyta > Magnoliopsida > Rosales > Rosaceae > Rosa > Rosa lucieae. The sequence goes on from CM045498.1 coordinate 25,310,769, forward strand.
AGTGCTACCAGTGAAGGAAAGGAAGATGCAGTGAGTTTTCCACTCTCCCAGACAGAGTGTAATCGAATGCTGGGGCTACTAAGCCGTCTCCAAGCAGCAGGGAATAAAACAAAGGATGAGAGTCAATTGCTAGAGATGCTGAACATCAACAAACCATCAACGACCAACTTTGTAGGTAATGTACCAAACCTTGAACATATCTCAGGTAAAATTTGTGCACTTTATCGTCATAACAAGGATGTAGTATGGATTTTGGATAGCGGGTCTAGCGACCATATTGTATGTAGTGCAAAATGTCTTTCTACATGTTATCATGTGCACAATAGAACTGTGAGATTACTAGATGGAAAAAGACTTTCAGTATCTCACATTGGGACAATGACTTTTTCATCCCATTTCATCCTCCACAATGTTCTATGTCACTACAAGAAAAAATGCTTTTTGCAAGGAATTGTTTTCCTTGTAAAAGACTGAAAATTCATTGCATTAACCCAAATGCAAGGAATATTCCTTGCATTTGGGTCCTTGCAAAGAGGCCCTTGCAAAAGAGCAAATACAACAACTTGAAAATTCCTTGCATTTCAGTTTACAAATGCAAGGAATTGTTCATCTCAAATGCAAGGAATTCAACACATGAGGTTAACTATGGTTAACTGAAATACAAGGACAATTCCTTGCATATCATTCCTTGCATTTAGTACATGTAAGACCCTTTTTACAAATTAAAATGCTTTTATGGAATTTAATTACATTTAATATGTTATTAATTTCTTATTCAATCTGACAAAAATCCTTTGAGGCTATGAGTAAATGAATCACTTTTATTATAAATCAAAGTAGTAATTACATATTGAAAATTCCATAAAGATTAGTAACTCAAGTTTACATGATCTCACTCAAGACATCTCATCTATGTCAACAAATTGGGAGACAATCACAAAGCTTCTCATTTACAACTATCACACACTATTGCTGGAGTAGCTCCACTCTTATTGATAACCTGCAGGGATGAGAAATTTGATCAATTTGAATGAAGTAGTGAGCCAATCTAACTACACAAGACAATCTGGTATTGACCAATATTAATCCAACAAGCAAATGATGAACAATTAACTTCATATGTCTGAATTTCAGTTCCAGAAAACTTTTCACATGATACAGGATTTGGAAAAAGAAAACATGAAAAAAAAAAAAAAGGCCACGGTCAAGGTTGGCTCAAGGACCAACTCTTCAAATTTACCCAACTAGCATCCAACATTGTTAACCCAACATAGATTCCACATTGACATAAGCCAGATTTCAAGTTCACAGTACACTGAAAGACAATTTAGGGAACTAAACCATGAACTTAACTTTCGATGTTTTATGCTTGTGTTTCATTCTCAATATGGAAACTTAATAAATGATACAGAATCACAGATTAATAAAGGAAAAGGACAGTAACTCATCCTTCTCTATTGTAGCATCGGCAATTGTTCGCACATCCTCATGTACATAAAAATGAAAAAGCTGTGCAAAACGCAAAACAATATTATATTCAGCAAGTAATGTTGAGCGCAGCTTATAAGAAAAATTAAGACAAATTAAATACAACAAGAAATATTGAACATTACCGGTCCACTTTCGCCCCCTGCCTTGTTTACAATTAGCTCAGAGAAACTATGCTGCTGTACTTCCACAATCATGAAACAGATCATGTGCAATTAGTTAGTAAATATTTAGCAAATCTAACCAGAACTAGTAGCAGATGCTTCTATTGAAATTATCTTACACGCAGAATCATAAGATCTTTTACATATAGCAAATTCCCCACTGAGGTAATTCAAACTTCTCGAAACTCAGGTGTTAGTTGCTGTTGAACAGAGTGAAGAAAATCTCCTCATGAAGGCCAACTACAAGTTAAAATTTTCTGAACAATGAATTCTCTTATGACTCATGAAGCAGATAACTTATTTATGCAATAGGTCAAAAAATTAGAAGTCGAAGATTCATGCATGCAACATATTCTAGTCCAGATTTACAAATAATCAACAGCTACTGAAAAAATAGTGCCTGAGGTCAATTAATTTGTCCATCATGCATATGGTGAGCCATGAAACTGACAAGCACAAAAAGAAGATATTCAAAAACTGATAACGAAGTTGACAAGCTCAAAGCAAACTTAATATGTGATCATTCAAGTGTTTAGTACAATACATCTATGAACGCACTCTTAATATGTCACTGACAATAAAGAAAATCACAACCCAGCAAAGTGCTAGTACAACTCATCTATGAAAGCACTCTTAATATGTCACTGACAGTAAAGAAAATAACAACCCAGCAAAGAAACAAATATACCTCTGAGGCCTGAAACCAAATGGAAAAACAAGAAAAACCTGCAAAAAGAAAATCACATACCAGTCAACCAAAGGTACTAATTAGGTCACCTCCCCACCAATAATCTGGCATAAAATTACCTGCATATACAAACAAGAAGGTCACAAAATCAAGTTAATAAAAATACATAAAGTTTCATATGTAGATAAACCAACCACATGTGTGACTACCAACACATTGAGTGACAGAGAGAATAGGATACCTGAACATTGGAATGACATACCAAGCTTCCGTTTTGCAGCTTCACGAACAACAGCAAAAGCCTCTACAAAAAGTCACCACTTAGAATCCAAGCACAATAAATGCACAATCTTTCTAACAAGTAAACTCTAGGCAGAAAGCAACCAGCTTGAATATCTGCAAGTGGCTCTCCTCGTCCCAATCTCCACCGGAACTCAACAGTTTTAGCAGTAAGCTACAACAAACAAACAAACACAACCCATAATCCAAATCACCAAAACAATCTCTTACAACAATAAACAACAAGTAGAGTCGATTAAAGCCAGCAAACCTGGGCATCAGTGAGCCTCTGTAATTGTGACTCTAACGAGTTGACAGAATTGACAAGGTGGTAATAGTCCCGAACAACCCAGCTGTTCAAGCTAGTCACATCGTTCCAAGTCTTCCCAAGCTGGCCCAAGTTTTCCTAAAACAAACAGAGAGGCGAGTGAGGCATATCATCGAACAGGTGGTGGGCAGTACAGTTAGAGAGTGGGGAGAGCAAAAAAGGGAGTAATTTACCTTGAGAGAGGCGGCAATGGGGCGCGAGAGAGAGTGAGATAACGGTGTGGAGGGCGGGAGGAAGTGGAGAAGGAAGAGAATAAGGAGGTGGAATGGTTGAGGAAGGGGAAGGTGGGGCGTTGAGGGAGTGGTTTGAGGGAGAAGAAAGTGGGGATTTGAGACTAGCAGTAGAGGCCATGGGGGGAACTGTACTGGGTGGAGATTATGACATGGAGTACGATTTGTATGTAACATGAGTCGGAGAAGACAAAAACTAGAACTTAGTACGGAAAGCCACCGCCCAGATCCTATCAGTCACCGCCTTCGCCGTCCTTGGGCTTCGTTTTCGGCCTGCTAGCCACGGCCGCATCTCCGTTGGAGGCCAGGCTGGGCCTGCCGTCATCCAAAACGGCGCGAATCTCCACAGCGCGACACAACTACTCAGTGAATTTATGGGTAATAGCCTCCTTGATCTTATGGTTCCCGTACTTGAGGCGCGTATGTCTTGAAGTACTCGAGAGCTTTCATATACAAAGGAAAGGCCTCTGCGTAGTTTCCAGCACTGGAATTGGCAATCGCTGCAATCGAATTTGAAATTGAAATTGGAATGGGGAAGATGAGGGTTCTAGAGTTTGAATAAGGGGAAATCAGGGATCGGAGGGTGATTGCTGGAGTGGAGAAACCCTAGCTACTGGTTTGGTTGGGTATGAGAGCAATTGAGACTAAAATTTGGCTCTAGGGTGAATTAGCAGTGGGAGAGAAGAGAGAGAATGGAGAGATGGAGAAACACAGGAAGAGACAGCGAGAGTTAAAAAAAAACAAAAAGAGATTCAGATTAAGAGCAAACCTAAGGGCGCCAAAAATCCCGCTCAACCAATGCAAGGAAGTGAATAGCAAATACAAGGATTTTTATTTTTTTTATATTTTAATAAACAAAATGCAAGGACTTTATGTATTCTTGGTATTATATCCAAAGTAAATGCAAGGACTTGTATAATTCTTGGTATTATCGAACTAAATGCAAGGAATTTTAACTCCTTGCATATAAACCCGTTGCATATACCCAAATGTGTTGTAGTGTGTGTTCCCACATTCTACTTGAACTTCATTTCGATAAGCAAACTTGCTTTGGATTCATTTTATATCACCATATTTCTCAAGCATGTTTGTTTTATTCAGGACCTATGTTCGGGGAGGATGATTAGGACGGGAGCTGAGAGTGAGGGACTATACTGCCTCAATATGCCTCAGGAAGGAACGTGCAATGCGGTGAGCAGCAAAACCGGTGACTTATGGCATTGGAGGCTAGGGCACCCGTCAAGCAAAATAACCCCATTTTTCCCTTTCTTGCACAATAAGTCATGTGACACAAGCCATTTCTCTATTTGTCCTTTGACCAAACAAACTCGAAAGCCATTTTCTTTAAGTACTTCTTTGAGTAATCATTGTTTTGAATTGATTCATGTTGACATCTGGGGAGGATACCTTGTTCCATCCACTTCAGGAGCACAATACTTTCTTACAATCGTAGATGATTTCTCTCGTTTCACTTGGATTTATCTCATGCACAATAAGTCTGAAGCACGAAACCTTCATATACAATTCATCACACTTGTTGAAAATCAGTTTGATAGTAGGGTTAAAACAGTACGTAGTGACAATGGCCCTAAGTTTAAGTGTTCTCAATTCTATTCCTCGAAAGGTATGTTGCATATATCAAACCAGCTGCATCAATGCACCACAACAAAATGGCATAGCTGAGCGCAAGCACAAACATTTGCTGAATATGGCTCGTGCACTATTGTTCCAATCTCACTAGACCAAACCTTTCTGGGGTGATGCAATTCTTTCCGCTGCATACTTGATCAACTGAACACCAACACCTCTTTTGCAAAACAAAACACCTTTTGAAATGCTCTTCAACAAAGCTCCAACCTACTCCCATTTATGAGTTTTTGGATGTAAATGTTTTGTTTCCACTCATCCCTTACGTCCTACAAAGTTTGACACTCGTTCTTCTGAGTGTGTGTTCTTAGGCTATCCAAATGGACAAAAGGGCTACAAAGTCTATCGTCTACATGATGCAAAGATTTTGGTCTCTAGAGACGTAGTATTCTTTGAAACTGAGTTTCCTTTTCAGACTAGGGTTTCTTCTAGTCCTCACTCCACGACACCACCAAACATGTTGTTTACTACTCCTACTATACCTTCTCATATCGAAGATGATCTTGTGCATACCCCAAATCTCTCTGATCCTACCATATCTTCTCCTCAATCACCACATCACTCGGATTCTACCATATCTCCCTCTTCTGCTTCACCAGATGATGAGATCTTTCCTTCTTCCACTATACCACCACCAAATTCGGATGTTACTTCTCCAGATACCATCCCTATTCAGGTCTCTACTTCCGAACCTTTGCTCCGACGTTCTACATGTGCAACAAAGCCTCCTACCGCTTTGCAAGACTTCCACATTGAGATGGCCTTGCCTTCACGCTCTGTGTCCCCATCTTCCATGAGCAATGCAGTGTCAGGTACGCCATATCCTATCTCTGAGGTTATTTCATATGACAGACTCTCTCCCAAGCATCGAGCATTTACTGCTAATCTCTCTCACACACGAGAACCTAAGTTTTTCTTTCAAGCCATTTATGATCCTAAGTGGCGGGCTGCCATGAATGAAGAAATTCAAGCCTTGCAGAACAACAAGACATGGAGCATCGTACCTTTACCTCCCAACAAGCGACCCATTGGCTGCAAGTGGGTTTACAAGGTGAAGTATAAACCAGATGGCACCGTCGAGCGTTACAAAGCTCGCTTGGTGGCCAAAGGATATAGTCAAGTTGCCGGAGTTGATTACGGTGAAACTTTCGTGCCTATAGCTAAGCTTACTACAATGCGTGTCTTGTTGATCCTTGTAGCATTGAAAGGTTGGTACCTTCACCAGCTTGATGTAAACAACGCTTTCTTACATGGTGATCTCACCGAAGACGTGTACATGAAGCTACCTCCTGGTTTTGGAGGTAAGGGGGAGACTCAGTGTAAGATCCTGAATTTTGAAGTTAGTCAAATTTTATTTTTGAGCTTGGAAATGGAAAGTAGAGGTCACCACGAGTTCGCAACATTTTTAGGTGAATTTTTCGGGTTCCCGAGCTATTTTTAAGGAATTTTTGAAGTTTGGATGCAAAGTGCATTTTGTTGTGACATGGCGCCTTCCTATTGGCCAAAGAGTTTACTTAGTGACCAAGAGTAGCAGCCCAACGTGTCAGTCACAAGCCCATGAGTCATGTTGACATTTGTCAAGTGGAAGGAAGAAAAGTGGTGGATGCTTGACAAGTGGTGCAAGCACCTTGGTGGAAGGTTTTAATCTTGACAAATGACAACTTTTGATTGGCCATCTTTCCCTATATATAGGAACCAGCTCCCATCTCCAGTACATATTCCCATTTTGCCGAGAGACTCTCTCTCTAGTTTCTTTCTCTAACTTTCTCTTCTAAACTTCGACGGATCATAATTTTTGATCTGTAACTCGGATTTAAGATCTGCGAAAAGCTACGGATTCATCTTGATGTCATCTTTCTATCCATAGAGGTTTGAGTTAGATCCAATGGTGATTTCTAGAAGGCTCGGTTAACTATCGATATTCTAGCTGGCGATTCATATTGTCGAGGTGAGTGGATTTGTGTAATATGTTTCAAATATTCTTATTTTCTACAAAAATGGTGGAAAAGCACGATTTTATCTATTTACGAAATATCTCTCTATTTTCAAGTGAAGCATGTCTATTTGCGAAATATGCAGAGTTTATATATATTATATGCTGGATCCATTGTTTGACTAGTCATGGAACATGAGAACTTCTTGATTGATTATGCCGAAGTAAGGATGTGTCACACGGTGGTATAAGGCTAGAGAAGGCCATTAGGGTGCCCATGGTGGTCACTAAATTGAAAGATAATCAATAAGAAGGGATGATGCGATGTGATGAATTGTTGTGCATTGATGTGTATACAATATACTTCTTTCTAGCGTGTGTAAAATGACATGGCTTTACTGGCATATTACATTATCTACTCACTGAGCTCGTGGTTTTGCTCACCCACCCATCTCTAATACCTCTTGTAGAGAAGTACTTAGGTTTTGACGAGCCGAAGTGGGTTGGACGAGCCTAGAAGGAAGATTTTATTTACACTGCCTTGTAACACTCACACCTCAGATTCGGGGTTAGGTGCTTAAAATCCACCGACTCCGAGTCTGGGGTGTGACACTCAGCATGTTTGCAAACTACATAAGTCGTTATATGGCCTCAAGCAAGCTTCGAGGCAGTGGTTTTTGAAACTTTCAAGTGCATTACAAGCTTATGGTTTCACTCAATCTTGGTCCGATTATTCTATGTTCATTCGAAAGTTTCAAGACACGATCACAGTGCTGCTTGTATATGTAGATGATGTAATTGTTGCAGGGAATAACCTACAAGATATAAAAGCCACAAAGCAGTTTTTATCAGCACGTTTTAAGCTCAAGGACATGGGAGCACTGCATTATTTCCTTGGGATTAAAGTGGCACGTTCACAGCAAGGCATAGTACTTTCACAACGCAAATATGCACTGGAGGTGCTTGAAGATTCTGGATTCTTGGGGGCCAAGCCATCCAAATACCCCATTGATCAGAACCTAGTCTTAACTAAAGATGAAGGAGTTTTGTTACAAGATGCTTCTCAGTATAGAAGACTCGTTGGTAGGCTCATTTACCTAATGATTACCAGACCTGATCTAGTTTATGCAGTACACATCCTAAGTCAATACATGGACAAGCCTCGGCAACCACATCTTGAAGCTGCTTATCGAGTTTTCAGATATGTCAAGCACACACCAGCGCAGGGAATTTTATTGCCTTCTCATGGACGGATCGAACTTACGGCCTATTGTGATGCTGACTGGGCAAGATGTAGAGATACTAGACGATCTACAACTGGATACTGCTTGTTTCTAGGCAAGGCACCAATTTCTTGGAAGAGTAAGAAGCAAGGAACTATTCTGGATCGAGTGTAGATGCAGAATATAGATCAATGGCTACCACATGTTGTGAGATCACCTGGATATTAGCATTGTTGCTTAATTTACATGTTGATCACAAAGAAGCAATCCAGCTCTTTTGTGACAATAAGGCAGCAATCCACATTGCTTCAAACCCTGTGTTTCACGAGAGGACAAAGCACATTGACATTGATTGTCATGTTGTGTGTCAGAAGGTTCAGCGAGGGCTTGTGAAGACTATACATGTCCGGACTAATGAGAAGACAGCAGATTTGTTCACCAAGCCTCTTGGCACTACTAGTAAAACAACAATTACCCATAGATTCTAATATGTGGGTAATAAGACTTTTTCACACAGATTTCAGTGTGTGATAGCTTTTACCCACGGTACACGCACAGATTGAGTTACCGTGTGGTTTGGAGGGGGGTAATGCTCATCTCACACGGATTATTTTGTTCGTGTGAATATTAGATGTGGGCCCCACTATAATGGATTACTGGAATGGAACGCAATCCGTGTGAACAACTTTATTTCACACGGATTTCTGTACCAAATATGTAAACTCAATTTCACACTGATTTCTGTGTGAAATACAATTCAGACTAATTTCTGTGTCAAAACCTATAACCTTATTGACATGGATTTCTGTGTGAAATCTCTATACTCTTAACTCACATGTCAGTGTGTAATAGTGACAGCATTTTAAACAAAAAATTCTGCTAATTAACTTGCAATCTGAACATAATAATACTTTAATTTTTCTACAATAAACATACTTCAAATATTGACAATGAAGTGCTTTACATTAAAGAAGCACTCACAACTTTTGGCATAAAAAATCAAGCCCTTCCAAACAGAATCACTACTGCATACAGTTCTTCCATTGCTCAAAATCCAGAGGAAGTGCTTTCCATAGAATTGTACAACACTTAATCTATCTCCAGCTTGATATAAAGCACTTTGGAACACTTCTTTCTCACCATTTTGGTTGGTCAGCGATGTTCAGCTCAAGAATAGTAAATTATGCAACTGCATCAACGTAGACCAACTGTTTTTAAAATGGCATAGTCGATCTGCAGTGTCACTATAGTATCAATTGCAATCCAAATAAAATTGTTAAGCTCCATAGTTACAGACTAAAAATAAATAAAAGCATCTTCTGAACATTACCAGAATAGTACTTGAGGTGATACTTCAAACCAGAAATTAAAGCCATATCACAAAAGAAACTCACACCAAAGTCATGAAGAATCTGAGTTCTTTACCTCAATGAAGCATCCATGGAAAAAGAGACGTAGCAACTGAGCTGAGACATTCCTCTGCTGGCAGTAAATCCAAGCCATCTTCGACCTCCCAATGGTCTCTGCCTGAGGGCACAAGGAAGCATATAATGAGTACTGAGATATTCTTAGCAGCAGTTAGAGAAGGAAAGAGCAGAAGTTCAATGTAAAAGGGTAGAATGGCGATACTAACTCAATCGTAATCGGGGCATTTTATCCACAATGGAATTTCAGTTAGAATATCTTCCAAGTTACTTTTCTCCCGTTCATGTAGTGGCCTGATTACTGGGTCCTGCAACACAAGTATTTTAAGCACTACACAAATTAAGACCAAAACATTTCTGCTAATTTCTTCAGAGTACTTTTGCTAGCAGAGTTTAATATTGTACTCTAACCAATCTACTCACAATAAAAAAAAGAGCTAAATAAAAAAAATGAAAACGTCACCAGATTCTACTCAAATCCCAGAAAAAAGAGTATTAAAGGAAAAACAACCACATATGATCCTCTTGAAGTTCAAACATATAGAAGTCTCGTGGTTTAATTAACACCATGAATCGGACATTGATTTCATCATTCAAGTTTAAACACATTAAAAAGTCAATGAAAACTCTTCCTATATTTCAAAATTGGTTGCAAACAAAGAACTCAAATACGAGACTAGAATTACAATTACATAACCAAAATTTCTCATACCCATATGAGATGCAGATGATACCAAACACCATTGATACCCACTTCAGCACATAGTACCCAAAAATCCCAAAAAAAACTTCATTTACAGAGCTTACCTTCACTTTGTTGGGTTCCAATAGAAATCGTACTCCAAATTCCCCGACGCCTCAGCTGTCATCGTTTCGGTGTGGAACTCTTCTCGCCTTCCTTCGCTAGAAGCCACAGAGACCAGAGTGACCAGTGACTTGTCAGAGGTCGCTGACGACGAAGAAGAAGAGAGAGAAGTTTTGCTTCTCAATATGATAGAATGACATCTGATAGATGTCGGGGAAATTTAAACAGACATCTATTTCCACTATTACTAACGGAATTCTGTCTCTAATTGTTCTTTTTTAATGGAATTTTGTAGCTAATTGTTCTTTTCACATGAATTTTGTAGCTAATTGTTCTTTTCACACGGATTTCAGTGTTAACATGTCACACAGATATTCGTGTGATATTCATTTTACACAGAAATCTATACCAAAAACTTATTGTAACGGAAATCCGCCCCTCCATAAATCACATAAATACGTTTTTTTTTTTAACTCCACACTTCAAAGGGCAAGATCATTAACGGATATAATGATTGAGACACTGACAGTTAGATGTGAGAATTATATTATTTTAGGCTTCTAGTCCAAATTTCATCTAATTTTGTCTATTTTTCAACTTTGATATTCTTGGTCAACCGAATAAGGCTTTATTATTAACTACACAATTCAAAGGGAAAGATAGTCAACGGATGTAAGGTTTGGGGCACGGACCATTGGATGTGAGAATTACAACATTTTAGGCTTCTAATTAATCCAAAATTCATCCATTTTTGTCTATGTTTTGACTTCAATCCATTTGGTCAAACCGAAATTGTCTTTGTAACATTTAGTTGACCGATGTCAGATCCACCAACAATTATGCTAATAGTTTTACAAGACATGTATTGGTCAATCGACGACAAGAGATGACAAATAGAGCTTCAAAACTCTTGGTTTATCAACGGTTTTGATGAGTAGATCCAGACCCAAACAACTTCAAAAATAGCTGAAATTTTGACCATAATTATATTTTCTTATCATGATGACATCTAACGTTCGATTTTGATAAAATCTATTTCTTCCGCATTGTTCCTTGTAGAAGGTATATTTTTCAACACAACTAATAAACCAGTTAAACAACATCAGTAGGCACATAAGTATTTCGTTTGATCTAAACAATCGAAATTGGAAATAGATAAATTTGGCATTACCCATCTATATTTATAGTGTATTAATAGGTATTGTGTAAAAAAATTGACCCGATCCGCCGTTATTTTGACATGAAATAAACCAGTCAACCCTTTAAACGCTTCTACTTCCCTAAGCGGAGCTGACCCTTGAGGAGATAAAATTTCAGAAATTTTTACATTAGTTGATATAGCTTCTATCCATGAGAGAATGAGAGTTTACAGATCAAAAAATTAAGTTACGAGTGAGCGGTTATGAGCATATTAGTTTAATGTAGTATTTAAGGTTTAGGGTTGACCTACTAGATCAAAACCCAAACGACGACGAAAATAGCTGAAATTTTGAACATAACCATTTATTCTTATCATGATAACATCTTATGGTCGATTTTGATAAAGTCTATTTCCTACGCATTGTTGCTTATGAAAGGTATACTTTTATACCACATTGGTAGACATATAAGAATTTTGTGCAATCCAAAAAATAAAAATTGAAAATTGATAAATTTGACATTACCCATCTATTTGTAGTGTATTAATAGCTATGGTGTAAAAAAATTAACTCAATCTGCCGTTATTTCAATATCAAATAAAGTGATTAACCTTATATATATACACCTATACTTCCCTAAGGGGAGTTAAACCACAAGGAGATAAACTTTTCAAAAAATTTTACATTATTTGGTATACCTCATATTCATGAGAGTATGAGAGCCGACAGATCGAAAAAATAAGTTGCAAATGAGCGGTTATGAGTATATTAGTTTTATATGGTATTTAGAGTTCAGGGTTGATCTAGTAGATCGAGACCTAAACGATAACAAAAATAGCTGAAATTTTAACCATAACTATTTATTCTAATCATGACAACATCTAACGGTCGATTTTGATAGAGTCTATTTCCTCCACATTGTTGCTCATGGAAGGTATACTTTTCATTACAACTAATAAACTAGTTATACCACATTAGTAGACATATAAGAATTTTGTGCGAACCAAAAAATTAAAATTGAAAATCAATAAATTTGACATTACCTATCTATTTATAGTGTATTAATAGGTATTGTGTAAAAAAATCAACTCAATCTGCCGTTATTTCGATATCAAATAAGTGGTCAACCTTATATACACCTATACTTTTTCATACGGAATTTTGTAGCTAATTGTTCTTTTCACACGGATATCAGTGTAAAAATATTTTAGTTTTTACATAAACATCTGTTATTGTGGTTTATTCACACAGATTTCGGTGTTAACATGTCACACATATATTCGTGTGATATTCATTTCACACAGAAATCTGTACTAAATACTTATTGTAACCGAAATCCGTCCCTCCATAAATCACATAACATAAAAAATTAATGATTTCTAAATAAACTAATTTATAATACGTACAGAAATCCTTGTGAAATACTTTTTTAGCAAATGTAAGATGTCCGTGTGTATTTATCTCATGTGTTATCCTTTTTTTTTTTTTTACAACAGTATCCACAGTAATCTGTGGGAATATTCAAATATTGAGCGGGAATAATTTGATTAGCCCGCCCTTATTTTTTGAAACTAAATAATTAGTCATTAGCTTTTATTTTTATTGATAATAATTTTCTTTCAAGTTATTTTGCCATAGAAATCCGTGTGAAATACTTACACATTTGTAACTGATATCCGTGTATATTTATCTGAGTAACACATGCAATTATCATTCAATTGTTTGCACGAAATTCTGTCTCTAATAGACTTTTTTACATGGATATCCGTGTTAACATTTCACACAGATATTTGTGTGTTACTCATTTCACACAGAAATCTGTACCAAAACTTATTGTAACGGAAATCTGTCTCTCCATAATTCACATAACATAAAAAATTAACTATTTCTCAATAAACTTATTTATAATACGTACAGAAATCCGTGTGAATTGATATTCACACAGATAACCGTGTGAAATGGTTTTAGTTTTTACACAGACATCTGTGATTGTTGTTTATTCACATAGATTTCCGTTGATATTGTTATTGTATAAATTATTGTGGGCCTAATTATGCTCATTTCACACGGTTATCTGTTAGTATTTCTATTTCGCACGGATATCTGTGGTTTTTAGATACAGTAAATCCGTGTGTGTTGTTATTTTGCTAGTAGTGTGGTTTGAAGCAGTTTGTAGCTCTATTAGGCAAGTTGGGTGTTCTTAACATACACACCAACTTGAGGGGGAGTATTAAGGAATGAGATCGAAGATGATATATATATATACTAGGATATGATTGATTAGCTGTAAAGATATGCATAGTTAGGTTTTGATTCCATACTATAGTTATCCCTACTTTTACGTAGGAAAGATCTGCATGGAGTTGTATATAAAGTCTGTAATCTTCTTTGATTCATATTATTGAAAATATATTTATCTGCAATTTCTTTAATATGTTATCTTAAAATTTTCTGTCTCAAAATTTCACATAATCAGTGAATGATTCAATTTTGGCCTTCAAAATTGAATTGAAGGTATAAGCTATGTATCATAGAGCATGAATTGCAGAGAGGCAACAATATCAAGCTAACAGTAGTTTACAGAAATAAAGTTCATGTTCTGTGACACTGTCATTATGTATACTATTCCGGATTAGAGGGGTTTCTTTGTTTTTGTACAGTACAATATTTATCTTGTTTGAAGTACGAAATGGGAAGCATTGCAAGCTTCTTGGTTTCTCTTAAATATTGATAGTGATGCTGCCTTTCCATGCACCCCTTGTTGCCTCTTGGGCCATCAACAGCATTCTACCTTAAATAACTCTCATAGGTTTGAGGTAGTGCACTCCACTTCCTTGACTGGTTAGAAAGTTACTACCCTACTTGTTTGCATATTCGTCTTGGTAGAACGCTTCCACTGCTATCTATGATGAAGCTAAGTGATCAACACCTCGAAAAATAAGGATACCTTCTCTGCAGGGAATTGTACAGCCATCCAAACTCTTCTCCAGAGGTGCTAAGCAAGTGTTGAGATTGCGATGTTTACAATGCAAGGAATTCTGATACTGCCTATGTGATGATCACTTCCAAACTCTTCTTTAACTTGACTCAGCAAATCCAGATAGAAAGGTTGACTAGCTGTTTGACGAAATTTAGATGACTTATTCTTGTATATCTGATAGTCACTATCTTTTGTTTTTGTCTTCTTTTTTTTTCCCATTTGTTATAACTCAGTTACAGAACTCACCTAAAGGGCTCAACCAGTACTTAGGTTCAGCTTACTCACACGAGTAGGTTTGGTCTTCTCTTTTTTAACTGCAAGAAAGCTTTCTGTTGTATAATTTGGTTTCTTTTCTCATCTTTTCCTCTGCTATGATATATCCTTCCAATGAGGAAAATTCCAGGTCTAACTATTCTTTTAATACCACAGGCTATCAAAGATTAATTAAAGCCTACGAATGACTCTATCTGCATATTTTGATGGGAAAGGAACTCTATATATCATTAATTTTGAGAGATCGCAATGTCAAGATCATATTGATGTGGTTTAATTGTAGACCCCGTTTTGTATGAGGCATGCTTTGGTTAAAAACCAGATAAGCAATTAGTTCATTAGTAGTATTTCCTCATCAAAATTTGCTGGGATTTGTTAGTTGTAGACTTGCAGCATATGGATACAAGAAAAAAAATATGAATTAATGGAAATTACTGACAACTAACTAGAAAATTGATCAGGATAATTTGAAATATATTGTATATTCCCATAATTTTTCTGGAGGACAACTTTTTTGCATGGTATTCAAGATTTGGTGTCAAGAGCTTTAGACAGTACACAGTAGTTGTCTTGGAGTTGATGCAATGTCATTTGCCTGCTTCATGAGATGTGATTTGATTCTTCCTTTTTCTTATCAGCTCAGAATCAGCTCGGGAATACCCTTGGCGCAAGAGGCAACTTGATTCAGTAGATGATGAGTTAGCCTCCTCTTGATCTTGACTCAGCTGCGAGTTTCCAAATGAGGATGTTTTTGGATCCAACTCCACTTCATTAGTGTTCTTGACTCACACACTTAGGCGGGAAGTGACATCACGGAAGGTGTTTTGACTGCAAGGAATTGTGATACCACCCATTGGATGATGGTATCCGAATTCTTCTTCAGCTTCACTCAGCAAATCCTGAAACAAAGGTTGGTTCAAATATGATATTGGAACCACAAATCGTTTCTTCTGTCGCTCTCCAACATAGACTGCAAAGTAGCCTTTTGGGATCTCTGATGTCTTTGTGTTAGTGATTCTAGGCAATCGGAAACCCATGGTTTCTATATTACTGAAGTGATCAGAAGAGGAGGAAAAAATTGAAAGGACTTGGGAAACAGAGAGCTTTATTTGGTACTTGCACTGAGAGGAGTTGAGTAGCTCATGAAGTTGAACATGCATGTGTGTATATATAGGTGAGATGGTATGCGGTAAATTATTTGGTAGATGAAATGCTTGGTGAAGAAGAACTCAGTTGGGCTCCAGTTAGGAACACTAGCTTGTGAGAGATCACATGGGGAACTTAAGCCCCACTTAGATTTCACATGCAAATGATACCAAACTGTACATACTTGGATAGAAACTTATGTTCCCTACCTCCTTTATCTACAGCAGACAAGAAGAAGACTAGGTACCACAGGTTTCAATATACCTAACAAACTGCATATATATGTTGAAAGATATGCTAGGCTATGATGAGAGGCTGTAGTGGAACGTGAAGACTGAAGAAGGACTATCATATTGTACATGAAATGAGTGGTCAAAATGGATAGCAATGAGGGACACTGGGCGGCTTGTGAGAAATCATGAAATCACATGGGTTTGTTTTTGTCTTGCCATTCACGTAACTAATTATCCTCCCAGGAGATTTCAAATATGCTACTGAAGAAATTAGTTTTTTTTTTTTTTAAAGGGGTTTGGAACCCAGCCTAATTGGGAGGCTCAGTCCCACGCTCGAATATTATTAATAGAAGAAGGATGCGATTGTACAACGAGGGGGATATATAACTTTCACCTCGAGTACTAGTACAAGAATCCTCATAGAGGACATCCTGGATAATCACAGGTGCCTCCCCTAACCAATACTCATCTAAGTAACCTGAACTAGTAAGGTGCACAAATCTATGGGCTACACCATTTGCTTCACGATAAATGGATTGTAACCTAACAGAAGGAATAGCCCTTGTTGGAGAGGAAAGATCCCACATTGGAAAAGTGACAAATAAAATATAACTTATAAGTGGGTGGATCTCACCAATTGTACCGAGGCCTTTTGTGATTAAAACCCAACACCTATCGGGTGGTTAAGTTGGGACAATATCGGTACAATGGTGGGCCACGGGCCACGCTTGTCGCTGTTTAACATGGTATCAGAGCAGGTCTCTCTCCAATTGCTTCGTCATCATGGACCTGGATATGGGTTCATTCATTAATTGATTCACCAATCTTCTCTCCAATCATGGACCTAGTTTGGGTTCATTAAATTGGCCATCGGAAGTTTCTGATTGGTTTATCGCCAAGTGTCCGGTGTGGGCCTTGGATTGTTATGTGATTGGTCAAGTCTTTAATGTGGGACTTGTGACCCGATTTCCAATGTGGAATCGGGTTTGTCAATTAATTCCACGTGCATACCTTGAGCGAGGTTGCACGTGAGAGGGCGTGTTGGAGAGGAAAGATCCCACATTGGAAAAGTGACAAATAAAATATAACTTATAAGTGGGTGGATCTCACCCAATTGTACCGAGGCCTTTTGTGATTAAAACCCAACACCTATCGGGTGGTTAAGTTGGGACAATATCTGTACAATGGTGGGCCACGGGCCACGCTTGTCGCTGTTTAACAGCCCTTAAGTAAGACTTACAGTCCTCTACAATATTGCCTACCTCTGACAAGTCTTCTAAATCTCCCTTTAGTGCAATAACCACCGCCGCACAATCAGTTTCAATATCAATGTTGATCATGCCTTGGAGAATCACAAGTAGAAGGCCTGCTTGCATTGCTTCCAGTTCCATATGTAAAGCAGAACAAACAAAGGAGAAAGGACATGCAATAGCTGCTAACACCATACCATTCTCATCTCTGATAACTGCCCCAATCCCTCCTTGTCCTGACTCCATGTGAAAAGCTCCATCGACATTAAGTTTCAGTCTACCACTTGGGGGATGCCTCCAACAAGTCACAGGACGTTTCTCTCCTTTTGTAGAAACATCAAGTCTTCCGTTCCTTCTCAATATAACTTGCAAGAGAAAGGGAGGCGACTTCCGAAGAAGGGAGCCATTAGAGTCACTAAAGGTTTTTCGTGTGAAGGTGGAAAATTGGGAGGTTATAGATTCTTTTGTGTTAGTGTTTAATCAATAGAAATGGTACTTAATCAAAATTTCAAAATCCTTTGCGCGTATATGAAGCTTGAGCAAAATTTTGATGAATTAAATTTAAGCTACTAGGTGTATTGTTCATATGAAGGTTGCATACTTTAAGCTGAATACCAGCTTGAGAAGTGTACAGCTTCACTGTGTTGCCTCTAGTCTCAACAAGCCAAAAGAACAATGCATACAATTGGTTTGGTCAAATTAGAAATTTCCATTAATTGGGAGACTAGAAAAAATGGTTATTCACAATGATATTAGAAGAAAATGATGATATAAGAAAACGCATAATTTTTTATTATTTTTAATTGAAAAACTTTACCGAAAAGTAGTATGTCAAGATACTAGTGTATATAAGAAGCAACTGTAGGACATGAGAGGCGCCACTCCAAAGATCAGATCAAAGTATAGGAGCTCTAAATCTATTGGCGTTTTCAGTTTGTTAAAAAAATGATATTATCATCTATGTAAATCCCCTTTAACTGCCTCAATTCAAGCACAATCTGAATTCATAAAAGTATGCTTTCGTTACATCCGATACCAGGAACTAAAGCCTTTGTAACATGATCTTCAAGTTCGCATAAAGATTATTAAAAAAATATTAACTTAGATAGGTGCCACAAGCAGTCAAATTTTTTTAGTTTAAAACCTTGGTTAAAACTAGCTAAGAGAGGACACGTGAGGCACGTGTGCTTTTGAAATATCTGTTTTAGAAGTCCCACATCGAGAAACGGCAGCTAGATAATCCTGTTCATATAGGCATAGCTTAGAGCAGAGCTCGTCTATTTGGGGTCATCTCTTAATTTGCATAGGCGGCAAATCTGTCTGTGTGGATCTATCAAAGAATGAGCCAGATGTGATCTATATGTTTTGATTTTTTGACGGCTCATCACTATTATTTTTTTATAAGAAGTTTATGTTTGGAGGCCCAAATCACATAGGAAAGCCTGAGGACGAGTTTGTGCTTCATATTTTGACTTAATATGGACAAATAGAGCAATGTGAATGGTTGGAATGAGTCATCAAGTTCAAGAATCAATAGGAAAACGTCACCTAAGTACGCTAACCCTAATTCTTTTAGGTTTTGGATTTCCTACAGACAGGAAAGATGGAGGCAACCTCTAAGCATATAAAAGGAGATCAATAGGCAGCAGCTCTCTCTCTTGATCCCTTTCTTTAGTTAGTTTTGTTTCTTCTATGTTTAACTAGTTTTTAGTAGTTAGGGGGCAATTGAAGCCCCTACACATGATTGATAACATGCTTTGACATTTAATTTGTTTTCCAATTAATAAAGTTGAGGTTTTATTTATTGATTTCTCATTGATGAATTCTATGTTTGTATGCTTTGGAGGCCTACTTAGTATGCATGCTAGGGTTTTACTACTTTGATTGTTTGATGCTTGGATCAATAGTTGGATTCCTCAAATTATCTAGACAAGTAATTGTGTTGAAGGAAAATCAGTTTTATGTGTGCCTATCAAACTAGGAGTAGTAATAAGATAGAAGATTCTAGAATTCCTAATCCTACTCCGATTAGTATTCCTTATAACATTAGAACATGTACTTTGTAATCCCTATATATAGGGCTCCTATTCTCAATAATATGATTACAATTCTCTCTACAATCTCTCTCAAATATCATATTCTTAAACACGTTATCAGCACGAGTTCTAACCACAAACCAAAAACCAAAAACCCGAAAATCTTCTTCATCACCGCAGCTCCTAGCCCACGCTAGACTCACCTGCGCGCCTGCCCCTGCAGCACCTACGTGACCCTGCATACGCACGTCTGCTGCCCCTGCAGCACCAACGCACACCAACTACATCCTTCTACTTTCCTATGCACGTCTGTCTTTTTTCAAGCCCCGAAACGTCTAGTTCGGGACCTTAGATCAAAATCATTTGTTCATCAAAATTTCAGCCTTATCGGAGTTATTTTGAGACCTGTACACCAATCGAAGTGAAAGATGTTCAGAAGAGAATCAGCTCCGAATTTCAACAAGTAAGTTTTTTAAATTAAAGTTCCTGCTTTCTGAGATTTAAATTTCTTCTTTTTCTCGGGGACTTGCAACCTCCGTTCTTCTACATCCCACCTTTCTTATAACATGGTTTCGATTCTTGAAAAGCGGAATCGTGGGGATTCACACAATTAACGAACTAACAGCGTTCGTAAAACTTCGGACTAAGAGCGTCCGTAAGGATCGATTTATGACCATATAAACATCATTGTTTCGGTCTAATCCAATCATTCTTGGAAATCGATTTCTTGGTAGCATAGCTCGGAAATCTTATTATTTATATTAGTTTTCGTGGAAGCATTGACTCCAAAACTAACTTGTTCTTGTTTCAACTTTCAAGATGTCAAACACGAACAAACTCGACTTTGTTCCATTGGATTATGTAGGCAAAGGATATTTAGACTGGGCCATTGACATTGAGACCCATCTTATTGCCTAAGATTTATTGCATACAATCCAAGAGCTTTGTCCCATAGAAATAGCTCCAGACCCTCAAACTGAGAAAGATATTTCTAAGGCACTTGCCTTCATGAAACGTCACATGGATAGAGACCTACAGTTTGAGTTCGTAAATGACGATAGCACCATAAAGCTTTGGCAAGCGCTTCACGAACGATATGGTAATGTTCGTGACTCCATCCTTTCGAATTTAGAAGCAGAATGGAATGATCTTCGCTTCTCTGAATTTGACACTGTCATGTAATTTTATTCGGAAGCCCTCCGCATCAGAGCAACGATGCGTCTCTGTGGAAAAACAATCACAGAAGACCAATTGATTGAGAAAACCCTCAATACCTTCCCCGTCCATGCTATGAGGTCCTCTAATTTATTTCAGACTCATGTAAATGCTAGATGGATCACAAGTTTTCAATAGCTTATTGAAGCTATGGCCATTGTTGAAAGACGTGGCAGCGAGCTTGTGAAAAGAAAAATTGCTACGCTTCAAGATAGCCATCAAGAGCATCGTCCTATGGCTAGAAAGAGTCGCCATCAACGTCATGATCCATACGATCGAAATGCTCAAGAAGGTAATTGCTCAAGGTGACAATCACACGACCGTAGGAGGCGTGATTTTGAGGGACGTAGGGTTGGAAACCATGGAGCCAACATTGGCCATGGGCACCACTTTCCAATGCCACCAGTCCTAGGGACTATGCATATTGCGCCAATGTGCCTCAATCAAGGGAGAATCCTCTTTATGGTGTCTATTTCTGATATGGAACGTCTGATCAATGGACCTGAATTTGCAATGTACCTACGAAGGTAGTCGCATCATGGCGATCAAGACATCGAATTCAAAAAGACTTTAAATCTGGCGATGAAAATGCCACAGATTTTTATTTGGAATAGTCTTTTTTTTTCCAAGAATTATGTAATGACAATACGCCTTAGTCAATAAATGACATTTTGTATTAACTCTTTCTCATGTGGCGCATCTAATTAAGTATGATGTCTAGGAAAGTAATTGAGATTAGTGGTATTTAAGAGAGCCTCGCTCCACCGACATCTCTCTTTACTTCCCTGGTCCTTTTGATTGGAGTTACCAAATGGATAGAGTGACTACAATTTGATTTTTATTTTGGATTAGATAATGGTCACAAAACCTTGATGATTGGCTATTATTCATAAAGTATCGATTTATTTCATCTCATGTCGTGGACATATTTTTTGAACTTTATTACTTCAAAGATATAAGAGCCAATGGTTTTCATGTGGAAACACATTGTGAGAATGGACAAGAGTTCCTTTGCATCACCTCTAATGACTACGGAGAAAAACGAGTATTAGAGAAATTTATGTGTCGCTCTAATGGGTTGTATGCAACCACTATTCGAGTCATTGAATCCAACCATGTCATGAGAGATGATTTATGGGATTCTGACACATATAGGCTTTGGCATGACCGTTTGGGACACCCAAGTCGTGATATGATGATCTGTATATTAAAGACTTCACATGGACATTCATTTTTCAGAACGAAAAGAAGTAAAAATCAGATTTTGGACACCGAAAGAGCACCTGCGCTTCACTGCGCCGTTCACCCCCAAAACCGGCCATCGTTGGCCAGCGCCGCTGTCCCCTTGCTGCCTCACGGTGGCATTGACGCCTCCAATGCTCTTTCAACTCCAAATTTTACTTCTCAAGTCTTTTGTGACTTCGTGGCTCAACCAAAATCCTCATTGGTTGTTTCTAAAGCCCATTATTCATTCTGCAAAGCCTTCTCTTTAGCAAAATTAGGATCGAGACCATCCTATGCAAATGACACTAAAGAAATTATACCATTCTTGCAAAGAATCAGAGGTGATATTTGTGGACCTATTCAACTAGCATGCATACCATTTCGATATTTTATGGTGTTGGTTGATGCATCGACACGCTGGTCACATGTCATGCTATTGTCCACTAGGATCGCTGCATTTGCTAAACTCCTAGCACAAATTATTAAGTTAAGGCTCATCACCCGGATCATCTTATTAAGTCTATAAGATTAGACAATGCTGGGGAGTTTACATCAAAAACTTTTGATGATTATTGCATGTCCATTGGGATTTTGTTGAGATATAAAAAAAAGATAGTTATAAACAATGAACTTATGAGGCCAAAGATCACTTTGCTGGTAGCTTTCTTTATTATACAAGATAAAGTTCCAGCCAAATAATGATAAACAAAAGAAGAGAAAGAATAAGAACAGCAGGAGAGAACGTCTCAATGGAAGATAAGGACAATTCATCGTCAAGAGCCATGAATTAATTAGACTCTAGCTATTTCATTCCATGTGGAAGTCAACAACATCCATGTTAAACTCTCCATCAGTCCACTATATAAACCTAGCAATAGTGACGCGGAGGACACACGGAGAAAGAGGAGAAGATAGCCGAGACCCTGCTGCAAGCAAGAAGAATCCAACAGTGTGAAGTTCACCACAAAGGTTGAGACTCCCTCCCTACCATGATCTCCACTTTCTTTGTGTTCACAGGTTGCTCAACGATGCTGCAAAAAAGAAAACATGCCGGAGCAGAGTCTCCGATGAACTCATGCCGGGCAGTGTCCCGATGAACTCATGTTGGGCAGCGTCCCGATGAACTCATGCCGGGCAGCGTCCCGATGAAATCATGCCGGGCAGCGTCCCAATGAACTCATGCCAGGAAACGGCCCGATGAATATACCGGAGCAACGTCTCCGATGTTCTATAAATATAACAGTCCCTCCTATCACCATGTCAAATTGAAAAAGGCCTGCCTTTTAAACACCAACACGAACAATCTCCCTTCCTCCCTCGTCTCTTTTTCAAACCACCATACCATATAACCTGTCCCCAAATTCCATGCTTTCTTCCCAAAAGCACCAACTCAGATAACACACGAAAAAAAAAAAGAATAAATAAAGTCTAAATAGTCAGACTCACCCTCGAATTGAAACTCTGGAGTCTTGACTGCAGTTGCTGTCGACTGCAGTTGCTGTCTTTGTCTTTTATACCTTCATAAAAGGGTTTAACAAATTTAAAATCCTTAAAGTTGCAGCAATGGGAGTTGACAAAGCACAAATAAGTTGTTTTTGGTGCAAAGAAACTAAAAGAGAAGGGTGGAAGACTCACCGTTGAAATCAAAAGTCTGGAACTCTGAAATTTATGACACCACAGCTCTTGTACTTGTTTTGTACATGCATAAAATAATAATAATAATAAGGTTTTGTTAAGTTAACAAAAGCCTTGAGATCGCAGCACTTGGTAATACAAATGAAAGGCAATGTCTTCATTGAACAAATGAGATCAAATGTCGATTACAGAAGTTACCAAAGTACAAAGCAAAAGATACAAAAGAAAAGAAAGCGAGAATGATGTTCTGGTGGCATTTGCAGAGAGAGTTCCATCAAATTGCACAAGTATAGCGAGACTGACAAAAGCAAGTGACAAGCATGTGTTCGTGGGTGCAGCGCGTCAAGATCGAGAAGAAAGAAAGTTGAAAACTTAGTGGTGGAATGACAATAAAAACTTGAAACTCTATTTAAGTGCACAAGACAAATTGGCACTCTGTTTGTCAAAGATGTGTTGAAGTGCAAGGCATATATCAAAGCCAATTTCAACTTCTTCCAGAGAACTGCAGCAAGTTTTTGATGCAAGAGATAGAAGCGGTGCAGTCATAAAAAATAAATAACAAAAGTCTCTGGCAGTGGCATCCTTTTATAGAGATGAAGCTTTAACCCAAGTCGTGGTCAATGTCAACAAAGCAATCCCAGAAATCCACAAAAGCACAAAGCAATATTAAAAACAAAGAATGAGTATTCTGGTGATGTTGCAGACCACAAGATAATTTAATTAAGATATATGCATAAGACAAAAGCTTAATTAACAAGGTGTCCAAGGCAATGGAAGTTCTGGCAATGTTGCAGGCCATGTGAGAAAGCTTAATTAAGCTGAGAACAAAACAAAAGGCTTAATTGACAATTGCACAAGTTACAAGCTTGATGAGGTGTTGCCATAGGAACAAATGAAGAAAAGTCTAGCATTGATTTTTATAATCAAGAAAGCTTGGCGGTGGCATGCTCCTTAATCAAAACTAAAAGTTCAATTAAGGGGCATAAGACAAAAGGGCAAGGATGCAGTAATACTAAAAGCTTTGAAATAATTATATCAAAGCTATGCAATGATCTTTTGGCGGTGGCTCCAGGTTTGGACAAGAAGATGTCAATTAAATCACTGTGAATAAGACAAGTTACAAAACTATTCCAGCAATTGACAAAGCATAAAGCTATATATATATATATATATATAGAAAAAGAAGAAGAATGAATGCTCTGGGTGTTGCAGACCAAGGGGTAACTTAATTAAGCTGTGACTAAGACAAATAGCTTAATTAAAAAGTACTCAAGCATCGATTGAAAGCAAGGTTTTTTCCAAAATAAGGGAAGAACATGAAGACAGTCATCACCGCGCAAAATTCATCAATTCTCAATTTATTTGGGCAATTGAAGTAAAATTGGCCTCACCCACAGATTAAAGAGTCTCTGGAGGAGCTAGATAAGAGCTAAAGTGAGAGAGGTCTCACACGAGATTTTTCCTAGAAGCCAATTGCAGTAGAACGTTGGAATTTCTGCTCCTGTGAAGTTTGCCACGACCCCATCTTCCACACGGGTTCTACTCCAACCCCCAATTTCAATTCCTTCCAGTCAGATTGTGTCGACAAATCCATCTCCAATTTGGACTCGCAGAAGATCAGTATCGAGCTCATGTTCTACTCTGTTTGGGATAGGACGAACTGACGAAGCAAAAAAACAGAGAAGAAAAGGAGGATTGAAAGAAAAAAAAATTGTAACTGGGTGTCCTTATCAATTTTGGGACCTCCAAGAAATTTGGGCCTCTGAGAAGTTTTCTGATGGGGGCCGGGTTTGATTTCCAAAATAAAAATTTGAACCATGTCTCCGAATTCTACACAAGGAAAATTGAGGCTCAGAGTCCGCTCGGTACATTGAAGGTGCCAGTATTAATTTTGGCGCCGAAAAAGCTTCATGGATCGAGGAACATGATTCGCGAGGATACAAAGGAGGCCCATGTACAAATTTAGGCCCATTTGAAGAATTCGGCAAAGCCTGACACTATGGGTTTCCATTTCCAAATACCCGAGCTTGGGTTTCGTAAAAAATGCTCCGGAACCTAAAAAATATCCTTTTGGTACAAAACCAAGACAAATCCCAAATTCCCAAAGACTATGAACTACAATGGTTTGATCCCTTCACAGGGTATCTAGGCAATCTGGATGAAACCACAACGTAAACCGAATCCCTGGTTCTTTTAAAACCAAATTCACCCAAACACCTAACCATAATTGTTTCGATAGGTCATCCACCTGTTGAAATTCCAAAGCCACGAAAACTTGAACTACGAGTGGCTTGATCCCTTCCGGGGTACGTAGGCAACCTGTAAAACAATCCAGGTGCAGCCGCAATTTTTCATAAACACACACATCTCCATATTTTAACTTTGTACTTGGAATCAAAGGGTTTTCCCTTAAAGTGAGGGGTTGTAATTAAGAGATTATTGTTATCTTGAATGGGTCGAACCTGACATAATAAAAAGCTCTATTTTGTCAATAAGATAGAGCGAAATTGTGTTGGGTACATTAATTTACAATTTTTGCTCAACAGATTGATGTTGAACATCCAGTTCTTCATGTTCACACCCAAAATGGTCTCGCAGAAGCCGTCATTAAACAACTACAAATGGTCGCTAGGGCATTGGTAATGGGCACCAATCTCCCTATTTCTGCTTGGGGCTATGCAATATTGCATGCAGCTGTGCTTATTCGTCTGAGGCCCATTGCCACTCAACCCTTTTCTGCGTCCCAGATGGTAACTGGGTATGAGCCTGATGTCTCACACTTACGCATATTTGGGTGTGCAGTTTATGTGCCAATTGCACCGCCACAGCATACCAAAATGGGTCCTCAACGATGATTAGGCGTTTACGTTGGATATGATTCTCCAACGATTGTCTGCTACTAAGAACCCTTGACAGGCGATCTCTTTACCGCTAGATTTGCGGATTGTTACTTCGATGAGACAGTCTTCCCATCGTTAGAAGGAGATAAGAACATCAATGTTCAACAGCAACGACAGGAATTGTCATGGTCTGTCCCCACTTTGTCTCATCTAGATCCCCGAACTGCACAGTCTGAAATTGAAGTGCGGCGAATTCTCGATCTTCAGAATATGGCAGAATCGATGCCTGATATGTTTTCTGATATCGCTAAAGTGACGAGATCACACATACCTGCTGCAAAATTGCCTGCAATGATTGATGTCCCTAAAACTAGAGGACATGACGCCACCTCAAGAGTACCTGAGCATGGCGCCAACGTCCCCTCTCATAGTGATGGTGATGTTGTGGCTAGGCCCACGGCTCCTGCCAGGAAGCGCAGGAGGCCCATAGGTTCGATGGATTATCGCCCAAGAAAGAAAGCTAGTTTGGCACAAAATAATCCATTAATCATCGATGTAAATAATCCATCTCATGAGAATATTCCGGATTATGGTTATGTCCAAGAGACATCATTGGGGGACGCTCCAATGTCAGAACCAATTCCAGAGAACAGAGAGATCTCTATGAATTACACTAGTGTATATGAGATGATGGATAGAAATTCTATGGCTATTGATGATGCATTTGCATATCATGTTGCAAAAAGAATTATAGAATATGATGATATTGAACCTCGCTCTGTCGAAGAATGTCAACGAAGAGCAGATTGGCCTAAATAGAAAGATGTGATCCAGGCTGAATTGGATTCATTAGCAAAGAGACAGGTATTTGGGCCTGTAACGCAGACACCCCCAGATGTAAAACTTGTTGGACATAAATGGGTCTTTGTTAGAAAGCGTAATAAGAAAAATGAGGTGGTTAGATATAAAGCCCGCCTCGTGGCGCAATGTTTCTCACAATGCCCTGGAATCGGACTACGAGGAGACATATTCTCCCGTAATGGACGTTATAATGTTCCACTACCTTGTCAGTTTGGTAGTTTCTGAAAAACTTGACATGCAGCTTATGGATATGGTTACAGCATATCTCTATGGGGATCTAGATTCAGAGATATTTATGAAGGTTCCAGATGGACTTCAATTACACAAATCAAGTGGCTTTAAACCACGGAGCGCGTTTTCAATAAGATTAAAACGCTCACTATATGGATTAAAACAATCTGGACGGATGTGGTATAACCGTCTAAGTGACTACTTGATTGGGAAGAGATATATTAATAATGAAATATGCCCATGCGTGTTCATTAAAATAACAAGTTCACGATTTGCAATCGTAGCAGTTTATGTCGATGACATGAACCTAATTGGAACTCTAGATGAGTTGAAGGAAACTGCTAAATACTTGAAATCCGAATTTGAGATGAAAGATCTTGGGAAAACACGATTTTGTCTCGGTTTAGAACTCGAGCACCGTAGTGATGGGATTTTGATCCATCAGTCTACATATACTCAAAAAATCTTAAGACACTTTAATGAAGATAAAGCAAAGCCTGTGAGTACTCCTATGATCGGTCGTAGTTTTGAGCCCGGAAAATATCTGTTTTGTCCAAAGGATGAGGATGAAAAACCATTAGAGGCCAAAGTGCCCTATTTAAGTGCAATAGGCGCATTTTTGTACTTAGCTCAATTCACAAGACCAAACATCTCCTTTGCAGTGAACTTGTTAGCTCGACATAGCTCTGCGCCAAACGCCGCCATTGGATTGGTGCAAAGACAATCTTTCGATACCTAAGAGGTAAGATTGATATGGGCCTATTTTATCCCTACAGAGAGAAAAGGAATGAAGGAAATTTGGGAAGGCATTGCCGCCATCCATAACATGACCGTCGGCCATGTTGCCGCCGCCAGCGCCGCCAGCGCCGCCACCGCCCATGGTGCCTGGCCTCATCCTATTCCCCTCCATCAAAATGACAATGATGTTTTGATGGGTTTTGCTGATGCAGGGTACCTCTCTGACCCTCACAAAGGTTGCTCCCAAATGGGTTATGTCTTTACCATGGGAAGCACTGTGATTTCTTAGAGGTCTACAAAGCAGACCGTTGTTGCTACTTCCTCAAATCATGCAGATATTATTGTTCTACATGAAGCTGTGTGTGAAAGCATATGGCTAAGGTCTGTAATTAGACATATTCAAGAAAGTTGTGGTTTGAAGTCTACCACGGATGAACCTACATGCATTTATGAGGATAATGCAGCTTGTATTGAACAAATGAAGTTAGGTTTCATCAAGGGCGACAACACCAAGCACATATCGTCTAAGTTCTTCTATAATCAGCAACAACAATCACTTCTAAAGATTGAAGTGAATCAAATCCGATCAGAGGATAATGTAGCGGACTTATTCACTAAGTCGTTACCTAAATCCACCTACGAGAAACATGTGAAGAGCATCGGATTGAGAAAGTTGTCTGAACTCCCATGATTGTAGAAATCAGGGGGAGATATCGATATCAGGGGGAGTTACGATGTCTACATCTTCGATCTCGACTAGTAGAGGACATGTTGTACTCTTTTTCTCCTCCTCGAGCGTGTTTTTGTCCCACAAGGTTTTTCACTCGAGCAAGGTTTTTAACGAGGCAACGGATGTGTAATGACCTGGATTTCTGTTATTTAATTTTGCTAATTAATAATGGACCAGTTGTACGAATAATTGTTATTGTGATTTATTCGTAGGTTATATGTGAAGTGGAATGGTTTTCGTACGTGTAATTATTCGAATTTCACAGTTTAGGGGATCATGTGATGTTTGACTTTTTATACGTTGGGATTCTCGGAAAACATCCTTCACGAAAGTTGTAGAGTGCGTCGATACGAGTTTATGGACATGTGGAACGTGGGAATTCGAGTTCATATGAGAAAGTTATGGCTATCTGAAGAAGTTTCCGTTTTAGTATAAATAGAGAAAATCATAAAATAACTTCATAATTTTAATTTCCTTTTCCGGAAACCATCTTTCCTCTCTCTTCTCTCACGGTCAACTCCTTCAAAGATGAAATCTTTCGTCTGACCTGACCCGAACCCGGCAATCCGATCGATCTATGGTGTTTGTTTTGATCGATTTACGTGGAAACCGGTTCAACTCAGTTTGAGCAAAAATCCAAAGCTTGTGTGGTAGTTTTCGACCCTTTATGCTTGTTTTCTGACTTTGAGCTAGTTATGAAAATTCACAAGCATGCTTAGGTGAACAACATTGATGTTGGGAATTTTGTGAAATGTTGAGTTTTGGCCGGCGGCGGTGCACCACCTCCTGTGGCGGCGTTTTGGTAGGTTTCCGGCCTTGTAGGGAACTGCTTTTTGCTATTATATATGTTATACTCTTTGATACGAGCGTTTCGATATATAATATACAAATTTTGGAGTTCGTATGGAATTGTTATGATTTTTACAGTTTCATACCGGTCGATTTATTCGGTCCGTGAGGATTCGAGTTTCCGATCGACTTGTGGTTTGGACACATTGATCATGGAAGTATTCCAGAGACTTTGTGAGGTCTCGGATGTGGTTTTGCCTTGATTGATGCCACTTTGGGGATTTTTGTTCAAAACAGGGGTTTCGGACTTAAATCTAATGTGAATCGTTACTAAGTTGAACCGTATGTGATTAGGTACTTGACGAAGTACTTTGGACGGTTATTTTGTGGATTGGCGGCTTTTTGCTATATTGAAGACACAGCGGGAGTTCGAGATGAGTAATCTCACAAGGTTCATTATGAACGGAATTACCATTATTGTTTTGGCGTCAATTATTTAAGTGCAAACTATAGTTAGTATTAGTAGACATTCCTGAGCGAATGACTCCGTATATATATATATTTACGTGAAATATATATATATATCCTTGTGGATGATTGTGATGAATAATATGCATGATGGTGTTCATATTATTGTTGAATGTGACGTTTCAGGAAACAATATTGTGGAAAAAGATGTTTTCTATTGTTTGAAAAGTATTGAGCTTGATGTTACATTTTTGAGTCAAGCGTGACTCATTTTAGATGTACTGGTCTTTGTACCAAGGGATCACAGATGGTGAGCAGGGATTGGGAAAGCCGAAACTAGATGTTTGTAACGTTTTAGGTCTGGTGCGACTTACTTAACGTTTGATTTTAAGACCAGACAGGGTCTAAAAATATTATATGTCATAGACGGTGACAAGTCGCAGATGGTGACCTTGTTGTTTGATTTAATGACCAGACGGGGTCTGAATATCACATGTCACAGATGGTGACCTTAATGTTGATTATGAGACCAGACGGGGTCTGAAAACCACATGTCGCAGATGGTGAAAGGTTGCAGATGGTGACCAAGGCAAGAAATAGGTAATCACGTTCGTGGCCGGATGAGTGGTTATGATTTCAATAGAGCTATAGTCTGTCTGCCATTATAGATTATGGAGGTAACGGTCGAGATTGCTGGAGACTCATAAGTATGTAGTTTAAAGGAGAGTTCCGAGAGTATTCTCCTTTTATTGTCTAGATGAGACTTGAATTGCTTCTTGATGGTTAAGTTAGAAAATAGAACATTGTCACAGGGGTGATTTATGTTGTCCTTTCGATGGAAAGTTTATGGAGTGTTAGAAAGAATCATGGTTGCATGGTTTCCTTTAGCTGATGTGTGTGAGTTGTTGATTGATGTTCATGAGTTACTCATACGAGCTTTCATAAACTTACCGGGTTTTGTTGTGTGGAAACCCGGTGTACTATTCAATGGTATAGGGGTTAATCCTGCAGGTCAGGCTAATCGTGGTTGAGCTGAGGTAGCTTGTTGGCAGCAGAACGGGTAGGAAGCAGATTTTGTTGGCTTTGCCATTGTTATGACTTCCTCTATGTAGTAAGCTCTGAGGAGCATTTACGTTTTATTTTGTGATGACAATTTAATTTGTAAGTTTTGTAATATATGACTATGTGGAGAGGTCAATATTTGAAATTGTGGGTTCAGGGCATCAATATGTGCTTGCTGTAAAGGGAAGATGTCTCCATGTATTTTGTATTGATAGCTGAACGATCGCGCATATATAATTATGAGATTATATATCAATTTTTATTTGTGTTAAAAATCAGGGGCGTGACAGGATGAAGCGTCATCACCAAGTTTGAGCGGTACAAGGGGGAGTGTTGAAGGAAAATCAGTTTTGTGTGTGCCTAATCAAACTAAGAGTAGTAATAGGAGAGAAAGTTCTAGAATTCCTAATCCTACTCGGATTAGTATTCCTTGTAACATTAGAACATGTACTTTGTAATCCCTATATATAAGGCTCATATTCTCAATAATATGATTACAATTCGCTCTACAATCTCTCTCAAATATCATATTCTTAAACAAATTGGTAGTTTTAACTAGCAAATAAACGAAACCCTAGGTTTAACGAGGTGCTAAGTTATTTGTGATGCCTAGTGATTGCTCAAACTCTTTTCAAACTTAATGATCTCTGCATGTTTAATCTAATAAACGTACCTTTAGGTTGCATTGCTTAATTGGGAATAGTCTGGGTGTAGAGCACTTCCTGCCTAGCGTACGTACAAAGTAAGAAAGGGTAATTGGTTGTGTTCAAGCGTACCGAGCCAACCTAAGCGTCTTCAACTAAGTTAATTGGTGTTAAATTGGACAAAGTGTGTTCTGTGTGATTGTTGGGGATAAATACTTCCTTCCTAGCTAGTTTCATTATCTTGACCTCAACATTCTCAAATCAGCTTTTCTTTATTTTATGTTCTGTTCTCTGTTTTTCTGTATTTGTTTATAATAGTAAACGACATCCAAAAATTTCCTAATTTTGTATGCTATACGATCTGTGTGTCTAGTACATCCCTGTAAATTTTCATAATTTTCTGAGTAGTTTAGATTAGGTTTTTAATTAGGTTTTCGACTGCTGTTTTCTAGGAACAGTGGTCACTTTTGTGACATTATTTTCTTAGTAGTTAGAACTCTAGTCTTCTACGGAAAAGACCCTTGTTTACCCTTGCTACAATTGACAATCTTATATGTGAATAAGGAAAATCAATAGCTTTCAATTTAGCTATCATGTTTGTCTAATAAAAAATATTAGATAAAGACACACATGAGTCATGATTCAGATCACTTGCACTTCTACCCAGCAGTGGTGAATAATGTTTCTTCACAGACAAGAAATGATGGCTCACCAAGCATGTGGTTTTGCCGGTTCATGTATGATATCTATGCTCTCCAATTCCAACAAGCTGAGGAAGTTTTTCATTTTGTCTAGTCAATTTAGAAAAGGCAATTGATAGTCGACCATGACAAGAAAATAGCACAGGTAATGATTTAGATATTTGAAGAGCAGTTCAAGCAAATAATGCATTCATGAATCATGATTAGGTTGAGCTCAGCTTTTTTATTCTGCCAGTTAGAAACTTGCACAATGCTTTGAAGTTAATAATTTAAACTTACGAGAAAATTAGATATAAACCCAAAAATATAAGCTTCTATTGAGAAAAACCCATAGATATTTCAATGTTAGAAAAAAGGATGAATGGAAAAAAAAAATGGGACCTCTTTCAAATGGCATCAAGACCTGAATTATAAGCCTTTAAAGGAACCTTTGTACTATGTTAACTACAGTACGTTTAAATGATAGAGCTGGTCTGAGTTAACTACAAGCAGTATCCTGTATGCCATAGAAGTAACATTGTCAGCTCTCACTGGCTTAACAGGGAGTCTATGTTTTTTAACCGATGGACATGGTGGTTAATTTATAGGTTACATGTCAGAAACTGCAATGGAAATTCAAATGATTACAGCATGCTATGCATTAAGGAAAAACTTTTGATGTGAATAATTGGAAGACAGAACTTTCAGGCTGCATAATGGAACAACCTTTAGAGGAATGGCAAGGTGTGGTGAGAAATAACTTCAATCAACAGTTCTATTTCCCAGAAGTATAGCCATGTCATATAAGTGAGCATCCATTTAAGTATTTAACCATCACAATCACTATTTTGGTTTTGGATGCTGCAGTGGCTATCAGGCCAAGGAGCTAGAACATAATGAAAAATAAGAAAGTTGATGAGGATTTGAAATTGATTCCCATACTTTTCTTGATAGTAATAAATAAGTGTACAAGGGATTAAAACACAGAATTTTAACTGTGAATACAAATATTGGAGCCCTAATCATGGCGCAACTGTTATAGAGAGTTCCTATGATGTTGTCATTTGTCTGCTTCACATATTTTGTACCTTCCTGCTCAGCTTTATGGCAGCTTCATGGTTCCTGAAGTTTTCCTTGAACAGGTGTGAGTCCATTCAGTTGGATGATCAACCATAGCCTCATGTTCAGCTTGGCTCAGTGACGCAGTCGGAATAGTAACCTAGGTTTACCAGCAATAAACCTAAAATAAAGATTCTGGAGTCCACCAGAGATAAAAGAGAAAATTCTCAATTTTGATTGATAATATGATAAAAGATAGTTCTGCAGCCGTTTAAGGTTGCTTATATATAGGAAAGAAACCCTAGGGCGACTAACAATGAAACCCTAAAACCCACGGATTAAAACAAAAAAAATCCAAAATAAACTAGAAAACCTAAAATAAAAAGAATGTAAAACTAGCCTAAAAATATGAAATCACGAATTGGATAATTAAGACGATACATTTTGGCCTAAATCTGATAGGGCTCACGAAAGTGAGTCTTGAAGATCTCGTCGTTCTCATTCTAGAAAGCTATCATGCGTCTCAAACAGACATTCTGGCCAAAAGTTAGTCAAATATGATTCAAAATCAAAACCTGACTTTTCACACGAGAAACCCGAAAAGTTCAAAACTAAATCTTCTTTAATATTCCAGCAGCTAGTAACCTGATTACGCGTGAGTTACCTATTTTCCAATCACTCTTCTTGATTCTACACCGCTTCTTTACTTTTATGGTTTTTCGGCTAAACTGGGTCAATTCTCGTCCTACATCACTCAGCAGTGAGTTTCGAAGTGAGGAGGTTTCAGATCCAAGATCCACTTCATTAGTGTTCCTTCACACACTTAGGCGGGAAGTAAGATCAAGGAAGGCGTCTTCACTGCAAGGAATTGTGATACCACCCATTGGGTGATTGTATCCAAATTCTTCTTCAGCTTGACTCAGCAAATCGAGAAACAAAGGTTGGTTCAAGTATGATATTGGAACCACAAATCGTTTCATCTGGCTCTCTCCAACATAGACTGCAAAGTAGCCTTTTGGGATATCTGATGTCTTTGTGTTAGTGATTCGAGGCAATCGGAAACCCATGGTTTCTGTATCCTCAAATGATCAAAAAAGGAAAAAAAGAATTCAAAGGACCTGGGAAGCACAGAAAGCGTAATTTGATGCTTGCAAATCATGTGTGTATATATATAGATGGAGAAATCGTGTGTGGAAAACCATCTGCTACATGAAATGATTGTTGAAGAGGCACTGATGAGATGGACTCCAGGTAGGAATACTAGCTTGTGAGAAACCACATGGGTTTGTCTTCCTACTTAAAGCACATGTAAATGGTACCAACCTGTATACTTGGAAAAAAACAGTGTTCCTACATCCTTTATTTGATATCTAGTAGACAAGAAGAGGACTACCACAGGTTTCACTCCATCTTACAAACAACGTTGAAAGATGAGGCTATATGCTATGATAAGAGGCCGCAATCATCTGCTACGTGCTGAAGCTATTAAGTGGTGAAGTAGGTCTACCGTATTGTACATGAAATGTGTAGCCGAATGAGGGACACTGCTTTTGAGAATTAGTGAAATCACATGGGTTTGTCTTGCCATTATCGTAAGTTATTATCCTCCCATAGCTTTCACATATATAAGCTACTGAAGAAACTATGTCCTCTTGTAGAAACATGTCTTCCCCTATACATTAACATACAAGAAAGCGACTACCAGATGTGAATTTCTATCTTAGAAAGAAGAGGCCGACTTTCGACATGCAGTTCTGCACTTCTGCCCAACATTGATAATCAATGCTGCTCACAACAAGAATTGGTGGTGCAAAGACAAATCCATGGGGCCGGAGCATGAACCAGTCTACAATCTACGATCTCTAGTTTCAACAATCTGAGGAAATATTTGTTTTGTCTGTTCAGTCTAGAAAGTTTGTTTCATGATCAAGCATGAGTAGACTATCACAGGTACTGATTTAAATACTTGAGAATCAATAGCTGCTGCAATGAGGAACATTATCCTTTCATGATTAGAATGAACTCAATATATCAGATAGATTCTCTGAATCACCCAACGACTAGTGAAAAATCTAGTTCAAGTTGTTTTCACTAATTTCTTAGTTGTCTGAATTTGCTGTGACCACTACCTATTCATTTGTTGTGGATGCCCTTTAACATACCCTGGAAACCAAGGGTTTTACTAGCTTCTGTTGTAATAGTGCTGATTTAAAGACTGAAGGGGAGGAACAATCAATGGTGATTGTGGTTAGTCGAAAAGAAATTAGTTCATGCAAAATGCTTTGGGTTTGCTATCACGAAGCTTGAGCAGAAAGTTAATAAATTAAACCTAAGCTATTAGGTTTACTAGTCCATACTATTATGATAAACACATCTTAAAGACTAGAGAGGACCAGGAATGTGAAGAATGAACATATGAATTCCAGCCAGTGGAAAATATGTGGGAAATGAAGATTTAAAATTGTATACGCAATATAAGAATTACTCTTCAGATTTTACCACCAATTGCTCCAAGACTTCGGGTTAACTTTTATCCAGGTCGCACAATAACTTTTTCTTTAATTGCTGTACAACACGGATACGGATTTCTTTGTTGAAGTATTGACGTCAAGTCCCACGAAAAAATGCGGCTATGTAAGGTTCTTCATATAGAAGAATCTCGCAAGATAACCATTTCCTTCGGGAGATATGAAGATATCCAATAAAAATCGAAACGATATAACGAAGCAGATTAGCATGGCCCCACACTCAAAAAAATTGGAACTATATAGAGAATATTAGCATGGTTCCTGCGCAAGGATGACACGCATAATAAATCGAGAAATGGTTCAAAAAAATTTCCCACTCTCTCTTCTGTCTGCATCTCCCTCTCTTTTGATTCCAGATAGTCTACCTTATTCCGGGAATCCTTAATTCATTCATTGTTTATGACTAGGCAACTTTAAGTTTGAATGCTTGAATTTATTGGTTGAATAACTAGATGTTCCTCTTCGGTCATTCAAAGATAAAGTTCATGTGAATATAAATTGTAAGCACCAGCTATTTGATGAAATGACTTTAAG
The DNA here is from genome assembly GCA_024704745.1 of Rosa lucieae. Taxonomy (NCBI): domain Eukaryota; kingdom Viridiplantae; phylum Streptophyta; class Magnoliopsida; order Rosales; family Rosaceae; genus Rosa; species Rosa lucieae. Next base: position 25,347,273 of record CM045498.1, read on the forward strand.
AATCTCTAATAATTGTTATATTATGTTTCCCTGATGCTTATTTGAACCGATCAGTCTGCCTTACATCGGTTCAAATAAGCATCAGGGAAACATAAATAGCAATTATTAGAGATTCTTTGTACATGTGACTGAGCGAAATACATGAACATTGTTATTTGTCTATGATGATTGATGGTTAATGCCATTGTGTTAAACTTAACTCTACTCATTTATTGTAAACTAAACCTACTCATTAGATCGATCACCGCGAACTTTCAAATATTTGAACAGAAACCCTTGTCTATAGCATGAAATCTCAGATTTAGAAAAGCCACATGCATTTAGCATTTTCTTGAAATTCGTTTTGAAGGTTATGCCGATTTGTTTGTGGAAATATGCTGCCTATGAGTTTCTAACCATAATACAGACCTACAAGAAGAATGTAATCAAATATAAGACAAGAAAGTGAATTATATGATAATATCCAATTTTTTTTTGGACAAAGGTGTATAATATCACAATATGACCATAAGTTTTAGATAGCTCATTTGATATAATCATTCTTCTTCATAAGTTCATATCTTAGATTGGCTAAGCAACTCAAATCTAGGAAGGATTATTATTTCAGGCATGGAGAGAATCCTTAAATAAAAGTTGAAGAAATAAATCTGATTTGAGGGATATATAAGATGAAGTAAAGGATATGAAATTGAAATATTGTAGGATGGAGGAGAAAAAAAAATTTCCTTCATTTTAGCTCAAAATTGTTATTTTGGTTTGGGGAAATGATCATTTACCCAATTTTAGCTTAAAAATTGCCCACTTGCCCAAACACTCTAAGAGATTGCCTACTTACCCAAACACTCTAAGAAATTGCCCACTTTCCCTAATACCCAATTAATTATTTTTTAAATTATTTTTTATTTATTTTTGGGATTTTTTGGCCCTCTCCTTCTTTTTCACTCAGAGAGAGAAGTCATCGGAGACCTTTGATTACACGCATTTTTATGCGCGTAATTACGTTCTAAACACTAGAATTAAGCTAATCTCCAAAGTAATAATTATGTAATTAATCTATTTTTATTTATATAGTAGTAAATAAGCGGAGTTGTGGATTTCGGAAGAAGTTGTGCAAAATTAGAGCAGAATGCAAAAAGGACGAAAAGTCAACTGATTGACCATCGGGTCAACTAAGTCAACTTGGCCCAATAACAAGAAGTCAGAGACCCAAGACCAAAGAAGCACACAAGTGAAGACCCAAGCCCATTTGTATTACATCATTGTATTCAAATTTCAAATTCAAAATTGATGTAATAACAATAATAATTTGTAGATCACACACCTCACACACATCACACATGTGGATTGAGATATTTATTTGTGTTCACACTAGGCACACACTCACTTACACTTTTGCCCTCCTATTTTCTTGATATTTTCCAAAATGTTTTCTACACTTCTAATTCTCTACATTTTTATTAGGTTGTTTTAGTCTTTTCATTTTACCTATTTTGTACTTGTTTTTGAGCCCTTGGATCTAGGGTACAAGTCCAATCTTGACCCTAGAACCCAAAGGGTATTTAAACACCTTTGCACACACATTGCACAAGCTGAAGACTCACTTTTCTACCCCCTAGGCCTTTTGGCCGAATTTAGAGACCTCTCCTCCATTTTTCCATCTTCTCTCTCAAACTCTCTCTCCTCCATTTTTAGATCTCTTATCATTTTCTCTCAAAATTGGAAGGAGCAATTAAGGGGCTTTCACTTCACATCATCAAGGCTTCATCAACACAAAGGATTTTGGCTTTGGTAAAGAGTGGGGGCTTAATATCAAGTTGGGTTCATGTTTGCCTATAGCAAATTGTGAAATTAATTTGTGTTCCCTCTCTCCTCTATCATTTCTCTTAATTTCTTATGTATTGGATGATGTATTTGAGTATGGGTAGTGAGTAGTTCAATTTTGGGAGTTAGGGTTGTGAAGCCCTAACTCGTCTTGTATAAATATTGATGCTTTACTCTTAATAAATTCAATTTCCATTGTGTATGCTTTAAATCCGAATTTATTGGTCCTTAGAAGCATGTTTCTAGGCTTTGTCACCCTTTGAAATCATGTTGTGGGCAATTGTGATGAATAGATTGATAAATTGACAACTTATTAGTCTTGTTGCATCTAGGATTTAAGTGTGGTGACCATTAGCTAGCTTAATTGTAGCTAAGCTTGCTTGGGTCTCTATTATCTTGCTCTCTAGACCTCTAATTTTGGATATTGCGGCCTTGACCGGCGTAATGCCCAAATTAGAGAGTTGATTGTGGCCTTAACCGGCATAATCAATACACCGAAAGGATAATTGTTTTAGTAGCCTTAACCGGTACTAGATATGGGACTCAACACATATAGGAAATGCATGCATTTGTGAAATTGACATCGATATTTGCAAGATAGTTAGTGTGAATCACCCGACACTCTCATGTTTCCATTAATTTGAAATCCGAATTTTAATTTCTTGCTTGATAATTAGTTGTTTGCTTTTATTTTAGTTTGCATTTAATTTAGTTAATTCCCAATTCAAAACTCACAAACAAAATTCTACCTTCCATTGTGCATAACTCATTTGGGCTACAAATTAGTGACTTTGATTAGGCTTAGTGTGAGCTAAGCCGAGCATTGCCGAGGCTTGGTGCCTTGTGAATATTATTTTACTTTATTTTATTGAGTTAATTAGTTTAAAGTCCAAAAACCATGACCTGTTTTGATTGTAATCCGGATGAAAAGTTTTGTTAATTGCGGTCCAGTGACTAAGCATCCACATCAGCTTACTTTCCTATATTAGCATGATGAGTCAACTTCTACTTTTTCACATACCAAATTTACCCATAATAATATTACTCAAAACAATCAATAACTTATGTATCAATAAATTGAGAGTTAATGTTGTTTTTCAATCAATTTGGTATTCATGAAAATCATATCAATTATAATATGTCATCAACACAACAATATCCTTAATTGATGCATCGTCATTAAAAAAAATTATAACTTATGATCATTTTACATACCTTACCATCATTTTTCTACACCCTATATAAAATGATCATACCTTAACATGGATTTAGATGACAGTTCCACTACTTTGGGTTGGGAAGACACACTTCGAATAGCAGTAGACGCTGCACAAGGTCAGCAACTTAATGATTTTGGTCCATGTTTTTACCTCTTTTTGTTGAAAGTTTTTGTGATGAATTTTGAAATGCAGGATTGGAGTATCTGCATTATGGTTGTAAGCCACCTATAATTCACAGGGATGTGAAATCAGCAAACATCTTGCTGACTGAAAACTTCCCAGCCAAAGTATCTGATTTTGGCCTATCCAGAAATTTCCCTACAGACCTTGTGACTCATATAACAACTGGCGTTGCTGGTACTCCCGGCTACCTTGACCATGAGTAAGTAGTACTTCTAGATTAATTTTAGTTTACTGATCATCATTAGTTTTCAAATCTTTATTTTTCAAACTTCAATCCAACGTTGTAATTTTGCGAAATCATTGTGATTTGAGTTGCATGGTTTGGCTTTGCTGCAGGTACTACCTAACAAGCAGGTTAAATGAGAAAAGTGATGTTTATAGCTTTGGGATTGTACTGTTGGAAATTATCACAAACCGACCTGTTATATCAGGAACTGTAAAGAGAATTCACATTAGTCAATGGGTTGCTTCCATGCTTGCGCAAGGAGACATTTACAGTATTGTTGATCCAAGATTAGAGAGAATTCGCAGCTACCTTTATTATAGATTTGGTAATAAGTTTTTGCTTACCTTTAATATAGAATCGATTATGGTGTTATAGATAAGATTTGTTCTAGAATTTGATAAGACATTTTTATTTCACATTTACATGCCTTATTTATAGGTAAGATTTCACAAGTTTTAAAAAAAATCAAGTTTCTCTATATCTAAGGTTGTACCTTTTGATTAGATTGGGAATATATTATATGTTTTTTTTTTCCTGCTTCGTATGTCTAGGTAAATTAAATCTCTACGATACAACTTTAAATACCTACTATATACATACAAATGAAGCAACAATGTTTGAATTTTTGTTCTAATGTTTTTCATCCTATAATGTAGGTATATAAGTATTAGACCTACATCTTAGGTATATTGAGTTTGTATGAATGCATTTAGTCTTCTTTGTCTGAAAATTATTTATTGATGAATTGTAAATTTTAGAATTTGAATTTAAAATTTAAAATTGAGCTAAAATTGTGATCTAATTAGTGAATTTGAAATTATTTACCTTATTTGGTTCTAAGGGAAAATTGGACTATTAAAAAAAGCAAATGGACCGCAATTAACAAGAAAATATGCGCGGACTAGATCTAATTTTTATATAACAAAAAGGACTTGAATCGAATTAACTCTATTTTATTTTTATTTTTCATTGTATGCTTTTGAGTTATTCTAGCGCCAATTACCTCCTTTAGGTCCAACGCCTAATCCCCGAGGTACGATAATCAAGGTTCAAATACTTCCCTTACTTGACAACGATTCGTACGCTTGCGAGAGTTTATGAATCAAGTCAACCTTGCCGGACTCCGGTGACCAGTGGTAGCCGCCGACTCAGGTGATCGGTGACCGGAATTCTGCGACCAGTCACCGGAATCCCGAATCCGACTACTGGACTGGTGACCAGATTCCGGGGTCTGATTTCATTGCCCCCTAATAATGTCCAGTAATCATATTATTGCCCCTCAGTAACAAGTTTATTAGGGATCAATAATTAATGAAAAATGAAAATGTTTATAATTAAGTTTTTGTAGGTTTATCCAAATAAATAATCTTATTATTGCCCCAATAAAAATTTTATTGCCCCCCAATAATCATATTATTAACCCGCAATAGACATGCATAACTCCTCAATAAAACCTTTTTTTTTTTCATTATTCTTTCTCCTTTCCTTAGACATGTATAAGCCTTCTGCCAAATACCAAAAAAAAAAACAAAAACAAAAACAGCAAAACGATGCGGTCCAACAAAGTGACGTTGTCCGAGCGAAGCCCAGACCCGAACTTGGAGAGTGAGCTTTGAAGCTTCCCGGACGTCTGACAGACAAAACCGGCGTCGTCTGTCCAGATCGCCTCTATCCGGGAAAGGAAAGCCCCAAGGGAAAAGCTCGTCGTCGTCTGATTTCACTCTCGCATAGCTTCGAGGACGTTGAAGACTCTCACCTGCATTTATCCGATTCGGATTCTGATTTGGTTTCGGGTCATATCCACATTGAGAGCAGCGTCATCGGCGGCACTCAGCCTCACCGTGTTTCCGCTGTCTCTGACACCATCAAGATCCGAACCTGCGCATGCAAAATCGATGGGGATGTTCCTCGCCGGAAAGAGATGAGAGAGAGAGAGAGAGAGATCGGTCAGCAGTTGTAGAGAGAGATAGAGGAGAGAGAGTGAACCTGTAATTTTTTTATTAATTGAAGGTTGAAATTGTCATTTAACACTGAATTGGGTAAATGAGGTTAAAAAAACTCTTAGTGGAGTAAGCGGGAAATTTTAAAGCTGAAATTGGGTAAGTGGTCACGGCCCATTTTGGTTTTGCTTTCATCTAGTGGGGCAAACACACAAATCCTGCATAGCATGCCAACCTTGACATCTTGTTGTCTTTGTTGTCCTTGTGTTTGAACCTATATTTAGCAATCGTCATAGAGTGCCACATTAGAGTAGAAGGTTGGTCATGACCAAAATCAAATAATGACTGAAGTAAAATTATGGTCGAGAATGAGATATATATTCGATCATTTGGCGGAGAATGAGGGTAATTAATCATTCGGCCAAAAAAGAGATATTCGGTTACTTGGCTGAAAACGAAGTATTCAATCATTCATCCAAGAATAAAAATAAGGGGTCATGACCACTTACCCAATTGCAGCTTCAAAATTGCCCGCTTACTCCACTAAGAGTTTTTTAACCCCATTTACCCAATTAAGTGTTAAATGAAATTGCAACCTTCAATTAATTAAAAAAAATTACAGGTTCACTCTCTCTCTCTCTCTCTCTCTCTCTCTCTCTCTCTCTCTCTCTCTCCTCTATCTCTCTCTGACCAATCTCTCTCGCTGGGACTTGCGGCCAGTGCTGGGATTGGTGCTGCAGGATGGGTGGCTGGGTAGATCGATATCTAGAGGAGCACTGGTGTCCGGCGGCAATGTGTGCAGATGCGCTGGGCAGAGCACGCTAAGCACCGGGGGTTGAGAGATGGCAGGTGGGCTGCTACGTTGTCGCCGATCTGGGTGCTCCGACGGTGGGGGGCTGACGAATCCAATCTGGGTGCAGCAACGATGCAGATGAGTCATCGTTGAGGTCGAGATCGGGTCTCAAGGGTAGCGCGGAAATCAATTGCTCTGGTCTTGCTGTTGGGTGCGGAGATCAATTTCTCTTGGCTGGGTGCGGTGAGGCCGGCGGCCAAAACAAAATTTTTTTTTTTGGATGCGGCAGAAAAGAAGAAATATTTTTCCTTCTTAGGTTTTTTTTTTTTTTTTGACGGAAATAAACTAGAAAACTAGAGTTTATTTTCTTGGCTATTGGCTCTGAGCGTGCTGATAACGTATAAAAGTAATATGAGTATTGGGAGGCAATAATATGAGTATTGGGGGGCAATAATATGCATATAAATTGATCAAATGTGCATGTAGTGTATTCATTTTGGTTTTGGGAGTTTATGCAATTCACTGAAGGGCAATAATATGATTATTGGGAGGTAATAATATGAGTATTGGGGGGCAATACTATGATTACTAGGGGGCAATAATATGAGTACTGGGGAGCAATAAATTAAGATGCCGGAATCCGGTCACCAGTCCGGTGAACGGTCGCCGGAGTCCCGTCACCGGTCGCCGGAGTCCGCGGCCGGCCACTGGTCACCGGAGCACAGCAAGGTGGAGGATGACTTTTCTCTCTAAGTGAGAAAGAAGGAGAGGGCAAAAAAGTCTCAAAAATAAATAAAAAGAATAAAAAAAGAATTAATTGGGTAGTAGGGAAATAATCCCTTAGAGTGTTTTGAGTAAATGGAGTTAAAAAAACTGTTAGTGTAGCAAGTGGACAATTTTGTTGTTGAAATTGGGTAAATGATCATTTCCGCTAAAAATAATCGGTCACTCAACTGAGAATGATATATTTGGTTATTCGTTTGTTTGGCAGAAAATGAAGTATTTGGTCATTCGTCCAAGGACAAGATTTTCAATCATTTGGCGGAAAACAATGTTTTTGATCATTCGGTCAAAAACGAGGTATTGTGTTCATGTTATATGATTGTCAACGCTCTTGTGTTCGTGTTCTGGTGTTGGAAAATAAACCAAGCCTTAAATGATTGTCTGACCTACGTATTAAATATTTAGTTATGTAATTTAGTTTAGTTTGGAATGTTCTAGTTGGGAGAGTTCTAGTATTTTGTCTCTTTGGCTTTAGAGCCGCTTTTTCTTTGGACTGTTCGTCTATTGCAAATCTCTCTATATAATAAGGTTGTTCTTTGTACCTGTGTGTGAGAATCAATGAATTGCTTCATTGTTGCTCCAACAGATTAATTATTTCTTGGTTTCATTATTTTGTATGTGATAGATTTGCAAGAGTTTCATATTTGTTGTTCTGATTTGTTACTTGGTATTGTGTTTCTACATCTGGGATCGTTAATGGCGGATCAAGGACCTTTAATAGTTGTTCCTTTAGCTGTCATTCTACCAAAGAATCAGAATCAAAATGCACTTCCTCCAGATTTTGATCATATCACCGACACAATGACATATGCTGCATAGTTGTCACCCAATCTAGTTTTATACATATGGCAGTAATTGCAGAGCGATATCCAAGGGTTAATGTCATTGTCACTAATTTCAACGAAGAACTAATGGTAAGCTGGTGCGACAAAACTTGCAACCAATACAATGCTCACAATGAAACTTACCTACATCAATACGATATCAAGCTTGTACGGCCAAACAAGGGGTGTTGATATTAGTATCGTTAACATATTTGGAGAAGATTATAGACTTGACAATAATTACATGACTGCCACATTGGAGTAGGCCTGTAAATGGACCGGGTTTGGATCGGATCGACCTAAATCCAAATCCGTTTACTAAAAAAAAATTTCGATCCAAACCCGCTCCGTTAACCCGGCGGATCATTGATACCTCGATCCAAATCCGTATCCGTCGGATTAACGGATACCCGATCCGTTAATCCGATTTGTTTATAATTTCAAATATTTTTAAATTTTAAATAGTAATATTAAATTTATATCATGATACCTCATAAGATATTAATAAAATATTAAAATAATATGATCTACATGAAGAGTATCACCAAAAGTAAAATTACATTATATTTTATATTTTTAAAAAATAATAATATATTAATAAAAAATAATATTTTATTATTACGAAAACGGGTCGGATCATTAACGGATCGGATCGACCTAAATCCAAATCCGATCCGTTTATTAAACGGGTTAACGGATTCGGATCATTAACGGATCAACGGATCAAAATGTTCGATCCAAACCCGTCGAATAGTCACGGATCTGGAGCGGATCCGGATCAAAATCCAGTCCATTTACAGGTCTACATTGGAGGCCTACAACTAATCAAAAGATACTTGGTACATGAAGCATGTTTTAGTGAAGCTGGATTATACCAATAGGTAGTGATAGTTCAGCTAGACGAGAAGAGGAGAATGGAATTCACTGAACTGATATTACGAAAAATTATCTCACTCACGAGGAGAAGGATGGTAAAACTTGGTGTGACCTATAAGAGCTATGTTCTCGATCTTACGAGATCACCCAAGATTAGCATATGCAAAGCCCTCCTCAGAGACAGATATATGAACCATTGGTGAACGAGCATGTGTAAAACGACTTCTTGGTACTCCCGCCTTAGTCAACATTTTTGAGATTTTGACATTTATATGATGAGGATACCTTTTTAGTAGTTTGGCGAGTACATCACATGGAAAAGCTGGATTAGGATGACAACTGTCAGAGGCATTAAGTGTTGAACGGGCTAAGCTTTCAATTCTATACCATTGTTTACATACCCGAGTAATCGGTTTCCTGTCTCCCTTATCATCCACATTTTGAAAGATGTAGCAAAATTTAGAGAGTGCCACATTAGACTAGAATGTTGGTTATGGCTAAAATCAAACTACGGCTGAAGTAAAATTATGGCTGAGAACGAGTTCGAGCCAATTAAGAATTCCGGTCACCAGCTGCCACTCGCCGGATTTCTCTAAAAACCTCGCCGGAGATCTCATTGGTCGCCAAAAGGTTTATTGCCCCTGTAGAGGGGCAATAGATGTCTATTGCCCCCCAATAGAACTTTCAGTCGCCGGAATGAGAACTAATCTCCCAAAAATTTGACAAATAAAACTTTGATTAAGGGAAAAAAAATGAGAAGATTACATCAATTCAAAACGTCTATTGCCCCCCAATAGTACTATCAATCGCTGGAACAAGAAATAATCTCCCTAAATCTAGACAAATAAAACTTTGATTAAAGAAAAAAAATGAGGAGATTTCATCAATTCAAAACGTTTATGGCCCCCCAATATACGTCTATTGCCTCCCAATAGACCTTTAACAGACCTCTATTTTCCCAATAGAACTTTTTTTTTCATTTTTCTTTTCTTCTTGGCCTTCTATCCCAATTTTACCAAAAAAATAAAAACGAAACAAAGAAATTGATTTGGGCACCTAATAGGAGTTCAAGGAGTTCAACCGTGAGACATGAACGACAACACCATCGACACTGCTTATCTTCTCACCACCACCTGTAAATTCCGACCCTCTTCAATCTCGGCATCCGTCTGCAAAGCTTCGCACGTCTACCTAAAATTAGGTGATGAAGCCGGTGGTTTATGGGAACTGTTCTGAGATCAAGGAACATTTGCAATCGGAGCCTCGGAGGTCTGCATCTCGAACTTAGATCGATTCCGGTGAAGGTGAGTGAATTGGAGCTGGGCCAGAAAAGCTCGTGCAGCGGATGAGGTTGAAAGAGCGGAAGGCAAAGGTGAGATCCGAGCCAAATGAGAATTGGCCGGCGCGGAAGCTCGATCTTGACCGCTACAATTGAACGCGGGCGAGGTGTTCGATTTGCAAAACAGTGTTCGCGAGATTTAGCGAAGAAGATGGAGCTTGGGTGTCATGAGCAATTGCTTGGGTGTGGAGAGCAATCTGCTCTTCGTCGCGAATTGTCGAAGTTTGTCATGTCGTCTGCTATTGATGTCGCGCCTAAGGTGGGGGGATCGGAAAAAGAGAGAGAGAGATGAGAGAGTGACAGTGGCGTGTAATTCATTAATTATTTTATGGGCAGAATAATCATTTTTAAAAAAAATTGGGTTGGTAGGAATAAAAATTTGTTCCTGGGGTAAGTAGGATAATTTTGGCCAATTTTGGTGCTTTGGGTCTGTTAAGAATATTCTGTAAGTAATATTGTAATTATGTGCATCTTTAGAACATTATTGTAATATTCCTTGTATCCCTAACTTGTATGGATTTACTTGTTGTACAAGAACCTAGTCTGTATATAATCTTCTAGTATCAATGAGAATATTATTTCACCTCAAATATTTTTCTTACATGGTAGCAGAGCAGGCCTAAAAGCCCTAGCTCTCATTTTATTTGCGCTGCACCACTTGTTGCGTTATCTTTTTCATCATATTCTCATGGCTTGTGTTGCAAGTTTGCTTTGTCACCAGTTGCCCCTAATAAGTGGATTATCAATAGTGGAGTGACCAATCATATTATCAACTCAACAAAGTTGTTCGCAAGTAGTCAGAAGAATACTTCACCACCACCAGTTTCTTTGCCTAGTGGTGCCAAGGCTCATATTTCCATGAAGGGGTCAATTAAAATCAATGATGCTTTTTTTCGAGATGTTCTATGTGTGCCTTTATTTGATGTTAATCTTTTATCTATTGGAAGAACTATAGATGACTTACATTGTTCGGTAACTTTTTTTTCCATCTTTTGTAGGACTTGGCTTCGAGGACGATAATTGGTGTGGGTAAGCGACAAGGAGACCTTTATTATCTTGTGGCTCTGGCTTCCATCTCCCCATCCAAACACCCTTTTGCATCTCACCTTACCATCTCTTCTGACCTTTGGCATCGCCGTTTGGGGCTTCCTTCTCCTGCCCGCTTACAATATATAGCCAATGAGTGGCTTCATTTTCATTTCGACTCCAACAGTAAGTGTGAAATTTGTCCTTTGGCTAAACAAACTCGCCAACCTTTTCCTTCTAGTTCAATATCAACTTCTCGATGTTTTTCTCTTATACATTGTGATATTTAGGAACAACATAAAACTCCTTCACTCAATGGCGCTCATTATTTTTTAACTATTGTAGATGATTTTTCTTGTTTTACATGGGTTTTCTTAATGCGCCATAAGAGTGAAACACAACCTTTGCTTCGAAATTTTTTTGCTTATGTCAAAACTCAATTTAAGACCCATGTCAACAAATACGTACTGATAACGGGGCGGAATTTCTTTCTTTATATGATTTTTTTCTTGAACAAGGAGTTATTTTTCAATATTCTTGCTTTTACACACCCCAACAAAATGGTGTTGTTGAACGCAAACATAGACATCTTCTAAAAACTGTTAGGGCCCTCCGCTTCCAATCTGACTTGCCAATTGATTTTTATGGGGAATGTGTTCTTACCGCTACCTACACAATTAATCGACTTCCTACACTTTTATTGAATAAGAAAACCCCATTTGAAGTTCTTAATCATAAGCCTCCTGACAATTCTCGAATTCGTGTTTTTAGATGTGTTGTTTTTGCTACTTCTGTTCACCCAGCTTCAAAATTTGCTCAACGAGCTGAAAAATGCATTTTTCTTGGATATCCAATGGGCCAAAAAGCTTATAAGCTCTACAATCTAGAAACAAAGAAATTTTTTACCAATAGGGATGTTCTTTTTCTTGAAGATACCTTTCATTTTCCTCTCCAAACTCATTCTCCTTTTTCTCCTTCTGATCCCGTGTTACCTAACCCAGTCCCAGATTTGCAGCCATCATCTTCCTTTGATGTACCTGCGTCTCACTCTCCACCTTTTTTCTGTCTTACACACGCCTGATTCAATGACTGAACCGGCGCCTGAAGCGCCTATACATGTGCCTAACCCGGTGTTCGAAACCCACTCATGAACCCGTGCTTGACCCTGTGCGAGAACAAGCGCCTGAACCCACTCTCCGCCGGTCTCAACGTTCCCGTGCGCCTAACACTCGTCTCCGTGATTATGTCTGCTGGCAAGTGATTCTGCCACCACACCATTTATCATCTCATTCGCTAAGTCCTCCACCAGGTACGTGTTACCCGCTTTGTAATTTCATCTCTTATCAACGGTACTCACTGTCCCATCTTTCTTATGTTGCTTCCATCAGCAGGGCTGAGGAAACCTGTTCTTATGCATATGCAGCTTCTTATCCTAAATGACAGCAAGCAATGGACGATGAACTTGCTGCTCTCACTGCCAATAACACTTGGACACTCATCCCACTTTGTCCTAGCAAACGTCCTATTGCTTGCAGATGGGTTTATCGAGTTAAATATAATGTTGATGGTTCTATTGAGAGGTATAAAGCTCGCCTTGTTGCCAAGGGCCTCACTCAAGCTGCTGGGATTGATTATCATGATACTTTTTCACCCACAGCAAAGATGATTACTGTCCACTGCCTCCTTGCCATTACTGCTTGTTAAGGTTGGTCTCTTCACCAGGTTGATGTTAATAATGCTTTTCTTAATGGTGATTTGCAAGAAGAGTTGTACATGTCTCCTCCTCCAGGTCTTCGGTGATAGGGGAGAATTATGTGTGTCGCCTTAATAAGTCCTTATATGGTTTGAAGCAAGCCTCTCATCAATGGTTTGCCAAGTTTACAGAAGCAATTCTTGCTGTCGGATTCACTCAATCAAAGGCTGATTATTCTCTTTTTGTTCAAAAGGTTGGTAATTCCTTCACAGTATTATTAATTTATGTTGATGACATCCTCATTACTGGGAACAACCTTGACTCCATTAAAGCTCTCAAACAATTTCTTCACACCCGCTTTCGCATCAAAGATTTGGGTGAACTTAAATACTTCCTTGGACTTGAGATTGCTCGTTCAAAAAAGGGCATTTATATACCTCAACGCAAGTATGCTTTAGAACTTATCAAGGACATTGGATTTTTGGGTGTAGAGATAGTTGATTTTCCCATGGAAGAAGCCAAATTATTAAATAGATCGAGGTGAGCTACTTAAGGGTCCGGCTGCATATAGACGTTTGGTTGGACGGCTTATATATCTTACAATCACAAGACCCGACATTACCTATTACGTTCATGTTCTTAGTAGATTCATGCATGAACTGCGTCAACCTCATATGGATGCTGCACTTCGAGTTGTCATATATTTGAAATCCTCTCCTAGCCGAGGTTTGCTTTTAAGTTCCAATAATTTGAATTTGAGAGTTTTTTGTGATTTAGATTGGGCGGGTTGTCCTATTACTCGTCGGTCTACTATTGGATATTGTGTTTTCTTAGGAGATTCTTTGATCTCATGGCGTACCAAAAGACAAAAGACGGTCTCATTGTCTAGTGCCGAGGCCAAGTATAGAGCAATGGCTGGTACATGTTGTGAACTCACTTGGCTACAATATTTGTTTACTGATTTGCATATGCCTATTTCTAGACCTGCTATTTTGCATTGTGATAATCAAGCAGCTCTACACATAGCCGCAAACCCAGTTTTTTATGAGAGAACACGTCACATTGAAATGGATTGTCATTTTATTCGAGACAAGATATTGAATGGTTCAGTTAGCACCAGATACGTACGTTGGTTCTTTACAACAGTTAGCAGATATATTCATAAAGGCATTGGGCAAAGACAAGTTCAAAGCAATGTTATGCAAGTTGGGAGTGCTTGATTTTCTTGAGGGGGAGTGTTAAGAATATTCTGTAATTAATATTGTAATTATGTGTATCTTTAGAAGATTATTGTAATATTCCTTGTATCCCTAACTTGTAGGAATTTACTTGTTGTACAAGAACCTATAGTCTGTATATAATCTTCTAGTATCAATGAGAATATTATTTCACCTCAAATATTTTTCTTACAGGGTCAAGAACCCTTATTTAAATTACAAAAGAGAGTATGAATATCATCTCCATGATGAAAAGTAAGACAATAAAGTTGATCAGGATTTGAAATATATTTATATTCGAATATATTCTAGAAAACAAGAAAGTTTTACATAGGATTAAACGACAGAACTTGACAATCCTTGTGTTCAAAATTTGGAGTCTTATGAACTTTAGACCAATTGCTTTAGAGAGAGTATATCGTATATACAATGTTCTCATTTGCCTGCTTCATAAGATGTGATCTGATTCTTCTTCAGAATTTGGTCAACTTTCCTCTCAGCTAAGAAACAACTTGAGGAAGTACAGCAGATTTCTCCTCAGTGCAAGAGGCAATTTGATTCAGTATATGATGAAGTTATCAACTGCTTGGCCTCTTCTTCAACTTGACTCAGCAGCGAGTTTCAAAATGTGGATTTTTCTGATCCAAGATATCCACTTCAGTAGTGTTCATGACTCACACACTTAGGTGGGAAGTGATATCAAGGAAGGTGTCCTCACTGCAAGGAATGGTAATACCCCCCATTGGATGATAGTATCCGAATTCTTCTTCAGCCTGACTCAGCAAATCCAAAAACAAAGGTTCGTTCAAGTATGATATCGGAACCAGAAATCGTTTCTTTTGGCTCTCTCCAACATAAACTGCAAAGTAGCCTTTTGGGATATCTGATGTCTTTGAGTAATCAATTCGAGGAAATTGTCTATATACCAAAGTTATCAAAAGAAGAAAGAAAGGTATTGAAAGGACTTGGGAAACAAAGAAAGCTTAATTCGATGCTTGCAGTTGCAAGGAGAGGAGTTGAGTTTACTCAAGATTGCGATCATGTGTTGTATATATAGATGAAGAAGTGGTATGTGGAATTGTGAAAAACCATCTGCTACATGAATGATTGGTGAAGAAGCCTTGAGATGGGCTCCCGGTAGAAGCACTAGCTTGTGAGAAACCACATGGGTTTGTCTTCGTACTCAAATCACATATTAGTGGTACCAACCATGTACACTTGGATAGAAATATTGTTCCCTAACTCCTTTAGATGATATGTAGCAGATAAGAGGACTACCACAGGTTTCAATCCATTTAACAAACTCTTGTGAAAGATAAGCATGGGATATGATAAGAGGCTTCAATCATCGATCTGCTACATGCATGAAGCTAGTAAGTGGTGAAGAGTGGTGGATTGAGGGACACTGGCTTGTGATCACATGGGTTTGTCTTGCTAGTCTCGTAAGCTATAGTCCACCTATAGATTTCGTGTATATATGCTGCTGGAGAAACTGTGTTTTTTTTGTCAAAACATGTCTTCCTTCCCAAGAAAGTGACTGCCAGAAGTGAAATTTATATCTAAGAAATAAGAGGCAGGCTTTGGATTGATAGTTAATGCTGCTCACAACAAGAATTGGTGGAGCTAAGTGATTAGACAATTTTCCATGGGGCCAGAGCAATGAGAACATGAAGCCAGCCTAGCATACGTTTGTTATTTCATCTACAATCTATGATCTAGTTTCAACAACCCGAGGAAGTATTTGTTTTGTTTGATTGATCTGGGAATAGAGTTCATTTGATGGTCAAGCATGAGGCTAGGAGAAAACCAGACAAGTACATATTTGAATACTTCAGAATCCGTAGATGAGATGAGGAACAATGATTATGTATTCTTTAATGATTAGAACCATTCCATGACTACTAAAATGTGTAGTTCCATTTGATTTCAATAATTTGGATTAGCTGTGACCACTGCCTACTCATTTGTTGTGCATGTCCTTTAAAGTACCCTGGGAACTAAATTCTTTTGCTTCTGTTTTGATACTGCTAGCTACGTAGTGATTTAAATAGGGAAGAGGAGGAACAATTAATGGTCATTGTGATTGGTTAAAAAAGAAAACATTTCATCCAAAATAAGATACTAGGTGTACTCATCCATAAGAATAACGAAATGGACATGTTAATTCCAAAGAGTGTCCAAGCAAGATAAAATTTACATTTTGTTTAAGTATAATGTATTTGAGAGAGATTGATGAGAGAAGTGTATCTCATTATAGAGAATAGGAGCCCTATATATAGGGATTACAAAGTGCATAATCTAAGAGTACAAGGATTCCTTATCTAACTTGGAGTAGGAAACCTCTCCTATTACAGCTATAGAACTTATCCTAGTTTGACTAGGCACACTAAGTGTCAATATCCTTCAACACTCCCCCTTGTGCCGCTCAAACTTGGTGGTGACGCTTCATCCGTTGTCTCGTTAAAAACCTTGCTCAAGTGAAAAACCCTGTGGGATAAAAATGAACTCGAGGAGGAGAAAAGAGTGCAACACGTCCTTGATCCTTCGAGACTGAGTAACTCCCCCTGATGTCGAAATCTCCCCTTGATTGCTACAATCATGGGAGTTCGGATAACCTTCTTAATCCGATACTCTTCACATGTTTCTCGAAGGTGGATTTAGGTAACGACTTAGTGAATAAGTCCGCTACATTATCCTCTGATCGGATTTGATTCACTTCAATCTTTAGAAGTGATTGTTGTTGCTGATTATAAAAGAACTTAGGCGATATATGCTTGGTGTTGTCGCCCTTGATGAAACCTAACTTCATTTGTTCAATACAAGCTGCATTATCCTCATAAATGCATGTAGGTTCATCTGTGGTAGACTTCAAACCACAACTTCCTTGAATGTGTCTAATTATAGACCTTAGCCATATACATTCACGTACGGCTTCATGTAGAGCAATAATCTCTGCATGATTCGAGGAAGTAGCAACAAGGGTCTGTTTTGTAGACCTCCAAGATATCGCGATGCTTCCCATGGTAAAGACATAACCCGTTTGGGAGCGACCTTTGTGAGGGTCAGAGAGGTACCCTGCATCAGCAAAACCCATCAAGACATCATTGTCGTTTTGATGGAGGGGGGATAGGGTGAGGCCGGCCACCCTTGATGGTGGTGGCGGCGTTGGCAGCAACATGGCCGGCCACTATGTTGTGGTGGACGGCGGCTTCATGCCTAATGGGGTCCGATCCCATTCTTCCGTCATTCCTTTTCTCTCTGTAGGGATAAAATAGGCCCATATCAATCGTACCTCCTGGGTATCGAAAGATTGTCTTTTCACCAATCCAATGGCGGCGTGTTGGAGCAGAGCTATGTCGAGCTAACAAGTTCACTGCGAATGAGATATCCGGTCTTGTGCATTGAGCTAAGTACAATAATGCGCCTATTGCACTTAAATAGGGCACTTCGGCCTCTAATGCTTCTTCGTCCTCATCCTTTGGACAAAACGGATCTTTTCCGGGCTCAAGACTACGACCGATCATGGGAGTACTCACAGGCTTTGCTTTATCTTCATTAAAGCGCCTTAGGATTTTCTGAGTATATGCAGACTGATGGATCAAAATCCCATTACTACGGTGCTCGAGTTCTAAACCGAGATAAAACCGTGTCTTCCCAAGATCTTTCATCTCAAATTCGGATTTCAAGTATTTAGTAGTTTCCTTCAACTCATCTAGAGTTCCAATTAGGTTCATGTCATCGACATAAACTGCTACGATTGCAAATCCGGAACTTGTTCTTTTAATGAACACGCATGGGCATATTTCATTGTTAATATATCCCTTCCCAATCAAGTAGTCACTTAGACGGTTATACCACATCCGTCCGGATTGTTTTAATCCATATAGTGAGCGTTTTAATCTTATTGAAAAACGCGCTCCGTGGTTTAGAGCCACTTGATTTGGGTAATTGAAGTCCATCTGGAACCTTCATATATATCTCTGAATCTAGATCCCCATAGAGATATGTTGTAACCACATCCATAAGCTGCATGTCAAGTTTTTCGGAAACTACCAAACTGACAAGGTAGCGGAACGTTATAACGTCCATTACGGGAGAATATGTCTCCTCGTAGTCGATTCCAGGGCGTTGTGAGAAACCTTGCGCCACAAGGCGGGCTTTATATCTTACCACCTCATTTTTCTCATTACGCTTTCTAACAAAGACCCATTTATGGCCAACAGGCTTTACACTTGGGGGTGTCTGCGTTACAGGCCCAAATACCTGTCTCTTTGTTAGTGAATCCAATTCAACCTGGATCGTATCTTTCCATTTAGGCCAATCTGCTCTTCGTTGACATTCTTCAACAGAGCGAGGTTTGATATCATCATATTCTATAATCCCTTTCGCAATATGATATGCAAATGCATCATCAATCGCCATAGAATTTCTATCCATCATCTCATGTACACTAGTGTAATTTATGGAGATCTCTCTATTCTCTGGAGTTGGTTCTGACATTGGAGCGTCCCCCAATGATGTCTCTTGGACATAACCATAATCCGGAATATTCTCATGAGATGGATTATTTACATCGATGATTAATGGATTATTTTGTGCCAAACTCGCTTTCTTTCTTGGGCGAGAATCCATCGAACCTATGGGCCTCCCGCGCTTCTTGGCAGGAGCCGTGGGCCTAGCCATAACGTCACCATCATTGAGAGATGGGACGTTGGCGCCATGCTCATGCATTCTTGAGTTGGCGTCATGTCCTCTACTTTTAGGGACATCAATCCTTGCAGGCACGTTTGCAGCAGGTATGTGTGATCTCGTCACTTTAGCGATATCAGAAAACGCATCAGGCATCGAATTTGCTACGTTCTGAAGATCGAGAATTCTCCGCACTTCAATTTCGGACTGTGCGGTTCGGGGATCAAGATGAGACAGAGTGGGGACAGACCACGACAATTCCGGTCGTTCCTGTTGAACATTGATGTTCTTATCTCCCCCTAACGATGGGAAGACTGTCTCATCGAAGTGACAATCCGCAAATCTTGCGGTAAAGAGATCGCCTGTCAAGGGTTCTATGTAGCGGATAATCGTTGGAGAATCATAACCAACGTAAACGCCTAATCGTCGTTGAGGACCCATTTTGGTGCGCTGTGGAGGCGCAATTGGCACATAAACTGCGCACCCAAATATGCGTAAGTGTGAGACATTGGGCTCATACCCAGTCACCATCTGGGACGCAGAAAAGGGTTGAGTGGCAGTAGGCCTCAGACGAATAAGCACAGCTGCATGCAATATTGCATAGCCCCAAGCAGAAATAGGAGATTGGTGCGCATCACCAATGCTCGAGCAACCATTTGTAGTCGTTTAATGGTGGCTTCTGCGAGACCATTTTGGGTATGAACATGAGGAACAGATGTTCAACATCAATCCCAATGGACATGCAATAATCATCAAAAATCTTTGATGTAAACTCTCCAGCATTGTCTAATCTTATAGACTTAATAGGATGATCAGGGTGGTGAGCCCTTAACTTAATTATTTGTGCTAGGAGTTTAGCAAATGCAGCGTTCCTTGTGGACAATAACATGACATGTGACCAGCGTGTCGATGCATCAACCAATACCATAAAATATCGAAATGGTCCGCATGATGGTTGAATAGGTCCACAAATATCACCTTGGATTCTTTGCAAGAATGGTATATTTTCTTTAGTGTCCTTTGCATAGGATGGTCTCGATCCTAACTTTGCTAAAAGCAGGCTTTGCAGAACGAATGATGGGCTTTATAAACAACCAATGAGGATTTTGGTTGAGCCACAAAGGCACAAGTGACTTTAGAAGTAAAAGTTGGAGACAAAGGAGCCTTGGTGGCGTCAATGCCACCCTGAGGCCGCAGGGGGAAGGCGGCGCCGGCCAAGGATGGCCGGATTTGGGGTGAACGGCGCCGTGAGGCGCAGGGCTCCTTCGGTGTCCAAAAACCGAGTTTTACTTCTTTTCGTTCTGAAAAAGGGATGTCCGTGTGAAGTCTTTAATATACGGATCATCATGTCACGACCTGGGTGTCCCAAACGGTCGTGCCAAAGCCTATATGTGTCGGAATCCCATAAATCATCTCTCATGACATGGTTGGATTCAATGACTCGAATAGTGGTTGCATACAACCCACTAGAGCGACACATAAGTTTCTCTAAGACTCGTTTATGTCCGTAGTCATTAGAGGTAATGCAAAGGAACTCTTGTCCATTCTCACAATGCGTTTCCGCATGAAAACCATTGGCTCTTACATCTTGTAAGTAATAAAGTTCGAGAAGTATGTCCATGACATGAGATAAAATAAATCGATACTTTATTAATAATAGCCAATGATTACATCAAAGTTTCTTGACCAAAATCTAATCCAATATAAAAATCAAACCGTAGACAAATCGTAGTCACTCAATCCTTTCGGTAATTTCAATTTAGTTGTGACCAGGTAAGGTAAGGCGAGATTTTGGTGGAGCGTTGCTCACTTTTAAAACCGTTCTCTCAGATCAAACCTTGCCTAGACATCACAAGTACTCTTGAGTACGCCTAGAGGGAAAGAGTTAATACAATAAGTCATTTTATTGATTTAAGGCATAATAGCCATTACATAATTCTTGGAAAAATAAAAGACTATAAATAAAAATCTGCGGCATTTTGTCTTCATCGCCAGATTTAAAGTCTTTGTGATCTCGAAGTCTTGATCACCATGATGCGACTACCTCCGTAGGTACATTGCAAATTCAGGTCCATTGATCAGACGTTCCATATCAGAAATAGACACCATGAAGAGGATTCTCCCTTGATTGAGGCGCATTGGCGCAATATGCATAGTCCCTAGGACTGGTGGCGTTGGAAAGTGGTGCCCATGGCCAAAGTTGGCTCCATGGTTTCCAACCCTATTTCCCTCAAAATCACGCCTCCTACGGTCGTGAGATTGTCGCCTTGAGCGATTACCTTCTTGAGCATTTCGATCGTATGGATCATGACGTCTATGGCGACTTTCTCTAGCCATAGGATGATGCTCTTGATAGCTATCTTGAAGCCTATCAAATCTTCTTTGCACAAGTTCATTGCCATGTCTTTCAGCAGTGGCCATAGCTTCAATAAGCTGTTGGAAACTTGTGATCCGTCTTGCATTTACATGAGTCCGGAATAAGTCAGAGGACCTCATAGCATAGACGGGGAAGGTATTGAGGGTTTTCTCAATCAACTGGTCTTCTGTGATCATCTTTCCACAGAGACGCATCATTACTCTGATGCGGAGGGCTTCCGAATAAAATAGCATGACCGTGTCAAATTCAGAGAAGCGAAGATCTTTCCATTCTGCTTCTGTATTCGGAAGTATGGAGTCACGAACATTGCCATATAGTTCGCGAAGCGCATGCCAAAGCTTTATGGCGCTATCCTCATTTATGAACTCAAACTGTAGGTCACTATCCATGTGACGTTTCATGAAGGCAAGTGCCTTGGAATTATCTTTCTCAGTTTGAGGGTCTGGAGCTGTTTCATAGGACAAAGCTCTTGGATAGTATGCAATAAATCACGGGCAATAAGGTGGATCTCGATATCAATGACCCAAATTAAGTACCTTTTGCCTGCATAATCCAATGGAACAAAATCGAGTTTGTTCATGTTTGACATCCTGAAAGATGAAACAAGAACAAGTTAGTTTCGGAGTCAATGCTTCCACGAAAACTAATATAAATAAGATTTCCGAGCTATGCTACCAAGAAATCGATTTCCAAGAATAATTGGATTAGACCGAAACAATGATGTTTGAATGGTCAAAATAGATGCTCACGAACGCTCTTAGTCCGTAGCATATGAACGCTCTTAGTTCGTTAAATCGATGCTTACGGACGCTCTTAGTCCGAAGTCTTACGAACGCTCTTAGTTCGTTAATTGCGTGAATCCCCACGATTCCGCTTTTCAAGAATCGAACCCACGTTATAAGAAAGGTGGGATGTAGAAGAAGGGAGGTTTTCAAGTCCCCGAGAAAAGAAGAAATATTTGAATTATAGGAACTTCAAAACTTACTCTTGAATACTTACTTGGTGAAAATTCGGAGCAGATTCTGTTCTGAACAGCTTGTACCTCGATTGGTGTACAGATCTCAATATGACTCCGATAAGGCTGAAATTCGGAGGTTAGATGGAAGAGACAGAGACGTACAACTTTGATGAAGAAAGTTTTTCGATCTGAGCTTCCGATCTAGACGTTTCGAGGCTTGCAAGAAGACGGATGTGCACAGGAACGGGAAAAAGATGCAGTGGGTGTGCGTTGGCTTGTTTGCGCAGCAGGGATGCTTCGGTGGCAGCAGGCTGGAACGCAGGGCTGCAGGAAGGGGGCAGTAGGGGCTGCTGTGCAAGGTTGCAAGCACACGGGCGCTCGGGCTGCAGCGAAGGCTCGGCTAGCTCGGGCTAGGGGCTGCTTTGTGAATGAGTTTTGGTTTTCTGTTTTGTGGTTAGAGTCGTGCTGATAACGTATTTAAGTATAATGTATTTGAGAGAGATTGATGAGAGAAGTGTATCTCATTATAGAGAATAGGAGCCCTATATATAGGGATTACAAAGTGCACAATCTAAGAGTACAAGGATTCCTTATCTAACTTGGAGTAGGAAACCTCTCCTATTACAGCTATAGAAGTTATCCTAGTTTGACTAGGCACACTAAGTGTCAATATCCTTCAACACATTTACATTTTTCAATATATTTTTGGGTTTGGTTTTGTTTTATCTAAGTTCATTCTGTACATTTTTTTTATGGGTCCTCTGTTTTCTAATTCTTTATCTAGTGTTTGCAGTTAAGGAACCTAACATTGACTCTCCAACTTTGATCGATCGAGTGACTGAGCGTAGAAACATCTATTGGTGAAGAAAAACTGAGATGGGTTCCAGTTATGAACAGCAGCTTGTGAGAAATCATAACCTATTATAGAAACATCCATCCCTACCTCCTCTGCATAACAACCAATTCATTTTACAGACACGAATTGCTAATATTTTTGGATGGGGCAATACAAAAAGGGATGCTATATGCAGCCTAACTGAGATCACCAAGCCAGCCTAGCATCTTTCTTCATCCATGTTCTCTAGATTCAACAAGCTGAGGAAGTATATACACTTAATGGTTAATAGACGTAATAGTCAAATGTACACTTAATCTGCAATTATAAAGTCTGTTTGCTTCTCTAACACAAGAACAAGCTTTAGAGGTATAAAATATATCACCCAAGTAGCACACAATACACTCGCGTCTATTATTAAAAAAGAAGAAACCAAAACAACTTCGAAACCGAAGAATATCGGAATCGCAACCGATGGTCATTCGTCAGCTGCCACTTCTCAATACATTCAAGGAAACAGATTTTTTTCCCATTCAAGTTCCCATTTGGGATCCGACAATACATACAAACCAAACCGTTGATATTCTCCCCACATAGCGAAGCAGAGGGGGGGAGTCCCCTGCAAAAGGGGGATGTAGAGAGGGTTTCGGATAAGGGAACGCCACAACTTGCACACGCTTCTAAACCTTAAAAGGTACTTGACATGTAACCTGGGCAATATCTGAAAGCACAAGATTTCGAGGATGGGGTCGTCATGAGTGTTGTTGTTGTTGTTGCCATTGTGGCCCTTGAAGTTTTGGTAGGCGTGGATAAAAGAAAGGCTGCGGGTGAGAGAGGACCAAGACTTGCACACACACCTGCAACTCATTACATCCTTGATCGCTAGCCTTGGCAATATCTCAAAGCATAAAATTTCGATTGGGAGCTGGGGATATTAGATTCGATGTTTGTGTTCTGTTTTGCCTGCAGATGTTCCATGCTTACTGTAGAATGAAATATTGAGGATTATACTGAAAGACGAACAAGAGAGAGTCGATCCACCCAATTTAATTGTAGGGTTTTTGTCCATTTACCCCCTTTTTAGAGATTTTTTTCTCACTTACCCCATTAAGTTTTTTTTTAATTCCCCCTTACCCAAAACACTCTAAGGAGATCTTTCCTAATACCCCATTAAGATTTTTTTTTGTTTTTTAATTTTTTTTAATACCATTTTACCCTCACCCCTTTATTACTTACAGAGAGAGAAATCATAGGAGACTTCGCCGGATTCCGGTCAACATTAGCCGGATTCCGGTCATCGGCCGCCGGAGTCCGGTCACCGACTACCACCCACCGGAACTTGTTGAAAATCTCACCGAAAAGTTTTTTTGCACCCAATAGAAGTCTATTGCCCCCCAATAGACGACTATCAGCCATGTATTACCCTCCAATAGACGTCTATTGCCTCCCAATAGAACTTTCATTAACCGGAATAGGAACTAATCTTCCTAAAATTAGACATATAAAACTTTTATTAAAGAAAAAAATGAAGAAATTATATCAATTTTAAAACGTCTATTACCCCCCAATAGACATTTCGATTACCGAAATGAGAACTAATTTTTCTAAAATTACTCAAATATAACTTTGATTAAAGAAAAAAAAGAGGAGATTACATTAATTCAAAACGTCTATTGCCCCCTAATAGACGTCTATTGCCCCTCAATGGACATGTATTGCCCTTGACATAACACACTTTGTATCTTGTTACTCCAATAATTTACATTTTATAATACCAAAATTTCTCATTAAAAGGCCAAAAAGAAGAAAAGAGAAAAAAGAAAAGGAAAAAAAGAAGGACTGGCTGAGCTGTTTAGAGGTACTAGTCGCCGGGGCAGGTGACGAAATTGATTTGGGCGCCCTTCTGCCTTCTGTGAAGTTGTGAAGCCGTACTTGATCTCACCGGAAAACCGCCTCAGGTGGGCTCGTTGGTGAACTTTCACCGAGGGGAGGGAGAGAGTGATGTCTCTGTCGACCCCGCCGGAGCTCCACCACCACCCCCGCCTCATCTTCACTTATTCTCAACAAATCAGCCGAAGAATCTACTCCTTCGAAGCTGAGATAACCATAAGCAAACTCCAAAACAACGATCGCTGTCGTCGGCGATCCCAATCAGGAAAAATATGGACTAAAATCAGATGAATCCTCAGGATGCTAGCTCAGACCTCAGAGAGCTCGGCCTCGACCTTGGATCTGTACTCCTTGACGAGCGCCACATCCTCGTCGTTCTTGCAGCCCTCCTCGACGGTGAGCTTCGACGCCGTGGTGGACCTATCTCCTCGTAGCGCTCCTCTTGCTCGGTGAGCTTGGCCAAGTGGACGTGCTGGTCTCTGGTTAGGTTATCGAGGATGGAGGACGCCATTGAAGAGAGAGAGAGAGAGAGAGAGAGAGAGAGAGAGAGAGGGATGAGAGAGATCGATGTTTGAGTGGCATGATGGTAGTTTGTTAATTAGATTAAGGGCAAAATGATCATTTGATTTTAAATTGGGTTAGTGGGAACAAAAATATGTTGCTGGGGTAAGTGGGATAATTTTGACTCATTTTGGTGCTATTGGTCAAGAACCCTTAATTGTATTGTGATATCCCTAGATTGAAGGTATTAATGACAAGACATATGGGTTTTCTTGGTCTGCAAGCTAGGTTTCTTAATTATTTATGAAGTAGGTATTGAATAACTTTTAAATATAATTTGATCTTAGAAAACAAAAAGAATTGGAACTAATGGAAAATTTATTATATTGTATCACCACATGTATTATGATTCAAGTTAGTGTGATTTTTTTTTTGATACGTTCGAGCTAATGTGATTGGTCCATATAAAATGTATACGTTTTTTATTGGTCTATTAATATTTCTTGTATTCATTGTGGTCCGGACTAATATGATTAGTCCGAATAATATATATATATATATAATTTTTTTTTTTTGATAGAGTAATAGAGATTTCATTTAATCCCAAAGCCAGAACGGCACATACAAATAAGCCCTATATGCTTGTACATAAATCAGTGGCCAAGCAAGTAAGGGAATACGGGTACCATCGACTAGTACAATGATGCTCATTTGAATTTTACGAGCCTACACAACTCCGAATAATATGTGTACGTTTTTTAATGGACTAATAATCTAAGGGTGGTTCTAGTTGGACCTCCAAATTTGCTATTTAGACCTCCCATACTTAGTAGACCTCTAATTTACTTTTTATAATACTTGAAAAGCTAAGTAGACCTCCTTATTTTTACCAAAATGCCCTTGAACATGAGATATAACAATCTATTACTCTACTTTTTATCTCTTTTCAACCACGAGAAAAAGAATGAATTAAAATCATATTATATTGCTCTCGTATGAGTAAGTCTCTCCTCCACAAAAATTAATTAGAGGGTTGGTTCTTGATCTTAATATGTTGTTGGAATCTCTTTGAATTTGCTAAAAGAAGGATTTCAAGGGTTTTTGGGTTAGAAAATCGAGTAATAACTATATCATAATATTCAATTAATTCAGTTTAAAAAAATTCCAAATCAGATTGTTTTGAATTTATTTTTGTATTAAATGATGGACCATGTATAGAAATTATTATTTTTACTTAATTATTTTAAGTAAATTGTAAAACTACATAGGCAATATAAGGAAATTTTGAAAAGAAAAAAACAATTTAATTGAATGTTATATTTGATTGGAGGAGGTAAGAAGAGTATTTATTTATTGTTGAAGGAAAACCTAATTTGTGTTTAGCCCAAACTCTAGGTTACTTGACCTAGTGGTAATAGGATTGAATTAGAAGGATCTAGAATCCTAATCAATGTAGAATTACTTTCTTTGTATGATTGAGATTCTATGCATTGTAATCCTCTATATAAAGAGGCCCCTATTTTCAATGAGAATACACAACGAATTTATCTCAATTTCAGTTTCTCTACAACACGTTATCGGCACGAGCCCTAACCCTAGCCCTAAAAACCAAAACTCTTCTCACCAAAACTACCGCAAGCTCCTAGCCCTTGCTAGCCATGCCGTACGCTGCCCCAGTAGCCCTTGCGCACCCGTGTGCCGCCTACTACCCCTGCAGCATTGCCGCACGCCTGCTGCCCCCTGCAGCACAGCAGCACGCTCGTTCCTGTGCAGATCAGGCTGCTTGCACACCCCGAAACATCTTGTTAGGGACCTCTGATCAAAATCCTTTCTTCATCAAAGTTGTTCATCTATGTCTCTTCTATCTGACCTCAAAATTTCAAACATATTTGAGTCTTTTTGAGACCTGTACATCATTCGAGGTGGGAGCTGTTCAGCATGCTCCTTCCTGTGCATATCAGTCAGTTTTCAAGCCCCGAAAAGTCTAGTTCAGGACTTCAGATAAAAATTCTTCCTTCATCAAAGTTGTTCACCTATGTCTCCTCTATCTAACCTCCAAATTTAAGCCCAATCGGAGTAGTTTTGTGACCTGTACACCAATCGGAGTGGGAGCTGTTCAGAAGCGAATCTGCTCCGAATTTCAACAAGTTTGATTCGCCTAGGACTGAAGCTCGTCTGCAATCCTACAACGAGGATCAAATATGCTCTGCAATCCTACAACGAGGATCAAATACGCTTTGCAATCCTAAGAGGTATGGTTTACTAAAAGTTCCCGTTTTTGAAGTTTTTTTATTCTTTTTCGCTTCTTTTTCTCAGGGACTTGGAACCTCCCTTCTTCTACCCCCCTTTCTTCATCATAGGGGAGACCTAATTAAGCCGAACTGTGGGGGTTCGTGCTCACTCCAAGCTTGGAGCTTGTAGAGTCCTCCAAACTTAGAGTTTGTTGAGAAGAAACGATCGACCACAAACATCATTGTTTCGATCTAATCCAACCCCTCTTGGAATCGAATTTCTTGGAAGCGACTACGCTTGGAAATTCCTAATTTCTTAGAAGCGACTACGCTCAGAAATTTTATCTGTTTTCGTGGTAGCTTTTTTCGCTCCGAAACTAACCCTAATTTCTTGTTCTCTTTCAGGATGAGAAACCTGAACAAATTGGACTTTGCTCCATTGGGAACAACTGGCTCTGAATATCACAGGTGAGTTCGTGATGTCTGCCAGCATCTCAAGGCCGATGGAATCCTGGATACGATTCTCGAGCCTAGCCAGGACGTGCTAACTGTTGAGCAAGCTCAAGCTTTGAAGCAAATAGAGCAGCCTTATAGGCAAATAAGGCGAAAGCATCATCCTAATGACTCGTCATATGGATGATGATTCGCTCCAGTACGAGTATATGAATGAAGAAGACCCCAGAAGGCTGTGGGTCTCACTCGAAGAAAGATTTGGCAACGTCCGTGACTCCTTGCTTCCTGACCTAGAAGTGAGATGGCATAGCCTCCGCTTCTGTGATTTCAAGACAGTTCTTGACTATAACTCGGAAGCACTTCGCATTAAATCCTTAATGGAATTCTGTGGTAAAAAGATCACAGATGCGATGTTGATTGAGAAGACTCTCTCTACCTTCCCCGTCTATGCATTGATGGTTGCTAAGAACTATCGAATGGATGTAAATGCAAGACGGATCACAAGGTTTCATGAGCTCATTGGAGCTATGAATGTTGCTGAAAAGCATGACAATATCCTTGTGAAGAACTATAATTCGAGATCCGTGGAAATAGAGCATATTCCAGAATCCAATTATAGTCGCACCCCTAAGAGAAGGAGCCAAGAGCGAAACCCTAACCTTAGGGATACTTCTGGACTTTCTGGTCCATATAATCGCTCTTCTTAGGAAGGTAACGGCCAAAATAGGCGAATAAGAACCGAAGAGGTCAACATGGAAAGAAAGAGAGGTAGGCAACGCCTTTGGCCATGTTGGTGGCGCCACCAACACTAAGAGCCATCTAAATGACGCTTTCAAAGCGCCTCAATCAATGGAGTCTGAGCAAAGAGATGTACGTTCTCGATATGGAGTATCCAATCATTGGGCACACATTTGTAGAGCTCGTGAAGAACTTGTCACCGCCTACAAAGCATATTGTGAAGCAAGAGAAGCTCACTATGTGGAACAAGAAGATCAAGAAGATGATCTAGAGTGAAGGGTTGAAGACTACAAATCTGGCTGGGATCAATAGATCGCCAATTCTGTTTAAGTCTTTATTTTCCAAGAGATGTAGGCGATTGCCATATTACTTTTTATTGGATTAGATTTTCTTTGATCAAAGAAACAATGATGTACTCCGTTGGCTTATGAATAAAATTTCGAGTTCTTTTCATTATGACTCAATTTTGATTCTGAGCATATTACTTTGTGACTACGATGGCTGGGCCATCAATATTAATTCAAGGACATGGAATAGCCCAAGTTCCACTTGCCAAATGGCACCTTGATTACAGTTGTCACAGAAACTCTCTACGCTCTTAGGGAAATAGTACCCTATGAATAGCCAACGAATTCCATGCGAAAATGCATGTAGAGAACGGAAATGATTCCTTTGCATTACCTCTAATGATTGCGAACAAAGACGCATCTTAGAGAAGTTTATGTGTCTCTCTAGTGGACTTTATGTCACTATTCGAGCTATTAAATCCAATAAAGTTATGAGAGAAGATCTCTTGGATTTAGACACATATTGGCTTTGTCACGACAGGATAATCATCCTAGTCATGATATGATGATCCGTCTACAAAAGACTTCACACGGACATCTTTTCTCTCGAGCGAAATGAAGCATGAATCAAAAGTTGATTCTTAGACTAACTGTGACCGACACTGCTGCCTAGGGCACCGCCTCCGTCCACCACCAGCCTAGGGCTGGCGTAGTCCCTATCCATGACTCCATGGATGGCGTCCATCATGGTGATGGCGCCCTAGGTGATGCTGCAATCACCAACTTGCTTCACAATAGCGTTTCAGACGCTCAGGCCTAACCAAAATTCTCATTGGTTGCTTCTAAAGCCTCTCGCTCGTTTTACTAAGCCCGTTCCTTAGGGAAATTAGGACTGAGACCGTCCTATGCAAAGGATATGACAATACTCATTCTGTTCTTACAAAGAATCCGTAGGGATTTTGTGGATTGATTCAACCAACTTACGGACGCTTAAATATTTTATGATGTTGGTTGACATGCAAACACGCTGGTCACGTGTTGTGCCATTGTCCACCTATAAATGTTGCTTACGCTACACTCCTAGCACATATCATATGACAATGGGCTCACTCCCCAAATCATCCTATTTAGTCAATTGGATTTGACTATGCTAGTGAGTTTACATCGAAGACTTTCGATGGATATTGCAATGGGCTTGATGTTGGACATCACATTCCCATGTACACACCCAATTGGTCTCTCGGACACGACTACGATGGTAGTCCAAACATTGGTAATGCGCACCAATCTTCTTACATCCGCTTGGGGTGATGCAATATCGCATGCAGGTATGCTAATTTGTCTACAACCTACCGCCACTCAATGTACCTCTGCGTTACAGCTAGTGACTGGATACACATATTTTGTACTTACGCACATTTGAGTGAGCCATTTATGTGCCAATTGCGCCGCCACAGCGCTCTATGATGGGTCCTTACTGACAAATGGGTAACTACGTTGGATTTGGGACTCCAACAATCGTCCGCCACTTAATGCCCTTGCAAGGCGATCTCTTTACCGCTAGATTTTCGGGTTGTCACTTTGATGAGACAGTCTTCCCGTCGTTAGGGGGAGATAAGAACACGAATGTTCAACAGGAACGACAGGAATTGTCGTAGTCTGTCCCCACTATGTCTCATCTTGATCCCTATTAAAGTGACGAGATCACACAAATATGCTGCAAACATGCCTGCAAGGAAGGACGTCCCTACGAGAGGACGTAGCGCCACCCTACACGGAGGTAGGCATGGCGCCAATGCCAAAGAAAGTGGCACTTTGGCGTTACAGGCCATGGCCCCAGCTAGGATGCGTGGAGAGGCCCGTGGGTTCGAAGGATACTTTGGCACATTCCAATCCTTTGATCATCAAGACTCAAAATCCGTCTCATGAGAATCTTCCGGGTTATGGTTATCGTTGGGGGACGCCTCAACGTCAAAACCTATTCTTGAGAATATAGAGCTCTATGAAACTTACACTAGTGTACATGAGACGTGGGATAGAAACTCCATCAGAATTGATGATGTAGTTGCGTATTTTGTTGCGCAAGAGTTTTGGAGTTAGATGATATCGAAACACGCTCCGTTGATGAATGAATGCCAGTGTAGAGAAATTTGGCCTAAATGGAAAGATGCGATGCAGGTTAAAATGGATTCTCTAACGAAGAGGAAGGTTTTCGAGCTAGAGATGCCAACACCTCCTAACATAAAACCTGTTGACTAATGGGTCTTCGTTAGAAAGCGTAGTGAGAAAAAGAGATGGTAATCTCGCCTTATGGCGCAAGGCTTCTCACAAAACGCCCTGGAATCGACTATGTTGAGACATATTCTCTCGTAATGGATGTCATTGCACTCCACTACCCTGTCAGTTTGGTAGTTTCCGAATAACTGAACATGCAACTTAAAAATATGGTCACTACGTATCTTTATAGGGATCTAGATATGGAATATACATGAAGATTCATGGCGAACTTCATTTACCCAGGTCAAGAGGCTCTAGACCACGGAGCGCGTTTACAAAGAGGTTGAAACGCTCACTAAAGTGACTACTTGATTGGGAAGAGATATGCCCACGCGTTTCTATAACAAGTTTCGGATTCCATCGCGGTTCATGTTGGACATGATCTTCATTAGAAGCCTTTAAAGAGTTAAGGGAAACCGCTGAACACTTGAAATCCGAGTTTGAGATGAAGGATTTTGGGAAAACACGATTATGTCTCGGTTTGGAACTTGAGCATCGTGTCGATAGATGCTTAGGCATTTTGACAAGGTCAAGCCTTCAAGCACCGCCATGATCATCGGTAGTCTTGATCTTGAAAAGGATCCTCTTCGTCGAAAGGATGATGACGAAGATGTGCTAGAGGCAGAAGTGCCTTACTCAGTACAATAGGCGCATTATTGTACTTATCCCAATGCACAAGACCGGACATCTCATATGTTGTGAACTTGTTAGCTAGATATAGCTCTGCGCCAACGCGACGCCATTGGATTGGTGTAAAAGATATCTTTCGATATTTGAGATGTACGATTGATATGGGCTTGTTCTATCCCTACAAAAAGATGATGGATTCGGGCCCATCACACATCAGGAACGCCGCCAACACCGGCCTGCGTCCACTATCCCCATCCCAAAACGACATGTGTTTTGGAAGGTTTTGCTGATGTTGGGTATCTCTCTAACCCACACAATGGTCACTCCCAATCCGGTTAAGTGTTCACCATGGGAAAAGACCGTGATATCTTGGAGGTCTACAGAATAGACCCTAGTCGCTATATCTTTGAACAATGCAGAGATCATTGCTCTTCATGAAGTGGTTCGTGAATGAATATGGATTAGATCCATAATTAGGCATGTTCGAAGCAATTGTGGTTTGAAGTCTACCACAGATGAGCCTACGAGCATTTAGGATAATGCTACTTGTTTTGAACAAATGAGGCAAGGCTACATCAAAAGCGACAAAACCAAGCATAATCAGTAACAATAGACACTCCTCGAGATCAAAGTGAACTAGATTCGATCTGAGAACAATGAGGCAGACTTGTTTACTAAGTCATTGCCCAATTCCACGTTCGAGAAACATGTGGCAAGAATTGGCTTGCGGAAATTATTTGAACTCCCATGATCGTAGTCATCAGGGGGAGGTGTAGACATCAGGGGGAGATGTTTACATGTTCGTCTCGAATCGTGAAGGGTGTGTTGTGCTCTTTTTCCCCTTCGACCGACGTTATTTTTGTCCTACTGGGTTTTTGTTACTCGGCAAGGTTTTTAACGAGGCAACGAGAGAAGCACCGCGTTTGGGCAACACAAGGGGGATTGTTGAAGGAAAACCTAATTTGTGTTTAGCCCAAACTCTAGGTTACTTGACCTAGTGGTAATAGGATTGAATTAGAAGGATCTAGAATCCTAATCAATGTAGAATTACTTTCCTTGTATGATTGAGATTCTATGCATTGTAATCCTCTATATAAAGAGGCCCCTATTATCAATGAGAATACACAGCGAATTTATCTCAATTTCAGTTTCTCTACAACATTTATTTATTTTTTCATTTTTCTCTCTTTGTCCTTATTTGTCTTTTCATGTAACTTGACAAAGTCTATTAATAATTGAAAAAAGTTGGAGGTCCAAATATCAAATTTGGAGGTCAAAATAGAATTTGAGGGTGGACTTGTATTAGCAACCACAAGATGAATTCTTGAGAGCAACCGATTTCTAGGTTTCCTAGAAATCAAAGTTAATGTAACCTCGCTCGACGTTTTGTGCTTGACTTTTGTTATTTGGCTTTATAGATTAGCATATCAGTTATGATGTGTAGTAATACTAGGTAGTAATACGGTATTTGGAGTGTTATTCGAACATTCAGCTTTTCTGAAACTTTGATTACAAGGGTGGTTTTGAAAAGCATAACTACGGAGAATTTGTTTTCAGACATTGTACTGGCTCCATGGATAGGATCTCAAGACTGTACAAAGGAATTCTCTTAGGGGAATTTGAGGCCTAAAAACTAGTCTGGTTTCTGTATACGTACTTGGCTTAAAAAATGCTCTTTTCTTTTCAATTTGTGTGCTGAGATTTTTTGTTTGGATTGAGTGATGATGAAAGCGGGGAGGGGGTGGTTGTATGATTGAATTGTGGTTCTCGTGAAACAAAAGTGCTAGCTTATGTCCCTCTATAACCACTTCAATTTTGATTTCAGCATGGTTGTTGCACCAGTTAACTAGCTAGTTTTCTGAGAGGATAGGGAATAATTTGAATCATCAGTTCAGGGTAGGTAAATCTGAAAAGTAGTTGTTCTAAACTCCAAACTATGTTTTTGTGAATGGGATTCCTCATATCTCTAGCATTTTGCATTGTCTTATGCTTGGTAGGCCTTCCCTTTTATTATGATGGAAAAGATTGGGATTTTTTCATGTAGGCTTCTTGTTAATAACTTAGTATCATGTTGTATGGTTTCGAGACCAGACTAATTTTACTGACCCTGCATGATTATGGCTTTTGTTATTACTTAACTTCTAATTTTTGTTTTCTTTCTTTAGGGTGCTAGTTTGATTGCTCAGTTTAGATTTAGGCCACTTCTTAATCTTCACTGCATATTATTGTAGACACAACAAGATTTCTTTTTTGTCGTGTACACATTTTCATCTTGTTGCTCTGGCTGCTCCTTGTTATTATGCACCCAATAGTAGGTCAAGAAAGGGATTTTACTGGATAGTGTAGGTCCTGGACAGTTAAATCTCCAATTTTCATCTTTCTTCTGGCTATGCTAGTTGCATTCCATGATTTAGTGTTATATGCGTACTGCACACCACTAGAATAACATGATTTAAGGACACCTAAACCGTGTCCTTAAATACATACAAGGACACGTAAAAAACGTGTCCTCTATCCGGGTGTCATTGTAAGTCCCAAACAAGGACACCGAAAATGTGTCCTCTTATCTATACGAGGACACAGTTTATGTGTCCTAATAGCTATGTACGTGGTGTCCTTAAATGTATAAGAGGACACCTAAACAATGTCCTAAAAGCTCTAGAAACTGTGTCCTCTTTTCTATACTAGGACACACAAACTGTGTCCTAAAAGCTCTAGAAATGGTGTCCTTAAATCCTTGAGAGGACACAAAAAAATTACTCATATGTGTCCTTAAAACTAAAACAGGACACTTAATAAAGGTAATAGAGGACGTTAAAAAAGTGTCCTTAAAACTTGTAAAGAATCCAAAAAAAAATTTAATAAAAGAAATTTTCCTCCAATTATACACAGCTCAAAATACACCACCAAATGCATTATTAACTTAACCAGAATATCATATCCATACATATACCAAAAAAATTTCTAAAGTGTAAAGTCTGAACACACATTATATGTCAATCATGAAGTGAAGAGTAATTACAGTTTACATGAAAATGCTAAACTTAGATTTGCCAGAAGCAAATGCCAAAATGAAAGTACCATCCTAGAAGACTTGTTGAAAATGATGAGACCTTGCTGCCTGTACTGCCATCAGTACTAACAAACTTTGAACCTGCACAAGTATATGGATAATTAAAGAAAAAGCCACAAACGCATGTCTCAAAAATAGCCACAAGTTATCTTTAGGACATAAGCTTATATCTAGCAGTGTTGAAGAAGAAATGAAGGCAACGTTCGTTACCTAGATCTTCATGAAGCATATTATACACTACCAAAACATAATTACTTCCCCTCATAATAGTCAGAGTAGTCATATCCAAAACATAATTACTTCCACTCTTCTCAAACACAAAGCAGCTCTAACAAAATTACATTCACTGAAAGTTTCTATGCATCACACAATTGCCTTACAAAAGAGAAGCAGGAGCCTTCACATGACTCCTCTTCATCCACAACATGGATAAGAAATCAAATTATCACTTTTTCATCCATATTTGTGAGTTGAGAAAGGGGGTTTTGGAGAAATTTTGAAATCCTTCAATATGATCTTTATTAATAAAAGTTAAAAGGGCATACATTTAAACATTGCAAAAAAGTGGAAGTTTGTGAGCACAAACTCAATAGACACATTCAGCACTGTAAAAAAAAAAGTGTAAATTCAATGTTTCAGCAATCAAAAGGCTTCTGGCAACCACAACTGAAAATGTTTGTATCTGCAACACTTATTGCAATCACATGCCGCAAGACTAGTTTTATTTTATTTAAAAGTTAAGAGCATTCTGTAGTTGCTAGAAGTACTGTAAATCACCCTACTCTAGAGTATAAACATTAGATATCTAAATCGAGAGAAAGAAACTAAGATCAAAAGAAGAAAATCAAAAGGAAATAAAACTGTTGAGCTAAATAGAAGTGATAGAAGAAACATTCAGCACGTCTAAATTGTCAATACAATATATATATGAGATAGAACTTTTCATAGGACAAAGTCAAGGATGGACACTCTTTTTGAGTCTATAACGAATATGCAATTATGCATCACGTGAATGTAGGAACCATTACAGTATATATCTGCAAATTAAAACTTAAAGTATTGTTGTGCTTCTAGACCAGGTAAATTTCACATATACCACTTAATCATCTCAACAACATGAACAATATCATTCTATCTCAATAATTCAGAAGACAAAAATTCATCTTCTTTACCTCTCTGTATGCCAGATCTTTGAAACCACTTCATACCTCTCCCCATTCAATATGCACAACCTGCAAATTAAAAACAGACACCAGATTCAACTTATAAACAATTCAACTTTGATAGAGACTGCAAATACAAATTTCAAACAGATCAATTTCAGTGTACGATTAATAGATTAATAAATACCCATAGAGGTCTACTCAATTCTTACTGCAACTTGGGCTGCTGACAGATTTATTTCTGCTATCCATAACAAGAATAGTCATCCCTGCACAGCAAACCAAATTACATCCATAGCTCAGAATACTTATAAATATGAACATGGAAACTCAAACTGATATACTGAGCCAAAACACTTAATTCACTAAACAAACTTCCTTGCATCAGAAACTAGCACAGAAATGACCTCAAACATATCTACAACTTACCTGACTATTATACTCAATGCACCAAGTAGAGTTACAAGAACTGCCGGAGCCTATACCTGCTTGAGTTCCAGAACATAATACAAAGGCAATTTCCACCACCTGATAAGTGCTGCATTCAAGAATTATGATAGCCAAAACATATAATTGATTGCATTTATCCATATGAAGACAAAAATATATCTAGGTACTTATGATGAAGATACGGAAGTGCTAAGGTGAAAAGCAAATTTATGTAGCTAAATTTATCTTTTACCTCAAAAAGATATACCAGCAAAGGCTGATGAAATCAAGCTCATTTATAAGACCCAATTAGGACAAAGGACTCACCTGCAACAGACAGGAGTTCTTTTAATCATGAATGTCTTAGTTACTGCAGTTAAAGCACACATTTAATCGTATGCATACCAAAACGAAAAAATATATAAGAGCATGAGTTTGCACACAATGGATAGCTTCTATTCCTTGGCGTAAAAAGATGACTCCTATTCAATTTCTTGAAATCACGCGTCTCCTAACAAGTCTTTTAAGTTTAAAGCTACTAATGTAATGCATATATGTTTCTTAATCAAGCAATATATTACCACTGGAACCGACTGCAAGGAATTTTGGCTGAGGTCTAGGATCCGCAGTTGCTGCAAACTCAAGATATCTGATGGGACTTCGTGTAGCTGCGTTCGTCTATCAAGTGAAATAGATGTGGCTTAGCGTAATGATGAAACAGTGGAAAATAGATATATGCAAAAAGCATAGACATTATTGAAAACCAATATTTACAAGCAGATGCAGATACACATGCACACCTACTCCCGATGTGAGTGTGTGTCACAAGTTCACTAACCTCAGATAAAGCTCTTGCAGATACTGTAAGGTACAAAATACAGGGTGCTCTGGTAACGAAGCTGCATTACCACTTCGATCTAGAATCTGAAGCATAAGGGTTGCTTGGAATCCATCTAATGGTATCTACAAGTCAATAAGTAGATTTCTTTGCTACATATAAATTGTTTCCCTCTTCCTTTATAAGTCAAGTTTTTAGAACACAAGAGCAATCACGTTGGAAACTTGAGAATAATATTTTTCATGGACCACATTCCTTGTTTGTTTCTCATTAAACCTCTGCATAACCATACTTTATAGCACCAACCAACTGAGCTCCATATTGCATAATTGATAAAATTAAAAATTAAAAAATATAAAAAAGGGGGGGGGGGGGGGGGGGGGGGAAAACTAACAATATGACCTTACTGCAGTAAATATCTAATGTCCAAGAAGTAAATCCTTGTATATAGGTTCAATTACATCCTTGAGTTTGCCTTTTCTCTATAGCTAACTTTGCAGAATGCAGTAGCATCCATGCACATTGCTAGAAAGAAAACAGAAATAATCTTATCAAGATATGGATCACTAACAACATTAGAAGCAATTGGTAAGGAGTATACAATTGAAAAAAGGAACTCAAGACTCATTAGTTTTCCAGCTCACCTAGTCAATCAGACTCATCAACAGACCATCAAATACTACATCTTGTACAGATGCACGAGTTGAAGTCCTTGAAATGC
The DNA here is from genome assembly GCA_024704745.1 of Rosa lucieae. Taxonomy (NCBI): domain Eukaryota; kingdom Viridiplantae; phylum Streptophyta; class Magnoliopsida; order Rosales; family Rosaceae; genus Rosa; species Rosa lucieae. The sequence goes on from CM045498.1 coordinate 25,385,304, forward strand.
ATTCAGAAGCATGAAGGTTCCAAACTGATAAACTCCGACCACTACCACAAGCCTATAAAAGAAAATGAGATTAATCAGGTCACAGCACGGACCAACTTGAAGAGAAGAATAATTTGAAGACCAACTTGAAGCTATATAAAATTCTTGCGATCCTACTGATCATATGATTTCAATCCTTTTCTAAGAGGTTGCATTATGACTGATGGCTTAGTTAGCACATAAAAAGCATAGTTTCTTTCTATGTTACTTGAAGCACACATAACACATTTGTCAATGCATTATTCATTGACCAAAACAAATTTAAAACGGTGTTTAACAAGAACCATAAGCTAAAATGAGACTGCAGCCAAAGTCGTTAAGGCTTAAATCAAAATAATATACCTGCAACCGAGGGTTCAACTCTAAGAAATAGTACTTGCCAGTGTCCATACTGTACAGATACTCAACAGTAGCTGCTCCAACATAGTTAACACTTTTAACCAGCCTTCAAGCTGCCTGCTCCAACTTTCTAATTGTCTCTGGTGGAGCTACAGTTATTGGACCCTCCTCAATAATCTATAGAATATAAAACAAGAAAAGTTATTCTTCATCTATAGAACATAAAACAAGAAAAGTTATTCTTCATCAGAAAACTACTCCAATAGACAAACCAGTGCACTAATAAAACAAGAAAAAGAGAACTTTAGTTGGAAAAAAAAGAGTACCTGAAGTCCTTAATAGACTAAACAAGTGACTAGTGAAACATATCATATCAAGTTTACTATGTCACAGCACTACATAGTAAACGCTTACGCAACTTGAACGAAAGAGTGGCTGGCAACCAGGTGGCTTTTGAATAACTTACTTGCGTTGAGGATTTACCAGGTCAAGTACTGGCTTCACTTGGTCTCCTGTACAAAGAAGAAGAAACAAACAACTTAAGTGAGATAAAGTACAAAAAAGGATCAATTTCAATATCATATACAGAAGCAAAATATCAAATTCAAGCAAGAATACAAAATAATATAAATTCGCAAAATGTGGTAACCCCTATATTACCTTGCAAATTAATAGGCTTGTCGGACTGTCTGGAATCCTTCCACCTCCATCCTCGAATTCGACCATCATCCCCATAGCAACATGTAACAATCCCACAAATCGACTACCTCAACTACATCAAATTTAAGAAATGCTGAAATGTAAATCACAATAGTACCAGCCTTGAAAATGAAAGTTTCAAGTTAAACTTCACTGTATTTCAAATAGTGTAACATTTTAAACTGGTTGTCATAATCAAGAGGTCTTAGAACTTCCCCTATAATGTGACCAACACTTTGAAGCGACTACAAATCATCTTTAGTTTTCCAAACTCCTTCTTAGCTCCTCGCAAGTTTTCTCGCACTGCAAAACCCGAAACAGGCAATTCATACCCAAACAAATTCCTCATACCATCTAAAATTTCCCAATTCACACAGAAACCCACTACCCAGAAACTACATCAACCAAAATTAACAGCTAGGGCACAAAATCGGCTTAATTGAAAATCGGAATCGAAACCCTAGACTAAAAATTGAACATATTGGGAACATTTGTAGTTGGATAGAAGAGGGTTTGGAGTGCGAATCTGACCTGCGTGGACTCGGGAGCCGAGCTCCAAGTAGAAGAGTAACCTCTTGCGGTACGTGGTGTGGCGGTGCGACGTCGTACGACGTCCTCCATCTCGGACTCTCGGTCAAGGTCATCGCGGTGGTGCTAGGGTCTGAGAGGTTTTTGGGAGAAGAAGAAATCTGAGAGCTGTTGCGTCTAATAAAGCTTCGGGAGGAGAGAACTTAAATTTGGGAGAGAAGGGAACTGAAATTTGGGAGGAGGGAAGTGAAATTTCGGGAGGGAGAGCTCGGGCGCGAAGTCAAAATTTGGAGCTGTTTTGAGCAGTAAAGTGAAATGGGAATATTTAGCTGTGTCCTCGAAATAGTATCCACCCCCTGAAAAATCTCATTTGCATGTTAGAGTGTCCTTATAACCCTTCAAGGACACCACATGAATAATGTGTCCTTGTTGGGTGTCCTTATATGTGGTTATTGTAGTAGTGGCAGTTTACTTAAACCAAATGATCAAAGAGGTGGTAGGTTCTATTGATTTATGTTTCTCCATTGCTCTTCGAAGAAGCCAGTAGTTCAAGGCTTCTGTAGTCACTTATGAGTACCAATGTATTCTGGACATGATGACTTAACCTTTACATCTTGGTTCTGTAATTCAAAATGTTTTCTCCTCGATCTGCATTTGTTTAGATCAAGCATAAGTACTGATGCCTGTCAACTGGTTTGAAGTTACATGTTGACTTTGTCCACGTACTATGTAATTGTTTTGTGTTTCTGTACTGGGGTGTAAAAAACCTTGGTTCTTAAACTGGTTGGCATATCAACTTCTTGTGACGGGGAAAATGATTATGTTTGTATTTATAGCAGCTCAAAGATGAGGATTTAATTAGTTTAATATATATGGATATATATCTAGCCCAAGCTTATTAGAGTTTCCTGATCAATTGTGGTGTCCATGTAGCTAATCATTTCTATTTTTATCTCAAATTGTTCATGATCTTTTAAATGAGGTATCCCTCTAGTGAAACTGGTCTTGATGTTGATTAATTGCTGCCTATTCCTGTTATGACAATGAGATTGTTGGCTGTGAGTGAAATGCTCATGAACAATGTTGATCTTCTTTTCTTCAAGGGTTAGGTTTGCTGGTGGCTTGGGCTCCCAAAGTTGTGGTGCAATTGTATTACAATGAAAGAATTGCCTGATTTGAATCTGATTCTCCATTACTGATTAGTCATGCAGAAATTGTTGGGATCAGTAATGGAGAATCACACAACTCACATCTGACTCCCAAAGTTGTGCTGCTAGTATCTAGCAGTATCTAATCTGAATTTCATCAATACCCATATATATTACATTGTAATGTATCAATGTCGATATTCATTTATTTTCTTTAATTTACATCAATATTGTAAGTTGTGGTACTATCACCTTACTGCAACCTTTTTAATTATCAGAGAATGTAATGCTGCTGATCTATGCTTGAAAATGCCACCACAGAGGAAATGCCCAACTCAATTAATGGAAAGTGCACCACAGGTACTTCTTTGTTTCTTTACCAGCAAGAAAGTTTTCTATTGTATTCTTAACTTTTCTTTTCTTCCTGTCTCTTTTCTCCTTTTTTTTTTTTTTTTTTTTTTTTTTTTTTTTTTACTTTTCTTTCATCTGTCATGATATTCTCCTTTCCCATATTGACAGTTTCTGGGACAAAATACGCTGTTAATTTATGACTCTTTCTGCAGATTGACGTGCTCTACTAATCAAAAATTATATAAGCGATTATATCATCAAGTATTTTAATATTCTGCGATTTGGTGATTATAATAATACATCACAAAGCTACAAGAAGAATATGATATAGAGAAAATAAGGACAAGAAAATTGATCAGGAATTCAGGACATGAAGTAATTGTTTTGCATTCCCATATTTTTTAACAACAAGAAAGTTTTACACAGGATTAAAAGACAGAACTTGACTGCTTTGAATTCACAAATTTGGAGTCTCAAGAACCTTTAGACTAATTGCTTATACAATGTTCATATTTGCCTGATCTGATTCTTCTGCAAAATTTGGAAATCTTTCTTCAGCTTAGAAGCAGGTTCAGGAAAACAGCCGGTCAGTGTCCCCTCCGGACAAGTGATTTGATTCAGTGGATGATCAAATTATCAACCGAAGCCTCTTCTTCATCTTGACTCAGCAGCGAGTTTCGAAATGAGTATGGTTTGGATCAAAGATCCGCTTCATTAGTGTTCACTCACACACTTAAGCGAGAAGTGAGATCAATGAAAGTGTCCTCACTGCAAGGAATTGTGATACCACCCATGGGATGATGGTATCCGAATTCTTCTTCAGCTTGACTCAGCAAATCCTGAAACAAAGGTTGGTTCAAATATGATATTGGAACCACAAATCGTTTCTTCTGGCTCTCTCCAACATAGACCACAAAGTAGCCTTTTGGGATATCTGATGTCTTTGTGCTAGCAATTCGAGGCAATCGGAAACCCATGGTTTCTGTATACTTAATTGATCAAAGAAGGAAGAAAAGATTTCAAAGGACTTGTGAAACAGAGAAAGCTTATTTTGATTCTTGCAAGGAGAGGAGTTGATGAGTCTCATGAATCTGATCATGTGTGTATATATAGAGAAATGGTATGTTGAAAATCATCTGCTACATGAAATTAGTGGTGATCAGAGGCATTGAGATGGGCTCCAGGTAGAAACATTTGCTTGTGAGAAACCACATGGGTTTGTCTTCCAACTCAAATCATTATAAATGGTACCAACCTAGCCTGCATGCTTGGAGAGAAACATTGTTCCGTACCTCCATAGCAGACAAGAAGAGAGGGCTACCACAGGTTTCAATTCATCTACCAAACTATGTTGAATGATAATTTTAGGTTATGATTAGAAGCTGCCTTGTGAGAAATCATGTAATCACATGGGTTGGCCTTGCCATTCTCGTAATTCTTTATCCTCCAATAGACTTGCATATATATGCTATTGAAGAGTCTAATATTGTAGAAACATGTCTTCCCTCCCAACACCTTATCCATAACGTAGAAGAGAAGCTAACAGTAGTACAAAATTTATCTAAGAAATAAGTGGCAGCCTTTAGACATGCAGTTCTGCCTAACATTGACTATTAATGCTGCTCAAGAACAAGATTTTGTGGTGCTAAGAGAACTTTCCATGGGGCTGGGGCACAAAAACAGTAGCATTATGTTTGTTGGTTCTTCTGCAATACTACAATCTATGATCTCTTGCTTCAAAAACATGAGGAAGTAATGATTCATTTGATGGTCAAGCATGATGAGAAAACCGGGGAGGTACTGATTTAAAGACTTCAGAATCAGTAGCAGAGATGAGGAAGATTGATTATTACTTAATTATCTGGATTTTCTGTGAATTCTACATACTCATTTGTTGTATATTATGTCCTTCATTGTACCCTGGGAACTAAGCTTTCTGTTTGTGTTTTAATAGTGCTGGTCCAAATGTCTTTTAAATTTCTCATTTTTCTGCATCTCTATCTCTTCTCCTTCCATTTGGTTCCAGGTAGTTAACCTTTGCATTCTGACTCAGTGATTCAAGCATTTATGAATGCACATGAAAAATTGAAATTCTTGCTCACCAGCTGTTTGATAAATTATAACTGTTTTTTTTTTTATCTTTTTTTGTCATTCCTGATTTGAAGTACTTAATATTTATTCGCTGCCACTAATGAACTTGTATAAACTACTTCACTTGGGATTACACCAAAGCTGTTATTAAATCCGAATAGAAGGTTTCATATATACCATCTCCTGCTTCCACACAGGCAGTCACTATGTTGAATTTATTTTTCTTGTAGTCATCATTGTAAATCAGGCTTACTCGTACCTGTAACTATAAGCAGTCCTGTATACTGGTTTCAAATATCCCTAGGTCCGACATGTAATATAACATCATAACTTATAGGTGAGTAGTCATGTATCCATAGTGCAAACAAGATTGGTCTTGATTGCTGCAGTGACAATCAAGCAACTACCAGAAGTGAAATTTATATCTAAGAAATAAGAGGCAGAGCATGAAGCCAGCCTAGCATAAGGTTTGTTATTTCATCTGCAATCTACGATCTAGTTTCAACAACCTGAGGAAGTGTATGTTTTGTTTGATTGGTCTAGAAATAAAGTCCATTTGATGGTCAAGCATGAGGAGAAAACCGGACAAATAGTGATTTAAATACTTCAGAATCAGTAGATGAGATGTGGAACATTGATTCTTTAATGATTCGAATCACCCCATGACTAGTAAAACATGTAGTTCTATTTGTATTCACTAATTTGGATTAGCTGTGACCAGTGTCTACTCATTTGGGGCTAATTTGATTGGTTCATATAAAATGTGTACGTCTTTTATTTCTTCTATCAATATCTTTTGTTTTCATTGTGGTCCGGACTAATATGATTGGTCCAAGTAATAAGTTTACGGCTTTAATTTGCGGGTGGACTTGTAGAGTACGTGCTGATGTTTACTATTAGCAACAACAAGATGAATTCTTCAGGACAACCGATTTCTAGGTTTCTGAAGAAATTGATTTTCATTAACTTGTGCAATTGCACTCTTTACAATATATAATTATATAGCAGTATACATGATTACATTTACAGAAAGCATTCAATTGTAATTACAACAATATTAAGCTGCTCAATCCTAGCCTTGTAACTGATGCTAAACTCTAGCCATAACAGATCCTTGACAACAACTGGAGATAAATCATTTAATGGAGGAGTTTTGGTTGTTGTAACTGAAGCTTGATTTGAGGAAGAGATATGCAAAGAATCTGTGGTTCTAACAGTTTCCTACACCTAGTCAATTACGCAAATCAATAGTTATAGTAACCTCGCTCGTTTTGTGCTAGAATTTTGTTATTTGGCTTTATAGATTAGCATATCAGCTATGACGTGTAGAGATACTAGGAAGTAATACTGGATATGAAGTGTTATTCGAACATGCAGTGTTTCTGAAACTTCGATCACAAGGGTGGTTTTGAAAACCAAAACTGTGGAGAATTTGTTTTGCAGGATCTGACTAATTTTACTGTCCCTGCATGAATTATGGCTTTTGTTGTTACTTAAATTCTAATTTCTGATTTCTTTCTTTAGGATGCTAGATTGATTGCTCAGTTTAGGTTGAGTGAATTTTATAAAAAAAAGGGTCCACTTCTTAATCTTCAATGCATATTATCGTAGACACAAAAAGATTTCTTTTGTTATTGTGCACGCATTTTCATTTTGTTGCACAGGCTGCTCCTTGTTATTATGCACCCAAAAGTAAGTGAAGAATGGATTTTACTGGGTGGTTTAAGTCCTTTACAGTTAGATATCCAATTTGCCATCTTTCTTCTGGCTATGCTGGTTGGATTCCATGATTTAGTGTAATATGCATACTGTAGTTCATTTGGTTTGAGTAATCACAGACGTGGTAGGCTGACTAGGCTCTATGCCTCTATTGATTTATGTGTTTCCATTGCTCGTCAAAGAAGCCAGTGTTAGTGCAGGGCTTCTGTAGTCGCTTTGGTGTCTGTCAATTTATGAGTACCAATTTATTCTGGACATGAATACTTAACCTTTACATCTTGGTTCTGTACTTCGAAATGTTTTCTTCTCCATCTGCATTTGTTTAGATCAAGCATAAGTACTGATGCCTGTCAACTGGGTTGAAGTTGCATATTGACTAGTCCACTATGTACTTGTTTCAGTTTCTGTGGGGTGTAAGAAACCTTGGTTTTGAACTGGTTGGCATATCAACTTCTTGTGACGGGGAAATCGATTATGCAGATATTTATAGCAGCTCAAAGATGAGGATTTATTTTAATGTATATGGATATATATTTAGCCCAAGCTTATTAGACTTTCCTATTCAATTGTGGTGCGCATGTAGCCAATCATTTTTGTTTTTATCTCAAATTGTTCAGGATCTTTTAAAATGAAATATCCCTCTAGTGAAACTGGTTTTGAAGTTGATTAATTGCAGCCTATTCCTGTAATGACTTATGATAATGAGGTTGTTGACTGTGAGTGAAATGCTCATGAACAATGTTTATCTTCTTATCTTTGAGCTGGTGGCTTGGGCTCCCAAAGTTGTGGTGTAATTGTATTACTATAGAGGATTGCTCGACTTGAATCTGATTCTCCATTACTGATTAATCATGCAGAAATTGTTGGGATCAGTAATGGAGAATCACACAACTCACTTCTGACTCCCAAAGTTGTGCTGCTAGTATCTAGTATCTAATCTGAACTTCATCAATACCCATATATATTACTCTGTAATATATCAATGTGGATATGTATTTATTTTCTTTAATTTACATCATTATTGTAAATTGTGGTTCCATCACCTTACTACTAGCTAAGTAATTCTTAGAGATTGTAATGCCACCACAGAGGAAAAGTCCAACTTCATCAATGGAAAGCGCACCACAGGTACTTCTTTGTTTCTTTCTATGTTTGGTGTTCTTTCTTTCTTTACCAGGAAAAAAGTTTTCTATGTTGTAGGAGAATAGAATTGTGTTTATTATTGATAATAGGAGCCTTTTATATAGGGAGTTTACAGAGTACACAAAAGGTAACCGAATCGGAATACAATTAGTATACCTAGGGTACTTTCCTATTACAACTCTAAACCCTAGTTTGTAGAGGCACACATTATGTCGATATCCTTCAACACTCCCCCTTGTGCCGCTCAAACTTGGTGATGACGCTTTAATTGTTGCCTCGTTAAAAACCTTGCCAGGTAACAAAAACCCTGTGGGACAAAAATAACCCTGGTCGAAGGACAAAAAGAGCACAACACGTCCTTCACTCTTCGAGATCAAACATGTAGACATCATGCCTCCCCCTGATGTCAATATCTCCCCCTGATTGCTACAATCATGGGAGTTCGGATAACTTTCTCAATCCGATGCTCTTCACATGTTTCTCGAAAGTGGATTTTGGTAACGACTTAGTAAATAAGTCCGCTACATTATCCTCTGATCGGATTTGGTTCATTTCAATATTTAGAAATGCTTGTTGTCATTTTGATGGAGGGGAGGAGGAGCACGGAAGGTGGCATTTTGCCTTGTGGGGTCCGATCCCACACTTCCGTCATCTCTTTTCTCTGTAGGATAGAACAAGCCCATATCAATCGTACCTCTCAAATATCGAAAGATTGTCTTTATACCATCTAATGGAGTTGCGTTGGCGCGGGGCTATATCTAGCCAACAAGTTCATAATAATTGAGGTGTCCGGTCTTGTATTGTGCTAAGTACAATAATGCGCCTATTGTACATAAGTAAGCACTTCTGCTATTAACACGTCTTCGTCATCATCCCTGGGACGAAACGGATCCCTTTTAGGGCCAAGACTACGGACGACCATGGTGCATCTTTGACTTTATCAAAAATGTCTCTTGACACGGTATACAAGTTCTGAATTTAGACAAAACCGTGTTCTCCCAAGGTCATTCCTCTCAAACTCGGATTTCAGGTGTTCAGCGGTTTCCCTTAACTCTCAAGGGTTCCAATTATGTTTATCAACATAAACCGCGACAATTGCAAATCCGGAACTTGTCATGGAAACGCGTGGGCATAGTTCATCATATCCCTTCCCAATCAAGTAGTCATTTTAGTGAGCATTTCAACCTCGTTGCAAATGCGCTCCGTGGTCTAGAGCCACTTGACTTGGGTAAATGAAGTCCACAAGAACCTTCATTATATTCCGTATCTAGATCCCCATAAAGATACGTAGTGACCACATTCGTAAGCTGCATGTTCAGTTATTTGGAAACTACCAAACTGACAAGGTAGTGGAGTGCAATGACATCCATTACGAGAGAATATGTCTTCTCGTAGTCGATTCCAGGGCGTTGTGAGAAACCTTGCGCCATAAGGCGAGATTACCATCTCTTTTTCTCATCACGCTATCTAACGAAGACCTATTAATGTCAATAGGTTTTATGTTAGGAGGTGTTGGCATCTCAGGCCCGAAATCCTTCCTCTTCGTTAGTGAATCCAATTCAACCTGGATCGCATCTTTCCATTTAGGCCAATTTTCTCTACGTTGGCATTCTTCAACGGAGTAAGGTTCGATGTCATTGGTCTCAATAATTCCACGTCCTCATGTACACTAGTGTAGTTCGTAGAGATCTCTATATTCTTAGGAATTGGTTCTAACATTGAGGCGTCCCCCAACGATGTCTCTTGGACATAACCACAATCCAAAATATTCTCATGAGACGGATTTGAGTATCAATGATCAATGGATCAAGTTGTGCCAAACTCGCTCTCTTCTTAGGCGAGAATCCATCGAACCTATGGGTCTCCTACTCTCTCTAGCGGAACCCATGGCCTATGACGCCATTATGCCACCTTTGTGGCGTCACCATACTACCATCCATGGTAGTGGTGCAGTACCCATCTTCTCTGGGTGGCACCATGTCCTCTTGTGGGGACATCAATCCTTGCAGGCATGTTTGCAGCAGGTATATGTGATCTCGTCACTTTTAGGGGATCAAGATGAGACATAGTGGGGACAGACCACGACAATTCCTGTCGTTCCTGTTGAACATTGACGTTCTAATCTCCCCCTAACGACGGGAAGACTGTCTCATCAAAGTGACAATTCGCAAATCCAGCGAAATAGAGATCGCCTGTCAAGGGTTCTACATAGCGGACTTATAGTTGGAGACTCATGTCCAACAAATATATATATGCATTCGTTGCAATGACTCATGTTGATGCGCTGTGGCGGCGCAATTGGCACATGAACCGCACACTCAAATATGCATAAATACGAGATATTAAACTCGAACCCAGTCACTAGCTGTAACGCAAATAAAAGTTGAGTGGCTGCTATGAGTCGTAGACGAATTAGCATAGCTGCATGCGTTATTGCATAACCCAAGCGGAAATATTGGTGCGCATTACCAATGTCCGGGCTACCATTAGTCGTTTAATGGTGGCTTTTCCGCGAGACCAATTGGGTGTGTACATGGGAATATGATACTTGATATCAATACCCAATGATATGCAATAGTCATCGAAAACTGTCGATGTAAACTCTCTAGCATTATCAAGTCAAATTGACTGAATGGGATGATCTGGGTAGTGAGCCCGTAGCCATATGTTATGTGCTAGGAGTGTAGTATAAGCAGCATTACGAGTGGATAATGGCACAACACGTGACCAGCGTGTTTGCGTATCAACCAACACCATAAAACATCTATATGGTCCGCAAGTTGGTTGATCAAATCCATAGAATTCCCTTAGATTCTTTGTGAGAATGGAATTATTTCCTCAATCTCCTTTGCATAGGATGGTCTCAATCCTAAATAACAGGCTTTACAGAACGAAACATGGGCTTTATAATCAACCAATAAAGGTTTTGGTGAAGCCATAGTGTCACAATAGACTTGAGAAGTAGATAGAGGAGTTTATGGCGTCAATGCCATGTATTTGCCGCAGGGGGTAGGCGGCATGGCCATGTATGGCCTGTCTTTGCACAATCATGGCGCCATGAGGCGCATGTGCAGCTCCTCGAACCAATTCTTGGTTCTTACTTTTCTTCGTTCTGAAAATGGATGTCCGTGTAAAGTCTTTAATACACGGATCATCATGTCAAAGCCTATATGTGCAAAATCCCATAAGTCGTCTCTCATGACATAGTTGGATTCAATAACTCAAATAGTGGTTGCATACAACCCACTAGAGCGACACATAAGTTTCTCTAATACTCGTTTATGTCCGTAGTCATTAGAGGTGATGCAAATGAACTCTGTCCATTCTCATAATGTGTTTCCACATGAAAACCATTGGCTCTTATAATAAAGTTCGAATTAAGGTATGTCCAAGACATTAAGTAAAAGAATTGACACTTTATTAATAGCCAATGATTACATCAAAGTTTCCAAAGTGTAATCCAAAATAAAATCAAAGTAAGACACATTGTAGTCACTCTATCCGTTTGGTAACTCCAATCAAATATGACCAGGAAAGTAGAGAGAGATGTTGGTGGAGCGAGGCTCTCTTAAGTACCAAGAATCTCAATGACTTTCCTTGACATCACATTTTATTGGGTCTGCCACATAAAAAAGAGTTAATACAATTGTCATTTATTGACTAAGGCAAATTGCCATTACAAAAGTTCTTGGAAAAATAAAAAGGACTAATCTAATCAAAGTCTGTTGCATCCATGTGCACTTCATCTTCAGCTTTGAAGTCCTCTATGGTGAGATTGACATCTCCACCATCTTCTTCTTCTTCTGCAAGGTACACTTCTTGCTCTCTCAGGTCCCTATATGCCCTGTAGCTTGCAGCTAGTTCCTTGCTTGAACCAATGCTCAATTGATCCACATCGATGACACTCATCATTGCGGTTGCCTCCCTTTAATTGAGGTGCACGTTGTGCACGTTGCGGGCGTTCCCTAGGAGGGTTGGTGCCACCACCACGGCTCATTGAGCCACCATTACGGCTAGGGATACCACGACCCCCTCTCCCACGTGTGGCATTACCACCACGTGTATCCGCACCAAACTTGCTGTTTCCTTCCTGGTTAGGGCGGCTATATGGGCCCATACGTCCCTCATGTCCCCCATTCTTAGGGTACCGCTCCTTGCGCCCTCCTTTGGGTGCATTATAATTCGCCTCATGAACGCTCTTAGTTCCAATGGGCCTTGAATTATAATTCCTCACGAGTATGTTATCATGTTTCTCAGCTACAGATATAATATTAATAAGCTGATGGAACCTCGTGATCCGTCCAGCATTGACTTCAGTACGGTATTGCTTTGATACCACAATGGCTGAAACGGGGAAGGTGGAGAGAGTTTTCTCAATTAGCTCTTGCTCTGTGACAGGTTGTCCACAAAACCTCAACATGGACTGTATGCGAAGAGCTTCTGAATTATATTCAGCAACAGACTTGAAGTCAGCAAAGCGCAGATTGTTCCATTGAACCTTCAAGTCAGGGAGGAGGGAATCTTGGACATTGCCAAAGCGCTCTTCTAGCGCTACCCATAGCTCTCTTGCATCCTTGATCGACATATACTCCAATCTGAGTGCCTTGTCCATATGGCGTCGCATCAAGATAACTGCTTGAGCATGCTTTGTAGATGTTCGGTTGAACATAAGATCCGGGTTAGGTGCCTGGATTATGGGTAAATTCCTTTGAAGTGAGATGGTTCTCAACATCGGTTACCCAACTGTGGTAATCCGAGCCTGTTGAGTCAAGCATGGGAAAGTCGAGTCTAGGTTCATTCGACATCCTGAAAATAAGAAGAGAAGATATATTAGTTTCGGAGCTAAACTTCCACGAAAACTAAAATAATAAGATTTCCGAGCTATGCTACCAAGAAATCATTTCCAAGAATCTCTTTTGGATTAGACCAACAATGATGTTTAATATGGTCACAATTTGATGCTTACGGACGCTCTTAGTCCAAGCATTGTGAACGCTCTTAGTTCACACGAACACTCTTAGTTCGTTAAATTATGAACACTCTTAGTTCATACGAACACTCTTAGTTCCTTAAGCGTGAATCCCCACAATTCCGCTTTGTTAAGTACTCAAAATCATTTGGCAACATATATTCCAATATTATACAGAAAATAAAAGGAATTTAAATACAAGAAAGCAGGAACTTTAATTATAAAAACTTACGTGATTGTTCTTGGTTTGAAGACACGCGCGTGTTGATGCAGGCGTGTAGTTGGAATCTGGTCGGAAATTAGCAGTTGGTGGCTGCCCTTCTCCCTTCTCCTTTTTTTTCTTCTTCCTTTTTTTTTTTTTCGGGCCCAGCCGGGTCCCCTCCCTCCTTTCTTCCTTTTTTTTTCGGGTCTTCTTATTTTTCTTTCTTCTGGTTTTCCTTCTTCTCCTGGTCTTCCTCTCTTCTGGTCTGCAGGTGGCGGTGGGCAGAAAAGCTGCAGGTGGCGGGGGCGCTGAGGCGGCGGTGGCGTCCGGGCTGGGCTGGTACGCAGGCGGACTGGTACAGTACGCAGGTCGGAGGCCTGGGGTTGCTGCAGCAGATCGGCGGGTTGCAGGGACGCAAAGGCAGGTGGGCTGGTGCTGGAGCTATAGGGCTGGTATCGCTCGGCGGGTTGCAGCAGAGCTATAGGGCTGGTGGAGCTATGAACTAATGGTGGCGGCAGTCTGCTGGGCGCGGGGGCGCTGGAGGCTGAGCCTGGGCTGGTGGTGGACGGCCGGTATGGAGTTTTTTTGTTTTTTTTTTTTGGGTTGGCGGCAGAGAAGAAAAAGATTTTTCTTCTAGGTTTTTTTTTCTGAAGCTAGGGTTAGAACTCGTGCTGATAACGTGTTGTAGGAGAATAGAATTGTGTTTATTATTGATAATAGGAGCCCTTTATATAGGGAGTTTACAGAGTACACAAAAGGTAACCGAATCGGAATACAATTAGTATACCTAGGGTACTTTCCTATTACAACTCTAAACCCTAGTTTGTAGAGGCACACATTATGTCGATATCCTTCAACATTCTATTGTATTCTTAGCATTTTTTTTTTTTACCATTTTTCATCTGCCGTGATATTATCCTTTCCCATATTGACAGTTTATGGGTCAAGCACGCTGTTAATATCAGAGTGTATAAAAGATTAAAGCCAATATATGACTCCTTCTGCAGATTGACGTGGTCTACTAATCAAAAATTAGATAAGCCATTATATCATCAAGTGTTTTTTTTTTTTGAGGGGACCGGAAGACTGATCCATTGATATAAAATCATACGACCTCACTCGGTCAAGCATGAAGGGTACAAACACCCCTCATATTACAATCATTACTCAAGTAGTGCACTGAATGCACATAAAAATGACTACTAGCCTAGACTACTGCGCCTTGAACACTAAGAAGCTACAACACCAAAAAAGCAGTACATCCGCCTAAGACCCAAATGGTGTACATCAGTACTGATCATTGGACACATTGTAACGTCCTAGAGAAACAAGGTATACAAGGCCTTGGCCTATAGCACCCAATAAGGGAATTATTAAAACAAAAAAACAAGAAAAAACTCATGCAACAGTCCAACTGGCCCAAAAGAAAGCAATATCCAAGGCCCAAACCAGCCTGGCCATGCCCAACCCAGCCTTCACTTCCCTGTGCACCTGCCACATGCACACAACGACGATCCCACCACCACGACTCACCGTGATTGAGGGACTGCCGCCCGCATCAAGGAGGATCACCACCACCGCGATGCCACCGCCACAGAGAAGACACCAAAACAGCCAGACTTGGTCACTTGGGTCCAACCGATAAATCCCAACCTTCAAGCCGCCACCGGAAACCCCTCTGAAGACGCCATCACCGCTGCCCGGATCACCAGCCCACGCCGCCCGCGTCGTCCTTGATTCGGTACCCACGGTCGCTCAGCGCAGAGAGCGACGACCAGACCTCACCGACCGGCACTGGCAAGCCCGAATATAGCCAGCCTCAAAGCCAACAGGACCATAACCGTCAATACCCGTCCGGCAGCGTCACAACGTCGGCGAGGCAGAGCCAACGCTGACGCTAGAGCGCCACCAGACGAGAAAAAACTCGCAAAAGCCTAGGCAGAAGACTGCTCTTCTCTCACCCCAGCAAGCGGCTAGGGTTTTTTCTTATATCATCAAGTGTTTTAATATGCTGCGATTTGGTAATAATAATAATAATAATAATATGCCACAAAGCTACAAGAAGAAAATGATATAGTGAAAACTAATACAAGAAAGTTGATCAGGATCGGAATTCAGGACATGAAGTAATTGTTTTGCATTCCCATATTTTATAGAGAATGAGAAAGCTTTACATAGGAGTAAAACACAGAACTTGACTGGCTTGAATTCACAAAATTTCAGAGTCTCATGAACCTTTAGACTAATTGTTTATGCAATTTTCTGACGCAGTCGGATTGATAACTAGGTTTACCAGCAATAAACCTAAGCAAAAGATTCTGGAGTCCACCAGAGATAAAAGAGAAAATCTCTATTATATTGATTAAAAGATGAAAGATCCGTTCTGCAGCCGCTTGCGGCTGCATAAATAAGAGAAAAGTACCCTAGGGCGACTAACAACGAAACCCTAAGGCCCATGGATAAAAACGAAAACAATCCAAAAATAACTAAGAAAACCAAAAACGGGTAAAATAGAAAAATGCCGTTTTGAGGCCCTAAACGATCCCGAAAGCCCGAAAAATGCTACAGCTCATAGCAAAGCTATGAGTCTTGTTTCTGGCGCGATTCCCTTTCTGGAAAGGTAAGGTGCGTCCCAATCAGACACCGAACTGCCATTTCCTGTCTACTAGTCACTTTTCGTTTTGCTCCTTTAGCACGGTCTAACTGTTGCTCAAATTGAGCCGCCATCCTCTCTGCATCAGTCTCCTCCACCTCCGAAGAACTCGACCCCGAGTTCTCATCTGGATAAAGAACCTCATCTTCACGAAACTCATGCAGGTCAGCCACATTAAAAGTGTTAGAGATACCCATAGAATCAGGTAAAGCGACAACATAAGCATTGTCGTTAATCTTCCGCAGCACCTTAAAAGGACCATATTTTCTGGGCTTCAGCTTGTTATAGGTACCAACAGGAAATCTCTCCTTCCTCAGAAATACCATCACGTCATCACCTTCTTGGAACAATTTCACTCTGCGATGTTTATCAGCTGCAGCTTTATTCTTAGCATTAGTTGCTTCCAGCTTGGCCTTAACTTCATCCCGAACAGCTTGTACATCTCTAGCCATACTATCAGCAGCAACACTAACTCCAGGAACTTTAGGAAGCTTCACCAAATCAACCACATGTTGAGGAACAGTAGTATAAACTAAGGAGAATGGTGACTTCCCTGTGGCGCTATGCACAGCACTGTTATACGCAAACTCCACTTGGGGCAAGGCATAATCCCACTGTTTGGGTCGATCTCCACAAACGCTCCGGACCATGTTACCCAAAGTTCTGTTAGTAACCTCTGTCTGACCATCCGTTTGAGGATGGGCTGTGCTACTACGGTTCAAAGATGTTCCAAACATCCTCCACAAAGTAATCCAGAAATGGCTAAGGAACTTGGTGTCTCTGTCAGATGTAATGGACTTGGGCACTCCATGCAAACGAACCACTTCCCTGAAGAACAGTTTAGCTATATTAGAAGCATCAGCAGTCTTCTTACATGCGATGAAATGCACCATCTTAGAGAACCTGTCAACTACCACAAACACTGAATCCACTCCCCTTTGGGTACGGGGTAAGCCCAACACAAAATCCATAGCAAGGTCCTGCCAAATGTCATCAGGAACAGGTAAAGGTAGATAAAGACCTGTATTTTGGGACTGACCCTTAGATACCTGGCAGGTGTAGCACTTTCTCACAATAGTTCCTGCATCCTTCTTCAACTGTGGCCAGAAAACCTCTCCTCAAGACTAGCAATAGTCTTGTCTCTGCCCAAGTGCCCACTCAATCCTCCTCCATGCAGATCTCTGATAAGTTTTTCCCTCAATGAAGAACTAGGGATACAAAGTCTGTTGCCCTTGAATAAATATCCTTCATTCTCATAAAAATCTGCGACTGCATTGTTATTGCTGCACTTGGCCCAAATTGCTTTGAAATCAACATCTTCCTCATACAACTCCTTCAAGAGATCAAACCCCACAATCTCCTGAGCTAAAGTGACCAGTAAGGACGCCCTCCTACTCAAAGCATCTGCGACCCGGTTAAGAGTACCAGATTTATGTTGAATCACAAAAGGAAATTTCTGCAGAAAACTCACCCACCTTGCATGCATTTTATTCACAGTTTTCTGGCTATTGAGGTACTTCAAGGCTTGGTGATCGGTGAACAGTACGAACTCCCTCTGAATCAGGTAGTGCTCCCATTGCCTCAATGCCCGGAACACTGCATAAAATTCTTGGTCATAAGTACTCCACTTCTGACGAGCTTCACTTAGCTTTTCACTAAAGAATGCTACTGGTTTCTTCTCTTGTGACAACACAGCACCTACTCCCACGCCACTAGCATCACATTCAACCTCGAATATCTTGTCAAAATTAGGAAGAGCAAGAACTGGTGCAGTACAAAGTTTTTCCTTGATCAAAGCAAAACTTTTCTCTTGTTCCTCTCCCCATTGGAATTTGCCTTTCTTCAAACATTCAGTAATAGGGGCAGTAATAGTACTGAAATTCTTCACAAATCTTCTGTAGAAAGTAGCTAAACCATGAAAACTCCTCACTTCAGAAACTGTTTTTGGAGCTGGCCATTCTCTTATTGCTCGTACCTTTTCTTCGTCAACCTGAATGCCTTCTTCTCCAACCACAAATCCCAGAAATAATAACTTGCTGGTGCAGAATGTACATTTTTTCAAGTTGATGTACAGTTTATTCTCCTGTAAAGCTTCCAATACCTGCTTCAAGTGCACCAGATGTTCTTCTTTGGTCCTGCTATAGATCAGTATATCATCAAAATACACTACTACAAAGGAACCTGTAAAAGGGCGAAGAACCTGGTTCATAAGCCTCATAAAAGTGCTGGGTGCATTAGACAACCCGAATGGCATAACCATCCACTCGTACAAGCCATCCTTGCTCTTAAAAGCTGTCTTCCATTCATCCCCTGGCTTGATTCGAATCTGGTGATATCCACTTCGAAGGTCTATCTTGGTAAACACTTTGGAACCTTCTAGCTCATCAAGCATGTCTTCCAAACGAGGAATAGGAAACCTGTACTTCACAGTTATCTTGTTAATGGCCCTGCTATCAACACACATCCGCCATTGATTGCCCTTCTTAGGAACAAGGAGGACTGGAACTGCACAAGGACTCATACTCTCTCGAATGAACCCTTTTTTCAACAAGTCTTCAATCTGCTCTCTCAAAATCTCATTCTCCTTGGGACTCATTCGGTAATGTGGCAGATTGGGCAAGCTAGCTCCAGGCACCAAATCAATCTGATGTTGAATGTCTCTCATAGGTGGCAGCTCGTTGGGTAACTCATCCGAGATCAACTCTTCAAAATCTCCCAACATGTCCTGCACTTCTTTGGGAATCACCACTTCTTCCTTTTCTGCAGACAACAACCCCTTTATCACCACTGGACAGAAAACCTCAGATTCTTTAAAGGCCCTCTCCATCTCAAGTTCACTGCTAGATAAGGTCAGGAAACTCTCCCCTTTCTTCACATCAGATTTCTCAAATTGACACACAGGAGCCATAGCAATTTTATGGTTATTCCACATAAACAACATCACATTGTCCCTGCCTTTATAAGTAATATCCACATCATATTGCCAAGGTCGGCCAAACAAAATATGACAAGCATCCATATCAATAATGTCGCACAAAACTTCATCTTTATAATGCTTACCGATGGATACCGGCACTTTGCAGGATTCAACAACTCGAACTTGTGGACCTTTCTTGACCCACCCGAGGGAATAAGGTGCCTCATGAGGCTGCGCCGGTAACTGCAAATACTCCACCAGTTTCTTGGCTACAAAATTTTCGCAGCTCCCATTATCCACAATTAAATTACACACTTTGTTATTAATGGAACAAAGTGACCTGAAAATATTGCGCCGCTGCCCCTCTTCTTTAGGACATAGTAGAACCCGCTGCAACACAATGTTAACCTTCTCAGGGGATTCCTCCTCCGCAAACTCAGCTCCATCATAATCGTCATCTCTCCTAACTTCTTCTTCATCCTCATCATAATCATCGATAAGGGCAGTTTGTCTCCTCTCAGGACACACATTAGATCTATGCCCAGGCTTGTTGCATCGATAACAGACATCTCCTGTAGGTCTAGCATAAGGATTATTGAACCTCTGATTCGGGGCTCTATTTTGAATACCACTAGAATTGTTAGAACTGCCCGCGCCTTTAAAAGGAGGATTAGAAGCTTTAAAGGCGTTTTCTGCTCTCTGCAGTGTAGTTGTACCCTTGGCAGTTGAAGCATTAACCAAATCTGCACTCCTTTGGTAGTTATACCTCTGGAAAGAAGAAGCTCGTGAAGGTTTCTCCAACAACTCTGCTTTCAATGCTAGGTTTGTCACTTCGGCCATAGTATGAACAGTTTGCAACCCAATTCTCTCCTGAATGGAAGGCTTCAACCCACTGATATAGCGAGCCACCTTCTGGCCTTCAGTTTCTCCCAATTCATTACGCTCTGAATAACGTAAGAATTCAGCCGTATAATCAGCCACCGTCCTAGTTCCTTGGACACATTCAATATACAGCCTATATAGAATCTGCTCATAATCATCTGGCAAGAACCTCTCCATCATCAACTGCTTCATTCTTCGCCATGTTCTAACACCCTGCTTCCTCTGCTTCTTTCGAGTGTTCTGCAATTATCCCACCATACTGCAGCAGTACTCTTCAATCTCCAGGCAACATGTTTAACTTGCTTGTGTTCAGGCACTTCCATAATCTCAAAGAATCTGTCCACTTGAAGCTGCCAATCCAAATAATCTTCTACACCCAAATTGCCCGAAAAGAAAGGAATTTCGGCCTTCACTTTGTAATCCTGGTCAGCTTGTCCATGTTGCTCTTGTTGTAAAATTTCTTCTTCAGGCTCAGATTCTGACGTATTATCAACAACTTCACCACGGGGAGCCCTAACTCGCTGGCCTCCTTCCCCATCTCTACGCCGATTATTGTTGTTGTTGTTGTTGTTGTTGTTGTTGTTCCTCTCACCCAACAATCCACGAATTTCTCCAATCTGATTATTCATGGAATTGATGGCAGCGGTAAACGCTGCTGTAAGAGCTTCAATATCAGATTTCGTAACTTCACCCATTGCTACTAAGGCAAATAAAAGAGACAGGGAAGACCTGCTCTGATACCACCTGACGCAGTCGGATTGATAACTAGGTTTACCAGCAATAAACCTAAGCAAAAGATTCTGGAGTCCACCAGAGATAAAAGAGAAAATCTCTATTATATTGATTAAAAGATGAAAGATCCGTTGCGGCTGCATAAATAAGAGAAAAGTACCCTAGGGCGACTAACAACGAAACCCTAAGGCCCATGGATAAAAACGAAAACAATCCAAAAATAACTAAGAAAACCAAAAACGGGTAAAATAGAAAAATGCCGTTTTGAGGCCCTAAACGATCCCGAAAGCCCGAAAAATGCTACAGCTCATGGCAATGCCATGAGTCTTGTTTCTGGCGCGATTCCCTTTCCGGAAAGGTAAGGTGCGTCCCAATCAGACACCGAACTGCCATTTCCTGTCTACTAGTCACTTTTCGTTTTGCTCCTTTAGCACGGTCTAACTGTTGCTCAAATTGAGCCGCCATCCTCTCTGCATCATTTTCATATTTGCCTGATCTGATTCTTCTTCAAAATTTGGAACTCTTTCTTCATTAGCTCAGAAGCAGCTTCAGGAATAGAGCCGGCCAGTTTCCCTTCCACACAAGTGATTTGATGCAGTGGATGATAATTATCTACCCAAGCCTCTTCTTCATCTTGACTCAGCAGCGAGTTTCGAAATGAGTATGTTTTGGATCCAAGATCCGCTTCATCAGTGTTTACTCACACACTTAAGCGGGAAGTGAGATTCATGAAGGTGTCTTCACTGCAAGGAATTGTGATCCCACCCATTGGATGATGGTATCCAAATTCTTCTTCAGCTTGACTCAGCAAATCCTGAAACAAAGGTTGGTTCAAATATGATATTGGAACCACAATTCGTTTCTTCTGGCTCTCTCCAACATAGACCACAAAGTAGCCTTTTGGGATATCTGATGTCTTTGTGCTAGCAATTCGAGGCAATCGGAAACCCATGGTTTCTGTATACTTAATTGATCAAAGAAGGAAGAAAAGATTTCAAAGGACTTGTGAAACAGAGAAAGCTTATTTTGATTCTTGCAAGGAGAGGAGTTGATGAGTCTCATGAATCTGAACATGTGTGTGTATATAGAGAAATGGTATGTTGAAAATCATCTGCTACATGAAATTAGTGGTGATCAGAGGCATTGAGATGGGCTCCAGGTAGAAACATTAGCTTGTGAGAAACCACATGGGTTTGTCTTCCAACTCAAATCATTATAAATGGTACCAACCTGCATACTTGTAGAGACATTGTTCCCTACCTCCATAGCAGACAAGAAGAGGGCTACCACAGCTTTCAATCCATCTACCAAACTATGTTGAATGATAAGGCTGGGTTATGATTTAGAGGTTGCCTTGTGAGAAAGCATGTAATCACGTGGGTTTGTCTTGCCATTCTCGTAAATCTTTATCCTTCAATAGATTTTGCATATATATGCTACCGAAGAGTCCAATCTTGTAGAAAAATGTCTTCCCTCCCAACACCTTGTCCATAACGCAGGAGAGAAGCTAGCAGTAGTGACATTTCTATCTCAGAACTAAGAGGTTTAGACATGCAGTTCTTCCCAACATTGACTATCAATGCTGCTCAAGAACAAGATTTTGTGGTGCTAAGAGAACTTTCCATGGGGCTGGAGCACAAAACCAACCTAGCATTAGGTTTTTTGGCTCATCTACAATCTATGATCTCCAGCTTCAACAACATGAGGCAGTAATTGATTCATTTGATGGTCAAACAGGATGAGAAAGCTGGGCGGGTACTGATTTAAAGACTTCAGAATCAGTAACAGAGATGAGGAACATTGATTATTGCTTAATTATCTAGATTTGCTGTGAATTATACCTATTCATTTGTTGTATATTATGTCCTTTAATGTACCCTTGGAACTAAGCTTTTTGCTTGTGTTTTTATAGTGCTGGTCCAAATGTTTTTTGATTTCTCATTTTTCTGCATCTCAATCTCTTCTCGCTCCATTTGATTCCAGGTAGTTTAACCTTCGCGTTCTTGTTCTTCAAGTTTCTTCCGTTTTATTTTCTTCGTGTTCTGACTCAGTGATTCAGCATTTATGAATGCAAATGAAAAATTGAAATTCTTGCTCACTAGCTGTTTGATAAATTATTGCTGTTTTTTTCTCTCTTTTTTTGGTCATTCCATAGTTCATCCATTATATATGGCCAAGCGACTTAAGTTTGAGTGCTTGAATTTATTGGTTAAATAACCGAGCGTTGGTCTTAGACCATTGAGATAAAGTTGATATGAATAAATTGTGAGCACCAGCTAGCTGTTTGATGAAATGACCCTGTGAATCTCTTCTATTGTTTTGTTCTCCTTATGTTTGTTTGAACTAATCGAGTATTCGTTACATTTTTCTGTTTGAAGAATGAAACTCAGATAACTTATCAAGAATGTTATTAGTTTATGATGGTTAATATGTTCCGACATTGCATGTGGGCAACGTAGCTATACTTATTTTCTGTTTGTTCATAATTGTAAACTGAACCGACCCATTAGGCTATCGTGAATTTTTGAATCTGTTTATACTTGAAAACGATACCCATTTTATAACTTGAACTCCCCGATTTAGCATGTTCTTGAATCTCTTACTATTACATTACCTACTTTAAACAGTCTTTGAGTTCATAATTGGAGTCTTCTTTTCGAACCAATACTAGAGCTCATATGAGATCATGACCGTTTGTCTGCTTCATAAATTTTATCTTTCTCCTCAGCTTGTATCTTGAAATATGTGTCATTCAAGTGGAAAATCAATCATCTCCTTTAAATCAGCGAGTGCAGAGATCACGCTGCATATATAGGTTAGTGTTGGTTCAGCCAAAGCCTTTGTCTACTGCTTTTGTAACTTTATTTTTTCCATTTGTCTGGTGGGTAAACGCAAATGCTGCAAAGCATGTTGACCCTGAACTCTTGTTTTTTTTTTGCTATCCTTGTTACTATCCGTATTCATTGAAATATACTATCGGTATTCATTGAAATATATGGAGAAGCCACTGAAATTCACTTTGTTAACTTTTCAATCATGTTTAAGTTCTGGACATCAATTTCAAGCTCTTCAGTCAAAAGTCATAAATCAGGAACATTGGTGAATCCTGATTTGATGTACTCTTATCTTTTTCTTTGGCTTTGAAAAAATTCACAAAGAAACTTCAATTATAAGTTTCACCAAAGCTGCTAGTTAAGAACAATAGAAGATTGCATTATACCTTTTTAAAATTGTCTATGTCCCCTGCTTCTATCCAGACAGTCATCTTGTTGCACTTATCTACTTTGTATTCATCATTGTAAACCAAGCCTACTTATACCTGTTAGCAGTCCTGTTCACTTGGTTTCAAATATCACATGGTAAACCGTATTCTACACGCATTCTTACATGAACCAATATGTCTGTCTCTACTAATCTACCACAATGCAAACAAGTTTGGTCTTGAATGCCGTAGTGGTAAATTCAGCCTAACAACTTGAAATCTCTTCTGCAGATGTTTTTAGTGACAAAGGATCGCCATTATTAATTTTGGATATCTGGATGTCAGAATGTTACAAGGCACGTCATGATTTAGAACTACTGAATGTAAGCCATTACACTTTATTTGTTGTGCAAGTATGATGCCATTTAGTAAACTATGGCAGTGTTGTAATGGACAATAAGAGAAGAAGTTCATGAGAATTGGACTATATATATTATATATTTCCAGAATATGATCCTGGGAGTGGGAGAGATACGTTTACATGGCATTGAAGACAAAATTTCACTGTTCGTGAGTTCAAAAATGGAGTTGTGATTTTCGGAAAAAATGTTACTGTAGACTGATATGATGTGGCCGTGTGTCTGATTCTACTTCATGAGTTTTGTATCTCTCAGCTCCATAGCAGCTGCTGCGTTAAAGAAGATCACTGTCATATTATCATTCAGTCACACTTTTAAGTGTGAGATCAAGGAAGGTGTCTACACTGCAGGGGATCGTGATATCGCCCATGGGATGATCGTACCCAAACTCTTCTTCAGATTGACTCAGCAAATCCAGAAATGAAGGTTGGTTCAAGTGTGATATTGGAATCACAAATCGCTTCTTCTGGCTCTCACCAACATAGACAGCAAAATAACCTTTTGGGATATCCAAGGTCTTTGAAAGTTGTCTGTTTTCCTTGAGATAGAGATTGAATAGACTTCTCTTCGGGTTAAAAATTCCAGATTTCCAGGCAACCGGAAACCCATGGTTTCTATATTCTTAAGAGGGAGAAGAATGAAAAGACTTGAAATGATCTGGGAAAGAGAGAAAGCTTTGATGTTTATGAAGGAGAACACTTGAGTTCCTGATGATTTATTTGTCTGTCAATA
The DNA here is from genome assembly GCA_024704745.1 of Rosa lucieae. Lineage (NCBI taxonomy): Eukaryota > Viridiplantae > Streptophyta > Magnoliopsida > Rosales > Rosaceae > Rosa > Rosa lucieae. The sequence continues at coordinate 25,410,069 of CM045498.1, forward strand.
TGTAGATGATGAAAGGGTGTGCAGAGATCATTTGCTACATGAATTGAGTGCTTAAGATGAGCAGCAATGAGAGACACTAGCTTGTTTGAAATCAAGAAATCACATGGGTTTGACCTGTCATTCACGTATCTTATTTTTGAAACATCCTTCCCTACTTCCTTAGATTCTAGACAAGACAATGACCAAGGTTCAAAATCTCTGCGATATCTCCGATATATCCCCCGATATCTCCTTTTTTCGACGGACCGATATATTTATGGGGGTAAATATCTTATCTGTCACCGTTTCTGCGAAATTTCTCCGACATCTTCAAATATCCCCGATATATTAGATATTTGCGATATATCCCGATAAAGTGAAGAAATATCTGTAAAATTTGAGGTAAAAATAAAAATAAAACTCAGTAATTCTCTACGTTATAAAAATAAAAAATAATGATTATTATTATTATTAATTTTTTTTTTAAAAAAAAAACCCCTTAGCCCACCCCACCCTTACATATGTCAATGAGAATCGAACCCATGACCTTTACAATGTTGGAATTATAATTTACCAATAGGTCACAGCTCAACGACAAAAAAAAAAAAATAATGATTATATATATAGACTACGTTATAGTACTTCTAAAAAAAATCAAACATATATAATATATATATAAGTATAATATATACAAGTTGATCGATCAAAAACCTATCGGTACTCATTTCCTGAGCCTCCAGTAGCAATGTCATCAAAAGATAGTCGATCTAAACAAGGCACAATTAAATCATTACTAAAAGTTGGTAGAGAACTATTGGCAACAATGGTGTCCAAATACCACATATATGACGCTGTCCCTTTTAACAAAGTTGATTCTCCACATTTCCAAAACATGTTGACTACAGCTGGAAATCTAGGTAAATTATATTGTGTTTACATATTTCTTCATGGACAATTATGTTAAGTAGAATTTATATAATGAACATTCCTATAAAATAAATCATTTTCTTGTTTAGGTCTTGGTGTAAAGCTTCCTACCTCCTATGAAATTCAAACTCGTTACTTAGAGAATGAGTACACAGAAATGAAAAGTTATGTGGATACTCACAGAGAAACCTGGAAAATATATGGATGCACTATCATGTGTGATGGATGGACTGGCCCAACCAAAATGTCTATTCTAAATTTCATGGTGTATTCAAAAGGTTCAACTGTGTTTTTGAAATCTGTAGATGCTTCACATATGAAAAAAAATGCTCAGTACATAGAACTATTGTTAGATGAGATTATCCAAGATGTTGAACCAGAAAATGTTGTCCAGATTGTCACTGACAATGCATCAGCATTTAAAAAGGCCGGAAGGGAACTACAGAAAAAATATCCGCTGTTCTGGATCCCGTGTGCTGCCCACTGCATCGATTTGATATTTGAAGATATCGGGAAGCAAGAGACTGTTTCCACTGTCGTCAAATGGGCTCAAAGTGTAACTAACTACATCTACAATCATGGTTGGGTACTGGCTGAAATGAGGAGCATCACGAAGGGAGATTTGATTCGACCGGGTAAAACTCGATTTGCGACAAATCACATTGCCATCGACAGCATTTTGAAGAAGAAATCTGATTTGAGAAAATTGTTTACAAGTAGCGCATGGAATGAAAATGCAGCGAGCAGGACCAGAGATGGCAAAATGATAGCAAAAAGAGTCCTCGATGGGACATTTTGGGATGTCATGGAAGCAGTCCATAAAATTTATAAGTCATTGTATGAGATTCTTCGAATTGTTGACACAGAAATTCAGCCAACCATGCCCATATTATATGATATGTTTGAAAGAGTGAAACAACAAATATCACAGATGAGAGGAAAGAAATGGGTGCTTAAAATCATCAATGATCGATGGGATAACACATTAAGTCAACAATTGCATGCAGCAGGTATTATTTCTCTATCTCAAAATACGGTTGGATCTTGATAATTACTTAGTTAGATCTATATTATATAACTTTTTGGTTTCTTGTTTGTAGCACATTTCTTAAACCCAAATTTTCATTATCGACATGATGTTGGTTATAGCCCACGTTTCACAAACTCTCTGGCAACAGTTGTCAAACAATTTAACATAAATGGAGAAATTGCAAATACATTTGTGGATGAGGTAACTTCTTATTGATGACAACCTTAAAAATATTTGGGATTAGAAATGACTGTCTTTCAAATGGTTAATGCAGATTGTATGCTTTAGAGATGCAAATGAATCATTTGGGTCAACCATAGCAAGAAAAACAAGAGACACCAGAAAAACAGGTTTGTGGTATATCCGTATATGTATATATTAAAACACACACATACACACACATATAATTTCTTTAATAGAAAATGTTGATCTACTATAGTAGTAACTCATTGTAGTAGCTTTACAGCTGATTGATGGACACAATTTGGGTATTCTGCACCAAACATGCAGAAAATTGCAATGCGTATTTTGGCACAAACGGCTTCTTCTTCTGCGTGTGAGAGAAATTGGAGTACATTTGCTATTATTCATACCAAGCAAAAAGGAACCATTTGGCATATCAGAAGTTGGAAAAGCTTGTATACTGTTACTACAACATGAAGCTACGGTTGCGAGATAAACATGCAAAGAATAATGTGGTCAATGAAAACAACTATATAGATCTACTTCATGTTGCAAGCGAGCCGCTTGATAATGGCATTGATCCACTTCATGATTGGATTATGCCTGCACACCTCGATGATGAAGCTGGAAGACCTCTTCCACAAGTTGTAGAAACTGCAACTAATGCTGGAATCAACGTAGAGATAGTCTTATCTGAAGAAGTTGTTAAAAAGATAATTTAGATAGTGATGATGCGTGGGGTGGTACAGCAACTCCAGATAGTTCTGATAATGGTGGGGAGGGTGGAAGCGGAACAGGTAGTGGAGGTGAAAGATATGAATATGGACAATCTTCTGTGGATGAAGGATTCTAATTTACCTGTGAAGGTAATTTTGATCATGCCACCCAAGATGAAGACCACAGAGTGAGAACAGCTGGTCATGGTGCTCAAGAGAAGACCCGATATGGGAGGAGGACTAGAGGTGCAACTGATGATCAAAGTACCCCATCTGATGTTTCTTCAATTACCTTAAGTTTTGACTCTATCAGTTTAGGCACAGAGTGCAGTGTGATCTCAAATGAATCTCATGAAGGCAACGATCAATTTGGTTATGATGCTTATGGATATAATCAATATGGAGAAGTATATGATCAGTCATCTAGTTGGGTTCATCCTTATTATCCCCTTATAGGGGAAACAGTCGGCAGCTCTAAAGAGATCTATAACTATCATGTTCATCACTACAATTCGCACTATATGGGTCATATGTCTTGGTCTGATTATTGATTTTTTGTAGATCAGAGAGCGGCTTTTCAACCGCCTAGAGTCTCTTTTTGGATGTAGATAAAGTTTACATTCATATGTATTTATATGTAGTTCTAAATTTCTAATAAATTGATTTTTTTCAAAAACGATATTTTCGTACACTGTATCCCCGATATATCCCCGATATATCCGATATCTCCCTTTTTCAAAATACCGATAGATATGAAAATACCGATATTTAAAACCTTGACAATGACCACCTGAAGTGAGATATCTTTCTTACAAAGGGATAAGAGCCATGCATGCTTAGACTTGGAGTTCTACTCTAAGCTGGTGAATTGTATTCCTTTGCAGACAAGAATCAGTGGATCACCAGCAGCATGTGGTTACTTGATGTATGATATCTATGATTTCCAGTTCCAACAAGCTGAGGAATTATTTCAAGTTGTCTAGTCAATCAAGAAAAGTCAACTCATGGTTTACCATGACGAGAAAATAGCACAGGTATAATTAATTTAGGTTTCAGTTTCAACTTTCAAGCTATTTACTCAACTTTTCTTATCCTGCTATATATTAAGAAACTTGTACACACTGAGACACACCTACACACATTATATTTATATATACTTATGTGCTTCTCTGAACAAGGAAAAACTCAAATCTGCTTTAAGAAAGAAATTCAGATAATCATTTTCCTACTCCGGATCCTACTGGAACTGATTCTCAGTGTAATGATGGTTTACATGGGCCCTTAGTTCTAGATGTTCTACTGCATTTGTATGCATTTAGTTCCCACCGAGTTCAAACAAACTTGCCCCAGCCAGTCATTCTGAGCTGTTCTACATGAAATCCAAGGAAAATGATTGTCACCAAGGAATGGCTTTCATTTAGCCTAAATGATTTAGGGGAGATGCAACAGCTTTTTTACATTGATGTTGCATCTCCCCGAAATGAAAGCCATTTATCGATCAATATAAGTTAACATCTAGTTATCCATCATAGTCACAAGTTTGGTTTTGAATGCTTCAGTGGCAATCAGGCCAAGGAGCTACAAAATAATGGAAAAAATGACTAGAAAGATGAGGAAGATTCTGAAATAGAATCGCAAATGATCTTGGATAGCAAGCTATACAAAGAAGTTTACATGGGGTGAAAAGACAGAATTTGACTGTTTGAGTTCAAATTTGGAGTGTCTTGATCTTTGGACGAATTTCTTTAAAGTTTAGAGAGTTCATAGGATGTTGTCATTTTCCTTCTTCAAAACTCTTATATCTTTCTGCGAGTTGATTCAGTTTATCGTCATCGATAACCTCTTCTTCATCTTGACTCAACAAGCAGTTCTGAAATAAGGACGTTTCTGATCCCATATTCACTTCACGATCCTTCACTCACACGCTAAAGTGAGAAGTGAGATCAAGGAAGCTGTCTTCGATCACTACAAGGAATTGTGATGCCACCCATTGGATGATTGTATCCAAATTCTTCTTCAACTTGACTCAGCAAATCCAGGAATAAAGGCTGGTTCAGAAAAGACATTGGAATCACGAATCGCTTCTTCTTGCTCTCCCCAACAGAGACTGCAAAAACACCTTCGGGGATATCTGATGTCTTTGAAGCAGGCTTAGTGTTAAGAATTCCAGGCAACCGGAAACCCATGTATTTTATATTTTCAAGTGAAGGAACAAGAAAAATAATTCACAAGACTTCAGAAAATTTGAAGCTTTGTTTTTTCTTTTTGAGAATATGAAAGTTTGATGCTTAGCAAGGTGAAGACTTTAGTTTCTAGTCAATCAGATGATGCATGCCGGTATATATAGATGACAGGGTATGTGGAAAATCATCTGCTACATGAAATGATTTACCAAGAGGCCCAAGGAGATTTCACATGGTAATGATACTGTTTCATTGTGTACAAACATGATTCCCTACCTCCTAGAAAAGGACTGCCAGTTTCAAAAATCATTTGAGAGATAAGCCAGGGTTATATTGTGCCAAGAGAAAGCATGAGTTGTTAAGACTTCATCATCTGCAACATGAAATGAGTGCTGAAGATGGCATGCAGTAGAGGGGACATTAGGGGGGAGAAATCAAGAAATCACATGGTTTTGTCTTGCGGGGATCTTTTTGCAGAAACATCCATCCCTACCTCCTTTACATGACAACAAACTCATTAACAGACAGAAATTGCTCGTGTTATAAAGGATGCTATGCAGTCTAACTGGGATCACCAAGCCAGCCGAGCGTTTATGTTCTCTAGTTTCAAGTGGAGGCTGAATGCCTTTGCAATAACTCTTACAAGATCCTCTCCAAGATTTTAGCAAATCGCTTGAAGTCTATCCTGCCTAATTTGACCTCTGAGCAGCAAAATGCATTTGTCCCGGGAAGACAGATTCAAGATAATCTGATAATTGCTCATGAGGCTTTTCATTATTTGAGGCTCAAGAATTCTTCTAGAGATGTGGAGATGGGGGTGAAGCTTGATATGAATAAAGCTTATGATCGGGTGGAGTGGGACTTTCTTGAGAAAACAATGATCAAGATGGGGTTCTGTTCAAAATGGGTTAGTTTGATTATGAGCTGTGTCAAGACTGTGTCTCTCTCAGTGGGAATAAACGGTAAACAAGGCGAGTACGTTCTTTCATCCATCTAGAGGTTTACGACAAGGCGATCCCCTCTCCCCGTACTTATTCCTACTTGTTAGTGAAGTCCTTTCCTTGAATATCGTGAATGCTACTGAGAATGGAAGACTACAGGGGATTAAACTTAGCACTGGTTGTCCGAGGCTCACGCATCTTTTCTTTGCAGATGATGCTCTATTCTTCCTCAAGGCAAATGTCAAGAATTGCCAAGCCCTAAATAGTATCTTGAGTGAGTACTGCACTGCATCAGGACAGAGCATTAACTATGAGAAATCTTCTCTATTTTTCTCATCAAATACCCCTTCTAATTTGAGAGAGTCAATTGGCGAAGTTTTCAGTATACCTCTTGGAAATAGCGCTGGTCCTTACCTAGGTCTACCCATGGCCTACTCATTGGGGTAAATCAAAACGAGATGCTTTGGCTTATGTTCGTGACAGGGTTAGCGCTAAAATTGATGGCTGGAAATCTCTTTTCTTGTCTCAAGCTGGGAAAGAAGTTCTGATCAAGGCGGTAGCAACAGCAGTGCCTGCTTATCCTATGTCTTGTTTTCTGATGCTAGCTACCCTTTGCAAAGCGATAAATGCTGATATTGCTCGCTTTTGGTGGAACAAAAATGATAGTCAAAGGGGAATTCATTGGCTATCATGGGAAAAACTTTGTAAACCGAAAGATGTTGGTGGGATTGGCTTTCGTGACTTGGAGTCTTTTAATAAAGCTCTACTAGCAAAACAGTGTTGGAGGATCATAAATAATCCTAATGCGCGCTTTATGGGTTAAGATCATTAAAGCTCGTTATTTCCCAAATTGTTCTTTAATGGAAGCCTCAAAGGGAGCTAGAGCTTCTTGGGGTTGGAGCAGCCTCCTTGTTGGAAGAGATGTTATTAGCACCAATGCTCGGTGGCAGATAAACAATGGGAAGATGGTTGATGTTTGGAAGGATAGATGGATTCCAAATTCTAAATTAGGAGTGATTGAGCCAATACTAACTAGTAATCGGTTTACCCCTCTTCAGGTTTGTGAATTGATTGATGAAGATACTAGGAGTTGGAAAATTGATCACATCATTCCGTTCATCACTGACAAGGACGCAAGAGTTATTTCTGCTACTCCTCTTATTAATCCGGAAGAGGATGACAGATTGATTTGGCCTCATGAGAAGGATGGAAATTATAGCGTTAAAACTGGATATCATTGCATTAGGGAAAGCTCAACAATGCCTCCCATAAATCAAGCTTCTAGCTCACGCTCTCTGGATTCGAAAATTTGGAAGCTTTGCTGGGGAGTGAAAACAATTCCAAAAATTTCAAATTTTCTTTGGAGAGCTTTGAATAATGCCCTCCCAACCTTTGAGAATCTGTTTAGAAGGAAAATTACTCCTACCCCTTTGTGTAAACTCTGCGGTGAAGGAATGGAGACTGTGGAGCACTGCTTATTACTTTGCCCGTGGGTTGAGAGAGTGTGGTTTGGGTGTGCTCTAGGAGTCATTATCAACAAAGACAGAATTACAAGCTTTGACAGATGGTTATCAAGTTGCATCGACTCCTCAAGTGTCCCTAAGAGTCAATTGGGTTGGGTGATGACTTATATAAGCTTCTTGCTTTGGGAAATTTGGAAGATGAGGTGCTCAGCTGTTTATAAAAATGTGAACCCTTCACCTGACCATACGATTGGGAGGGGCAATCTTTTGGCCTCTGAATATCTTGAAGCTACCATACACCCGTCCACCATTCCTCATATCCCTCTCAACCACCACTACAAATGTGGGCAAAGGCCACACATGTATTGCCACAAATTTGTAAAACCGAGGATATGGAGCTCATACCCACTGTATATTGGTCTATATCCTCCACTTATAAGCACAAAGCGTGGGAGGCTGATTAAATAAATATTATTTATTTATTTATTTATATTCAAACCAATATTTAATACTTGTTTAATTTTTCTTTTCTGTGAAAGCTAATTTTATGGAATATTTTATCCTTTCCTTTTCCTCTTCGATCACATCATAAATTGTGCTCCACACCTTTAATTTGAATCTCAGACTCTCTCTCTCTTTCATCTTCTTCTCAGAAAAAAAAACTCATCTCTTTTTCTGGTCTCTCTCTACCTCTCTCTATCTGGTCTTACTGCTCCAAATTCACCATGATCGATTACCCTGGACAGTCTGAATTGTAGGGACTAGATCCCCAATCTATTCAACTCTGGTCTATCAATTTCACCTAATTTCTATTTTCGAAGTAGGGGTTGTGATTTCTGATGCGATTGTGGTTTTTCTTTGCATTAAGGGGTTGCAGAGATTGAAGAGATTTCAGACTGTGTTCGTGGAGAGCGAGGTTGCGAATCACCTGGGATGAAAAAGCCATAAGCCATTACAACTCGTTCGTCGTGCTTGAACCTAAGACCTGGGATGAAGCTCCTGTGGATAACACAAACAGGTACCATTTTGGTTTTTATTATTTTAATTTTCTTTGAAGGCTCATTCGATAGATGTGGGAGAAAAATTGGATGATTTTTGTTGTCTATGGCTTTTTGATTGAATTTTGTATGGGTCTGTTACTTTGTGCCTATCATCTCTAATCCAAGATCCCCATTGAATTTTGTATGGGTCTGTGACTCTGTGCCTATCATCTCTAATCCAAGATCCCCAATTCAGCACTGAGTAGGAGGCTGAAACCATGGCAGCGATTAAACCCAAGAAGATCATCATTGAGATCCTGGTATAGTTTGGTTCTGTTCCTTGTTTGTTTCTTCAACACTAACTTCAATTATGGACTTTGACACTCAAAAGATTCAAGCTTTAAACATGGATTGCCTCTGCTTTCAGATTTCGGCCAAATCAATTGCAAATTGAAGCTGCTCTTCTTGCTTTCCCTTGTACTCACCAACTTGATTAAGCCATCCATCCCCAGAAAGATGAGATAAAATGAATAATATCATGAATCTAATCAATTTCAATTTCGGAACTACAAAGAAGCAAGAGGACTGAGGACTCAGTACTGGACCATGAATAGACGCGATCGTTGACCAAAAACAAAAAAAATAAAATAGAAGCAATCGAAACTCTGATTCCTACCCATGGTCCCCACCATGTCAGAAGAAGCCACACACAACAATATGAGACAATTAAGGAGAAAGCAACCCCTCCACAGGGCACTGACATGAAAGAAAGTGGCTGCATCGTGGCAATGGATGATAGACACGTATATGTGTGGCCTTTGCCCAAATATGTCACCAATAGTGTATGTGGCTATTGCCCATAATTCTAGTAGTGAACCCTGCCCCTCTTATTCAAAGATGGTCTCTACCAACTGACCCTATTGTAAAGGTGAATGTTGATGGTGCATGGGATGCCTCAAATCTTTATTCTGGTGTCGGAGTCGTCATAAGAAATGCTCAGGGGGCACTGCTGTTGGGTTGCAGTTTATTTGGCTATTATAACTCCTCCATTGAAGCTGAAGCTGCTGCTGTTGTACAAGGACTTACAGAGGCATCAAGGCTTCATCTTTTGAACGTTCATGTCGAATGTGACAGCCAAGAGGTAATAAATGCCCTTAATATGAAGATTGAGAGAGGCAATTGGAGAATCTATCCTTTGCTTCGAGAGTTTCACCGATTGAAAAATGAGTTCCATCACATTTCTTGTTCATGGATCTCAAGAGAAGCTAACCGTGCAGCTGATGCAGCGGCCAAGCTAGCCAAAGCGAGGTTGTGCACTTTGTATTGGACTAATGGTCCTCCAACCTCCATGCAATTGATTCTCACTAGTGATGGTTTTCCTGGTCCTCCTTAGTACTAGCATGTATACCTATTGTGTCTTGACTTCTTTTGTCATAGACATCGGAACTTCTGTTTGTTCTGTGTATTTGCATGGTTGTATGCCTTCTGCCTCTTGGCTGATATAGATGAATTTCAGACCAAAAAAAAAAGTGGAGGCTGAATCGACGACCAAAATGATTCTTTATTCCTGAGCGTCTTTTTGGTATTGAGTGTCTTTTTTGTGATTCTTTTTCTTTTTAAAATAGCGGCATTGATCCTGAATTACATGCTTTCGATCTCAAATTTTTTTACACTAATTAGTGGTGCAATCATGGTAACAAAAACCCCTGGTAAAATAGTGATTACGCAGCGTACCTTTTGGTAATTAAGGAATGTTTACGTCTCCCTTCTTTTAGTGTTTGAGTAATTGACTTATAACAATTAGGTCTGACTTACATATTGCGTAAGTCGAACTTAGGACCATCCGCCACTAATACTGCTAGCTATTTGAAGGAAAAAATAAAAACAAACAAAAAAAGAAGAAGAAAAACAAAAAACAAAACAATTTGGCAAAATAATGGGTTAGCAGTCTAGAATGTTCGGCACCCTTCGATTCTATTCCTTTGTTGATACAAATTCGGAAATTCCCCCCTTTTCTGAGGATTAGAATTGGATTTGGATTTGGACTTTGAGCCGGCTATCTCCCCTATATAACTCGACCTCCTCTTCTCTTTCCACCACAAATTCTCTGAATCGCTTTTCTATTTCAAAATCCCAATCATGCAGATATTCGTGAAAACCCTAACGGGCAAGACCATCACCCTCGAGGTCGAGAGCTCCGACACCATCGACAACGTCAAGGTCAAGATCCAAGACAAGGAGGGCATCCCTCCTGATCAGCAGAGGCTCATCTTCGCCGGAAAGCAGCTCGAGGACGGCCGTACCCTCGCCGACTACAACATCCAGAAGGAATCAACTCTTCATCTTGTGCTCAGGCTTCGTGGGGGTATGCAGGTTTTTGTGAAGACTTTGACAGGCAAGACAATCACTCTGGAGGTTGAGAGCTCCGATACCATTGACAATGTCAAAGCAAAGATTCAAGACAAAGAAGGAATCCCACCGGACCAGCAGAGGTTGATCTTTGCCGGAAAGCAACTGGAGGATGGCCGCACTTTGGCTGATTATAACATTCAGAAGGAGTCTACACTCCACCTTGTCCTTCGACTCCGTGGTGGTGATATTTGAGAAAGTTTCTTGGTGTTTCTGATAGGGTTTATTTTGTTTCGTTTAGATATGCTGGATGGTAGTGGTGTACTGATTCACCGTTTGGAATTGTTTCGTTTTAGGGTGTCTATTTGGTTCCTTCTATGTTGTTTTTTAAATTGTCAAGAGTCAGTCTTGAGTTTAGTTTCTTTTACTTGGTAATAATATTTTTCGTTTTAGTTAGATGGATATCCGTGTTGGTTTGGATCTCATTGTCTTTGTGGATAAGGTGTATAAGACACTAGATCATGTTCTGTCCTGTAGAGTCCTTGTTATTACTCTACTCCCAACAGCAGGTGATTTTGATAGCTACCTTAGTTTCTAGAATGCTGGGTTAGGGCTTCTGTTGTCACTTACATTGTTTTGTATCCATTCTATTGTTAGGCTTGGTAATTTTAAGTTAGCCTTTTACTAAAGGCTGTTGGATTTTCAGATACAGTCCGATATGATGCTAGCTATGCTCTCTTGCATTCCATGATTAACGCAGTTTTATTTGTTTGAGTAATGTAGAGACGAGGTATTCTTTTATTCGAGTTTTTGTTTGTGCTTTACTGTATCAGGAAGTTAATGCTACTTAGCTTCACGAATTCAATTCTAATGTTCTGCTTTCTTCAGATTATGGACATGTAGACATGCCGTAATTTATCTTTCGCGTTTCTATATATCATATCATTTTGTCTATATTTTAATGTGGTATATATCGACATGTTTTTACTTTGAGAACCTTGAAGTGGTGCCTACAGCATACTCAGATGATAGGGTGTAATGTTAGACAAAATAGTTACTTTAGCTGTACAAAATTTTAGCCACTTTTCTGTGGTAACTATGGTGTTGCTTGATTTAAAAAAAAAAAATCAAAAGGAAAAGAATGAGAAGTGTTTGTGAATTTGTGAGAGATGAGGGTGACAATGACTCCATATTTATAGACAGTTTGAAATGAAATCATCAAATTAGATATAACACGTGGCAGATAAAATATAAACCGTAATTTGAACAGCCACTTAGAGTTTGAAAAGTGATGACAAAATCACATTCAAATTCAAAATAAGAAATTATATCTATACACGTGGCCAAAATATCTTGTCAATAATTTTATTGTTTGTCATATATGCCGAAATCACACCACAAAAATATATATATATATGAAATAATTTTTAAATATTTATGATAAAAATAGAAAATGTGAAATTTTACCTTATTTAATTAAATTAACACATTTTTAATATAATATTTATAAACATTATACTCATATTATATTTTAATCAAGAATAGTGAAAATAGCACCTCATAGTTGGAGATGAGAATTAGGTGTTATATGAATAGTGCAAGAATAAGGTGCTAAAATGAGGATAGCACCGCCAAATAAGACTTCATGTGGTTGGAGTTGCCCTAAGGCATACCACCGATTTATTTGATATACAATTAATGACCAAATGAAAATCTCCATAAAATCTATGTCAAAGAGATGGTTGAATATTTTTCTATTGCATTCTACATATTTTTTGTATGATTATGAATGTCGACATACTTTACAGTTTCTTTTAATTGTCTAAAACAAATAGATTTTCAGTCCAAATTTTTTAATATGTCAATTAGTTGAAATTAATTAGACGGTTGCATGTCTAGTGCATATGCGTATATTTTTCAAGAACAGGTTGAAATATATCAATCGAAGTTTAATTTCCTTGGATAGGATGTAATTTCATAGTGAAGGGACGTGGCCAACTGACCCTACCAACTGTCATCTTAAATGAAGGTGGTGTATCCTCTAACCAAGAGGACAACCTCCTGCTTATTTGCATGATTATGTTAGGAAATAATCATTCTAGTTTAATTATGATTCTTTACTTTAAAGACGTTAGGTATCAAACATTTAATTCCCATATATTTTATTATTTCTTTCCAGAATAGGATAGGTTTTCGTTGCTAGTTATGTTGCTATTTGTAAGACTTTGGGTTATTGAGGTATATGATATAAGAAAACGTGGCTTTGGCTGCAATTACGTGTGATGAGTTCTTTAATCATCTTGTCAAGGCCGGCCCTGAAGGCTGCCGCCTGAGGCAACCGTCTTAGGCCACCGGTTTTCGGGGGCCTCGGAGGTTTAATTCTATATATATGCTATGTAGAGTATATATATTTTATTTGCTAAAAAATATATAGAGTGACATGTCACTCTAGCGGTGGAGTTGTTGGATTGTGTTTAAACCAATCAAGGTTCGAGCCTTGTATTTCATCTTTGCTTCTTTTTTGTTTTTTTCCTTCTCCTTTTCCCCTTTTTGCTTCTTTTTAGGTTTTTTCTTTTTCCTTTTCCATATAAAAACAGACAATTATTTTATTTTCTTTTCCTTTTACATATCAATAACTAATTTATTTCCTTCTCTATATAAAAATTTTGACCAAAAATTCTATATATTTATTACGTTTAACTTTTTTTGTATTTTTGAAATTTATTTATGAATAGAAATTCATATATTTTTGTTTTGTTATTAATTCTTCACAGGATTTTGTACTTTTTTGGCGCTGTGTGCGTTTGTGTGTGTGAGAGGCCACATTTTATTTCTTCGTCTCAGGCCATTAGAATCTCATGACCGCCCCTGCATCTTGTTTTTGGGGTCAAATGGTAGAGTTAGAGACATGTGTCTAACTTAATTTCTCATTAATCTGGTATCAAAGCTTAGGCAAGAGTTTGGTGGATTCTATGTCTCAGGTTGGGCGAAGAAGGGGAGGTTTCCGAATGGAGGGTCGCAACATCTACAACGACATGGCAGAAATCAAAATGATGCTTCAACAACTTGCAGTACGTGTCGATGTCATCGAACCACGACGACGGGGACGTAAGAGTTCCATCAGGGAGAGAAACGTTACCACCTATCATCAACGTGTTGATCGATCGAAACTTAATTTCCACCATGATAGTGATGGTTCCGACAAGGAGGTATGCGTTGGCCCTATTCATAATTGTGCTCCGTTGTGTGAGTAGAATGAAAAGGGACATAGTGCTTTCAACTATTCCAGTTGTAAGTTTAATCTTTAATTTTTCATTTGTTGAGAAAGTATTTTTATAAAAAGAAAAATATAGTTACATGAGTTTCGATAAACCACCGAAGTATGATTGTTATGAATATTCTCAAGTTTGTGATCATGATGTGAAGGACCAACGGAAAAATGATTGTGTTCCAATTGTTAGAAGTTGTGATGAGTCTCTATTAAAAATAGCAAAGAACTTGACATTGGAAAACAACTTGAAGAAGAAGATGAAAATTTGTTTGTATATGTTTACCACTGCCTCTGTTAGTTCTCTTCATGAAGCGATTGATCCAAAATTGAATGCTTATTTGGTGCCTTCACTCATGGAAAGATAATGTTGTATACATTTTAAAAGAGAACTCAAATAGAATGGAGGAATCTTGGAGAGCAATAGTTCATTCCATTCTAGGCAAATTTACTCAATGAAAGATGGTCTCGTATATGGTAAGAAAAGAGACAAAGATATTGTGGAAAGATATTGACTGTAAATTTGTTGCTTTTGTTGGAGTTAATGCATTCATTATGCAGATTCCCAAAGATATTTAGTTATCCCTATCAATCAAATCAAAGAAGGTGAGAAAAATTTTGGGATTGCAAAGTTAATGTTGGAGAAAAAATTTATGGAGTTAAGATTGAGCATGTATTCCAAATATCTATTTGTGGATTCAATTGCAAGTTGATGGTTTAACAAAAGATCTGAAGCAATGGAAGACTTTGTCAGGATTTTCTTCATCTAATGACTCGAATTCAAGGGCGAAGTCTTTCCAACCAGGGGAGTCTGATCCAGAAGCATAAGGGCCAACATCAAATGCATTATTTTTTCATTTAATGATATATTCGTTATTTTTTATATTTCATTATTTATATACTTTTAGAGGGATTCAAATTTGCTCACCATCTTCAATTTTGTAGTGATATCACCACCCTATTATACCTTGCCACATCATATACAAATTAACAATGGTTAAATATAAGGGCTAATTACGTACAGTTTACCACCCTGAGGTTTGGGGGTGTCATCATTTCACTCTCTCTACTTTTAATTTTGACTTTTTATCCCCTAAACTTTCCAATTTCAATCAGCCATGTCCAATTTCTCATATTCCGTTCAAATTGGACATTAAGTCTGACCCTTGAGGGCTAAAATAGTCATTTCAACATAAAAAATAATAAAAAAATAAAAATAAAAATTTTAGTTTTTTAGTTTTTTTTTTTTTTTTTTTTTTTTCTGTTTCTTCGTTTTTTTTTTTCCTTTTTTTTTTTGGGTCTTCAACCTATACACCACAAGTTAGAATAGGTTTATAAAAACAAAAAAAATACTCTAGGTGGTTGAAAGCCGCTCGCTGGTCTACGATATTTGTGATATATCTCCAATAAAGTGAAGAATTTAGGATATATCCCTAATAAAGTGAAGAAATATCTGTAAAAAATAATTTTACACTTTATCTGTAAATAAATATCTGTAAAAAATCATTTTACACAGATATTTCTTCACTTTATTGGGGATATATCCTAAAATTCTTCAATTTATTGGAGATATATCACAAATATGTAGACGAAAAATGATTTCACACAGATATTTCTTCACTTTATTGGGGATATACAGATATTTATTTACAGATAAAGTGTAAAATTATTTTTTACAAATATTTATTCACTTTATTGGGGATATATCCTAAAATTCTTCACTTTATCGGAGATATATCACAAATATCGTAGACCAGCGAGCGGCTTTCAACCACCTAGAGTATTTTTTTTGTTTTTATAAACCTATTATAACTTGTGGTGTATAGGTTGAAGACCCAAAAAAAAACGAAAAAAAAAAAAAACTCTTTAAAAAAAAAAACAAAAAAACAAAAAGAAAAAAAAATTATTTTTTTATTTTGTTATTTTTTTTATGTTGAAATGACCATTTTAGCCCTCAAGGGTCAGACTTAACGTCCAATTTGGACGGAATCGGAGAAATTGGACACGGCTGATTGAAATTGGAAAGTTAAGGGGGTAAAAAGTCAAAATTAAAAGTAGAGGGGGGAAATGATGACACCCCCAAGCCTCAGGGGGTAAACTGTAATTAATCCTAAATATAATAACTAAGCTCATTGATTGAATTTTTTTCTTTTTCAATTTTATTTAAATAAAATTTAGAGTCCTCTCTCTCTTTCTCTCAACTTTCTACACTTCTCTATGTTTCTTTTTAATTGCTCTCTCTCTCTGTCTCTCTCTCTCTCTCTCTCTCTCTCACACACACACACACAAGTTTTCTACGGTTATCTATGTTTCTTCTATTTAATTGCCATGGGTTACGTACCTGCATAATGGGTAGGGAAAGGAAGCCGAACATTTGAAGCCAATTAATGCTCTGCAATACTAAAAGGGGGCAATCCACTCTCGCTCTCACCTACAACCACCACCAAACAACTCCAAGTCCCTAATTTTTTACCACAGGTTATTTATCATCTTTCTGGCCATATCCTTCAGCATCTACTTTCTGAGTTCAACTTAATTGGCAGATGAGTCCGGCAGCAGAAGCGGGCGGTAGTTTTGGAGGGTGGGACAATTTTCTCAATCAGGACACGGTTGAAAATTTGGATCACACACTTTTCCATTTTAGGGTGGCGATGCTTCTCTTAGAGTTCTAGTGCTACCGGGGCGAAGTGGATTTTGCTGAGTGATGAGAGATGAACATGAATCGTAAAATATTAAGTTTTTTTGTAAATACCTGAATCCTGATTGTTTTTAAGGAATTCACAGGTTTTGAGGCTAATTGGGTTATGAGTGTGCCTGAAATGTTCGTGAGGATTGAATTGAACTCCAGATAGACCAAAGTAGAAGGTGATGATGAATGATGAATGATGGAGATGGTAGAAGACGAAAGGATTTAGGTTAGTTTGTTTAATAAATAATAAAATTAAGAGTTTTGCTATTTTTTTTTCTTTCTCTTTTCTGATAATTAAGTTAACTATGGTTAGTTATGGTAATGAATTATAACAAATGACAGTTTTTTATTGGGTGGTGGTATCACCATTTAAGGGATAGTGGTGAGCAAATTTGAATCCCTTTTAGAGTACCTTGACATTTAATTTAGGATGTACATTTAATTAGCTTTTCATTTTAGCTTAAGTCTACTTATTCTGCAAGTACTGTAAACCCTATAAATATGGGTATTGTAATTGTTATTACGGAGCTTATGGTTTATGACTAATGAGAAATTTTGAAAAAATGACTTTTTTTAGGCGTTCATATTGAATTTTAACCATGTTTTTTCAAATTAATGAAAAATTACCATATTGAGGGATGAAAAGTCATAACTATCCTAGCCAAAGTTCTAATTTCTATCAAACCCTACAGCTTTCAATTGCAACACTATATATTTTTTTTTCTTTGCAACTCAAAGCAAAAATACATATTTACAAAAATCGCATGTCCAGGTATGTGCAAGAACAAATTTGTTCAAGTTCTTGGTTATTGTTAAAAGGACCTAGTGCTCTGCTAGGGTAGAGAGTGGCCGCTTCGCGGTGGTCGTATCTAAAACCTTCCTCCATGAGAATGGAGGATCTGGGATGCCGACATGTTGAGGAGATGTTGGGCGGATCGGGCATGTGCTTCGACCGGCTTATTTTCTCACAGTGGGATCATTGTTGTGAGGTTTGGCGTCAGAAGTTCTTTGGGTGGTGGTTTCGCCATTTGGATCTGACGACAGAAACAGGGGGATTGGTAGACGCGGCAAGGCGGTGTGGGAGTAGGTCGAGCGGATTGCTGATCTGATCTACCTTTACACTACGTGGCCGTGGAGAACAAACAGTGCTCTCGATTCACTATTGTCATCACGTGCGGCAATGGCGGGTGGTAGAGCATGGATCCAGGATGAGTCAAAGTGGAGCTGCAGGCGCGGCGGTGCCATGTAGCAGTTGCAGGCTTGACTTGATTCTTGGCCTCCAGTCGGTGCTGCAATGGTGGACGGTAGACAAGAGCAGGAGTGGGGCACGGGCTGGGATGCAAGTCGATTGCTGGACCTGGATTTTGGGTTAGGCTAAAGAAGGACAGGTCGGGCCTGTAGGCTGGGGGAGGACCCGGATCTGGGATCCTGGTGGGAATCGGGTATGGACCAGAGTTCATGTTTGGGATCCAGGTCGGGTCTGGAATTGGGCTAGGGATTTTGATTTATTTTGGACCTATGTTGGTTGTTTGGGCTGGGCCCTGGATTTGTGGTACAAGCATTTAGGTGGAAGATTGTTCTTTATTTGGCGTATTTTTTACGTTGGAAATGCATGGATGGTCACATCACCAGTTACATTGTTAGAAGATTGTTCTTTTATGGGCAGTCATACTATCGATAACATAGGTGGAAGATTGTTCTCTTTTCGGCGTATGATCTACAAAGAATATGCTTGGTCGGTCATATCACCAGTTACTTTGATGGAAGGTTGCCCTTTTATGGTTGGTCATACCATTAGTAATTCTTTAAATAGCTTGGTTTACAACCGGTGCGTCTTCAGATGTGTCTTCGCATCTAGTTATAGTCTTGTTCGGTATTATTTCAGAAGTTTTAGTTTAAATTTTTCATTTATGACGCAATTTCTGCATCTATCGTTTGTAATCTTTCTTATTATTAATGTAGTTGTCATTTTCTCTCAAAAAAAAAAAAAAGTTTTGGTTGTTGTTTTATTCCATACAAATGTAGTATTCTACATGATTAAACAATACGAAACCACCCATATTTACGAAGAGTATATAATGAAGGCACATGCTTCCCTCAACTCACACCACGATATATTGCACAGGGGGAAAATCATCCATATTTTCAATATTTCTATACCCATCAAACTCCCGCAAACATGTCCGTGTCAATTGGTTTACTTTTGCTCCAAAATTCTTACTAGATGCCCTCATGTACAATCATATTCATGTTTAGTTAATAAAGTTTCTCCTTTTTCTTAAAAAAAAATGGAAAAGAAAAAAGAAAATCAAACTTCCGCAAACATGTCCACCCCATGCTAGGTTAGGAATTCACAATAATCATGTTCAGTGTAAACAATCTTCTCTTTTGTATGCATGGGGTATGTTGTTTGTCTCATTTTTTTTAAAGGGATTTGGAACCCAACCTAACTGGAAGGCTCAGCCCCACGCCCAGTTCCATTTATTAAAAAGGAGAAAATTACAAAAAAGAAAGAGTGACTAGACCAAAACCTCTCCCCTAACAAAGAAAACAATAGCAACTCTAGACTAAAAAACAAGACAACAAAGAGTATAGTAAACTACATGGGTGGCCATAGCAAATGTGGATCACCCAGAAATGGTATCACTAGCCATAAGAAAACAAAAATCAAATTGAAGGGACTCACTGCAGCTTCAATAGTGCACCATATAATTAAACAATTATAGATGGCTATGCAGCAACAGTTATAAAGTGCAAGCAAGTCGGTAGGATTTTGTCGCCTTTGGTTCACATGTTGCTCCATTTCAAATTTTAGTGATATGTTTCTAGCTTCATACTCTGACAAGACTAAAGCTTGCTCCAAGTATAAATTCTGAAGGCAATTAAATAGACTGTTTCCAAAATCTGTTGCTTCCAAAATCACCGAAAAAGTATACCTGCAACCCATGTCAAACTGCAGAATCACAACCAATTCAGCGATAATGAAGGACTCCTAAGGCATCATCACGAAGCTTAGAAACAATCTCCATTGGAGTCGTAGGGAACCAGCAAAGAGAAGGAATTTCCAATCCCAAAATCGCCAAGCAATCTGCCACCGAGTTGCCTTCCCTATGAATAGGACTGCAATGAAATTGCATCAAATTGAGACGAGATAAACAATTACGCCAATGAACACGCAAATAGGCACACTTTCACGGCCAATCCTTCGTCAAGATGAAAGGTGGTGTAATTTCCCAGAGGCATGTCCCTATCAACACTGTTCTCATTCTTCCTAGTGACAAAAACCACTCCCTAATTCGCCTTGTTTAGCGTAATTTTTGCTTCTGGTATTCTTGAATAACCATATCAGGGGTAATTAACTTCTCCAATTGAATTTGGATAAGATAACCATTTCCTAAGCCTATGATTCTTTACTGACCTTCATCATTATCAAAGCTCAATTGCAAAGAAATTTGTATTTATGAGAAGGTAGGAAAGAAAAAATAACAATAATGCCGCTAGTCTTAGAAACTTTTTTCTATTATTTTTTCATTATTGAAGTAGTAATTGAATAAGAAGAGTTGTGACTTTTCATCCCTGTATATGGTCATTTTCAATGATTTAAAAAAACATGGTTAAACTTTCAAAAAAAAAAAAACGCATGGTTAAAAGTTAATTTCAATGCAAAATATCATTCTCCAAAATTTCTCATGAATATTATCAGTTTATTTGAGGCATAGATTTGCCCTTCTTTACGATTTTACTACTCTTTATTTCTAGTATTTGTTGATTGACCGTTGGAGGCTTGTGTTCTATATATTTTCCCCATCATTAAGAACAAAAAAATATATAATACGTACGTACCAAGCATTAAACTCAGCAAAACTACCAACCAACTCCTTCCCAACTCCTCCTACACCTACACGTACACACTTTGAGTAATGACATATACAGTTTGATAGAGATATCACATTAACCTTACTACAAGATGTGGCCAGTGATGTTTCAATTAATTACAGTGATCAAGGAAAATGCATTTTGCTTAAAGTTATTCTCGTTAGGTTTAACAGAAATAGTTGGAAGAATTTTCCATGTTGGAGAGTATTTTCAATTTTCTTGAAAAAAGATACATAACAAGTGAAAGTGGACACATAATTTGGATACTATTTTTTACAAGTTTCTAACAACAATATTGCAGAAAAGTAGTTCCTACATGGACTTGTTTATGCATGTAATTCTCACACCTAAATTAAGCTTGTAGTCCAGAAGTTTCTAATGGTTTAAGAAGATGTGGCACATATAATTTTATATGTTTAAGCACGTAAAATTTTGTATGTTTTATCGACAAAACATCATCAGAATTGATGTAATAACTAATAAATAATTATTGATGTGATCGTCCCACCCCACTCCCTTCCCTATATAATCCCCATCCGCGTTGCACTTCACTACTCACTCAAGCTCTCCCAAAACAAGTGATTACATACCCATTCCAAGCTCATCTCATCATCCTCAGAGTGCATTATGGCTAGCTCGACCGCTATGAAGCTTACTTTGGTCGCTCTCTTGTGCTTGGTGGTTGCTTTGCCCCTAGCCCAAGCCATCACATGCGGCCAAGTGACGAGCAACGTTTCACCTTGCCTAAACTACGTGAAGAATGGCGGCGCTGTCCCTGCCGCTTGCTGCAGCGGAGTTGGAAACCTTAACGCCTTGGCCAAGACCACCCCTGACCGCCAGACCACCTGCAATTGCCTCAAACAGCTTGCCGGTAGCACAAAAGGAATCAACCCTGACCTTGCAGCTGGTGTTCCCGGCAAGTGTGGAGTTAACGTTCCGTTCAAGATCAGCCCCTCCACCGACTGCACCACGTAAGTAGATATACTACTCGATCGTTGGCAATTGGTTTTAGTTTGTCTATTGTACATGTTTTTCTCGAATGGAAACTGAAGTTAATTTCTTGTTTTCTTCTTTTTAATGTTGCAGCCTGGAGTGATGAGCTAATCGACGGAAAGTGAACTTCCCAAGTGATAGTATAGAGCGTTAAATAAAGCATGGGTGATTACATCCATAGTGATAGTATTACCAAAAGACTCTATATGTCACGGAAAGTGAACTTCCCAAGTGATAGTATACAGCGTTAAATAAAGCATGGGTGATTACATCCACAGTGATAGTATTACCAAAAGACTCTATATGTCATCTACTAGGTTATAAACTAATGATCGATGTAATACTACTTAATTTCTATGAACTTACGCTCTTTGCCTTTTTTCCTTGCTTATAATTTGAGTTGAGACAAGATATAATTTCATTATTTGGCTGAACTGTTTACGTGGTTGTGGTTATGGTTATGGTACTGTGTCTACAATTTCTATATTAGCATATTGGTTATGATCTGTAAGATACTATATTAATTAGCATATTGGTTATGATCTGTAAGATACTTTGCAGTAATACTGGATGTGAAATGTTATTCATACTCTATCAGTGTGAAATTACCATGGGTTGTTTTGAATCTTAATTTCACACCTATGGAAATTTTGCTTTGTTTCGAAGCATTGTGCTGTGTTTCTGGACAGGATTCATGCATATTAAGACGTGCAAAGGAATTTGCTTTGGGGTAACTGGGGGCCTAAAGATTAGTATGTTAGATTTGAGCTTCAATTTGTAATGAACAAACCACAATCAATAACACAACATAGATGTTTGATGAAAAACTGCAGTAGCAGTTTGAAGCATGAACTGGTGAACAAAAACTCAGCAATCTTGTGTGCTTGAATTTTGGATCAAGTTCAACGCAATTACATCAACTATCTCTTCCCTTATATAGGGTACAAAGTTAACCTACAAAATATCTAGAAAAGAGAGAATATTAAACTAGATTAAACAAGTATCATGAAATTTAATTGCAGCAAGTGGAAGGAAAACATCCTTCACTGTAGCTAAGTATTCTGCAGTGAATTCACTGTTGCAGTTACCTAGTTGGATTAGGAAAGCATTAATTCCAACATAGTATAGTGTCTAGATACTTTGCTTCCCAAGTGCTCTTTCTTTTCTACATATGATGTTTGTATTTCATGGTCAGTGTTACATGTGTGCTCAAATTTTGTTTGGAGTGTGTAATGATGAAAGTAGGGAGGGGCGTGTATATAGTGTGGTTCTCGAGAAGCAAATTTGCTAGTTTATGTTTCCTATCACCACGTCAATACTATTTAGCACATCTGTTGCAATAGGTATCCATTAGGATTGGGAGTTCCTGGTTCAGGGTCAATAAATTTCATGAAAAGAGGTTCTGAACCGTGTTGTGATTCCTCATGTGCATAGCATTTCTCATCCGTCTGTAGATCATCATCTTGTAAAGTAAGTTCCTTTATATTGGCAAGATATATGGGAATTTATTTCATGCATGTAGGCTCCTCGTGAGTATCATTGTACAACTCCTAATTCCTTGCCCGCCTCTATTTACAATGCAATTCAATGTCTGGGAATAAAGGAACTTACTTTTGAGAATTTGGGATATTCGGCTTTCGCATTGCTCTTTATATTGTTATAGAGGTTCCTTTCAATGGTTAGTATTATTTTGGGGCGGAGGATTTAGTCCCAGGTGTACTAGTCTGCACTGCAAGTTCTTAATAATTTTACTGTTCCCGAATTACAGCTTCTGTTGTACTCAAATTTTAATTAAGAATATTTGCAACATGTTGGTCACTGGTTTTGCTGGAGGTCATATATTGCTCCATTTAGAGTTAATGAATTTCCTACAAAAGTGTAAGTATATGGGTTATTACCACTCAACACATAACTTTTCCACAGCTACTAGGAAAGCACAAGTTGCAGAAAACCAAGATAAGGACTCCTCCAAGTTTCCCGGTGACTTAAGTAGTCAAAGAAGCATGCAAGATCTGAAGAGGGAAAATCTGGCAAAATCGCTCTCACTGATCTTGTATTCATTCCATCATTATCTTTGATATGCATATCGACTAAATGATTTAATGATGCATATCAAATAAACGATTGGTTTTGCTAAAAGTTAGGAAGTATTGAGTTTTGATTGTTTATCAAATCAGTTTTAAAAGCCTTCCTAGATTTTGATCTTAATTGATTTTGAAAAGGAGATTTGATTGAGGGGGAGTATTGCTCCTCTATAAAAAGGCTTTGAAAACTGATTTCACTGTTGTTGAAGGATGTTGACATAGTGTGCCTCTACAAACTAGGGTTTAGGATTGTAATAGGAAAGTGTTATAGGCATTCAATTGTATTCGGATTCTCTTACCTTTTGTATACCTTGTAACTCCCTATATAAGGGCTCCTATTATCAATAATAAACACACAATTCTATTATCCTACAACACGTTATCAGCACAAGTTCTAACCCTAGTTTCAGAAAAAGAAAAAAAAAACCCTAGAAGAAAAAAACCTTTTTCTTCTCTGCCGCCAACCCAAAAACAAAAAAAACAAAAAAAATCTCCATTTCGGCCTCAGCCATCACCTCACCGGCCGGCCTCAGCCTCAGCCTCACCTCACCTCACCGGCCGAACCTCTCCAGCAGTACCTGCAAACCCAGCAGCCCAGCCCGGCCGGCCTCCTCCCCAGCGCCCCCGCGCCCAGACGCCCAGCAGCCCAGGCCGCGATTTGCAGCAGCACCAGCATGTCGAACTGCAGTAGCAGCCCAGGCCTCCGATCTGCCTCCCTCCACATAGCCAGCGCACCAGCCCCCTCTGCACACCGCAGCACCTCCGATCAGCCTCCCCCTGCACACCGCAACACTGGCGAACTGCAGGGAGAAGAACCAGAGGAAGAAAGCTGTCGCGAAAAAAAAAGGAGGAAGACCGAAAAAAAAAACAGAAAAAGAAGGGACCCGGCCCAAGAAAAAAAAAAAAAGAAAAGGAAAGGACCCGGCCTGCCCAGAAGAAAAAAAAGGAGAGAAGAAAAAAAAAACAGGGGGTGGGCCGCAAATCAGCCCAACAAATCAGCAGAAACCCGAAAAAAAATCTTTACGCACGCCTGCATCAACACGCGCATGTTCTCAAGCCCTGAATTATCAAGTAAGTTTTTGTAATTAAAGTTGCTGCTTTTCGTACTTTAAATTCCTTTTATTTTCTGCATAATATTGGAATATATGTTGCCAAATGATTTTGAGTATTTAACAAAGCGGAATTGTGGGGATTCACGCTTAACGAACTAAGAGTGTTCGTATGAACTAAGAGTGTTCATAATTAAACGAATTAAGAGTGTTCGTGTGAACTAAGAGCGTTCACAATGCTTGGACTAAGAGCGTCCGTAAGCATCAAATTGTGACAATATTAAAACATTATTGTTTGGTCTAATCCAAAAGAGATTCTTGGAAATTGATTTCTTGGTAGCATAGCTCGGAAATCTCATTATTTTAGTTTTCGTGGAAGTTTAACTCCGAAACTAATATATTTTCTCTTCTTATTTTCAGGATGTCGAATGAACCTAGACCCGACTTTCCCATGCTTGACTCAACAGGCTCGGATTACCACAGTTGGGTAACCGATGTTGAGAATCATCTCACTTCCAAGGGAATATTATCCATAATCCAGGCACCTAACCCGGATCTTGTGTTCAACCGAACATCTACAAAGCATGCTCAAGCAGTTATCTTGATGCGACGCCATATGGACAAGGCACTCAGATTGGAGTATATGTCGATCAAGGATGCAAGAGAGCTATGGGTAGCGCTAGAAGAGCGCTTTGGCAATGTCCAAGATTCCCCCCTCCCTGACTTGAAGGTTCAATGGAACAATTTGCGCTTTGCTGACTTCAAGTCTGTTGCTGAATATAATTCAGAGGCTCTTCGCTTACAATCCATGTTGAGATTCTGTGGGCAACTTGTCACAGAGCAAGAGCTAATTGAGAAAACTCTCTCCACTTTCCCCGTTTCAGCCATTGTGGTATCAAAGCAATACCGTACTGAAGTCAATGCTGGACGGATCACGAGGTTTCATCAGCTTATCAATATCATATCTGTAGCTGAGAAACATGATAACATACTCGTGAGGAATTATAATTCAAGGCCCATTAGAACTAAGAGCATTCATGAGGCGAATTATAATGCACCCAAAAGAGGGCGCAAGGAGAGGAACCCTAGGAATAAGGGACATTAGGGACGTATGGGTCCATATAACCGCCCTAATCAGGAAGGAAACCGTAAGTTTGGAGCGGATACACGTGGTGGCAATGCCACACGTGGGAGAGGGGGTCGTGGCAACCCAATCCGTGGTAATGGAGCCATAGCTCGTGGTGGTGGCGCCATGGGTCGTGGTGGAGGCGCAAATCCTCCTAGGGAACGCCCACAACATGCACAACGTGCACCTCAATTGAAGGGAGGCAACCACAATGATATGTGTCATCGATGTGGATCTAGTGAGCATTGGTTCAAGCAATGCAAGGCAAGCGAGCAACTAGCTTCAAGATACAGGGCATACAGGGACATGAGGGAGCAAGAAGTGTACCTTGCAGAAGAAAATGGTGGAGACGTTAATCTCACCATGGAGGACTTCAAAGCTGAAAATGAAGTGCACAAGGATGCTGCAGACTTTGATTAGAAATAGTCCTCTTTATTTTTCAAGAATCATGTAATAGTCAATAAATGACAATTGTATTAACTCTTTCTTATGTGGTG
Organism: Rosa lucieae; assembly: GCA_024704745.1. Lineage (NCBI taxonomy): Eukaryota > Viridiplantae > Streptophyta > Magnoliopsida > Rosales > Rosaceae > Rosa > Rosa lucieae. Next base: position 25,436,402 of record CM045498.1, read on the forward strand.
TACCCAATAAAATATGATGTCTAGGAAAGTCATTGAGATAATTGGTGCTTAAGCGAGCCTCGCTCCACCAACCTCTCTCTCCACTTTCCTGGTCATATTTGATTGGAGTTGCCAAATGAATAGAGTGACTACCAGGTGTCTTAGTTTGATTTTCTTTATTTTGGATTAGACCTTTTTGGACCATTTGATGTAATCATTGGCTACATTTATTAATAAAGTATCGTATTATTCAATGTCATGGACATGTTTTTAATTTCGAACTTTATTATTTCTCAGTATGTTTCCTGGAGAGTTGGAGTGCCTTGTTGATAGTGGCACCACACATACTATATTGCGACATAGGCAACTATTTCTATGCATGACGCCTAGTCGATCTTTTGTGACTACGATGGCTGGACCATCACAATTGATTCATGGTCGAAGACCAGCTCAATTTATGTTGCCAAATGGCACAAGTATTAATGTCACCGAAGCTCTATATGCTCCTAGGGCTGGAAGGACCCTATTGAGTTTTAAAGATATAAGAGCCAATGGTTTTCATGTGGAAACACATTGTGAGAATGGACAAGAGTTCATTTGCATCACCTCTAATGACTACGGACATAAACGAGTATTGGAGAAACTTATGTGTCGCTCTAGTGGGTTGTATGCAACTACTATTCGAGTCATTGAATCCAACCATATCATGAGAGATGACTTATCGGATTCTGACACATATAGGCTTTGGCACGATCGTCTGGGACACCCAGGTCGTGATATGATGATCCGTATACTAAAGACTTCACACGGACATCCATTTTTCAAAATGAAAAGAAGTCAGAACAAAAATTCTGTCCAAGGTAGGGCCAAAGCCGCCTACCCTCTGCGGCCCAACAGTGGTATTGACACCACTAATGCCTCCCTGGTTCCTTTCTCTACTTCTAAAGTCAATTGTGACTTCGTGGCTCAACCAGATTCTTCCATGGTTGCGTCTAAAGCCCATCTTTGGTTTTGCAAAGCCTGCTCTTTAGCAAAATTAGGATCGAGACCATCCTATGCAAAGGACACTAAACAAAATATTCCATTCTTGCAACGAATCCAATGTGATATTTGTGGACCTATCCAACCAACTTGCGGACCATTTAGATATTTTATGGTGTTGGTTGATGCATCGACACGCTGGTCACATGTCATGCTTTTGTCCACCAGAAATGCTGCATTTGCTAAACTCCTAGCACAAATCATTAAGTTAAGGGCTCACCACCTTGATCATCCCATTAAGTCAATTCGTCTTGATAATGTTGGAGAGTTTACATCAAAAACTTTCGATGACTATTGCATGTTCATTGGGATTGAGGTTGAACACCCTATTCCTCATATTCACACCCAAAATCGTCTCGCAGAACCCACCATTAAAAGACTTCAAATGGTTGCTAGAGCATTGGTTATGCGCACCAATCTCCCTGTTTCTGCTTGGGGCTATGCAATATTGCATGCAGCTGTGCTTATTCGTCTGAGGCCTACTGCCACTCAACCCTTTTCTGCATCCCAAATGGTTACTGGATATGAGCCTGATGTCTCACACTTACGCATATTTGGGTGTGCAGTTTATGTGCCAATCACGCCGCCACAGCGCACCAAAATGGGTCCTCAAAGACGATTGGACATTTATGTTGGATATGACTCTCCAACCATTATCCGCTATTTGGAACCCTTGACAGGCAATCAATTTACTTCAAGATTTGCGGATTGTCACTTTGATGAGACAGTCTTCCCGTCGTTAGGGGGAGATAGGAACAATAATGTTCAACAGGAACGATAAGAATTGTCGTGGTCTGTCCCCACTTTGTCTCATCTTGATCCCCGAACCGCACAGTCCGAAATTGAAGTGCGAAGAATTCTCGATCTTCAGAACGTAGCAGACTCTATGCCTGACACGTTTTCTAATATCCCTAAAGTGACAAGATCACATATACCTGCTGCAAACGTGCCTGCAAGGATTGATGTCCCTAAAAATAGTGGACATGGCGCCACCTCTAGGGGTATTGAGCATGGCGTTGCCACCACTAATGGTGATGGCAATGTGGCTCAGGCCGGGCTCCCAGCAAGGAAACGTGGGAGGCCCAAAGGTTCGATGGATTCTCGCCCGAGAAAGAAAGCGAGTTTGGCACAAAGAGATCCATTAATCATCGACATAAATAACCCGTCTCATGAAGATATTCCTGATTATGGTTATGTCCAAGAGACATCATTGAGGGAAGCTCCAATGTCAAAACCAATTCCAGAGAATAGAGAGATCTCCATGAATTACACTAGTGTACATGAGACGTTGCGTCGAGACTCTATTATCCTTGATGACGCGTTTGCATACTCTATCGCTCAAGGAATTATAGAACATGATGGTATCGAACCTCGCTCGGTTGAAGAATGTCAACGAAGAGCAGACTGGCCTAAATGGAAAAATGCGATCCAGGTTGAATTGGATTCACTAACAAAGAGACAGGTATTTGGGCCTATAACACTGACACCCCCAAGTATAAAGCCTGTTGGCCATAAATGGGTTTTTGTTAGAAAGCGTAATGAGAAAAATGAGGTTGTTAGATAAAAAGCCCGCCTTGTGGCGCAAGGTTTCTCACAACGCCCTGGAATCGACTACGAGGAGACATACTCTCCCGTAATGGACATTATAATGTTCCGCTACCTTGTCAGTTTGGTAGTTTCCGAAAAACTTGACATGCAGCTTATGGATGTGGTTACAACATATCTCTATGGGGATCTAGATTCAGAGATATATATGAAGGTTCCAGATGGACTTCAATTACCCAGATCAAGTGGCTCTAAACCACGGAGCGCGTTTTCAATAAGATTGAGACGCTCACTATATGGATTGAAACAATCCGGACGGATGTGGTATAACCGTCTAAGTGACTACTTGATTGGGAAGGGATATGTCAATGATGAAATATGCCCATGCGTGTTTATAAAGAGGACAAGTTTCGGATTTGCAATTATAGCAGTTATGTCAATGACATGAACCTAATTGGAACTCTAAATGAGTTAAAGGAAACTGCTAAGTACTTGAAATCTGAATTTGAGATGAAAGATCTTGGGAAAACACGGTTTTGTCTCGGACTGGAAATCGAGCACCGTAGTGATGGGATTATGATCCACCAGTCAGCGTATACTCAAAAATTATTAAGGCCCTTTAATGAAGATAAAGCAAAGCCTGTGAGTACTCCCATGATCGGTCGTAGTCTTGAGCCTGAAAAAGATCCGTTTCGTTCAAGGGATGAGGACGAAAACTTATTAGAGGCTGAAGTGCCCTATCTAAGTGCAATAGGTGCATTGTTGTACTTAGCTCAATGCACAAGACCGGACATCTCATTCGCAGTGAACTTGTTAGCTCGACATAGTTCTGCTCCAACACGCCGCCATTGGATTGGCATAAAGACAATCTTTCGATACATGAGAGGTACGATTGATATGGGCTTGTTTTATCCCTACAGAGAGGAGAAATAATGGAAGTGTGAGATCGGACTCCACAAGGAAAAACGCCACCTTCCGTGTTCCTCCTCCCCTCCATCAAAATAACAACGATGTCTTGATGGGTTTTGCTGATGTGGGGTATCTTTCTGACCCTCACAAAGGTCGCTCCCAAACGGGTTATGTCTTTACCATGGGAAGCACTGCGATATCTTGGAGGTCTACAAAGCAGATCCTTGTTGCTACTTCCTCAAATCATGCAGAGATTATTGCTCTACCTGAAGTCGTGCGAGAATGCATATGGCTAAGGTCTGTAGTTAGACACATACGAGGAACTTGTGGTTTGAAGTCTACCACAGATGAACCTACATGCATTTTTGAAGATAATGCAGCTTGTATTGAGCAAATGAAATTAGGTTTCATCAAGGGCGACAACACCAAGCATATTTCACCAAAGTTCTTTTACAATCAGCAACAACAGGCACTTCTAAATATTGAAGTGAACCAGATCCGATCAGAGGATAATGTAGCAGACTTATTTACTAAGTCGTTACCTAAATCCACCTTCGAGAAACATGTGAAGAGCATCGGATTGAGAAAGTTATCCGAACTCCCATGATTGTAGCAATCAGGGGGAGATATTGACATCAGGGGGAGGCATGATGTCTACATGTTCGGTCTCGAAGAGTGAAGGACGTTTTGTGCTCTTTTTGTCCTTCGACCAGGTTTATTTTTATCCCACAGGGTTTTTGTTACCTGGCAAGGTTTTTAACGAGGCAACAATCAAAGCGTCATCACCAAGTGAAGTTTCCTTAGTGGAGAGGTTTACACTGCGTTAGCAATTCCTGTGTACTTCTTGATAAAGCAATTTCCTGTCAAGCAGTTCTATCAATCATATTGCAATATTGTTCTGTTTGGTATTTTCATTTGGCATCAGAGCAGGTTCTAGAACTTTCTAGTGATCCCAGGGAAAAATGGAATATTCGCGTGATAGGGCAGCTGCAGGATCTGTCAATAGTCCTCCCTGGTTCGATGGGGATTGTGAAATGTACACGCAATGGAAGATTTACATGAAGTCTTATCTCTATGCACAAGACAAGCATGTTTGGAACATTGTTGAAAATGGCTGGAAGACTCCGGTGGTTCCTACCAAAAGTGAAGGCTCTTCCTCAAGTATCGCAAAACCAAGGAAAGACTGGACAGAAGAAGAGGTGTGTGATCTTCAAGCGGATTTCAAAGCCAAAAATAGCATATTCACAACTCTATCTGAACGAGAAAAACTGAGAATAAGTCACTGTGATACTGCTAAGCAAGCTTGGGATTTACTTCAAACAACCTATGAAGGTAATAAAAAGGTACGGGCTCAAAAACTGCAAAGTCTGATTTATGAGTTTGAAACTATGGCTATGGGGGATGATGAGACTGTAGATGACTTTCATGGTAGAATTCTGAAAATTGATGGTCAGTGTCGTAGCTTGGGTACACCATTTGAAGATGACAAACTTGTCAGGAAAATATTGAGGGCCTTGCCTAAAAAATTTCATTCTTACTAGTATTGAGGATTCTTTTGACATTGATGTATATCCACTTGACGAGCTCATTGGAAATCTCACAACTTATGAGATGAGATTGAAGCCTGAGAAGAGAAATAAGGGTGTGGCCTTCAAGGCAGTTAAAGGAGTAGAAGAGGAAGAGGAGACACTAGATCTTGCTCTATTGACATAGGAATTTAAAAAATTTCTCAAAAACAAGAACTCATCCAGAAATCCTAATACTCCTAGGAGAAATTCTTATAGTGGCAGTAGCAGCAATGATTACAATGGCAAGAGTGGGAAAGGAAGTTTCAAGGGAACTCACTCAGGAAAAACTAAGTGTTATGAGTGCGGTGGCAATGGTCATATTTCTACTGATTGTGAAAATAGGAAGCATGGAAATAGCAACAACAAATCTCTTCTCTCAACCTGGAGTGATAATGAGTCTCAGGAAGTGGAAAATGTAGCTTTTGTATCATCGCTTCTACTTGATTCTGATAGTGACGAAGCTTTCTTTGATGATGAAACAAATATCTTCTGTAGACAACTCTACAAAGCTTCGAGGACAACTCTGCTTAGAAACTTGAGTTTGAAAAAAGAAGTTGAATTCCTGAGAACTGAAAAAGAAAAAGTGGAGCACATATTGGAAACCTCACAATCTGCATGAGAACTGGAAAGAAGCAAACATGTGAGGGAATTAGCAGACTTACAAGGTGACCAAGAGTCTTCAACATGGAAGACTGAAAAGACTGAGTGTCTCAACAAGATCAAAATGCTAGAACTGGATGTTAAAGGACAACAAGCTTTGAACTTGGAATTGTTGGCTAAAAATAAGTCCTTGCAAGATGAGTTAAAATTGACTCAAGAAAGATTCGCCAAGTTCGATGTCCGCTCTAGTTCCATGTCAAAATTTCTTGGATCAGGAAAAGCTCCTCATGACACTTGTGGGTTAGGGTACTGTTTGACATGAAAATCAGTGCGGTACAAACTGTCTCTTTTGAATGCTCGAGCGTGCCAGCACCGTGGGGTGTAGTCGTCGGGGCGTCTCTTGACCTGACTTCTTGATCAAGTGTTATGGACGAGGAGAGCACCAACCTCGTCACAAGGCTCTTTTCCTGCCTTCCGAGAAAGGACTTCTTGCCTTACGGATAAGGGCTTTGGTTGTGATCTCTTCACGTCACCAAATCAATACTCAACGTTGTAGGTTGAGCAGAGCAATCACTGGGATTTGTCCTTGAAACCTGGGATTTATACCTAGGGTTTCGACTGTTCCTTGCCATATAAGGATTATTGATTGAAGTTTCCTATTCAATCTCCGCTACCTAACTCCAATAAGGGCTCGTTTTCCTTATGGGTTTCAGAATGGGCGAAGCTGTAACCCAACTCCAAGTAGACTTATTTTTGGGCTACAGGTATCGTCCTGCCACGCTAAATCCACTAAAGGATCTTGCCAAAATTACTTTTGGGCTCAAACAGGTACACTGGAGAGAACTCCAAAAGTACTAAGTTCGTAAGAGCATCTGTAGAAAAGAAAGAAGCCTCCATTGATGATCATACCACAAGCATGAAGAATCGGAAGGAAGGTCAACCAACACCTAATTATCAGGTAAAAATTGACCAAGAGTCCCTCATTGGTCAAAACAGGTACACGAATCCTAGAACTTTTATTTCTACTTGTCATCACTGTGGTAAGATTGGCCATATCAGACCTAGATGTAATGAAAGATTGTCAAACTCACAGTTTGATCAAGAAAAGTGTACTGTTGAATCCCTAAAGTTTGAACTTAAAGAACAAAAGGAACTCATTAACAAACTAGCAGAAATGTTCTCTAAGAAAGATTTTCAAACTGAAAGAAGAAAAGATGTCTGGACTAAGAAAAATGAATGTAAATGTCTTCTGGCTTATGCTAATGAATTTGATGCTACATGTCTTTTTACTTGCATAAGTTCAGCTCAACAAAATATTCACATTGAGGCAACCTGTTTGGTAGCTTTGACTGCCTTAGCAGACAAGCGACGAGATTTTTGGTATGTTGACAGTGGATGCTCTAGACATATGACTGGAGACAAAACCTAGTTTGCTTCCTTTGAGGATGAAAACACAACTAGGTCAGTCACCTTTGGAGATGGGAGGAAATCAAATATACTAGCTCGAGGCACTATTAATACTCCAGGTATACCTAATCGCAAAAATTTGTTATTTGTTGAAGGTTTAATTGCTAATCTAATCAGTATCAGCCATTTGGCTGATGACTATGAAGATGTGTGGTTTAACAAACAGAGATGTTTGGTCTTAAATCAGAAAGGACAAGGTATCATGGGAGGTAAGAGATCTTTTGATAACTGTTATCATATTAGAGCTAATGAATCTTTTAGCTTGCAGTCATGTCTGTCTGTAAGATCCACAGAGGAAACCTTCGAACTTTGGCACAGGAGGATGGGACATGTAAACTATCAGGACTTGCTAAAGTTATCTTCCAAGCAATGTGTCAGAGGTCTGCCAAATTTAAAGGGCAAAACCTACAAGATATGTGGAGATTGTAAGATTGGAAAGCAAACCAAGGGACCTCACAATGTGGTGAATTATGCAACAACCACAAAGGTATTGGAACTGTTACACATGGATCTCATGGGACCTACTCAATCTGAAAGTATTGGAGGTAAGAGCATATGCTAGTAGTTGTGGATGATTTCTCAAGATATACATGGGTCAATTTCTTAAAAGATAATACTGAAACATTTGTGTCTTTTAAAAACTTGAGTCAAAAATTGATCATTGAAAAGCAATCATACAATACTAGCATAGTTAGAGTAAGGTCGGATAATGGCACTGAATTTAAAAATGCTGCCTTTTCTAACTATTTTCATGAGCTTGGTGTGTCACATGAGTTCTCAACTCCAATCACTCCACAACAGAATGGTATTGTGGAAAGGAAAAATAGGGTATTGCTGGACATGGCTCGAGTTATGTTACATGTTGTAGGTTTAAGCACAAACTTTTGAGCTAAAGCTATCAGCACTGCATGTTATACAATAAATAGAGTCTTCTTCAGACCAGGTACTAATCAAACAGCTTATGAGCTGTGGAAAGGTAAGAAGCCAAATGTTGGACACTTACATGTGTTTAGAAGTCCCTGCTATATTTTAGGAGATAGAGAGCACCTTGGTAAGTTTGATGCTAGAAGTGATGATGGTGTTTTCTTGGGATATTCTATGAATAGTAGGGCTTATAGGGTTTATAACAAAAGAACTCGAGTTGTTATGGAATCCATTAATGTTTCTATTGATGATTAATGCATGAAACAGAAAGAATCTTTTGCAGATGCATCATCTACCTCTTCCTCAATTCCTCTCATATCAAGCAATGAAGTTCAGACTGATGACGAGGAGCTCACTGATAGCATTTTTGAACCAGCTCCGACAATAAGAAGGGGTTTCAAGCAAGTTCAGAAAGATCATTCCAGTCAGGACATCATTGGCAATGTAATTGATGGACTGACAACTAGACGGCAAGCTGCAGCACATGTAAGTCAAGATGAGGTAAGTCGAGGAAATGCATTATTATGTTTTATCACTGAAAATCTGCTCAGTATGAATGTCATATCTCATTTTGGTTTTGTGCCAAAAAAATGTGAAGGAAGCCTTGTTGGATGATCACTGGATTAGTGCTATGCAGGAAGAGCTAAATCAATTTACTAGAAATGATGTTGGTACTTGGTACCTCGACCTAGTAATTGCAATGTCATAGGAACTAAGTGGATCTTTAGAAACAAAAGTGATGAAAAGGGAAATGTGGTTAGAAATAAAGCTAGGCTTGTGGCTCAGGGGTTTTCACAAGTCGAGGGTCTTGATTTTGATGAAACTTTTTCTCCTGTTGCACGATTAGAGTCTGTGAGATTACTTTTGTCTGTGGCTTGTCATCTCAGGTTTAAACTGTTCCAAATGGATGTCAAAACTGCGTTTCTCAATGGCATTTTACAAGAGGAAGTATATGTCGAACAACCTCAGGGTTTTAAACATCCACATCATTCAGATCATGTGTACAGGCTCAAGAAAGCCCTGTATGGACTAAAACAGGCTCCTCATACCTGGTATGAAAGGCTCTCAAATTATCTTGTGGAAAAAGGGTATTCTAGGGGTTCCATTGACAAGACCTTGTTTGTGAAACATGAAAACTCTGATGTTATTATTGCTCAAGTATATGTTGATGACATTGTTTTTGGCTCTACATCTAGGCACCTAGTTAAAGAATTTCAGTCAATCATGGAAAGTGAATTTGAAATGAGTGTGTGGTGAGCTAACATTTTTCCTTGGATTACAAGTAAAACAGCTTAACACATGTTTATTTCTTTCTGAAACCAAATATGCTGAAAATCTGGTCAAGAAATTTGGGCATCAATCCAAGAAGGTGGTCAACAATGCCATGAGCACCACTACAAAGTTGAGCGAAGATCAAGATGGGACATCAGTTAATTCCATACTATATCGAAGCATGATTAGTAGCTTGCTCTATCTCACTGCCAGTAGGCCCGATATCTCTTACAGTGTGGGGGTGTGTGCTCGGTTTCAACCAAATCCTAAAGAATCTCACTTAGAGTCTGTCAAAAGGATCATCCGATATGTTGCTGGTACAGTTAACTGTGGTATTTTCTATACCTTTGACACTAATGTGGAAATTGCAAGATACTCTGATGCTAACTGGGGAGGGAACTTGAAGGACAGAAAAAGCACCTCTGGGGGATGCTTCTTCATTGGCAATAATTTGGTTGCTTGGCATAGTAAGAAACAAAACTGCATTTCCCTCTCTACTGCTGAGGCTGAGTATGTTGCAGCTGGGAGTTGCTGCACGCAAATGCTTTGGATGAAACAAATGCTCCATGACTACAACATTTCCTAAGGTAAGCTATCTATCTTATGTGACAACACAAGTGCTATTAATATCACAAAAAATCATGTTCAACACTCTAGAACAAAGCACATAGATCTTCAATATCACTTTATTAGGGATTTAGTTTAGCAGAATATACTTCAGTTAAGCTTTGTGCCCACTGATAGTCAACTTGTTGATCTATTCACAAAGCCACTAGACACTGCGAGGTTTGAACTATTGAGAAATGCTCTGGGGATATGTTCTAAATATTGAGGCACTATAATGTCTGTCCACTGTTGGGAGAGAAAGTTGTGATCTTAGTGTACCTTGACCACTGTCCTTAGTGGATTGTACATATTTTCAGTTATGTGTCCTTAGTTTCTTAATCAGTTACATCTCTTATGCACTGTCACTTATAGCTTACGTGGTGGCATGTTCCTCGTTTATTGTCAAGAGAGAATCGGTGAAGTAGGAGAATTGCCTAAAATGCTCAAATGTTTCATTCCCTCTTCTCAAAGTAATCAGGTCCTGGTTGTGGTGAACTTTCTAGGATTTGTAAGAAACGAGAATGGTTCAATGGATCCCTCCTCTCAATGGTTCAAGAAACGAGTTGGTTGGTGACATATGTACTTAAATTGTGAAAATACAAACAACAACTCGAGACACTCTCCATGGAGCATCCTTGTTATGCTTAGTACCCTAAGATCGTCTGGTCTGGGAGTTACTGAGATGTATCTTGTTACATGAGTTTTTGCTGTTACAAAATAAAGAAGTCTATGACTAAACTCCAAATAATTACTTAGGAACAATGTTTCCTATCTCTCCTATGAGATCTCCTGAGCCCAGTTCATATGTTCAGTTCTCTTCCTTCACTTCTCTTCTCTTTCTCTAAACCTGTTTCTAAGCCCCATGTAATGCTGATACTCACATTTGTCACAGGTTTACTCCTGAAGGTCTAACATTGAGTACCAATCCTATTTGTTGATAGAATACATCATGGTTGATGCTTTGAAATATGTTCCCTTCACTAATTGATTTGTGCTCTCTGTGCTTCAACTATGCTATATTTTCTCCTTCCATTCTGACAAATGCATTAATTGCTTCGATACTTGGTAGAGGACTATATTGTGTGCTATAATTGCAGATTGTGGGAATCCCTATTTCTTTTGGTCTCTCTCCTTGATTGCCATGTGTTTGAATCTAATTTCCTTACTGAATAAGCATGATTTGAGGGGGAGATTTCATTTGCATGCGTGTATCTAGGAACCATAACTTGTAATAAATTCTCTTCTTCTTGGAGACGCTATCTCCAACTATCTCTTCTTCTTCGATACTTGGCAGAGGACTATATTGTGTGCTATAATTACAGATTGTGGGAATCCCTATTTCTTTTGGTCTCTCTCCTTGATTGCCATCTGTTTGAATCTAATTTCCTTATTGAATAAGCATGATTTGAGGGGGAGATTTCATTTGCATGAATGTATCTAGGAACCATAACTTGTAATAAATTCTCTTCTTCTTGGAGACGCTATCTCCAACTGGCGTGTCCCTTGGTTTTCTCTAACCCTACTGGTCCGATATATATACTGTCCATCCTATCTCTCTCGGATTTCACTCGGGTTTGTCTAAGTGTGCAAGTTTTTCCAAAACTTCTCTCTTCATCATGGTTTACTCTAAGATCACCTCTCGCATTGGTGGACATTATCGTCTTCCTCCTCCCGAGGAGGGCTGCCAAGCCGCTGCCAGAGCTGGCGTTCTCCATCTTGGCATGCATCGTGACCAGAGCCAGAGTCCTCCTCCTCATCTTCGTCAGTCTCCTCAGACCCCAACTGGAAGAACTCCTGATGCATCTCACCCTTCGGTTTCCTGGACAGTCTTCGCGACACCATCCTGGTGGCTGACTGGCGGATCACTTGCCTCACTAGCCACATGGATGATATGCACTCTCTCCTAGTCCGTACTCACAACACTCTGACCAACCTCATCAAGGAGGTCCGGAACATGCAGAGCCACCCTCCAGGGTTTGGCGCTCCTGGTCCGTCCATCGCTATCACGGAGGAAGATACATAGGAGGACAGCACTGCTTCCATGGATAGTGAGGAGTTTCAGGATACCGTGACGAAGCTGATGGAGGATTTTGACGTGCCTTCCCATTCAAAGGGGGAGAAGTAAAAATTTCATCTTTTTTAGTTTTTCTTTTTTTCTTTTCTTTTCTGCATGATAACTTTTGATGGACAATATTTTTTCTTTGGTATTGGGTTGTAAGTGCATAAGCACAGATTATTTGGATGCTTGTTTTGATTATTAGGTATTTATTTTGGTTGCTTGGATCTGGAAAAGGATGGAAATTGATTCCTTGTTCCAAGCAACACATTTAGTCTAACTCTTGGTTATATTTGTTTCTAGTGTGTGTTCGTTTGTGATAACTACCTGCAAGACAAAAAGAATGAAAAAGTTATGTGTTGAATGGGAATGCCCAAAGGGGGAGAATGTAAGTATATTGGGTTATTACCACTCAACACATAACTTTCCCACAGCTAATAGGAAAGCACAAGTTGCAGAAAACCAGGATAAGGACTCCTCCAAGTTTCCCAGTGACTTAAGTAGTCAAAGAAGCATGCAAGATCTGAAGAGGAAAATCTGGCAAAATCGCTCTCACTGATCTTGTATTCATTCCATCATTATCTTTGATATGCATATCGACTAAATGATTTAATGATGCATATCAAATAAATGATTGGTTTTGCTGAAAGTTAGGAAGTATTGAGTTTTGATTGTTTATCAAATCAGTTTTAAAAGGCTTCCTATATTTTGATCTTGATTGATTTTGAAAAGGAGATTTGATTGAGGGGGAGTATTGCTCCTCTATAAAAAGGCTTTGAAAACTGATTTCACTGTAGGGTTTTTAGGTATCAAAGTTGCTCTTCTTTGTGCTGCACAAGTTTACTCAAATCTTTTACTGAAAAACTCTCGTTGCTTGTTTCATGTATTCTCTTGCATACTTTATCACTTTTATAATTCATTCTTAAGATCAGTGAGATGGTCAAGTGCAAGGAAGATTGAAGATTGATTTGTTTTCATGTTGAGTTGTTTGAGTCAGAAGTTAGAACAGTCGTAAAACAAGTTAGCACTTGGCTAATTGAAAGTGATTGTTTTGAACAACACTACTTGTAAACTGTAAACTTGATTGTTTCATATTGGACTGATTTTTTGTGTTGGCTACGTCAAAAGCCACGCAGTGAAGTTTCCTTAGTGGAGAGGTTGACACTGTGTTAGCAATTCCTGTGTACTTCTTGATAAAGCCATTTCCTGTCAAGCAGTTCTATCAATCATATTGCAATATTGTTCTGTTTGGTATTTTCAAAAAGAGTCCATTGCTTGGTCCTCATTGCCTTTATGGTAGATCACTTTTCTTATTGTGTTGTGTCTACTGACAGGATACATGAGACTGTAGACTCTTTTCTTACTTGCATACTTGATGGTTAATTAGATATCCCATTTCTTTGGTTTTTTTGTTTCCTTTTTTTTCCTTTGTTTCTTTCTTTTTATCTTGCTGTGCTGTTTAGATTCCATGATTTAGTGTTATATATATGTCTTACAATTTATATGATTTGAAAGACATGGTAGATTATTTTGATTTATGTTTCTGCATTCCTCTCTTAAGAAGCCAGTGCAAGTTCAGGGCTCTTTTGTCACTTCAAAAATTCTTTTGGTGTACGTGTTTGTTAATTTATGAGTACCAATTTATCCTGGACACGAATACCGGACCTTTACGTATTGGTTATATACTTCAAATTGCTTTTTCCTCTGCATTCTGTTAGATCAAGCATATCTCTGTTATCTGGGTTGCATATTGAGTTACAGACTAGTCCACTGTACTAAATTTAACTTTTGTGATGCATTAAAGACCTTATTCTTAATTGGTTGGCATATCAACTTGTTGTGACTGAAATTTTAATAGCTGCTCAAAGATGAGGGTTTACTTTGATGAATATTGGTTGAGCTAGCTATATATTTTATACAACCATGAATATCTAACCCCGAGCATCATCATGATTGAAATCTTATCCTCAAGTGGTCTATCATTTTCACTTTTTATCTTAAAACCTTCATGATTTCTAAAATGAGAACAGCAAGGACGGAGCCAGGATTTCGAAGTAGACTGGGCTAAGCTTCCATTTGATAAAACTTCCTAAATATGTGAATATAAATAAATTAAAGGGGAAATGATCATTTACCCGATTTTAGGCTAAAAATTGCCCACTTGCTCCACCAACTGTTTTTTAACCTCATTTACCCAAAACACTCTAAGGGATTATTTCCCCTTTACCCAATTAATTCTTTTTTCTTTTTTTTTGAGACTTTTTTGCCCTCTCCTTCTTTCTCACTTAGAGAGAGAAGTCACCTTCCACCTTGCTGTGCTCCGGTGACCAGTGGCCGGCGCGGTCTCCGGCGACCGGTGACCGGACTCCGGCGAACGGTGACCGGATTCCGGGAACCGGTAACCGAAATCCGGCGACCGATGACTGGAATCCGGAATCCGGCTATTATTGCCCCCCAGTAATCATATTACTGCCCCCCAGTAATCATATTATTGCCTCCCAAAAATCATATTATTGTCATCCAGTGAATTGTATGAACTCCCAAAACCAAAATGAATACACTACAGGAACAATTGATCAATTTATAATCATATTACTGCCCCCCAGTAATCATATTACTGCCCCCCAATACAAAGTCCAATGTTTCTACTGCCTCCCAATAGACCACCAAAAATGCACATTTTTGTAGGATTCACAAATAATTTGACTTTAATACACAGAAAACAATAGGTAACTTATCAAAACACCACACTATAGTGATCCATGTCCCTCATATCAAAGTCTACTGGGGGCCAATAATGTGTCTACTGTCCCCCAGCAGACCATCAAACAAACCCCACAGTTACAGTGCAATTCCTTCCTCATTCCCGGGGTTCACAATGTACAAAAAAAAAAAAAAAAAAATTGATCTGGGCACCAGATCAGAATGATTGGGGACGAATCGGACCGGCAAATCTTGAACTCGATATCGGACAGGCAGGTCTTCAAGCTTTGGGCCGATGAGCTCGTCTCCTGCGGCTTCTTCCTCCACCGCACCTCCGCCGACCTCAACCTCAACCACCTTGAGTCTTCGTCGCCGTCGGGTTACCCAAGGAAGACCCGGCCAAGATTCAGATGGAGAAACAGATCTGAGTTGTCCCAAAATCCGCCGGAAAGGTTTCGTCACCGTCATTGGCTTGCCGGGCGACGACTTCTGCAGTGAAATCTTCACCGCCCTGGATCGGATTCTTGGGCTCCGACGTTCCAACGAGGAGGAGCAGGTGAGAGAGAGAGAGAGAGAGAAAGAGAGAGAGAGAGAGTCTGAGATAGAGTCCGGTAGGAGGAGAGAGAGAATTTTGTACTTTAATAATTTGTTTGGGGGTGAAAATGTCATTTGCGATTAAATTGGGTAAATGGGGTCAAATAACTCTTAGTGGAGCAAGTGGGCATTTTTTAGGTTAAAATTGGGTAAGTGGTCACGGCCCCTAAATTAAATTTTGTACGTACAATTCAAAATCAACTTATTAGACCAAGTAGATTTTATTGCTATATATATAAAAAATGATAAAGTTAAATGGGGTCGTCTTGGGTACCTTGGTGTTTGTCATACCCTTATTTTTTTATTTTTTTTTACTTTTAGTAAATTAATATAGTGGAAACCTACTGAACTGGTCAACGGGTTACCCAATTAAATATCGACATGTGTCATTTTTAAAAATAAAATTTACCATATTAACAACACACTCTTTCTTGATATGTAACATTGTTAAAAACCATGTAACAAGTATTGTCAAAATAATAAATTACACATAGTTGAACTACAATTACGACTTATAACAACAGTTGTCGTGGTTATTGTAATTGAGTGGTCAAAGATGTAAATATCATATTTGGACAACTTTTATCAAATTTAGAACCTTGATTATCAAGTGGAGAAGCTCCTTACAATACTGAGTTGTTACATATCTTTTGGTCTAATTTTAATTTTACCATGTTCACAACACAAATGTTGTCGGAATTGTAAAATGGTTGGTAATCTTGTAAATGGTATAGTTTTTGAAGTAATTACTACAATCAGAACAAAAGTTACCGCTTTTACACCAATAGTTACGAGTAATGGTAAAATATGTAGTCATTGAATAATTATTCCATTAATGATAAAAATTTAAAAATTTACCACTTTGACAACAAATTTGTTGTTGCACTTGTTAAATTGTCCATAAATTAGTACACTAGTTTAGGTTGAGTAATTACTATAAATAGGACAAAAGTTACCGCTTTTACATCAATTGTTGTGATTGTGGTAAAATGTGTAGTCATTGTAGTAATCATTTCATTAATGATAAAAACATAAAGATTTACCACTCTAACAAAAAATTTGTTGTCATACTTGTTAAATTGTCTATAAATTAGTACATTAGTTTAGGTGGAGTAATTACTACAAATAGAACAAAAGTTATTGCTTTTACATCAAGTGTTGTGGGTTGTGATAAAATGTGTAGTCATTGTAATAATAATTTCACTAATGATAAAAAGATAAAGATTCATACATGTTCTATTTTATATAATATTTATCACTTTGAGGACTCATGTAACCACTTTGAGGACACATGTGGTAACTAGAAAAAAAAATCCGCATTAAAGTAAATAAGGTCTTCGTTAGAGAAAAGTAGGTTCTCATTTGAGTAATTAAGTCCTAAAAGTGGTAATTGTAATAAGTTCTCATTAGAGTAAAGTAGATTCTCATTTGAGTAAATAAGTCCTAAAGTAGGTTCTCATTTCACTACATTTAAAACAAATATTATTTATTTTTACACTAATTGTTGTCGTTGTAAAATGCATGTAAAAAGAATTATATTTGGTTAAGGAAAATACTAATGATATAATTAATTGGTAATAAAGATTACTTAACTAATACTAATTTTGCTAACTTAGGTTAGAAGGTTTTTGGTTTTTAATAAGGAAAAAAATGTAATTTTCAATTGTGTAATATATTGTCCATTAATAACAAGCATTAATCAAGCATTAATTCACTAATAATAAAATTAATTAGTAATATAGACTATTTAACTAAAAGTAATTCGGTGAACCTAGGATAGAAGGTTCTTTTAATTTGTTTTTGAAAAAGGAAAAATCATAATTGTCAATTGTCAATTGATAATCAAACATTAATTGGCTTTATTGTTTTCACTATCTTTATTGTTTTCAATTCAATCAGTAATTTGTGTTACCAAAAAATTAGAAAGGCTAAGGGCTAAACAAGTTACCAATTTGTTAAATATTTTGAACCATTGGATATATTACTAATCCAATGGTCCAAAATATTTAATAAAATGAGGGTATGGAAAACACCAAGGTACCCAAGAATTCTCCAAAGTTAAATATGCAATCTGATGACCTAATCTTAAGCTGTGCTCTACGATTCTTTGTAGCAAATTCGTCAATTATTGACCCCTCGCTCTACGATTTTATCTTTATGTTCTTTATGTTTTAGTGAGCTTTATCTATAAGTTTTTATGACTAATCAAGGTTTTGAATTCTCTTCTAATTACAACACAGGCTATTGCTATTGAATTCTAGACTATTTAACTAGTGATAAAGTAATTTGAGATTCACATCCAAAACCAATTGGCGATGGATGGAGTGGCCAAAACCCTTATAAACTCATAGGCAATGTCCCATTTTTCCCATGTGGGATGTATAATCTCAACACGCCCCCATACATGTGGCGAATTTTCAAGCCATACACGTGTACAACATTGGGTGACGTGGAGCACGTGTGGCCGTGAGGCATGCAAATGTGGAATAACCCTCTCTGATACCATGAAGAAAAATGGAATTTGATTGATTGAAGATTGTTTACAGTAGAATGCTATTTATACAACAAGTCAACAACTGATAAAGACCTAGCTACTACTAAACAATGGGTCACATGCATGTGCTTTCTGAAGGAGTGGTCTGGTGTGATATTGAAGTGTGTGGTTTGGTTTGACCAAGGAGCACGGGTTGTCTTCCAATTGTCTTGTGCTGGAGTGTGTGTTGTCTTCTTGTGCAGCCTTGTAATCTTGTGATTTGCTTCTAGTAATGTCTTCATCTTATCAACTAGGCTAAAATAGATATGGATGTGATATTTAGGATGACTAAGCCTTAATTAAAAAAATAAAAATAAATTGCCTGTGCTACAGCCCAGTTAAGATAGCATAATCCTCCGTCCTTCAGACCAGCCTTTAGTGAACTCGTTCTGATGTTGATGAATTGCAGCCTATTCCTGTTATGATACAGTGGCTGTAAGTGAATTGCCCATGAAGCCTATTCCTGTTATCTTGAATGGTCAGCTTTGTTGGTGGTTGAGCCTCCAAATTCGTGCTGTTATTGTTTCTGAATGAAAGGATCACATAACTCGCATCTGACTTACCATTACTGATTAGCCATGCAAAAGAAGGTGCTAGCCAGATAGCTGGGGAACAGTTGGAACACGTACCATTTGCAGTGAAATATCAAAGCCAGGTACTTACCTTACCAAAACAAATAAATAACTTGATCAACATGGGGAGTGATCAACTCCCTATTTTATGCATGCCTTGCCTTGGTTTTGAACTTTTGATAAAGCAAAAGAAAAGCCATCAACCAAGAAAAACAAAAGTGAGAGAGAGGAAACCAAGTTATTGAATATTGACCTGAAACCGGGCACATGAGACGAGTACGAGTACTATATATATATTATTATTTTTTGTTATCAGTGGCCAAACAGTTCCATCAGGGTTCCATCTTATGCTTTCTTTGGCGGTTTCTGAAATTTAGGAACTTGGCTAAGGAATACATGGCTTGAGCTGATTAAGGTTGACCTTCTCTACATTTGTTTCTTTTTAATTTCTATGATTTCGATTCCATTGTTCCACAAGAATAAGTTTCTTCTGTACTTTTTTGAAGAAAGAACCAATGCTGTGATAAATATCCTTAATGGTTCTTCTTGCCCCTGTGAAAACAGAGGGTTTTTTAATTTTTAATTTTATTTTGTTGGGAGGGGTGATAAAAAGAAAAGGTTGAATCATATTTGGTGCTGAACATGATGGTCATGCTACAAGTCACAATTTATGTCGGGTCTTTCTATTGTACCCAGCATATTTTTAAATTGACCCAGCAATAATATTTTATGTCAAAGTTTTCCAACTTTGTCCTTGTATATGTGCAAAAGCAAAGAAAAAAGAATTGCGGTACACGTGGAGTTCCTCAGTCAACCGTCGCCAGCGGCTCATCTTTCCCCTCGCCTCCAGCGGCATACTCTCTGTCTTTCATTCTTTTCTTTCTCTCTCTCTTCCTACTCTAGTATGCAGCTACATAATGAAAATTATATTCATGGTTTTGCGAAGTGGTTGATTTGTATGCTATTGTTGATTGATGTTCATTCTCTATTAATTTCTTAACTAGTTTTGCAACTGCAAATTGATTTTTTTGTTAAACAGCGACAAGCGTGGCCCGTGGCCCACCATTGTACAGATATTGTCCCAACTTAACCACCCATTAGGTGTTGGGTTTTAATCACAAAAGGCCTCGGTACAATTGGGTGAGATCCACCCACTTATAAGTTATATTTTATTTGTCACTTTTCCAATGTGGGATCTTTCCTCTCCAACACGCCCCCTCACGTGCAACCTAGCTCTAGGTCTGCACGTGAAATTCATTCATCCAATTCCCATATTGGAAATTGGGACACAAGCCTCATATCAGAGACTTGGTCAATACAATCCAAGGCCCACATTCATTGGACACTTGGTAATTTCAATGGCAATACAGGGAACCCCAATTTGGGCTCATGATACGTGCCTACGTGGAGACGCAATTGGAGAAGGACCCGCTTTGATACCATGTTAAACAGCGACAAGCGTGGCCCGTGGCCCACCATTGTACCGATATTGTCCCAACTTAACCACCCATTAGGTGTTGGGTTTTAATCACAAAAGGCCTCGGTACAATTGGGTGAGATCCACCCACTTATAAGTTATATTTTATTTGTCACTTTTTCAATGTGGGATCTTTCCTCTCCAACATTTTTAACTATCAATTTGACGTGTCTCTGCAGATCTTTTATCACCCTGGCAATTGTTTCTTTCATGTAGCCAAACCATTTTATCATCGGCTTCTGTGTCTCTTTTTGGGTTAGTATCACAGTTTCTCTCTGAGCCATTTACATATACATATTACACACACCTCATATGACGAAAACTCAGACCTTTCCCTCTATATATAAAAAACCCATCTCTAATAACCTCTTTTATCCAACTATTTTGGTCCAATATATATACATAATAATGTAATATACCTATCGCTTTTGAGAAAGGTTGGGACACTTGACAAGAATGGCTTCTTTTTGTTCTGCTAGGAGAAGAAGCAGCATTTTCTTCTTGTTTTTCATCTAGGAGCACTCTCCCTCGAAGAAGTTTGCTTGCTGGGTGTATTTTTCAAAAGGGTAAATTTGGAAAGTTCAACACAATATTCTAGGGTTGGGTGTGTTGGCGCGTCTTGGAGAAGTTCCGATTGGAGTCCACCCAAAATACAAATAAAAGCTATCTCCAGTCGCATTCTCCACCCGCAGTACTAAAAGAGACTTTCTTTGATTTGGTGAAGAATACAGCTGGAATAGCTTTGATTTGTATTATGAGTTGATTATGTATAATAAGAATGCAATGCAACATCTGGAGAGGTTGGACATGGCATTTGAGGATCTTAAGATAAAGTTTGGGAATTTGCATGTGATATGTAGGAAACAGTGCTTTGGGACTGAAAAAGGGGTTAAAATTCTAAGAGAAGAAGAAGCTGCAAAGCCACAGAAGTTGCTTTTAATTGGTGTTCAAATTAGAAGCAATGAGAAGCTCAATAAGTTACCAAAATAGTCATGCGCTCCTCTCAATTCAGGTTCTATGGCTCTAAGATATTATGCTCATTGTAATGTGCTGTTCCCATAGTTTTAGAGATTGTGCTGGGTGCCTCTATATGTTCTGTTTCTAATGAAGATCAGTTTTTCTTGTTGTTTGTACTTTAGAATAATATGACGATCTGAATTATTCAGACGATGTAATTCTTCATTGTAAATTTGTAATGTATATTAGGTAAGCTACAAGTTTCGGTTCTATCTTTACTAATTGATGAATGGATTTGTGAATCTTTTTACATTTTCTTTTATTACTGGCCGGTGGCAACCATTGTCCGAACTTGAGAACTTTTCCCCTTCACTGTTGTAATACAAGAGTTGTTTTGAAAGGAGCAGGCTTCTTGGTTTCTCGTGAATATAATTAGTCAAGTCCCTTTCATGCCCATGTGGCCTCTTGAGCCAGTAGCATGCTCCCTGTATATGATCCTGACTTATCATCTGATGACTCTCGTTTCTTTGTAAGTGGAACATTGAATTCCTTTCGCACCTTCATTTCCAAAGGTAAGAGAATGTGCATCCATTTGCAAATTCATGTCCGCAGTTGACATATTGAAGATGTCTTAGCTGGAAAGCAGTTGGAGGATGGCAGGACCCTTGCATAAAGGAGTTGACTTTTATGGGCTGTGTTTTGGTGGGGGGGGGGGGGGGGGGAGGGATGGAATGAAGGAGCCAACTCTTCGCCTTCTCCTCAGGCTTCGTGGTGGTATGCAGATATTTTTGAAGACCTTGACAAGGACGACCATCAATTATGTAATTCTCAGCATATCATTGTAGCCACAAGAAGAATTTTTTTGTTATCGTGTCGTATATCTATGTAGACCATTTTGCTGCACAGGCTACTTGTTATGCACCCTATGTTAGGTGAAGAAAGGGATTTTATTGGATAGCATAGTTAGTTATCTCAAAATTGCCATATTCTTTCTAGCTATGCTGGTTGCATTCAATGATTTAGTGTTATTGTTCGTACAGAAATTCATTTGGTTCGAGTAATCAGAGATGTGATAGATTCTTTTGAGTCATTTTTTCACACTGCTTTGTGACGAAGCCAATGCTAGTTCAGGGCTTCTGTAGTGACTTCAATAACTGCTTTTGGTGTTCTGGCAATTTATTAGTACAAATTTATTCTGGACATGAAGACCTAACCTTTACATCTTGGTACTGTATATACTAAGAAATGGTTTCTCCTCTGCATTAGCACTGATTCTTGAGTACCAATTTATAGTACTGATATCTGTTACCTGGGTTGAAGTTGCATTTTGACTAGTCTCTGTGTGCTTGTTTTAGTTAAAATAACTTTGTATAGATGAACTGAAGATTTGGAAACACTTGAATATGCGTTGTCTGGTGTAGGGGGTATATAAGGTGCAACGGCTGGGCTGGTGAGAAATCCTTCAAAGGCTAATTGTTTATCGCTGAATCAGAATTTGCCTAGCCAGTTGAGCTTCAGGGTAGTAAATAAAGTTGCAGGTTCTTAATTCATAGGGAACATTTACTTGTGTCTCATATATTTAATATATCCTGTTAATGGAAATTTTGTAGACTAGATTGATCTGTTGCTATTTATCAATCACTTTTCTAAACTGGCAGTCATTCATTGTACCCTTGTTCATTGCAGCTCATATAACACAGGATGATTTTGTTAAAGTTTAAGTAGTATAAAAAGGGCAAATACTTAAAAGATTCATTGACAGTAGATATATGACCAAAAAAGAAAAGATTTACAGTATATATCACTGAGAGTAGATCGATGAACAAACTATAATAATGCCAACTGTTGGTGTCATTTCTTTCTGGACTAATGCTGTTGGGGATTTCACATGATAACATCAGTTTTTGCTTCTTTGTTAGGAAAATAACAGATCCCAACCAAAGGTTTTGATCAGTCAATTGAGTTGAACCAAATTGTTTATACCCTTTGTACCAGGATTTGCATACACAGCTACAGTGTATAATGGAGGGAGTGGAAGCCTTGGGAATATCTGAAAAGACAATATGTTGAGCAAGGTATCATGATCAATGCTGTTCCTATTGTTGCTGTTGAGGCCCTCAAAGTTGCGGCAGGCATGGATAAAGTAAGTATTACGTGTGAGAGAGGACCAAGACTTGCATACGCTCCTGCAGCACTAGATGCTTCAAAGATAGCCTCGGCAGTATCTTAAAGTATATATATATGATCTCGGTTGGAAGCTCTGGAGTATCAACTTCTATGTATCTCTTCTTTTTAGTCTGAATCTGAAGGTCTATCTGTTATGCTAATGAATGGCTAAACTAAAAGGCAAATATTTGATAGTCTGGCCAGTATAAATAACAAGACAGGTTCCTCATTCTACATGGTTTCCTAGTTTTTTAAATATATTGAAATTTGATAGTGGCTGGAGGTCTAAATTACAAGACATGGGGGTTTCCTTCTACAAGATTTCCTAATTATTTCTCCATTAGTATTGGATGTTTCTTGAAACAAATTTGATCTTCAGATATCGTATACATCTCCATAATTGGGGTTGCAAGGGTGCGGGCCGGGAGAATGAAGAATCAAAAGCCAGTTAGAGAAATGGCCGCTTGAAACTCTTGCCATATGAAATTTGATCTTATAAAAAAATATGTTCTTAAATCTCAATTATTTGTATGCTTGAACTATATACTTGTTCCTGAAGATACTTCTTGCCCTGGATAGGCCATATCGGTTTCGTTCAAATTAGAAGAACCCTTAATTGTTTCAGTTTGTTAAAAATGAACATGACATGATGCCATATGTCCTCTCTCACAACCTCCATTCAAGATTAATGACCCTAATTTTAATTCATATAGTTTCAGTTTTGATACAATACAGGGTGCATTTAAAGCTTGAAACAATATCTTCAAATACATATAAAGTTTTATTCATATACATTAACATAGATAATATCCACAAGCAGTCAAAAGCTGTTAGTTTTATACTTTATTACGATATAATTGCACTTGAGATAGGACACGTGAGGCGCACGTACTATCTTTTAAATCTATTGTTGAAATCCCACATCGCGAAACAGCGGCAAGGCAAGACTGTTCATATGGGAAAACCTCTCAGAGCAGCTTGTCCCTTCGGGGACATCCGATAAAATTGGAACGATACAGAGAAGATTAGCATGGCCCCTGCGCAAGGATGACACGCATAAATCGAGAAATGGTCCAAATTTTTTTTTCCCAAATCCACCTCCTTTTTCTGCATCTCCTTCTCTTCTGATTCGAGATACTTAACCTTCGCGTTGTGGGTTTTCGTTTTTCTTTCATTCTATTTGCTTTTTGTGACTTCCAAGCATCAGTGACTCGGTGCTTCACGATATATGGATACATATCACAAACTGAAATTGATGCTCACTAGATGTTCGATGAAATGCCTGTGAGACATTGCTATTTTTGTTTTTTCATTATTATTATTATTTGAACTGGGTATTCCCTAGATTAAGTCTAGTTCTGGGGGTTGAAAAAAAAAAAAACAATGCAGATATACGCATCCTATTGAGAAACTTAAACACAGTCATGTTCATGATGGTTTTGAACTTTTGATGTACTGCAAATTTCTTACTCTCTATTCCTGTTACAAGGAAGTTACTTGGCAGCATACAATGCCATTGTGAACTTATTGTTTATATATCATTGTAAACCCATGCCCGAGTAGTCATACTGGCGTTTGTTTGTGTTACTTCTTTGGGAGAGATCTGGGGTGGCGCATGAAAACTGAGCATGGAGTGGATCATCATGCTGTGCTGTGGTTCATGTTGTCACCACCAAAGATGAGAAGCCCCTTTTCTAGCTCGCTTTATATGATTCGAGGTGAACTACGAGTTTAAGCATGCAATTTCAATAATTCTAAAGGTTATCTCTCGGTTGTTTAAAGTTCGGTTGTTTAAAGTTTTATGAATGTAAATTTTAAAGCAATCCCGGAGTAGCAGTCGGAGAAGGAATGCGTATTCCTCTTGAACAGGAAGCAGCTGAAGGAGTGATGCAGCCTGACTGAGATCACCTAGCCAGCCGAGCATTTGTGTTCTCTAGTTTCAAGAAGCTAAGGGAGTGTTTCATTTTCTTTGGTCAATAATCTGTAACTTTAACTGATGAAAAAGCACTCAAGCTTGACAAGAAAACCGTCCAGGTACGTACTGATTTTAATTTTTGAACGTCTGCTTGAATTACTTCAGGGCCAGAGATGAGTAACATTGATGCTTCCATGATTAAACTCAATCTATTACATTCTATTTTCTTATCTGAGCTCAATCTTTTACTTTGTTAAAAACCTGTACAGCTAGACTACATAAAACTGAGTTAATGATCATGCGTACAATACATAAACCAAGAACTTAAGAAGATTATAAATTCTAAAACTTGCTTTAAATTATCGGAGTATGCATCCCCCGGCAATATACATGCTGTTTCTCTTTGTCTGTAAGGTCAAAAAGTGGTTAAAGCAACACTCAGAGAGAAAGAGCTGATATAATTAATTTAATAGGTTTCAGATTTTAGCTGTTCAGCTTATTGCCTGATCTACATACCAATGGTTATGAGAATGTATTACATTGCTATCAAAAACCAACCAAATCAATTAACGATCGAAGAGAAATGGAGAAGTCTTTCTCTTGATGTTTGCTTAAATTTGCTAGCTGAAACAAGTTATTAGAGAATGTATCAGGAATTGGCTAACAATGGATATCAAGCTAACAGTATTATTTCAAAAAAGCTCATGTTCTGTGACTCTTCATTATAATAACATTATTAATGATATATCTCAGGGATCCTTTTTTAGTTGCAGGGTTCAATTAAAGAAGCTTCTTTCTTTTGATGCTGCCTTTCCATGCATTTGTGGCCTCTTGAGCCCTCACCAACATTTGATGAATCTCATTTTTTGCGGTGCAGCAGTAGAGTATTCGACTTTCACAACTGACTAGAAGTTTACTGCCCTATCTGACTTGGTTCCAAATTCAATTGCTTCTAGTGCCATCTATCGATCAACATAAGCAAGCATTAAAGATGGCCTCAATGAAATGAACCCATTGGATAATCAAATCCAAACTCTAGCTTCTTCAGCCATCTGGGGCAACTCTTGAAATGAGGACTCATTCAGATGTATGCTATTATTATTAACAGATATATATATATATATATATATGATCTCAGAATTCGGGACCCCAATTCTCTTGTTGGCCTCAGAATGGCCATTGATGCTCATTATCAAATGTTACTATCTATTTGAGATTGTAAAGTAATGTTCTGAATTAGTGTATGTATTATAAAAACTTATGAGAATGCATAATCAAATTTTATTGACAGATTATAAATGATAAAAAAAAACAAGTTGAAAGAAAGAGAGCTCCAATTATAAACAGGCACAAACATAGGCAGAAGCAAATTACTCTTGTCAATCGGACTCTTAACTCCAGATTAATAACAATCAATTCCCATGCCATGTTGTATCAAATTAACAACACATGATCCATACTTGATTAAACTTCATATCAAACTGCATTTAAATTGGTAGATAGTACAGTTTACCAGAAGCACTAGTAACAAGCTACATGTCTCAGCCATACTAGGCAACACCAGACTTGAATAAAAACCAAGACTAAAAAGTTAACCTAAGCAGATTGGAAAAGAGAGTATCATTGGCAGTATCTAAGGGAAGCCAAATTTCAATTGTCCTTTGCAGACAACCAATCCATTGAAAATGGGCTTTGCAGACAAATTTTCAATAGCGATTCTCAGCAAAAGGACGATCCACAGTGATAAACTTCAAGCCTTCATACTATGCCATCTCCACTAAAATTTTCATTTGTATCAACATCAGCAGATCTAAAAGTGCAAAATAACATTATACTATAATCTAAAGCCGAAGGTCCTTGACTGTTCATCCCTGTTCATTCAACTGTTCAGGAGTGAACAGTAAAATGACGACTTTGCCCTCCCTTTTTTTCTTAAGCTACAGCTCTAGATATTATCTGTCTCTCACTCTCTACCCCAACAGCTATACGTCTTCTGTAGCACAATCCTGAGAGTTCAAGAACGATCCAGAGAGCCATGGAGAGAATTAGTGGGAGAGAGATAGAGTGAGAGAGAGGTGAAATTCAGGAAAGATAAAGAATTCATCTCAGCACGATGTTAGTTGCTCTTCATCCCGCAACTGATCGGAGAGGCACACAGAGAAAGAAGTGGGAGAGGGATATGGGTTTTGATCGACTACAGCCCCAAATTTCTAATCGTTAGTTTTTTTTCCCTTGATTGTCTTATTCTGATGTGGAATATGTATTGGGTTTGATTTGTGTCTTTGGTTTACAGTTTTGATTGGGGTTTTTGCTGTGGTTGGTTTTGAATTGAATTGGGTTTCGATTTTGTAGGGGTATTGTTCGGTTTTGCTGTGAGGAGGAAGAGGACCTGCGTTTTGGATAACTCTGCGTTTTGAGCCAAGGAAAAGATGATGGATTTGCGTATAGGGTTGTGATCGATACTTAGTTTTTGGGGTTAAGTTCAGGTGATTTCGATTTTGATTGAAATATTGAAATTCTGGTTTTGATTCAGAGTGTATTGATTGCACTTTCTTGAAAAGAAAGGAAAATGACGTATTTAAGTGTTTAGAGCAGGCGAAACACAACAAAGAATATCAGGAGAGCCATAAGAAGCTTTTTGCTATAACGACTAAATTTATTTTAGTTTCCCACCCAGCTCATGCTTCTTGGTATATCTTAATATATTAAGATTAGTTGCTCTTGATTTCTCATTCTTTCGTTTGATCTTGGACTGCAGCTATGGTTCTTGCATCAGTGAGAACTTGGTGAGCTTTCAGCTAAGTAAGATCAATGTCAATATCATTGTTATGCATCTGTTGCTCATATACCCAAAGGGATTTCGTTTAACTTTAGCTATATTATTATCTTCTTGACAGCGATTGATCCCAAATTCGTTTTCTTCATTTTCCAGGGTTTGTAAAAGTCCAAGCATTAAGATACAGAAGACAACAGGACAAATCAATCTTTGTTTGTTTTGGAAAAGGTAGATATTACGATTTTGATTGATAACATTGATTACAACAAATTGAATGTCTTTGCCTTGATAGAACTTAATTTCTGAGCTTTTACTATGTCTAAAAACAAAAGCTTCTGTTGTCTCTTTCTTTTCTTAATTAAACGTTTAGGGTAAGGACAAAATCGAATCAAATACAAGAGGGGAGTCAATTATCATATTATTCAATTGTTTATATATGAAATTTACTCTGATTTTGTAGCCTTTGGTCTACTTTTTGAATAGTTTGAACAGCCAAACTCTTTTGGTACTCTTGGATACAAAAAGCGAACTAAAGGAAATAAAAAAAAAAGATCTGGTTTTTAATCTAATTTATGTTTGTTATCATTTAGTAAGGGATGATTTTTTTTTCTAATGCAGGATCTGTTCTGTGTCTTGGACTGTTTGGTTTTGGTGAAAGCAGGTTTGGTTTAAGCAAATTATAATTTGAAAACAGGTAAGAACATTGCTCGATTTGTGATTTTTCTAGATCAATTCTGGTTTGTAGTTTTCAATTGAATTAATGGTTAACTAATTTTGGATGCGATTTTGATGTTTTTCTAATTTTTTTTATTTCTTTTGATTGATTGATAGCATTATGTAGGAGCATGATTTGCAAGGTCTTCAAAATCTGTTAGCACAAATTGATATTTAGCTTTCTGTCAGTTTTTCAGTTCAAGTTAGAATTTTTAACTATATGATATAATGCTTTGGGTTTCATAACAAAATTGTTTCAGTTGTCTTTATTGAATTTTGCCCTTTGATAATTCAGATGTTTGAAGCTAGGTTTGAGCCAATTTTTGCTGTTATTGTGAAAGGTGACAAAATCATTTTAGTAAGACCTGTAGTTGGGTACCTAACAAAATGTATCAAAAACTGAGATAATGTTTTAGAGGATTGTTCTGCATATGCTTAATTTGTGTTTTGGCTGCTGTACTTATTTGATTTCTTTGGATACAATTTGTTTTTTGAGTTTAATCTTTTTGTTCATTTTTTTTTTTACTTGCTGCATGTATTTGTTTTGTTTTGTTTTCAAATGATCTATAATCTATTTGTGACCTCTAATCTAAAGTTTTATGTCTGCAGTCTTTGATTTGATTCAAAATTTTAAATTTTCATCATAAAGTTCACTAAAATTCAAACCTCATATTGTTTCAGTAAATTCTTCAGTTTGACAGGTTAATTAATTATATGTAATAATCTATAGCTTCATTAACTAACTATCCTGCTGAATTGAATAGTTTTTGTTGGTTCCTACTAAATACGCTATAGTTTTTTAAACTCCTAGAGGCAGTGGTTTGGGAGTTTAAGGATTTTGCTAACCAACTCTAGCATCTTCCGCAGCTGCAACTGAAACAATCACCTTTTGAACAACCGGAGCACTTACTATTTTGAACAACTTTCAGCAGCAACTTTTGCTAGATTAACTAACCTTTTTGTTGAGCTAGCATTTTTGCACCAGCTCCAGTTGAATGGACTTCAACCAAAAGGTAAAATATGCAAAAAACTCTTCACTATTTCAATAATATGTAATAATTTCCCTTTTGTATTTCATTGTTCTAATTCATTGATAAAAACATATTCCGCAGCAAAGCGCGGGTAAGTTTTCTAGTATTCTACATATACTAATGTGGTCGCACTGTTCATCCATGTTCATCACTGTTCATAGGACAGTGGAGTGACGGTTTTACCCTCCGTTCTTTCTCCTATCGTTCTGCAAGCTTCTCATACGGTTCTGCTCTTCCTTTTTTCCCCCCCTACTGTTCTACAAGTTTCCCTATTGTTCTACAAGCTTTTCGCATTAGATTGTTGCCGACGAAATAATCTAGAGAGAGAGAGAGAGAGAGAGAGAGAGAGAGCGTGAATTTTTTCGTTTTGCAAGAAGAGATAGACAGATCGGTTGTTGCTGTGGTTGACAGTTGTATGGGAGCTAGGCTCTTCGATCTAATCTTGGTGCGTTTCTCTTATCTTTATCGCTTTCTGTTTGTGATTGAGGGTTCTTCCCCCGAGTTGTATGTTAAAGTAAAAAGGCCTGAGTTTTTGTAGTGTGTTCTGGAAGCCTCCATCGAGTGCAGCCAGATACAAACGGTTCATTCTACTTTTGGTTGGGTGGAGAGTGAGAGACTGTGAAAGGAGAAGAGGAGCAATCGATCTGGATTCGTTTGTTATTTACTATATACGAAAGTTGAGTTCCACTGTTCTACTGTTACTGTTCCTAAGGCAACAGTAAGGAACAGTCGTGGGGCTTAGGAACAATTCGTGGGGATTGAAAAGACCGTTCTGCCGTCTTTTGAGATTGTGTTTTTGTTCCGCTGTGTGTCGATCTGATCTTCTTCTCTCTTCTAGAGCCGTCTGTACTCTAATCCCTCACACGCAAATCAAAATCCACCTCAATACCCAAAAAACAGTACAAAAAAGAGCAACTCAAAGAGTCACAGAACATAGTAGAGAGTCAAAATCCACCTCACAAAGAACTGTGTTGACGACCATAACTTCCAAAACAGAGCCCACCCAGAAGTTGGTTTTCTCAGACGAGCACAAAGCCACCATCTTTGCTGCAGATCCAAGATCAGAACCAATGTTAGCAATTGAATTTTCAGGGTATTGACTCTTGGAGATGATCGGTTTTAGCTTTCGATAAAAACTGTTTTTGTTTTTCTTTTCCTCCGGATTTGTGGCTTTTTGAGAATTTGATTTGAAGTTTCTGCTGCGTTGTATATTTGATTGGTCAAGGATTGGATTTGAAATAGAATTCTCTGTGTTGGCAATAGAATATCTAAATCAGTATATTGCAGGTTTTATTCATCCTGCAGTTGGCACTTTTGAATGCGAGATATTGATTCCAATTGAATAATGTGTACATTAGGACTTGGCAATTGTATACTACTTTCATTATTTGTTATTTGTAGTCTGATTTGTCCCCCTAAAAAGGTATAAAAGATTTGGTAGCTAGTTGTTAATTTAGGATAGAACAATGTATAAAAGATTTGCTCTCAAAGTGGTTTGAATTATCTATTCAGTCTGATAGTTTATAATACAACACTGATTTCACAGCAGGATTTCCTGAGTAGCTTCTTTGGAAGAATGATCGATTTTTTATTTTTTATTTTTTAATATACTAGGAACACAGTGTTATGTGATTCTAGGAAATACCCTTTGAAAGAACCGTTTGTCGAATTGTTGAAAGGGAGCTTGAATACTTTTCCCAATGCATTCACCTATCCTGATAGAACACTTGGATACTTTTAATACTTATGAAAAGCTTTATCATGTATATTGTATTGACAATTTTGGACGTGCTGAATGTTTCTCCTAGCACTAGGAAATGATGATTGACTATGTTGTTGTCCCTGTGGCTCCCAGTTTTGGCCTTGAAGAGGATTATAAATACTGGACGAGATCAATCAGGGAATTTTCGACAGGTGCTGTTTTCCTTGGTTTGCTTTTAGCATCATGCTTTTACCAGAAATTTTGAAATTGTTGCTGTTAGTTGAAGCTCTCTTTTTTTGAGGCATTTAGGCTTGGTTTAATCAGTAGTTGAGTAGATAAAGGGTAATTAAATTAAGAAATTTATGTGAATACAGGGGAGGAGGTGGAGAAGCTCGCTTTAGATGTAGGTTTTTCTGATGCAAGATATTATGATTAAAAATTAGAAAGATGAAAAAACAGAAAAGCTGGAATCTTAGTTGACTTGAATTAAAACATGATTGATTAGGTGAAGCCCAAAATGTTAAGTCGTTGAGCTTACATTCATATTGATCCCATATGTATGTGAGCTGCATGGTTTTAAATTATAAAGTAAGCATTATGAAGCCTACTGGAAAAGAAGTTATGCCAAGTGAAGTCAACAATATTTTTTTTTCAACCATGAGTCTATGCATTGGTTTACGAAAAATTTACTGATCATTCAATAAAAGGATTCCACATTGCGCTAAGCTGAGCCATGTGCCTCCTCTGTATGCTCCCCGACCACATACTCGAAACCTGCACACTGTTGTAGGGGTGAACTTTCGTCCTCGCATGCCCAGTAGGGGCCGACCCAACCCTGCTAGGTTTGAAAATAATAATATAGTTGAAAATATTTACTCCATATTATTGTGCACGTTTATTAAAAGATGCTTTAAGAAAAGAGGCAACCACAAACATTTATTTCTTTTATAAAGCATATGCAGCACGCTTCACACAATTTGGAGCTCCGAGATACTTACCTGCCGGCTAAATAAAAAAAATCGGTGACCGACCTGGTTTGTCATCCTTTGAGAACCGGTCAACTACTCTGTAGTCCTTGTGACTACAAGTAGCGAAAGTGTCCATTTCCTGGCCCTGAGTCTCCTATGACTGGTTCACTGTCTGTACTCACTCTTCCTCGACAAACATAGGAGCACGGCCCCTCCGGAGGTTCATGGTTATCGACACCGTGGGATCCCTAGGAATCTACGCGTCTAGGTCCCATTCACTTTCAGGTCACAAGTACAAATATACGATGGGTACAGTATCTCAACATGCAAGTCTAGCCTCGGTTTTCGCAATTAGCAATTATCAGTTCTGAAAACACATGTATCACGAGGCATCGACTAATGAACAACCAAAAACGTTCTTACAGGCAATATACTATCTTAATATAGCATTCCACATATACTAAAAAGCCTCTAACAAGGAAGGGACAGCTCACCCTACCTGGAATTGGAGTGCTCGCACAAACTTAGTTTCGTTTCCGACTTTCAATACTCCGTCCAATTCAATGTGCACATGCTCGAGTCCTTTGAAATAAATTCAACTAGTAAGTAACTTCACATTGTCATAGCGTTAATCAAACAACCAAAGCTTTGATTTAATTTCTTTGAAGTCTAACTAAGTAAGCTTTAATAGATAAAACCTATTATCCATTCCCAAATAATTCAAATGGTACGGCATTTGAACCATTTCGGATATGCTGGTTAGCACTTTGACTTCATTTCTTTAACCTTTTTACTTTAGGAAAACAATTGACAATTTCCATTCCCGAATATTCCATTAAATATATTTCTCTCAATTTTCGGGACATGGAGAATTTAATGAATCAGTAATCCGTGATTGAATTTTTAGGTCAACTCGTTAGACCTTCTATTTTCTTGGTACACCTTAGTTTCCTTAACTTCCCTTTTTAAATCAACAAACTATTTACTAAACAGATTTCCTTTTTGGTCAATTAACCAAATTATTTCACAACCAAAGACTTACACCAATTACCCATTAAGCATCCAACTTTCTTTCCATTTTCAGTTACCAATCCTTTAGTCATTATGCTAAAGCACCGACTACAATCTTGTACAACATTTCATTTCTCACAACATCCATCACTTCACTAACTTTGCAGATTCTCAACAACTAGAACTACAGAAGAAACAACTCTAACAAGACTTAAACCATATCTCATTTTGTTTACTCAGTAATGCCATAACTTCTATCAATACAAACAGCACACAACCATAAAGATCCCAGAATGCACAGTCCCCTTACCATTCTTCTTTTCCAAAACAGAAACCAGTTTCATCGTAGCTGCAATCCCACCAACAGTCACTCGAATTCCTGGCAGAGTTCATGAAATGACCCTTACCTCAATCCATTTTCAATGGAAACTGACCCAACAATTCTTCTTTTCCAAATCTTCAAACTCCCAGATTCTAAAGCTCAAGATTTCCAAAATCTCTCAAGCAGAACAACAAATCAATTAATTAATCCCAACGTCCAAACAACAATCAAACTCATAACTCAAAGGTCTGCATTCCTTACCCATTTTCAGCTCTGCCGAGACCACACTCTTTACCCAGCATCGCACCTATTTCCCATTTCAATCGAAACTGACCCAGCTTTTTCTTCTTCTCTCCAGAAATCCCAAATTCGCAGACTCCACAAAACCTCACATATTCCAAATCAAACAACACAAAATTAGGGTTTACTCTATTCACACCAGAAGCTTCAGCTCAAGAGAAACCACAGAAAAATACCTAATCGAGAGGTCCTGACGATTTCCGGCGACCGTGAGCAACGGAGCTACGGTGGTCCACGAACCAGCGGCGGTGCGTGCAGCGCGTACAGGGGCTCTGGTCGGAATCGGAGGTCGGGGTTTTGGTCAAGGGAGAGATGCTGACTCCATATATGGTGGTGGTTTGGCTCGTCTCGGACTAGAGATTGAAGAACGAAGGCATGCAGAGCTCGATGCCATCGGTGGTGGTGTGTACGGCCACTTTCCGGCGTCAGTTGGGGTAGCTGCATTTGGGTTTTGATCGAAATTGGGAGCTGGTTCGAAGGATGGTGGTGGTGACGTGAGGTGGTAACCGGAAGTTGGGTTTCCCAGTGATGGCAGAGAGAAGGAGAGCGGAAGAGAGAGGTCGGGTTAAGGCATGAATTCGATTTCTCTTGGGTTTAGGTCGCATTTTGGTGCTGCGTTGATGGGTGGTGGCGGTTTTGCGAGATAGTGACCGGAGATGGTGGCTTCCGGCGCTTGCAGAGGGAAGAAGAAGAAAGAGGGGACAAGAGGTCGGGAGAAAGAGAGAAAGGAGGACGCGGCTGCAAGGGAGGAAGGAGAAAAATGAGGCTAGGGTTTTCACAATTTCCTATTTATACTAATGTGAGCAGAATACCCATTTTGCCCTTGCGACGAATTACGAAACCCTACTAGCTAATTGCTTTCGGTTTGAGGCTCGTAACTTTTCTTTTATTCATTTTTCGTAGGAAACTTCCTAAGTTAATTCTTGACTTCGTAATAGGCCCAAAACTCGATTTTGTAAAAACTCAAAATTCAAAAATTTGTTACAACTCGATTTATCGTCTTTGAAAATTCAACAAACTGTCGCCTCACTTAACTTCTGTAACCTTCTGGGCCCAAAACGAAGGACTCTGGCCCAAACTTACATTATAAGGTCCAAATCGAAGTCTCGACACCGAATTGATCTCCAAGGTCAATTTCTACACTTAAATATCCTTGCGAAAATCTTATTGGCGAAAATTACCTCCTAAAAAATTAAATAAAATTTTCGGGGGCTCACATGCGCACATTTGAGTGAGCCATTTATGTGCCAATTGCGCTGCCACAGCTCACTATGATAGGTCTTTATCGACGAATGGGCCACTACGTTGGATTTCTGACACCAACAATCGTCCGCCAATTAAATGCCCTTGCAAGGCGATCTCCTTACCTCTAGATTTGCGGATGTCACTTTGATGAGACAGTCTTCCCATCGTTAGGGGGAGATAAGAACACGAATGTTCAACAGGAACGACAGGAATTATCGTAGTCTGTCCCCACTATATCTTATCTTGATCCCTGTTAAGGTGACGAGATCACACAAATATGTTGCAAACAAGCCTGCAAGGAGGGACGTCCTTACAAGAGGACGTAGCGCCTCCCTACACGGAGGTCTGCATGGCGCTAACGCCAAAGAGAGTGGCACTC
Source organism: Rosa lucieae (assembly GCA_024704745.1). Taxonomy (NCBI): domain Eukaryota; kingdom Viridiplantae; phylum Streptophyta; class Magnoliopsida; order Rosales; family Rosaceae; genus Rosa; species Rosa lucieae. The sequence goes on from CM045498.1 coordinate 25,471,734, forward strand.
TGGCGATATAGGCCATGGCCCCAACTAGGATGCGTGGGAGGCCCGTGGGTTCGAAGGATACTTTGGCACATTCCAATCCTTTAATTATCAAGACTCAGAATCCGTCTCATGAGTATCTTCCGGGTTATAGTTATCGTTGGGGACGCCTCAACATCAGAACCTATTCCTGAGAATATAGAGCTCTATGAAAATTACACTAGTGTACATGAGACGTGGGATAGAAACTCCATCATAATTGATGTAGTTGCGCATTTCGTTGGGCATAAGTTTGTTGAGTTTGACGATATCGAACCACGCTCCGTTGATGAATGAATGCCAACGTAGAGAGATTTGGCCTAAATGGAAAGATCTGATCCAGTTTAAGATGGATTCTCTAACGAAGAGGAATGTTTTTGAGCCGGTGATGCCAACACCTCCTAACATAAAACCTATTGGCTAATGGGTCTTCGTTGGAAAGCGTGATGAGAAAAAGAGATGGCGATCTCGCCTTATGGTACAAGGCTTCTCACAAAACGCCCTGGAATCGACTACGATGAGACATATTCTCTCGTAATGGATGTCATTGCACTCCACTACCCTGTTAGTTTGGTAGTTTCTGAATAACTGATTATGCAGCTTACAAATGTGGCCACTATGTATCTCTATGGGGATCTAGATATGGAATATACATGAAGGTTCATGGTGAACTTCATTTACCCAAGTCAAGTGGCTCTAGACTACGGAGCGCGTTTACAAAGAGGTTGAAACGCTCACTAAAATGACTACTTGATTGGAGAGGGATATGCCCAAGCATTTCCGTAACAAGTTTTGGATTCCATCACGGTTCATCCGAGTTTGAGATGAAGGATTTTGGGAGAACACGATTATGTCTCAGTTTGGAACTTGAGCATCGTGTTGATAGATGCTTAGGCATTTTGACAAGGTCATACCTTCAAGCACCCCCATGATCGTCCTTAGTCTTAATCCTGAAAAGGATCCTCTTCGTCTAAAGGATGATGACAAGACCAGACATTATTGTACTTAGCTCAATGCATAAGACCAGACATCTCATTTACAATGAACTTGTTAGCTAGAAATAGCTCTACGCCAACGCGACGCCATTGGATTGGTGTAAAAGATATCTTTCGGTACTTGAGATGTACGATTGATATGGGTTTGTTCTATCCCTACAGAGAGATGATGGATTCGAAGCCATCACACACCAGGATCGCCGCCCACATTGGCCAGCGTCCACTATCCCCATCCCAAAACGACATGTGTTTTGGAAGGTTTTGCTGATATTGGGTATCTCTCTTACCCATAACAAAGGTCATTCCCAAACTGGTTAAGTATTCACCATGGGAAAAGACTGTGATATCTTGAAGGTCTATAGAATAGACCCTAGTCGCTATATCCTTGAACGATGCAGAGATTATTGCTCTTCATAAAGTGATTCGTGAATGTATATGGATTGGATCCATAATTACGCATATTCGAACAATTGTGGTTTGAAGTCTATCACAGATGAGCCTACGAGCATTTAAGATAATGCTGCTTGTTTTGAATAAAGAAACAAAGGCTACATCAAAAGCAACAACACCAAGGATAATCAGCAACAACAGACTCTCCTCTAGATCAATTTGAACTAGATTCAATCTGAGGATAGTATGGTAGACTTGCTCATTAAGTCATTGCCTAGATTCCACTTTCGAGAAACGTGTTGATAGCATCGTTACAGAAGTTATCCATTCTCCCATGATCGTAGTCATCAGGGGGAGATGTCTACACGTATGGTCTCAAAACGTGAAGGGTGTGTTGTGCTCTTTTTACCCTTCGACCAAGGTTATTTTTGTCCCACTGGGTTTTTGTTACTCGACAAGGTTTTTAATGAGGCAACGAGAGAAGCACCACGTTTGGGCGACACAAGAGGGAGTGTTCAAGTAAATCCCATTTTGTCTGTCTGGCCCAAACTCTAGGTTACTTGACCTAGTGGTAATAGGGTTCAATTAGAAGGATCTAGATTCCTAATCAATGTACGATTACTTTCCTTGTATGATGAGATCCTATGCATTGTAATCCTCTATATAAAGAGACCCCTATTATCAATGAGAATACACAGCAAATTTCCCTCAGTTTCCGATTCCCTAAAACAATACAAATATATTAGTAACAATAATAACATTTGGTTCTGATTGACATCAAGTAACCACAAAAAATATCGTAACATATTTAAATGTCCACGTTATTTAGCGCACTCATCAAACTTTGAGTAATGCTATTTTTTTATTGATTCCATATCTTATGCACCATGACCATGATATTCTTCTTCTACATCGTCATCCATCTTTATCCCCCCACTTGGCCCATCACCCGAACTTTTGAGCGAAATTACTGTCTTTGGCTCTTTGCTATCAAATGTAGTCCAAGCTTTAGTACCTATGACAAACATATGAATGCAAAGTTCTAGTTTAAACGAGCAGGAAAGAAAACTTGACAAAGGGTATAATAATAGCTATCTGGCAGCAACATACTAAATTAGCAAGGATCTAAAGGTATTGTATACTTGAAAACTATCAATCAGGAAAGCAAGGACACAAAGGAATTTAAAAAAAAACCACATAAGAAAGAAAAAGAAGAAAGATTTTGGTATGTGGTTATCCAAGTATGAATGTTTAGCTCTCACATGCAGTAAGAATTGCTATTACGGAACCTTCACAGAAATAACTCATATGGCAATATGCACATATACACACATTATGATATTGCTTTACCAATGCCTTATCTGACCTTACCACATTGACCATTGCATTAGTAGTAACCTCTTTGGCACAACTTGCAAAGAACAGGGTGTTGTTTGATTGCTCAACATGACTTCATGCAGGGCTCATGGTGCAAATGATGGTTGTCCTTGCGTTTCCTCCCAAAGAATTTTGCAGTATGTGTGCTAGCTTGGAATCTCAGTAAGGTATGTGTCCATTGCTTCCCATGCTGCATCCATTAATGAAATTAAATTCATAAAGATGTTAAAACGTGTAGAGATTTTATAAATAAACCAAGGACTTTGTTGAGTAAATGGAAGAACTACTAGACCTTAATTTGCGTATTACAGTTCCCAGGGTCAGTACACTTCTATTTATGTGACAACCTTCTTTCAATCTTGCACCAGCTGATAATGCCTGAGCGACACGCTCGCTGCCCACAAGATCAACAAAATTCTGCACAAAGAATTTCATTTTCATTCCTATTAATATGAACAATTTTGAATAAGTTTCCTAGTGAAGTATGTACTTCCATACCACGATAGCAGCAAGAGTGCCTGAACTTTGAAGACCTTCTAATTGTTTGGCAGTACTTTCAATGAATTACGTCTACTACTCAAAGGTATAAATGACTCACCTCTGGATCATCTAGCAGCCTAAGTTGAGCATTCTCGGAGCTAAGAAGATCTCCAACAGCTTCATTATATATCTCTATGGCGGAGAACTTCATTTATAGCTGCCTTTTCATACACCTACTTCATAGAAGAGTTGTAACCAAATAATCTATCTATGAAGGGACATGAAAAGCAATGTTAAAGAAAAGAAAAGAAAATCACTTTCACAAAGGCAAGCTAAGATCTAGCAATACCATTGGACACTGGAAACAAATTATAATCACCGTAGCAAGAAAAGGACCAACAAGATAGGCATCAGAGAACCCATAGACATGCACACCTTTTACTTGCATCTGGAAGGTTAATAAGAACATGAGCTTAATAAATTAAACAAGAATATGCATTTAAACATTTGGAAGAATACAGAACCATCAACATGCATTTAAACAAGAACATGAGCTTAATAAATTATTTCTACATACTCATAAATTATGTCCTAAAGAACCGTGAGTGACTTGTGGGGCATAAAACAAGAACAGAATGCAGTACTTCTATGTGAACTAAAAAGGCAAATGAACCAAAATTTATTCCTTGTAATCAGCAGTTCAGTACTAAAGTAAAACATACAATTCTAAATCAGAAAGTAGCTTACCCAGATTGCAAACCAGTCCAATCTCTTCCATGCAACCAAACTCGGAAACATTGCAAACCTGAAAGGGCATGAAGAGACCCCAAGATTCAAAATCAGTCCAATCTCTTCCAAGCAACCAAACTAGTAAAAAAGCTACAAAAACAGAGAAAAAGACAACTACTAAATTGCATAGCAAATCATGATTGGTCATTCATCCTGAATATATGGTATTGGAGCTAATTACAGAAAATCAAACTTCCATTGTTGTCATATTATTCAGCTAGTTCATGAACAAACCCAAACCCAATTAGCTAAATACATAAAATCAAACTACCAGCTAGCTCATGAACAAACCCAGTTGGTCCTGACCCAAACCCAAAAGACTAGCAGCAAGATATTCGAGGATGTACGGCGAAGATAGAGACCGGAGCGCTAGCGTTGACTAGCTCGGCGTACTAGTCAGATTTGAGGAAGCGAGCTATACAGCCGACCGGAAATTGGAAGCCGGCCTTGGAGGACCTGGAGACGGATTTGGTGGCTTTGGACTGCCTCTGCAATTGGATTTGAAGAGGGAACCGTGATTGTGAGGACCTAGACCGAGGAAGGCCGTCTGTAATATCTTCAAGAAAGGGAGGGCAATCGTTGGTATTATCAAAGTTTCATTAATCTACAGTGAAGAGAGCTACAGTTGCAGAAGCGGCTTCTGGCTTCCAAAAGCAAGGGTCTCCAGGCTTCTGCTTTTCCAGCTGAAAAGCCAGGGCTTCTGAAAGAAGCAGGGGTGAAGCTGATTTACCAAACACTTCTCTTGCTGTTGCTTATAAGCACAGGAGCAAACCCCCCCCCCCCCACATAGCCAATAAGTGTCCCCATTCAAAATTTAGCCCCATAATGCAGACCAATTCATACGAATACATCTTTTTTTATATTTAGAATGCCTGCGAATACGCCTTTCACTCCTCGTATTCCTAAACTCATATCACATACACGCACTCTCTCTCTCTCAGATCTGCCGCTACCCTCTCCAGCAAAGACCAACGGTAGCCCCAGCGACGGCCACCCATGACTCCTCCTCCAGATTCGTATCACCAACGACAGTAGTTGCCCTCTCTGTCAATATCTTTTGAAACTAGAACACCCATATGGAGACTTGTCCCAAATGTGTCTCAATTTGCCATATCTTTTTCGAACCACAGTCCCAGTCTGTTCTTCTGGTTTATCAAAGCGTTTCGGTAGGGTATTTGGTGCTGGGCAATGGCTATGGTTAAGAATGAAAGACTACTTCGGCGCCATCGACCACTTCAGGTACTTTGATATATCTCTTCCTCAATTATTGTTTGTGTGAAATTGAAGGTCTGGGTTTCAGTTTAATTGTCAGGGGTAGGTAGTTTGTGCTTTGAATTGAGTAATTGGGGATTTTAGGGTTTCAATTGAGTAATTGGTTATTTGATTGAGTATAGGGTTTTCAATTGAATTGAGTTCTCCTCCGTTCTCCTGGGAGTGATTCGCTTGGAGTGTATGTGATTTCCATGGCATCTAACGTTTGGCATACGACTTTCATTATTGATTCGTATTCCAGCTTTGCATTTACAAGGCGAAGAAACTTCAATTTCCAGTTGCAAAGTTTCTATACATGAATTATTTGTTAAAATTGATAAAAATGCTACCATGTATGTTGTAATTGGCAGGCAAGTGATGTCCTTGCTGTGGAGCTTTTTCAAAAAGATGCATGACTTGCCGTTAGTGGAGAGATAGGAAAGCCATGTCTTGGTGGAACCTAAGTATGCTCTATGTTGATACTGCTAGATTAAATGGTCATTCTTTAGTTACATTCTTCCTCGATGGTAACCTTTTTGTTTCACCATCTGATATTTGCAGTTCATTTATTCATTGGATTATCTCTTTAGATTTATAGAAAATGATGGTAATTTTCACATTACTGTCATTTTGTTAATTCGTTTGCACATCAAATGTAGCTGTAGTTGTTAAGCACCTTTATGATCCAACTTGATTCTCCATTGCATAGAAAATAGATAGGCTTGGTATTGAAAGGTGGTTTCTTCTCCAATTAAATTTCTGTTACTTGCTATGGATCACCTCATACTTATGTAGTCCATGGTTACTTAGCATCTTCGACTTTTATGGGTAAGATATTAAAGTAGGAAGGGGAAGACTGAAATTTTGTTTTCCTAAATCGGGAATTAAATTAAAGCCTGTAAGTTTTTCATTACTGATGTTAAAATTGCAATTACACTATATACAAAACAGAGTTTTCATATATCTTGGAACAGGCTGCATGTGGTTCCTTTGTTTGAAACTGTGAAGGACTTGAGAGGAGCTGGCTCAGTGATCAGGAAATTATTGTCCATTGATTTGAGTCTGAGAATTTGACTTCTTTGGAGCTATAGGTTTTGCACCTAGAAACTATGTCTAATGGGTTCTTACCCATTCTCTTTTTACAATCTTCCATTGAAAAGGGCGCAGAATTTCTTATCTGCAGAGTGCTTTTAGTGATTGCAATACTAAAAGTAGAAGGCTAGTGTAGAGTATACTACCTCTCTAAGTCTCTCAACTCCTTTTGCGCTTGTATTAGACTATTGTAGATTACATTATTAACATTTCGGTTTGGGGCATGGAAACTTTGACGCATGCCCAAGAACAAAAAATAATATATCTTCTTAGCTCAATTAAAAGGAAATTTGAGCAAGAGGCCGTGGAAAATTTGAAATCCCTGGTTGGAACAAAAAATTAATCAATTGTACTTGTACCTCTTCTGTCTTAATATGTTTAGATACTAAATGGTAACGATGTAATTCACTGAACTATGTATGGATAACCATCGGCAGTGACTGAATTTTCTTATCTTGTTCTTTTTTTTTTTTTCCTTCTTGAATTTCGTCAAGTTATACAAAAATATGGGTACTGCTTTTAGGAGTCTTGTCTCAGCTAGTATATTGGATGTGTGGTTAAGTAATGTAAATGGTGGACTGGCTCTTGTAAATATATTTGGATGGATTTCGATCATGAAATGGTGTCCATTTTATGCAGGACATGATTTCCCAATAGACTTTTACCTTGCTCTGGGTGGATCATTGCTATCATACATTTACTCTGCTCCACCTCTAAAGGTAGTGCTTTCTTTAATTCTTTTCTTTCTTTCCTGCATTTAATTACCAAAGTGCTTTGATGTTTGAGAAGAAGCTTTGCTTAAGCCCTGACAAAGCTTCCTGATCTGTTGTAGCTTAAAAAAAAAAAAAGTCATCTACTGTTAAAGCCCAGACATTAGATACTTATAAGTAGATACACACAAGCATTGCAGGTCGGTTGCTTTCTTTTGATTCTTTGTATTTCATATTGCAAAAATTCATCTACTGTTAGCCAACTCATGTAAGAAAATGCAGAACCTTCAAAGGTTCCAGAAAAAGGGCAGCTTTTGTCTTTATTATTGCATTTTGGTTGCTAGATCTTGGCAATAATACAGTGCAGGTGAGTGATCTGAGACTATTAAAGAAAAGCACACTCGAAGTTCAAACAATTAGATAATAGACAGTACCATTTTACAATAGTTTTTATGTCTGAGCACTAAATGGAACTTGTAAATTTTGTAGGGACCGGCGTGTGTTCTTATAGTGAAATTATTTTATGGTTCTGTTTAATCTATTTGATAGACTTGAGCATGTCCTCATGTAGGTAACGAGTGCTTCAACGAGGTCAAGATCCAATCTAAACGACCTTCATAACCTATGGAAGCATTTCATCTTCTCATCAACTTAGAAGGAAGAGCTGAAATTCAAGAATTCACTTGCTTCTTCAAATCCTGCTGATGAAACGACTGCAACTATATATATTAATTATGCTGGTAAATAGTTTCTCTGTCTCTCTACTCAAAAGTTCAAAATTTGAATTTAGTTGTTTTGGGGAGAGAATGTAATACAGTGTTTTGGAATTTGTTGATGTATTGTTGGATATTTGAGTTTAATGAAAAAGATATAACGGGATTGTGTGATTACTATTCTCTTGTATTATTTACTGTTGTGGTATTTAATGAATATTGAAATTTTTTTTCCTAGGTTTGCAATTATTCCCCATTAGGGAGGGGGAAGCCAAAAGAAATAAAAATTCTCCCAATGGGCACAGATAGCTAAAGTGTCCCCAATAGGTGTAGTGTATTTGTACAAATGTATGGTATTTATACTATATTTGTAGTTTGTGAAACCATGGGTCCCACTTTGTTATTATGTGTCCCTAAACTTATGTGTGCCATTTAGCAACAGGAACACTAGCAATAGGCACAAATTGGCTATGTGTCCCCTTTGCATCAATGGGCACACATATGTGTCCCTATAGGCACCAATTGGCACACATATGATGTGTCCCCTTAGGCCCTTTTTCTAGTAGTGAGCGGAAATACATGATGCCCTTTAGCTGCGCTCTCCTAACTTATATATACAAGGATAGGGACAGAAAAAACCACAACCAGAGCAATAGTCTGCATTGGCTCTTTGGTAAGTGTGGCAAGCAATACCTAATTCTAGCCCCATGCATGCCAGGGAAATTTATAGTTTTATATGACTCATCCCCACTGTTTTGCTCATTCTAATTCTAATTCTATTGCAAGACGCAAATCTGTTTCGCACAAGACACTCACTCAATTCTGTGGCAATTACTAGTGATATAATTGATGACGCGAGATGAGCATAGCACTGTCTCTCTATTTAGCTTGACCTGTACGTGCGGGTTCCCCAGACTTTATACATATATAAAAGTAAAATGAGAATGGTACTGTTGAATGAATAGTAATACAGTGACCTGCCCGTTTTGCCCCTGCATTCTCTTTAGCTTTTTACCTGATTGCCCCGACAGGTTACGTCTTCATTGGCGTCCGAGGCTTTCCGCGTACTGTTCATGCATGAGAAAAAGACGATTTTGCCCTCATTTAAATTTTTTTTATGGCTTTGCCACTGCCTATTTTTTCCTCTCTCTTCCTACCTTCTGCCTCCCATTTGAGTGATGGAGAGAGACAGGGAGAGAATCCGAAAGAGAGAGAGAGGTCTTCTGCGAGGCTAGATTACAGAAAGAAGAAAAGGGAAATTGAAGACAGCAGAGACGAGACATACGATTTTGCCAAATTGAAATCAGCAGAGACGAAAGCCCAGAAACGTGAGAAGCATCCGAGAGAGGTAAAGGGTTTTTAGGTAGCAATCTGTTTTCTCCCTTTTTCTTTTTTACCAATTTTTTTGGTTAATGTCCCGATCTTCTTTAATGTTTTGATTTCAATGATTTCATTCTAAATAGAAGTCTGGGTTTCAGTTGAAGTGTCGATCCTTCAGTGATACCATCGTGTCTGCACATCCAGTATGCCTTTTTAAATCTTTTGTTGAAGTAGATTAAGATTTTTCATGTTGATGTTTGTGGAATAGGTGTAAAGGTGTCATCTTTGGAGCCCTTGGATTTTTTCTGTGTGGTTTTGGAACGTTGGGTGGTTCGTTCTTGGAAAATAAGTTGAAGAATGCGAAAGGAAATCTTGGTTTTGTGGGGAAGTTGAGAACTATGAATTGGTTTTGAATTGATTTGTTTATGAAGTGAAAATGACAGGGGTTTGTTGTTGAAAATTCTGTTTTGTATTCACATGCAGTAGTTCATGTTAATGAATAGTTGTAAAGGTTTGGTTTTTGGGGTTAACAGAGTGAAACCCAGACTTCTATTTAATGAAATGAGACTAGTGGGGAGTTATAATTATGAGAGTGGAGAGTTTGAAATAGTTATTTTCTTTTATTTAATTTTTTTTTTTTTACTTTTTACATTTTTATCCTTGATGTTAAAATGTAATCCATGATATTTTAATATTTGAGGGTTATAAAGGTTAAAAAAATCAGTTTTGGCTAACAACACTTCTTCTCTTAATAATAGTATAGATTAAAACAATCAGTTTCTCTTTAAGCCTGTAGATAAAGACTTATGCCCACTGTACTCCTCTACGAGATTTTCTCTCAACTAGGTTTTCTCTCAAAAACCCTAGCAAGCGGCCTCCTTGCCGCTCCCTACCCCCAACCTCTCTTTCACGTCTCTTTCATGGCTTCCATCGCCGCCGTCACCGCTAGCTTTGCGGCCTCCTTGGCTCTGGCTGAGGGTGGTCAAGCCCCTGATCTTGGAAAAATTGGTGGAGGTCTGGTGAAGAAATCCTCCCAATGTTTTCTCCTTGGGAAACCTCTTACTTGCAAACCTGTGGATTCTGCCACTTTCAAATCTCATTTTCTTCGTACTTGGATGGTGGAAAAGGAATTTAAGGTTCAGGAAAAGAATGACAACATGTTCCTATTCTCTTTCGGATCAGCCCGAGATCGAAATAAGGTTCTCAAAGGTGGAGTTTGGTGTTTTGATCGTGCTCCAGTCTGCCTAGAGGAATACGACAGAGTTTTACCCATTGCTGAAGTTTCCATGAAACATGTTCGAATCTGGGCTAGGGTTTCAGGTATTCCTCCATTGTATGAAGAGCCTGATAACCTAGTCCTCATTGGGAATCTCTTGGGGGGTTTCCTGGAGTATGACAAGAAGGAGTTTCGAAGAGGATCGATGCGCATCCTCTTCATGCATGACATCTCCAAACCTATCCTCTTGGAGCGTAAGATCTTCTTGGAGATAGGGATTGAACCACTCTTGAAGTTTCAATTTGAGCATCTCAAAGGGCGGTGTTCTCAATGCGGCATGCTTACGCATTCGGGAGTTAAATGTATGGCACCCAACCCAGCCATCTCCACCCCTAGAGCTATACCTTTTGGTGGTCCTTCAATTGTAGGTGGAACTTTCTCTTTTTCAGCCCAGGCCAGCCGAGAACTTCCACAACCCTCCTCTGCCTTGCTCAAGAAGAAAAAGCCTATCATCCGAAAGCTAGACAAATCATTATCAGAAGTTGATCCATCTGGGAGTCCTGTGCCCGATATGGCTGATGAGGAAACTGATGGACCTGTAGGAGCACAGCAGGTAGAGCAGGTTGGGACCGATGTTTCCGATTCGGCCTTAAGGGCTAGGAGTTCCGAGTATAGTCCACCTGTTCAGGCTGCGCAAGTGGAGCCTAAGGTGTCTAAGAAAAGAAACAGGACTGGAGGTTGCACTCCCTCCCCAAAGAAACTCAAGACAATCCTGGGTAGTAAGATACCCATACTGCAAGCAGATGCCCTAGGGTTGATTGAAACTGCTACTGAGAGTGAACAAGGAATCCTGAAGAAGAAGGTTGGACGACCTCTAGGAAGCAAGAACAAACATCCTCGCCCACAGAAGAAGATGAGTGGGACTTTGCGTTTGACTTACTCTTCGGTTGATGCTGCTCATGAGATTAGCCCTAAGACTAAGGGCAAAGGAAAGCCTTAAGCTTCCTAGCTCGGTTCGATACCTAGCATTTGATTCTAGTCTATTTCTATTTAGGTTTAGTTTCTCTGATTGTACACCAATTGAGGTCCTTGGCAATTAGAGTTACTCTAGAAAGGGTCTAGATAGTTGTTGGATTTGTCTCCTTATGGCTAGGTTAATCCTCTGTGCTCCAGTTGTTCCCAATGGGGGTTACCTGTTATGTGCTTAACAGCTTAGACCAACTAGGTATTACTTGGTGTAAGACAGCATATAATGTACGTGCCTTCTGGCCTTGTTTAAGTAATGAAATTATCTTCAAAAATAGTATAAATTAAAACACAAAAGAAGATCGGGACATTAACGAAAAAAAAATTGGTAAAAGAGAAAAAGGGAGAAAATGTTTGTACTGATATTGAAAGGCTTGGAGAGAATTAAAGAAGTTACCGGCTATTTGTGGTGATGAACTTTTTTTGCCTTAGAAATGGGGATAGTAAGACTATTACATATTCCATATTGTTGTTTCTCTGCTACATAGGGGTAATTAATAAGGGGGCATAGGAAATTAAAAATTATGGTCTAGGCTATTACATACTCTCCTACTTAGGGATAAATAAAAATTAGTGAGGGAGACTAGCTCTTTTTATCGAGGAGGTATTGGTTTGAAGACATTTAGGGGATTTTTGAAGTCCTGTCATTAAATGATTAGCTGTATTGAGGTGTGGATACACTGGTTTCTTGATGGGATCAATAGTTCTCTTCCATTAGAGCTAATAAAACTTTTTTTCTTTCCAGATTTAGATGTTTGCACATGTTTTATATGTGATATGTTAACTGCTGAAAACGATACATGGAAAGAGAGTTGAAGGTAATTGTCTAATTATTATTTAATTGTTGATTAGTTTATTGAAACTTTGTTTTTTTTTCCTAATTAAAGAGAGAGGAGAGGGGGGAGGGAGACAACAGAGTTTAGCAGAAGGGAGGCAGTATAGTTAATAAAGTTTTCAAAAGATAAAACAATCTTGGATAGTTTTTATCTTTTGCTCAACACTCCAAACTGTCTTATTTATATCATTTCCCTCGCTGGCTTTTTCAGAGAATTGCAATTGTTTTTTCTTCTCAAGTACATGAGCAATGTTTAAGAACATCTCTTGAGGGATATGTTCTCCTTTACTAAGGATCTTGCCGTGGTATGTTAGAAGCGGCTTTCCACCTAGGGAAAAAAGGGTGTTTATCTAACTTCTATCATTCATTTCTTGCCCTAGTTAGAAAAATTTGGGTAGAATTTGGAGAGGTGCGTATGGAGTTTTCCTTTATCAGTAAGATAAGTCATGGTACCTTTGGGTTCATTTGCTGATGCTTAAGTTTATTGTTAATATTAACTAGCAGAAAGCCAGAAACTAAGAAAGGTGTAATTCTGATTTCAAATATAGGAACCTTATCTTGGTTATTTAGCAAAAGAGACTGCTGATCCAACCTTTAAGAGTGCTGAGCTTCCATGCAATATGCAAGAGCTTTCAATGTTGTTTCTGCTTTTGATATTAGACAAGTGAAGGCTACCTTTCTTTTTATCATAGTCATATGGATATCTGTAATAGTTTTCTTTGTACCTCTGTGTTAGAGTTCTACCATTTATTTGTTCAATACATAAGTTTTCTACAGAAGAAAAAAAAAATGGAGGAAGGGTAAAATGTTTAGGAACTGTTCCTCGAGTACCGTCTTGGAATTAGCAGTAGTCAGCCTTTTCTTATTAGTTCCTTATACTGCTGATTTTTAATTATGAGAATGATTTAACAAAATATTTACTAATTTTGTTAACTGATTTCAATTATGAGAATGGTTTAACAAAATATTTGCTAATTTTGTTAACTGAAAAAGACTTTACCTATGTTTTATATTTGATTCGCAGATGACTAACTGATAAATGTACCCTGTGCATTTGCAGCTATACTCAAAACACTGAATCAGTTTTTGTCATCAGAAAACTTGGTAGTTTTCTTACGTTTTTTGGTACGTATACAAACTAACCATCATATGTTGCTTACTATGAAACTTACTCAAACTTTCAATCACACTATTTCAGGGAGTCTTTCGCTTAGCTTTCCAGGTTGGTGTATCAACATGGTGTCTGTGCTCAACCTTTGGGGATTATATTACAATTATCACCAGTTTTATCCAGCGGTCAAGTTTAGTTGAATTTTCTACTGTATCCATGTTCAAGACTTTGGGGATTGTAGTTACAGGCCATTAGTTTTGCATTGAAACCTACTATTGCTCTTTTGACTCAGAAAATCTAGAAATAAAGCACGGGCTATCTAGCTTCATTTAGGGTTTAACTACCAAAAGATAATTGTTGTTTATATTCTCTACTAAACTGAAAACACATATTGCTAATAAAAATACCCGCAGCAAAGCGCGGGCTATCTATCTAGTGTAAGTAAAGCCGAAAAAAGCTATTAAGTAGAAACTGTATACCAACAGCATTTGGAAAATTATCCCGACCATGAATTTGGTGATTGTTTGTGACTTACCGACCACCAACATCACAAGCTACGTTGATAGGGTGTTTAGCCTATGGCCGACCTCGACGCCCAGTTCGACAAAACCCCATAATCGGGAGCCTCGACTATGCATAATCGAAACAAGCAAGATCCATGAATTTTTCTTCTCGATCTCTCTTGTTTGCCAGTCATTGATGATTCAGTATTTATTGCTCAATTATTTGGATTAACCCTCTTCAAGTTTCAACTGTACAGGATTTGTTTCACTTGAATATATACAGGAAAGTACCTGGGTTGAGGGACATGCATGGCCTTGGGTTAGCCGAAGTGATGAGGAATTAGTGGAGACCTATGTTAGGATTAAGACTATATATAAGATCCCGGCTAAGAATAAAGGGTCATGCGCAAGATATTGACAGAAATTAAATACCATACATATAAAATGGGTTTAGCTAGCCGGTTGTAAATTACGTATTTAGCATTGAGCCATTGATAAAAAGAAAAGATAGAACAAACTTTTATTTATCAAACTAGAATTGGAACTTTCATTTCTTTCTTTGTTTAAAATTACCTTCAAGATGAAGTTACGATTATTACATGTTTACAAATAAGTAAAACCCTAATTGTTTATATATCTTACGATTATAAATGTCTCAGACCACGTACATCTATAATCGTAATGTTTCAGACCATGTATCTTATGATTATAATTGATGTAATCGTTTGTGTTTCTAGCTACTTTCGTTGTTATCAATATTATCAGTCTATTGAATTACTTTAATTCACTAATTAAGATTCCCCAACTATTAATTATGGTGCATATTACGCCCAGAATATATACTAGAAGAAAAGCACCTGCTTCCTGTTATGGTATATTACTATATTGCTATGTCTATACATGAAGAAACAGTGCTCATGTCCTCTTCTTCTCCAAAAGCAGAAATTAAATAGAGGGTACAGTTCGACTATCAAGAGAAAAGGTCGGCAGGTATTGTAACGACCGAATCGTACTATAGATAGCGGAATGAATTCACCACTGGCCAACTATTGAATTACCGATAAACCTATTTAGTTTTTGGTTTGTACTTTACTGACCAACTATTGAATTACCGATGAACCTATTTAGTTTTTGGTTTGTACTTTACTGACCAACATTTAATGATTTAATAATGGTCCTCACAATGTTTTACAGTGTATAGTCAGAGAGAGAGCAGGACGTACATCCTACTAATAGAACGGCATTTTATCATACGCAAATATGCATGTAAGAATTAGCAAATCCAATTTGCCTTCTTTCTTCATCTATTATGATAAACCAAGGGATCATTTAGGTTAGGGATGGCAATGGAGCGGGGTTAGAGATCACAATATCATCCCTATTCCCGCCTCAATCTCCAATAAAAATATATTAAGGATTCCCCGTCTCCATCCTCACCGGAGACTAGGCCTCCAAACCCGCCCCTAAATCCCCAATAAGAATTTAATAAATAAAATAATTTTTTCTCATATTACCTTTTTTAAAATCAAAATCCACAATAGTGAAAATTATAACATGATTATATTCATAAATCATAATTCAGTTAAGGTTAGAGAGAACAATAGGAACGGTTAAACAACTAGGGTTTATATGATGCCTTTTATATTGTAAAAGTGTAGTCATTAAAGTAAACTAGTAAATGTATATATTTGTGATTTATACAATAAAAAATAACTAATATGAATTAATATATATAATATTAAAATATATAAAAATTACATATATGTATATATTATTGGGGCGGGTTTGGGGATAGGGATCACAATATCATTCCGGCCTCATCCCCAATCTTAGATAGCAGGGATTGGGGATCCCCATCCTCATTCCCTGTTTGTCTCTGAATCCTCTCCCCATTAGGGGCGGATATCCAATGAAGCTCCGCCTCGCTGGGGATTTTTGTCGTCCCTAATTCAGAGTATTGATATGTACTTGCAGCAACATGAATGGTTAGATTGTATCAAATACATTTTTTTTTATTAAAGAAAAATTTATAAATATTAAATGTTAAGATTGATCATCTTATAAGTGTTGGGTTACTTGCACCATCGGAAATACATTTTTTGATTATTAAAGAAAAATTTATAAATATTAAAGGTTAAGATCGATAATTTTATAAGTGTTAGATTACTTGCATCATCGGTACATAGAAGATTTTTCAATATATGTAAAGTAACTCTATATTTCTATATACTTACAATTCGAAGGTCCTAATTAAGTTAAAATTCAAGGATTCAACTTGGACTAGGAGACGGTGGAGTCTTATGTATGTAACTCCGAATTTTATTAGGTACCTAGATCTTGATTGCTAATAAAAGAGTAAAGACCTATTTACAATCTACCGTAGGTGCTGCTGACACAATAATTTTAGGCCTCGTTTGGTTCGTAGAAAGTAAGCATCGAGAAAGACAAGTTGAACTCATTATTTTATTGCATTAATTACAAACTTTTTAACATATTTCTGGATAATTTTTCTTATTTTACCAAACATCAGAATGAAAATTTCTTCGCAAATTTCATTTTCCTTCCTTTCCCATAGGAAAGACAAAGGAATTAATTTCATTTTCGCTAACCAAACGAGGCCTTAGATGATTAAAGGTTTTAGCCAGCAGCTTGCTCGCTCGATCGCTTGCTCTCTCTCTCTCTCTGTAGGTGTCTATATAGCTCATATGCATTATTACATGTGTGTTAAATTATTGGTGGAGTCATATTTTGCACTGGGCTATAATAAAAAATTCATTGTTGTTATCTCTATCTTTTAGATGCCATGGTGCATAATGTGTTTACTCTATGGTATAAAGTGGAGTGATTATGATTAGACCGATACACACACATATTCAGATACATATACAATAGTTTTGTTTATAATTAGTGACGCAATCTTCTGCAACATTACCCAACTGTTCCGTCGCATGCATGATACAAACAGAAAATGCAGGACCAGGCAAATCTGAAACTGATCTTGACATATGAGAGCTTGCTAGTTATGCATATGTATTGAGCATACATTTTCAATAGACTTCGGCAATACAATATATACGATGAAGTTATATATATATATATATATATATATATATATATAAGACTTCGGCAATACAATACGATGAAGTTATATATATATATATATATAGGAATTTTCTCAGGTGCGGACGTCCGTACCGAATTTTCGGTACGGATTTCCTGTTTTCGACCACTTTCCGGCCACATTTTTACATCTTAACCGTTCAGGTTTTAGGTCCTAGTGTATAGATCATCTCTACAAAATTTCAGCCAATTTGGTGATCGTTAAGGTATCCAAAACTGCATTTTACACGAACGGACCGAATCTGTAGAACCGGAACCGTTCGTATTTATAATGGTAAATTGCAGTTTTGGATGCCTTAACGATCACCAAATTGGCTGAAATTTTGCAGAGGTGATCTATACACGAGGACCTAAAAACTGAACGGTTAAGATGTAAAAATGTGACCGGAAAGTGGTCGAAAACAGGAAATCCGCACCGTCCGCTCGGTACGGACGTCCGCACCTGAGACGGACTGTATATATATATATATATATATATATATATATATACATATCCTATCTAGAGCGGAGCTCCGCTTTGAAAATTAACGTGTGAAGTTCGAGTTTTGGGTCACTTTTCGGTCGCATATACACATCTCGATCGTTCAGTTTTTAGGTACTAGTGTATAGATCGTCTCTGCAAATTTTCAGCCAAAATGATGATCGTTAAGGCATTGATAACTGACTTAAAGCTAGTATGGTTCAGGTTGACAGATTCAGTCCGTCCATTGGTTTAAGCGAGTTAGATACCTTAACGATCATCAATTTGGCTGAAAATTTGCATAGATGATTTATACACTAGTACCTAAAAACTGAACGGTCGAGATGTGGATATGCGACCGAAAAGTGACCCAAAACTCGAACTTCACACGTTAATTTCAAAGCGGAGCTCCGCTCTGGATAGGATATATATATATATATATATATATATATATATATATAGAAACAGAAAAGGTACACTAGCAAACTAAAGAAACCTAATTAAGTAAAAAAGAGGGACACCAACCTTACTCTTCCTCTGTGTTTGAACAAATAGAAGAAACAAAAGTGGGAAGAATAAGTAAATACAGAACCGGCGTGAACATCTGATCATAAAGATGTGCCACATTATTCCATGAAAGAGAAGACACGCATACATATTATTATTACATGAATATATAGATTCCTAGCTATATGCTCCCTTGAATGTTCAAAGAAACTAATAATATTGATCTGCCATGAAATCTGAAGTATATGTGCTTGTGGTTCTGCTCATAGCTAATTTGGTATCCTTAGCACCCTTAAGATTGTCGCTCTCAAGGGGAAAGAGCTTCAAAGTTTGAGTTTCTTTTCTTTGTTCTTCTCCTTCATTGTAAATATTTGGTGTAATCAATACCATACCGTAATCGTAATCATAACAGTGATGAAAGTCCAAGAGCTTTCTGTAAATTAATGCAGCTGACACGTTTGTGTTTGAAGTCAATCCAGGTGAATCGGTATGTTCCACAAGTAGCTCGGAGGAATTGCTTTTCCCCATGCTCATCATCCTCTCTTGCAGTATTGAAGATGATTCCTAAGGAAGTATAGTAACAAATGAAACTCATGCACATATGTAGTGTAAAATAGTAAAGGGCCTCAATGAGGCCTAAGATTTGTGGCCTTAATCTTAGGTGTCATGCCATATAAGCAAATACAAATTTTTATTTTGAATTTCACATAATATATATTGCCAAATTATAAGAGAAGTTTTAAATACACACCCATAATTACTTAATACACACTCCATGCTTAATACACTACCCATTTAATTTCTCATTCTAATATTTTACTAAATACACAACCCAAAGTACCTAAAATATCCTTAATCTCAAAAATCATGAAATATCCTACTTTTTTACTATGTTAGGGTTATTATTTAATACGATTAGTATATTCTATTATACTGACGTTTTGTAAATGACCATATTGATTACTTGTGTTTGTTATTAAAAAATACATAAAGATTTATTATTGTTCCCTTTAAATAGATGCATATAAATAGGTTTTTTGTTATTTGAGCTCACATCCACCAAACACCATGTTAATCAAGTATAAAATTATGAGTTGAACATTCAACCAAAACTATATCAGTAGTTTCTCCACAGTAGCGAAACAAAAAAGTTGTCATTAAAGGGACCAAACAAATTAACAATTACAAAGTTTTTTCACCTATGTTTTATATTAGAAAATAAATTGATTAATCATAACTCTTAGAACAAAGAAGGAAGTTAACTAAAAACTGGGAGTAAAGTGATATGTTTTAAAAATATTTAATGCCATTGATTTTGAAATTCTAAATATTATGGTTTCTAACCTCATTTAAATACAATTTATCTAAGGAAAAATTAAATTTGATAGTTTCTAACTTTATTCTTGTATTAAATTGGGAAGCTATGTATAGAAATTTTTTGTGTTTATCTAATTATCTATACATAAATAGAATAATATAAGAAAAATATGACTATTTTTTTCTTCTTCTAATGCATAGATGTCTGTTTTGGTCATTTAACCTACCTACAAAATCTAATTTGAAATATAAAATAATAGGGATGTGTATTAAGTGATTAGGAGTGTGTATTTAAAATTTCTCAAATTATAATCTTGGAATACCAATTTTATACTTTTATATTTCCTTATAGATTTTAGGGGGTGAATCAATGACATTAATGAATTTAATTAGAATTTGAAGTATCTTTCTTCTATTCAATTAATACGTATTCCTTCATGTTTTAATTTAGAAATTTTAAATACACACCCCTAATCACTTAATACACATCCCTATTATTTTATATTTCAAATTAGATTTTGTAGGTAGGTTAAATGACCAAAACAGACATCTATGCATTAGAAGAAGAAAAAAATAGTCATATTTTTCTTATATTATTCTATTTATGTATTTATGTATAGATAATTAGATAAACACAAAAAATTTCTATACATAGCTTCCCAATTTAATACAAGAATAAAGTTAGAAACTATCAAATTTAATTTTTCCTTAGATAAATTGTAATTAAATGAGGTTAGAAACCATAATATTTAGAATTTCAAAATCAATGGCATTAAATATTTTTAAAACATATCACTTTACTCCCAGTTTTTAGTTAACTTCCTTCTTTGTTCTAAGAGTTATGATTAATCAATTTATTTTCTAATATAAAACATCACAGGTGAAAAAACTTTGTAATTGTTAATTTGTTTGGTCCCTCTAATGACAACTTTTTTGTTTCGCTACTGTGGAGAAACTACTGATATAGTTTTGGTTGAATGTTCAACTCATAATTTTATACTTGATTAACATGGTGTTTGGTGGATGTGAGCTCAAATAACAAAAAACCTATTTATATGCATCTATTTAAAGGGAACAATAATAAATCTTTATGGATTTTTTAATAACAAACACAAGTAATCAATTAATATGGTCATTTACAAAACGTCAGTATAATAGAATATACTAATCGTATTAAATAATAACCCTAACTTAGTAAAAAAGTAGGATATTTCATGATTTTTGAGATTAAGGATATTTTAGGTACTTTGGGTTGTGTATTTAGTAAAATATTAGAATGAGAAATTAAATGGGTAGTGTATTAAGCATGGAGTGTGTATTAAGTAATTAGGGGTGTGTATTTAAAACTTCTCTTTAATTTAATGTCTAATTGTGAGAGAAATTTTTTAGTGAAAATAATTTATTATTAGATCCACTCTTAACTCTTTCTTCCAATGTTTTTCAATCACTTATTAAGAAAGTTAAATATTACTTAAATTACTATATTTTATGGATTAAAATTACTTTACCAATATATTCTCTTTTTATTTGTGTGGATCCAATTTTTTATATTTTTTTATACGGAATCCAATTTAATTTTTTACTTTCCTAATTAACTTAATTATTAGTGTAAGGATGATTAGTTACTTTTTATTAATTTTTTTAAATGTATACAAACAACTTTTTACACCACAACACCCCTACTAGGGGGCAGATCAATAACCACCTAATTAAATTGTAGTTAATATTATACTCTCATTCTAAACCATTAAATCATATAAAAACTATTGGTTGAGATTAAAAAAAAATAAGTTATTTGTTTTTTAAATAAATATATTTCATTATATGTGGGTGTGTGTATTTTTTGGATGAAATATATATATATATATATATATACATATATGTATGTATGTATATATTCATATGAATATCTGCAGGAACCCAGCAAACTCCGAATTCATATATATGTATTATGCAAATCTATTGATCGAATTACATGAAATACTTTCTACTCTTGATTGAAGAAAAAAAAAATTGTTTAAATCTAAGCATGAGTGTAATGAAAAGAAAAAAAAACAAAAAAAAAAACCTTTTTTTTTTTGTTGAAAAGTAAGCAAATAATTTAGAGCCATTAGATTTTAGAAGGATAAGATTATATTTTTCTTCAAGTATTACATGACATAAGTTAGCAAATAGGTGATGTGTGTAGGTGACATGATAACTGAGATTGAGGCCACAAATCATAGGCTTCATTGAGGCCAATAATCATTTCGATTCCAACAGCGCATTCAGTAAATTTCTATAGTTTCTTGAGATTTTGGTTCGATATACTGTATACGCTTACCTGATCGGTAAGAAGAGTGAAGCTTGGTAGTGTCCGTCTATTCTGCTGCTCAACTTCAAAACAACGAACAAAGTCAACTGCAAGTAAACAATTTCCATAAGTTGTAATAATCTGTTATTCAGGGGCGGAACTAGAATTTAAAGTTTGGGGGAATAAATCAAAATAAAGAAACTTGAAAATAATACTTAGAAGTATAATCAGTTAAGTAAAATCTTTCCTTTCTGATATATTTCATAACTTTTCTTTAAATTTTGGCTGGTTCTTTACTTAAAGATGCTTGCTTACAGTAACTTTATTAAGTTTCTCCATTTGCCATTGCATGGATTCATATTGGTGGGATGGGTCCAATCTAGTTAATTGCATCAAAGTTCCTTCTAGTTCTTTGAGAGTTAATGAGTGTTAATTGCATTAGATTGTGTTTGAGAAAATCTTTTGGGGGGGGGGGGGGGGGGGGGGTGTGGGACCCCTACTACTACCATAAGCATTAAGTCTCTCACTCTCCCCTCCTCATAGCATAGATATTCAATATGGTATACGGTTATTGAGCCGTAGGTGACCTAAAGGAGGTGGCCTCACCAAGTGTTGAGCCCTAATCCACCTATTACCTGGGGAGCCATGTGTCCAACACATAGATTAACTGCATGTTAATAATAAAACGATGCTAATTAAATGGTACCTCCCGCAGATTCTTTGTCCCGGAGACTGCTAATTGTGTTGTTAGTCAAAGTTTGTTGTTGTTGTTGTTGTTGTTTGATGTCAGACTGATACATGGACATGAGTTCATCACGGCGTGTCTTCTGCCTCTCCCTGGCTCGGTGATTCTGAAACCAGTAGAAGACATTCTTGCCTTCAACCCTCCCATAGTTTCGAAGCCGTGCAGCCACCTGTCGGATTTGTTGGGCCGTCGGTGTCTTGATCCCAGATCGATACAGCTCTTCCAGATGCATTATCTGCTCCGGGGTTGGACTCCATCGGGAACTTCTAGGAGAAGCTGCAGCTGCCGGTTGTTTGTCACTATAAAAACATTCACTGCTATTTCTGCCTTGCTCATTCGACGTCGCTGGAACTACTGCATGCACATGAAATCATATTATCACCTACCCACAGAATAATCACACCATCAAAGTATAATATGTATATGTATGTGTGTGTGTGTGTGTGTACTGTAATCATCTCTGTATGATTGTGTGTGTGTGTGTGTGTATACATCATTGGTACGTACTCTGATGGTGGTGGTTGAATGGTAACAAAGGGATTTGGGTCATGTTGGAAGTACAGCCAAGGTTTGGAGTGAGTAGTACTGCAGGTTGAGGATATGCAGCTTTGATCGAGTAGTACTCAGGCAGAGCCCTACTATTAGGGTCTCTACAACCACCGCTGCTACCCATCATCGTCGACAGCACTGATAGTACTTATTCAAACTTGATGGCTAATTAGACAAGGGAATGTTTTGAATCATGAGCAAACATGGTAAGGGGATGGAGAGAGTCGAGTACATGTGTGTGTGTGTGTATAATAAACATGCAGGAATAGGGGAGACAGAGATAGTAAATGGCCCCAAGGACGGTTGCTCACGGCAGAGGTAATATAACATGTACTCTCTACGCTATTGTTTTCACGGGGCCAGAATGGATCCAAGATTTGAACATGTGAGTTGAAAATTAATCTCCCCGGCCAGATTCTCTGATTTGATCGAGGAGGAGAGGGGCCGCAGTTCCAGAGGAGAAACTCAGATTTATTAAAGAAGATTAAACAAGACAGAGACGATCAAGCTTGCTAGCTCATCTATCCAGAAATATTAAAAGCCTTGCATGATATGATGCTTCATTCCACATTTTTAAAATCATACACTACATCACTACTAGCTAATTGGTCGTGGCCAGCTTAATGCATGGCTCTCTGCTCGATCTGCTGAAGCTTTATGATCGAGCTAGCTAACGATGATAACGATCATCTATTAAGATGTCGCATATTAAACATGTCCTGATCAGTCCATATAGATCAATTAATCAAGTATTTGGCTCAGTGGGTCACCTTCTTAAGCTCCTTCAAAAGTTCAAATCAAAGCTGGTGTACGTTTAAAGTACACAACCATAAACAGTTTCTGCATATTTAATGCCATAATCAATTCATGCCTGTCTAATATTGTACGTAGTCTGGTATTATAATGGAATAGGTCCACCGGTGTGTGTGTTGGTGGGTGGTAAGGTGCTGAACTCTCATTTGGGAGGTCGATCAGAAGTTCGAACCCCATCATGGGTGGGGAGGGGTGGGGATTAAAAAAAAAAAAAGTCCAACGTGCATTCAGTTTTTTTTTTTTTTTTGATGACATAAGTGCATCCAGTGATTCATTTGTACAATTAAGCTTGATGATAATTTTCGAACTCGCATTCTTTCCGCAGCCAGACCTAAGTACTTAATAGCGTATTGTCTTTGAAGTACATGCAACATACATATATAGTACGCGCATACATGTACATTTGTGATATATTTAGAACTCAAATACTCCCCTCCCCGTGTATGACTTGGAAATTCGTCATAAATTGGGAGGGGGGAATGATGTGTGGGAATGTGTTATCGTACACGGAAAAACTGTGATATTGTATAATTTTATAAGGGTTTGTGGCTCTTCAACTATTGTCAATAGGACGGTAGAGGATCAATATAACTAATTCATACTACTTTGAATTACATTTTGATAATGATGAAAGTCGGTAAAAGCATCCGCCACGATGTTAACTTATCGAATTAAGATTCAACTTTGCTTTCGTCCCATTTTTACGATGATTTGTAAATGTACGGAAGGAGAAACCGGATCAGCAAAAAACAGGTTGGGGACTAAGAGCATCTTTCACCATAGGCCAAAGGCCAAACAAATTTAGCCTACCAAAAATAGAATATTCCCTCCAAGATGCCTTTTTAATCTATCAATAAAAAATAGGGAAAATGCCCATTTACCCAATTTCACCTTAAAAATTACCCACTTGCTCCACTAACAGTTTTTTAACCCCGTTTACCCAAAACACTCTAAGGGATTATTTCCCTAATACCCAATTAATTCTTTTTTATTTATTTTTGAGACTTTTTTGCCCTCTCCTTCTTTCTCACTTAGAGGGAGAAGTCATCCTCCACCTTGCCCGACTCCGGTGTCCAGTGGCCGGCCGCGGACATGTGACCGGAATCCGGCTACAGGACTGGTGTCGGGATTCCGGCGTCTGAATTTATTGCCCCCCAATAATACTCAGTAACCATATTATTGCCCCCCAGTAATCATATTATTACCCCTCAATAATCATATTATTGCCACCTAAAAATTTTTCTGTTTATTAAATAGTAGTAGTGTGTGAATAGGGGTAAAATGGAGGGCTGTTGGTTGGTATACTAGGGGGCAATAGATAGATTATTGCCCCCCAATAATCTATTGACTCTATGTTATTATTTGTGGGAATTATGTTTTTGATAGCTAATACGTCTATTTGTGTTTATAGAGTGAAAATGTAGTGTACTATGTTGGTCTATTGGGGGGGGAAATAGACATATTATTGCCCCCCAGTAAAGTGATTTTTATTAGTCAGTAATGGCGGCTTTATGACATCAGCCCAACACCAAGCCATCCGGGTAACCCAGATTACTCTGGGCACCCCAAAACAGGGCACCAAATCAACCCATCTGGCCACCGCCACACGTTATCCTGGCCATCGCTCTCCGTGGAGCCGCCGCGGAGAAAACCCAGGGGACGGGCTGCTGGGGTCGGCGGCGGTCTTGGGGTTCAGGGAGAGTGTGAGTGGCTCCGGGGGTCTGGTCAAAACAGCGGATAATGACCATGGTGCTGCAATGGGTCAAGGCGGAGGGGCCACCACGGTTAGGTGAAGGAATGGAGCGCTGTATTCGGGCAGTCTTCATCTCGGGTCTGGATTCACGATCTGGATCCAGGCTGCGTGGGGTTGGGATCGTGGAGTTGGATGGCGTCCTCCTCTGGTGGTCCGACGGTGGGGACAGAGCGACGGTGGTGGAGGCTCGACATCGACTGTGGAGTGGTGGGCGCGATGGCTTGATGGTGGAGGCCCGACTTACTGAACCGAAATTTTTTGATCTGCAAAACATGGAGAGAGAGAGAGAGAGAGAGAGAGAGAGAGAGAGAGAGAGAGAGAGAGAGATCGGTGATGGGGAGGTGAAAGAAAATAGATCAAGAGAGAGTTGAGATGTAATTTATTAATTAAAATAGAGGTAAAATTGTCAATGAATGTTAGATTTGGTAAATGGGGTTAAAAAACTCTTAGTGGAGCAAGTGTGCAATTTTTTAGTTGAAAATGGGTAAGTGGTCACGGCCCCTAAAAAATAGTGCTGCTACCATAAGCCCAATTCTATAAGCCAAAAATGAAATATCATCATCTTCGATAATTGTTAGTTTCATTGTTTTACTTTATGTTGTTGTTTATGTTTTAGCACTTCGCATTCTAGTACTTTTTTTCCTTGCTCGGAATATATTTTCGAGTATAGTTTTGACGAGGCTATTAATAAAATTAGTCTATTTTACTTACATAAAAACATGTGTGTGTGTGTGTGTGTGTGTGTGTGTGTGACATAAAACTTGAAAATGACACTTTTAAGTATAAAAATTCTTATCAAATATTAGGCTCATATTGAATATCTCAACAATATCTTTTATTTTTTTTTTAATACTCAACAATATCTTTAAAATGGTGTAATTTTTATATTTAGAAACATTATAAATAACACATTTATATAAAAAACTATTATAATGTATAAAAGATAATACGTAGAGAAACAAACATAAAAAACAGATGGAACCCATCATTTGGCATGAAATGGGAAGCCAAATTTGGCCTTAAAAATCTTAGCAGGCCAATTTTTTTTTTTTGAAGTCCGTGTAAGTTGTGGAGGGAGAGTGAGAAGTAGGCCACAAATGGGAAAATGACTGGACGACGGTCTGAGGAGCCAAGTAGTTAGCATGCAGGATACAAATAATGGTCTGCTATTACTGCAAAACATTCATGGCGGTGATGTCATCCGATCGTCAAGCATACCAATAATGATCTGAAAATTAACCCAGTAAGAGAGGAACAGCAGCTGACATGGTTGCTGGCGGGTGGCCGAGAGATATAAATGAGAATAAATTGGAGAAACTATTTTGTTAGGAAAGAACAATAACGTAGAGGAGAAAGACTTGCGTGGGGCACCCACACCACGTAACATGTGCGGCAGACTAATCACTGCATAGTAGGGGGTCTTTTAGATATTGTACATTTAGAGATCTGGGGCAGTTTCGAAAGAGAGGAAAAATTTTCTTTGTTCTGATTGGGTGGCCCTAAAGCCACATGGTGGGGAAACCCCCACCTAAAAATTTCTCAATGTATAGAGCTATGGATAGCCAAGTTATGGCAACGTCCAATCTAGCGTACATCGACTGCGTCTTCATAATATTTATGATTGATACAAGTTGATGCAGACACCACATCCACGTGGAAGCTATCTGGAATTTTCGACCAAACTTTTTATAAATTCATGTATAAGGTTTTTAATATCTCACGTGAGATTTATATGTTCAAAACGTGTGATGAGTTTTTAAACCATATACGTGGACAATAAATATTAAGTAACATGGAACTTGTGTGACTGCAAGATAGGTACACGTGGGATAACCCACTATGATACCATGATGAAGTAATCTGCACTTCACATCCAAAATTAATTGACAATTAATAAAGTTAAATCAAAATCCTTATAAATCTATAGGCAATATTATCATTTTCTCGTGTGAGATCTACTCTCACAAAAAAATATATATGCATGCGCACGCTTTCAAGTCTATTGAGCACAAAAGAAAAAAAAAAAAAAAATTAAAATATATAAAATCTTCAAATTTAATTTTTATCTATTACAATGGTATATGTCATCGACGAAATTTCATATTTTGAAATCGTTTCATGATAGTCTCATCATCTATACTAGTAGAAGGTCTTTCTCAATATATGAAATCAAACAGTCATTCGTAAACTCGTTACTGATTCACAAGAGAGGAATAATGAAAACCCAAAAGACAGTTACGGCAATACCCTACGCAAAAAAATTGATTGAGAATCGTTACTTGATTAACATATCCTAAGTAAGAATGAATAGAAAGCATTGATTCATTGATTGAATAATTGATGTCAAATAGATTTAGAATTTAGTGTAATAACATATCATTAAACGGGTACCAATAATATCTAGTCTAATTAATATAACCTACATATTACATAATTTTTTTTTCAAAATATTCAACTAGAGGGTTCCACCTGGCCCTATCCTCGCTCAGCCTCTGTTAATGTGTGCGCAAACGTAATAATAATAATAAGTAATAACTAATCAATTACCAGCTGCTTTCAAGGAAAATTCTGCCCATCGTAGTTTGTTGGGTGACTCGAGCTAGCAAGAGCTAGCTATGACAAAACAAGATGATCCTGTATAAATATAGACCACGGTCCATGTAGATCGCTATAGCTCCAGTACTGCTATTGCACCCTAAACCATTGGATGGTCTATTTTGCCCTTTTGCATGCGTGATGAGATTTCGATTCTTATCATTTTGCTTTGCAGACCTTTTCTTTTCTATTTACTTTGTGGGGACTGGGAAGTCTATTGCAGCACATCCTGAAAGACAATTATTTCAATCAGAGACCTAGCTCAACCTTTATTTCTAGACTTAAGGGTAATGTTAATGCTCAAAGTCCGGCGATAGCCGATCTTTCGTTTAACGCGGGTCCGGTGAGCGGACCGCTACTCAGAGGACTTGATGACCTTCGCTAGCTGTCACACGAGAGACAAGGCGTTAAAGGGAGACCGCGCTGGGCGGTCTTCACTTCTCCAATGCCTAAGTCAGTTAATGCATATAGACAGCATGACAATAAATGAGTAGTAAATGCGTAATTAATGAGGAGAGGAGAGAACCTTTTATAGGTGAGGAGAAGGTTGATCTTCTTGTTTTAGATGTGGAACTGATGTGCTTCGATTCCCAGCGTCTGGAGCTTCTGATGCTATCTTAGCGCGGCGCGTCAGCGGTGATCTGGGGGCTATCCGGGGCTCAGGCGGTAGCCCTCCTGGGTGTGCCTTCGCATGTCACTCCTTTGGTGAGAGTTGGTACCTCTGGCGGTACAATGAGCATGGCTCATTATAGCTAATTATGCTTGCAAATGCATATGTAGGTACTAGGTACAAGTCCCCCAAGTCTCAAGTCAAGGAGGGCAATCTTGGTTGGGGAGTTGATCGGCTGTGTGAAGCGTTACCTCCGCTAGACTTGCAAAAGCATAATTAGCGTCAGTGCGTTGTCAACCATGGATTTACTGAGCGAGCGCTTTATACCCTTTCGGGTGGGCCCCTGCTAGGCCCGCCAGGGAGTCCCCCACTCCCTAGCCAAGACAGACCTCCGGATGGTCGGCAAATTGTTTTTTGAGGGGGAGTTGCACGGAGCAGAGGGTGTTGGGTAGCGAGCCCAATCTTTAGAACCCGAGTGACGGGGGTCAACGTACCTGTACCTACATGTGCCAGAACAAGCATAATTAGCTGTAATGAGCCACGCTCATTGTACCGCCAGAGGTACCGACTCTCACTAAAGGAGTGACCTGCGAAGGCACAGCCTGGCGGGCTACCACCTGAGCCCTGGATCGCCCCCAGATCACCGCTGACGCGCCGTCACGCGCGGCGCCGAGTTGGCATCAGAAGCTCCAGACGCTGGGAATCAAAGCACATCAGTCCCACATCGAAAACAAGAAGAAGATCAACCTTCTCCTCACCTATAAAAGGTTCTCTCCTCTCTCCTTATTAATTACGCATTCACTACTCATTTATTGTTATGCTGCCTATACGCGTTGACTGACTTAGGCATCGGAGAAGTGAAGGCCGCCCAACGCGGTCTCCCTCTGATGCCCTGTCTCTCGTGTGACAGCTAGCGAAGGCCATCAAATCCTCAGAGTAGCGGTCCGCCAACCGGACCCTCGTTAAACGAAAGATCGGCTGCCGCGGGACTTTGAGCATTAACAATACCTGATCAGGGCCGTCGTAGACTGTTGACAAGTCCCCGTGTCCCGTAGGGACGATCTGACAGTAACGTCTCGTGGCCGTCGTTGTCAGAGTGAGGCGTAGCCTCGGGATTCGCTGCTGGCGGATACCCCCCGCTGGTTATAGCAGGAAATAGCGTCGCGTAGACGTGCCTGGCGGTATTTTATTGAGCGGTGTTGCGCTCAGCAAAGTATGCAGTTTGCAAGATGAAGAGGGACCTCTGTCGGCAGTGTTACTTGTAGCAGAGGCTGCATCTCTTGCAAGTTCACGAGTGGATGTTCCGCTAGCGGGGATTCGCTCAGCGAGGACTTCGACACTTGGAAGGTGACAAGTGAGAAGTTCCGCTAGCGGGGTTTCGCTCAGCGGGGGCTTCGACACTTGGAAAGTAACAAGTGGGAAGTTTCGCTAGCGGGGTTTCGCTTAGCGGAGACTTCCGACGATTGGCGTTTTCTTCCCAAGTGGTGACTTCCATTAGACGCTTCGTCTGATGGTGGTCGACACGTGGCTAGCCCATAGAGGGTTAGCGTGTGGAGGTGTATCTCCTCCGCCTAGCCGTCTCCTTGCCATTAATGCTAAGTAATGATGGATTTTGTAACCGAGGCGACGCCTCGGTTAATTCGGAGAGTAAGTGGAGTCGTGGGACACGTGTACGGCTGGTATTTGATGTCGTTTTTCTGTGGATGGCCTAGAACTGTTTGATGCTGACATAAAAAGGGGGGAAGTTAGTGAGATTTGACACTTTGCCAAAGCTTCAAACTCCATTCCTCGTCTTCAAGCTCTATTCATCTGAGATTTGAGAAGAAAACTGCGGTGATTTCGTGGAGTTATCATACCCGGAAGGACGACGACCTTCTGCCTCGAGGATAAGCGCTCACGATCTCACCAGAGATTCCATCTTTAAGGTTGGTACTCTGAACCTTATCCCTGTTTCATTGGATGTCTGCCATGGCCAGTTTCTGGGTTTTGGGCTTTCCTTTTTGATATGTTCTTCCTCGACGTGCTCTGAGGGTGTGGTGTTTGACAGAGAGTTAGGGCTTTTAGGGATTTGCTAGATGGTTGAATCGGGGTTGAGTGTGTTTGTTCTTGTTTTGGCATTTTCTGGTGACTGTTCTTGACGTTCTTGGGTATTAACTGATATAGGGATAGGTTAGATCTTGTGTGAGCTGACTGATTTTGGGTTTTAGGGTTTGAGATGGCCAATATCATATAGATTTCAAGCATTGAGGATTCCGGATCTGAAGTGTCATTCAGCTCGGCGGATAGAATTTTTATTGACTCGTTGCGTCGTCTGCCAGTGCAGGAACCTCACTGCCAGAACCGCTAGAGGTTGAACCGCTACAAACCATACCCTGGGACGTATTTATAGGTCGTGCCTCGCGTCCAGAGAGTTCTAGGGCAAGGGAGGCTGCCGCTGCCCACAATATGCGTGAAGAGCGGTTAGCAAGCAATAGTGCTGCCAGTGGTTCTGCTGACGGGGGAGATATAGCAGGAGAGGATGCCGAGTCAGCATGGGTCCAGCGGGACCTGCATATGTACGACTGGTGTTGGTATCAATGCGCCGGTACTAGGTCGGCTGTGCCTGGTGTTCCGTGACTGTTCGCTCTGTGCCGGGTTGGCGGTTGCCTCCAGCATTCTTCTTAGTTCATCAAAATGTGATACCAACGTGACCACCTGCTTTTGGGCCTCGGCCTTTTCTTTGCGCTCTTGTTCACGTTCTCTGTTTGCCTTATGAAGATCCGCCAGTGCCAGCTCATATAGAGAGGTGAGGTCTTGGCCTGGTGGGCGGCTGCTACTTGGGTTTGTCTCACCGCCAGGGTTTACTGGGGTGATGAATAGTGCGCTGTTGATGTTTACCGCCGGGTTGGTGGGTTGGGGAATGGCCGACTGGTCTGTCTGCTCTTCAACGTTTCCCCCGCTACCGTTAGCCATGGTGATCGTGGCGGGATGACCTTTTGTTCAAGGGTTCCCACAGACGGCGCCAATGTTAATGCTCAAAGTCCGGCGGTAGTCGATCTTTCGTTTAACGCGGGTCCGGTGAGCGGACCGCTACTCAGAGGACTTGATGACCTTCGCTAGCTGTCACACGAGAGACAAGGCGTCAGAGGGAGACCGCGCTGGGCGGTCTTCACTTCTCTAATGCCTAAGTCAGTTGATGCATATAGACAGCATGACAATAAATGAGTAGTAAATGCGTAATTAATAAAGAGAGAGGAGAGAACCTTTTATAGGTGAGGAGAAGGTTGATCTTATTCTTGTTTTCAATGTGGGACTGAAGTGCTTCGATTCCCAGCGTCTGGAGCTTCTGATGCTATCTTGGCGCAACGCGTGGCAGCGCGTCAGCGGTGATCTGGGGGCGATCCAGGGCTCAGGCGGTAGCCCGCCTGGCTGTGCCTTCGCAGTCACTCCTTTGGTGAGAGTTGGTACCTCTGGCGGTACAATGAGCGTGGCTCATTATAGCTAATTATGCTTGCAAATGCACATGTAGGTACAGGTAAGAAGAAATTAAAGAGAAAAACCCCAACTTATTGCTTGCCTGAAGTAATTGTTACGTGGCCTTTAAAGGAATAGACAAGGTTTTATTGATTATGTTGAATTTAACATACAACGCTGTGGCTGTAGTTTAGTGGTAAGAATTCCATGTTGTGGCCGTGGAGACAGGATAATTCTTTTGGTTTTTTTGAAACAAGTATCATATCCCTTTTATTTTATTTTTTGAAACAACTATCAGACATGAAGATAACAGAAGATTATGTTGAATTTAAAGGAATGCACAATGTTTTATTGATTATGTTGAATTTAACATACAACGCTGTGGCTGTAGTTTAGTGGTAAGAATTCCATGTTGTGGCCGTGGAGACAGGATAATTTTTTTGGTTTTTTTGAAACAAGTATCATATCCTTTTTATTTTATTTTTTGAAACAACTATCAGACATGAAGATAACAGAAGTTTTTTTTTTTTTTTTTTTTGGTAAGAAGGTATAAACAGAAGTTAAAGCAAGATTATAATAAGCTTATTCCTTAAGGTTCTTTTATATAGTAAATTAGTAATCTTACTTCCCTAAAAAAAATTAGTAATCTTAGAATTTTGTTGATGAGGAAATTAATATGCAACATACACTAAAACAAGAATCTTGAATGAAGGTCAAAACCATAAAATCTAGTACGATTAAGGCCCAGTTTGGCCCCGAGGTCTAAGCAGCTTAAGCTGCTTATTCAGTAATTTAAGCTGGATGAGGTGTTTGGTAAAACAAGAGATTATGGATTATAATTCAATCTCCCACTTCCCAATGTTATAATCCACAAGTTGCAAAAGTGATGCTTTTAAATTAAGAGATTTCAGAAGTTGAGATCATTTACCTATATTGCCCTCATCTATATTCCAGCCCCGAACTCAGTTTCCCAACACTGCCAAAACTGGTTTGAAGATGGACTGAGGATTCAATGCCTACAACCCAGCAAGTTCGTGACTTCCAACTCCAATCATGGTCAGCTTTCTTCTACAGATGCAACAAAGCCAGGACTAAGCTGAGAAGAGCCGGAAAAGTCGCCGGAGTCGAGGAACCGCGACGGAGCCTAGAATTCCCAAAAATGAAAATCATCAGAACCTAATCGAATTCTGAAACTAATCACACAGGCATGTAGACCATGACGAGAAGATGAGGTTTCATACCACATGCAAGCCAATCGGTGACTGGAGTCGCCGGAATTCGCTAACACTCGCCGGAGCAGTCGGACCTTCTCACCATCGATTCTTCTTCGTCGTCCGGTGCATGGACGATCAAAGACAATAGGCGTGATGGGTACGAGGAGACGAAGAGGATGGTGCCCGTGCGCCGTCGTGGGGTGGGCGGAGGTGAAAGTTCCGGTCTGGCTTTTCTTCGGGGTCGGCGGCCTCCTTTCGGGTCAGAAACTCAAACTCCCTCTCTCGAGCTTTGTGGCCCAATCTGGTCTGTTTTCTTTCCTTTTAAAGCCAAATCAACTGACCAGATTGGATGGTGGAGGAAATTGACGGCTGAGATCGCGCCACTTGATTTCTATTTCCTTAAATAAATTTTCAAAACTCCAGAACTTCATAAAGTCACGATAAATGAAATAGTAGAGTATAACTTATAAAGACAATAAATGTTATTATTTCTAAAAATATATAGAAGTAACACCATTTTAACATTATGTCCTTTTTGGTCATTTTCTAAACTCACTGCACTTTTATACTAAAGTTTACCAAACACTTAAACACTGCTTTTGTACTCACAGCACTTTTAAAAGCACAGTTTACCAAACACCCAGTTACTTAATTTCACAGCTGATTATTCTCACAGCACAGCTAAAGCTGATTTTAAATTAATCACCTCGGGGCCAAACTCGCCCTAAAACTTTATTCTTGAAATGTTACTTAGAAATTTTTTCTATATTTAGACCGTAATGAAATTCATAGTATGAATAAGAACATTTAAAAAAAAAAACTAAAGTAAACATGATCAAGTAAAATCATGAATTTTGTTCAAAAACAAAAATTAGGCTAATATTTGAACTGAAGTGGATAAGAGCAAAGGTGGTGGATTTATTTTGTGGAGACAGGGTTTTGTTGAAAAGTAAATGCATATTTGTGAGGCCTGGGCGCCGGTGAGAATTAAGCAATGGGTTTTGAACAAGGATTGTTATCTCCATTCATTTGAAGAGTTCTTGGATACTCTTGAGTAAGTGGCGCAAATTTTGTGGGCGATTTGCTGTTCACCGCTGTGGCTTAGAAGCTCTGAAGCTGATAGAAGTAGAAGCTCAGAAGACGACCGTTAATAGTTGAAAAGGACTCCGTTACACGTCGACGTTGTTGCTAGCTCAGCCAATTGCCGTTGCCGGAGAAGAGACAGAGAAGGAGAGCCGCTGCCTCCAAAGCCCAAAACCATCTGGGCCAACTTTTTTCCCGCTAAATTTAGAGAAATAGTTTGCTTCTTTGTTTCGCCGGAGAGCGATAGCTGGAGCCCAAGGGTTGAAGTTTTATGCTCACGCAGTCACGCTCTTGCCTCAGAGAGTCAGAGTAGATGTTGACAACGACGTCGTGTTCAGGATAGCCAAACGAAAGAGCGACGCGTGTCCTGCAGTTCCAGTTAAAAAAGAGATTTACTCAGTTAACTTTCATTGTCGTTTAGTGCATTAAAGATTACCGTATTAAGCTGCATTCATTGCACCCCTAGTCCAATGTAGTTCATTGATTCTCACATTCTGCTCGAGGTAATAAATTTAGCAGGTCAGGTCCCTCCAGAAATGATTGAGGGAACCTATCACTGTTTGTTCTTCTCTTTATTAAATCGGTGTTCGTTAAGGACCTTCCCAGAGGTTACCCTCACCCATCTAGTAAGCTTAACTTTGAAGTTTGATGGATCCAGTACTTTATTGTTGGTATGATCACGCTCTCGACACTAGAACATATATATGGAAGGAAGCCGGATCCATTTCTGGGGACTTTCTCTCCAGGGCTTGCAATTCATTTTGGGGCCATTCACTTTTAGTTTGGCCAATGTTGCAAAGGTACTTTAAGAATAATCAATTAAATTACCTTACCTTCAATAGTTCCATGGTAACTGAAAATGGTAGGATTTTGCACTTCTGTATGTAAGAAAACACTAATTCTAAAGAACAAAAATGAACACATTATGTAGCTGCGTAGCTACCTTGTTTGCAACTTTATATTGTTCTCACTTAATTCTGAGACCACAGATTCCCTTGCTTCTCTCTTGAATCTACAAATAACATGCCAATAGGTGAGGCAAAAGAATCGTGATTTAGGACTATGGAATGAGCAGATCCCCGACGCAGCGCTTTAGATGATTTTTTTTCTTCTTCTTCTTCGTTTCTAAAGTTTTTTCGGTTACAAATGATTGAATATAAAGTACATTACTTAATACATTGAGTCATTTATAATTAACTACTCGAGAAGCTTATTGCAGGTGCTATCACCTACAGGGGCTACAGCTGCAGCAAGATGCCATGCATCTTACCCAGCGTTCTTCCCCAAAGTACTTAAGTGCTTAGACAGTACGTAGAGCATAACATGATGGTGAATATGCCCACTCATAATAGCCTCCCAAAAAAACCTTTCCAAGCAAAGTCAAAGCTATGGGACATCGAGGCAGCAAATGATTCAAAGTTTCTGGATCATTTCTGTACATCTCACAGAAATTAGGTGAAACACACCAAGAACTTCTGAACCATATCACAACTTCACAAGTAATCAATCTGCCACCAGCAATGCTCCAGAATAGCGCTCGCACCTTTCCGGGTACCTTAGCCTAAACGAGGTCCAGAAAAAGACAAGAAGGGTCCATATCTAAGAAGAATCCTAATGACTCCAGCTTGCATACTCTCCTATCCGATCTTGATAGAAGCAGAATAATATTTCTAAACATGCCAACAAATATGTTGATTCCCCCAACTCCTGAACATTAAGATTCCTCCAAAACTCAAAACCCAAGACAAAAGATGAGAAACAGAACTATCACACAATCTTACAATAGGTAGTCCCTTTTATGTTATTCCTTAGATTTTCAAGACTACTGCTGTGTAGTTTCTTTTACTTGGTAATAATATTTTCGTTTCAGTTAAATGAATTTTGATGTTGGCTTCTATCTCATTGTGTTTGTGGACATGGTGTGGATGTTTATGCACTTTGAGAAAGTGCCTGCAGGTTTGAATTGAGCTCGATCATGAATTAATTTCTTTCCTTTTGAGAAAACAATGATCGAAAACCAAGACCGGCCTAGATCATGTTCTGGCCTATAGAGTACTCCTTGTTACTCCACGCCCAACAGAAGATGATTTTGATGGTTACCTGACTTGGATACACCTTTACGCAAGCGTACGTATCATTGTCAAGATAGGGAAATATTATGCCCAAAGTTTATCGTACCACGGGGATTAGTGGCTAACCCACAATCTTTGGGTAATCGGAAATAAAGACACTTAGCAAACAAAGAAAAGAAAAAGAAAATAAATAAATAAAAATTAATCTAAAGCCTTAGCAATGCTCGGCTTTGGTTTTCACCAAAGCCTAATCAAAACTAAGAGCCTAGTGGTGGATATGCACAAATGAGTGGAAGAGTTTTAATGTTTGGGGGTTGATTTTAACTTAACAAATAATAATGAAATGTAAAGCAATAAAAATAAAAATGAAATGTAAACAATAAAAATAAAAATGAAATGTAAACAATAAAATTGAGAATGTCGGGTGTTAGGGAGGTTCCTTCACCCAAATCTCATGTGTCGGAAGATAATCTAATGTAGATGCATATTTCCTATTTTGGCGGTAGTCGTATCCAAGGCGGTTCAAGGCTCAAGGACCTAAATTCCCTTTTATGGTATTCCTACTCTGGTTCAAGGGCCGTAGGGACTCACTTGGCATGAATTAGAGCCGGTTCAAGGGTCACTAATTCACATCAAGAGGCGTAGAGATCGAGGAATTAGACTACTAAGCGACCCGCCCGCGCAATCACGCAACGGGTGTAAGTCACCATGCTTATAACCCCTCGATATGAAATTGAAGGTTTCTAGCTTAGGAATTAGAGGGGGTCAAGCCTCTAACTCCATCCTAGACATGCTCAAAATACACACCCTAGAGTTGACTAGGCTCCTAGACATGCATTTTAACCCAATAAAATAATATAAACACATCCATATGAAAATTGCATCATTACATTAAATTAAACATCTTTTACACAAAATTTGGGTTAGGGACACAACCCTAAAACCCAACAAGAAAATTACTCACAACCCATAATCATAGACTTCAAAATTACAAAATTCAAATAGAAAAGAGTAGAGAAGTGTAGGAGAAAACAAAAAAAAGAAATCATAAATAGCTAAAAAGCTAGCATGACTAGTCTTGAATTACAACTCCCACAAAATACCCAAATATTGAATCTTGTAGAGGTTGAGCCCTTGATGAATCTTTAAAGCTTTGGGTGAGTAAATCCTTCAAATCTCAAATAAAATAGAAAGAAAAGAGGAAAAAATGGAGGAGAAGAGTGGTGAGTGAGAGCAGCCCAAGGCTGCCCCCAAGTGTGCTGTGCGGCGTTGTAGGTCTGTTTCTTCTGTGCCCGTATGAATAGAGGGCAAGGAGTATATATAGGAATATATGTGTGTGGCTGGGCTGTGTGGTCATTAATGATAAGGCCACGTGGCATCACATGATAGGCCTAAGAAGAAAGAAGAGCTGGTCTGAAACAAAAGCTTAATAAGAAATGGTTCTTAATTAATTGATCACCACGTGCATGCAGATTCCATTCTTCAATTAATTTTTTTTTTTTTCTTTTTTCTATTTCTTCTTTTCCACACCACATGGCCTTCACACCCTTGATGATGTTGACCTTGGTCAACTCGTTCATTGATTGTTGACTTTTCTCATCACTGTTTCGAAAATTCTACTTTGCTTCAAAATCATGTCATTTCTTCTCGGTTTCCGTAATTTCGATTATTTCCTACAAAATAAAGAAAATGAATTAATTACATATTAATTAACAAGGAGATTGGCTTATTTCTAGTGTTTTAGATACAATTAGACGCATATAAATGTGTATAATCAGTACCCTAGTTTCTAGAATTGCTGGCTTAGGGCTTCTGTTGTCACTTATATTGTTTTCTATATATCTAACAGTGTAAGGATTTTAGATTTTCAGATAGAGTCGGATGCTAGCTATGCTCTTTTTGATTCCATGATTACTGCAGTTTTATTTGTGTGAATGTAGAGACAAGGTAGATTCTTAATTTTGTTTCAATTCTTAAAATATTGTCCAATCAAGATGGTCAGAATTGATCGAGTAGAACATGAAAGGGCGAAATATATAGTCCAATCAAGATGATCAGAATTGAGTAGAACATGAAAGGGCGAATATTTTCAGTAGAGCACAAGCAAATGACTAGATAAAATAAGGGAAATAACCAAATAACAGTGCCTGGATCACCCCTTGAAACTTCTTGGAAAAATAATTATAAATTATTTGACTTTTCATGAGTGTGATTTGAGTCTCACATTGTTAATCCAAAGAAACACAACGATACATGCAAATCTTTAAGCATCCTCCTTCCCATAATCCCATCACATCCATCTCAAATACATGATTAATTTTCTAGCTAAGAGTATTATCATGAGCAAGCTAGCTAAGAACCCAACTAATCACAAATACGACCTTGATTAATTTTCTTGCTACGTATGAGTATTATCATGAGCAAGCTAGCTAAGAACCCAACTAATCACAAATACGACCTTACTTGTATGCAGTTACCAAATACTAACATGAAACCAAACTTGCACTCCTCTTTACCTTTCCGTGCTTCTTCACATTGTTACGCTACTGGTGTCCCAATTTGGATTTCAATGTCGTAAATAAGAGTGAAGATGAGGCTACGATGGGGAATGATAGTGATGTAGGATTTACTGGCAGCTGGGAGGATTCGTTAGATTCAGAGACAAGCAGGTTCACGAATAGAGTAGTAGTGACCAAAATTCCTGCCAATGAATCCATCAAAGGGTCGTGAGATAGAGTCCTTTGAGTCCTACGAGCCCAATGGAAAATGATATGATCAAAAACTGATTGACTAGCCAAATTATTAATGTACGTAGTACATATGAAATATATATGTTCTATGTTCAACTCATTTTATAATTCCGTTTGCTATCAGTTGAGAGGTAAGATGGCAGCCGGGTGCCTGAATAAGTTCACCGAAATAGCTATCAGTTGCATGCATGACAATGGAACAGAACGGCAACTGCACTGAAAGGAATGTTGAAACTGAAACAAGCAGCAGTGAGCAAAGTTGTGCCACCAAAGATTCCATTAAATGTATATCTGCAACAATCTTCTCTGAGGTCAACAACTCGAGTGGGAGATGATGAGCATTATTTCAAACAAATGAGAGCAATCTGGACAGAATCATCAGCTGGTAAGTATATTACATTAAATATTTGTACTGATTTCCAACAAAAATTAAGAATGCAAAATTACTTGCAACAGACTGTGATTTGAAACTTTACAGTACATTCTGTATCTTCATGGTATCCTAGCATTACTTATTACCACTGCACTGTATATGTTATGAAGCTTTGTATTGTCAATTGCAATAGCAGAGTTGCATGCTGATGATATAACAAGTCCTTCGTCATTTAGAAAGCGAAAAATAATGCCACATTTATTATAACGAGACTCTTTGTACTGTCAAAAATAATGGGTTATCATAATTTATAAGTACAACTTCCCATCTATGATTCATGATAAACAGGGTGGTCTAAACAAACATACCAGTGATCATCAAATCTGCCTCAAGTCTGCTCATCACAATCTTCAACTGTTTCGCTGTCGAAAAACGATGTGTTCTAACAGATAACACAGAATCAGTGTGTCTTTTTGGATATAAACAGATACAAACAGGTAAAACGTCACCCCAAATACTTGGCATCCATGCAGTTGTTGCAATTGTGGTTCATTTATCCTAGTGAAATATGGAAAACACCCGAAGAAGGTTACTTTAAAAATTAAAACACAAACAAAGACGATCAATTTTCTGGTCTTCCAGAGTGGTTTTGGAGATTCACCTGCATATCCCTGAAGTGATGATACCCAATAAAGCTACAAACTTTGTTCATCATAAAACAGAAAGGCTGTTTTATTCATCATATAACATCATCATG
Organism: Rosa lucieae; assembly: GCA_024704745.1. Classification (NCBI taxonomy): domain Eukaryota; kingdom Viridiplantae; phylum Streptophyta; class Magnoliopsida; order Rosales; family Rosaceae; genus Rosa; species Rosa lucieae. The sequence continues at coordinate 25,512,021 of CM045498.1, forward strand.
CAAGGGTTTATCAATAACAATGAGACAGCAAGGGCTGTGGGGCTTATTCAGGAAAAGGTGAAGATGGGGTTCTCTGCAGATGCATCAACTATAATGGAATTGATAATTGATTTTTTGTCTAAAGATAAAGTAGATCAAGCTCTGTTTTCATTGTTCAAAAGGCCATTGTGAAGTTAGTTTGAATAGTTGAAACAGAAATTTCCCCGATGTACAAGGGATTTGAAACTACTGCTGGACCTTTGGATGTATTATGTACTTTATTATTTAATCTATCATTTGAAATTACTATTTCGTTTTGTAGATGGACCTGAATTTTATCATTTCAATACTGGCAGATACATTAGTACCATTACTCATATCTAGCCTTACAAATTTAGCAGTACTATACTTTGGCAATGGAAGTTCCATTCCATTGTAGAGTGGTACCTAGATTTATTTGGCCATGACTTTGAGTGAAATGAACACTATTAGGTTTCTGTTACAATGTGTTGCACTCAGATTATAAATGACTATGCATTATTAGGGGTGTATGAACATGAATACATAATCAATCATTAATATACTCATGTTCAGAATAATTAATCTCATATCAGGTGAAGATCTAACCCTTTACTTGTTGCATACTTCCCCAGTTTAGTGCTTCTTCAAAAGGATTGCCGATTTCTGACTGTGATTAAATGGCGTTTTATTACCTGATAGTTACAATCATTTGCCAATCTCTTAGTTAAGGCTTTTACGTAATCCTGCACCAGCTTTAGTGAAAGAAACAGCAACAGTAAAATCTATTCATCGATTTTATGGTAGGAACTAGGATGAACAGCATGAAGGAGAAAAGTAGTTCTGCTCCAAGGAGTTGGCTCTTTCTTCTTCCTCATTTGTTTGAAAGAGTGGAACTGTATGATCAAAGTTATCACTATGCTTCTGTGAAGCTTTGTTCGCATGCCTGGAACTTTGCGAGGATTTGATTTAGTGATAGTGATGATCGAGTTTGTTTTAAGAGTGTGACAATGTCGGTCTGACACAATCTTGCAAGGTAGAACATTATTACCCCGTTGCATTCAAAGTTCAATGACATGTTGAAACATAATAGCTTGAAGGTGTTGGATGAAATGCTTCAAAAGCGTCCTCTGCCTTCCATTATCCGTTTCAATCAAATCTTGACTCAAGTTTCCAAACTGAAACATTATTTGGTTGAAATTCCATTATAACTGGAATTTGCATGAGATATGTTGGAAACAATGGTTTGGGATTGCAAAAGTGGGGTTGAAATTCCAAGAGAAGAAGAAACTGCAAAGTCACTGAAGTTGCTTTTCATTGGCACTCAAATTGGAAACAATGAGGGGCTCAATAAGGTTACCAAAATAGTCATGCTCCTCTCAATTCAGGTTCTATGGCTCTAAGATATTATGCTCATTGTAATGTGCTGTTCTCATAGTTTTAGAAATTGTGCTGCGTGCCTCTATGTGTTCTGTTTCTAATGAAGATCAGTTTTTGTTGTTGGTTATATTTTAGAATAGGGAAAATAACTATTATCTGAATTATTCAAACGTGTAATTCTTCATTGCAATGCATATTAGTGCTTAGCTACATGTTTCAAATCCAACTTTACTAATTGATCCATGTCATTGTGAATCTTTTTACTTTTTCTTTTGTGACTGATGGCAATCTTTGTCTGAACGTGAGAACTTCTTACCTTCACTGTTGTAATACAAGAGTTGTTTTGGTAGGAGCAGGCTTCTTGGTTTTTTCTTGAATATAGGTAGTCATGTCCCTTTGCATGCCCTTTTGTCATCTTAATTAAGCCACTAGCATGCTCCTGCATATGATCCTCACGAACCATCTGATGACTCTCATTACTTTGTGAGTGGAAGACTGAATTCCTCTCACACTTTCGTTTCTAAAGGCAAGAGAATGTGCATCCATTTGGAAAGTCATGTCCGCCCTTACAGATTACAACATCCAAAAGGAGTCAGACTTTTTTGGTGGGGTGTATGGAGTGCTTTGCCTTGTCTTCAGGCTTCATGGTGGTATGCAGATACTTTTGAAGACCCTGACTAAGAAGACCATCCAATTTGTAGTTGTCACTGCATATCATTGTACCAATTTATATTACTGATATCTGTTACCTGGGTTGAAGTTGCATTTTGACTAGTCTCTGTGTGCTTGTTTTAGTTAAAATAACTTTGTATAGATGAACTGAAGATTTGGAAACACTTGAATATGCGTTGTCTGGTGTAGGGGGTATATAAGGTGCAACGGCTGGGCTGGTGAGAAATCCTTCAAAGGCTAATTGTTTATCGCTGAATCAGAATTTGCCTAGCCAGTTGAGCTTCAGGGTAGTAAATAAAGTTGCAGGTTCTTAATTCATAGGGAACATCTACTTGTGTCTCATATGTTTAATATATCCTGTTAATGGAAATTTTGTAGACTGGATTCATCTGTTAATATTTATCAATCACTTTTTTAAAACACAGGAAGATTTAGTTGAAGTTAAGTAGTATAAAAAGGGCACATACTTGAAAGTTTCATAGACAGTTGATACATATATAATGACCAAAAAAGAAATGATTTACAGTAGATATCACTGAGGGTAGATCGATGAACAAACTATAATAATGCTGGCTATTTTGAGTTGAAAATTGGCGTCACTAATTCTTTCTGGACTAATGCTGTTGGAGATTTCACATGATAACATCAGTTTTTGCTTTTTTGTTAGGAAAATAACAGATCCAACCAAAGGTTTTGATGATCAGTCATTTGAATTGAACGAAATCGTTCATACCCTTTGCACCAGGATTTGCATACACAGCTACAGCGTATAATGGAGTCGAGTGGAAGCCTTGGGAATATCTGAGAAGATAATATGTTGAGCAAGTCATCATGATCAATGCTGTTCCTATTGTTGCTGTTGAGGCCCTCAAAGTTGCGGTAGGCATGGATAAAGTAAGTACTACGTATGAGAGAGGACCAAGACTTGCATACGCTCCTGCATCGCATTAGATGCTTCATGGATAGCCTCGGCAGTATCTGAAAGTATATGATCTCCGATGGGAGCTCTGGAGTATCAACTTCCATGTATCTCTTCTTTTTGGTCTGAATCTGAAGGTCCATCTGTTATATTAATGAATGGCTAAACTAAAATTAAGGAAAATATATTGAGTCTGGCCAGTATAAATAACAAGACACAAGGGTTCCTCATTCTACATGGTTTCCTAGTTATTTCTCAAGTAGAAATACTATCTTGAAATTTGACTGTGGCGGAGGTTTAAATTAGTTTAGCCATTATTATTTACCAATAACTACGATGTGACACTATTATTTACCAATAACAGACTCCAAAACATGGAGCCCGTGTGGTCAACAACCATTAGCCTATCATAAAGAAAGAACACTCAAATATTAAGAAATTTACGAAACATGTCACTGACTAATATAAACCATTTCTCCAAAAATCTAAGCGACCCCAAAATCTAAACTGTTTGAAAATCAAAACATCTAGGGATCCGGCGAAGCAAGGGCGCAACCCGGCGGCCAAGCAAGGGGGCAACCCGGCGGCAAAGCAAGGATGCAACCCGGCAGCAAAGCAAGTGTGCGACCTAGAGGCGAAGCAAGTGCTCGACCCGGCGGCGAACCAAGCCCACGACCCCGGCGGTGAACCAAGCGAACCACCATGGCAGCGAACCAAGCGAACAACCCCGGCGGTGAACCAAGTGTGTGACCCTGGAGGCAAACCAAGCGAACGACCCCAGGGGCAAACCAAGCGCTACCCCGGCGGAGAACCAAGCGGGCAACCCAGACAGTGAACCAAGCGCAAAACCCGGGCAGCGAACCAAGCACGAGACCCCAGCGGAGAAGCAAGGTCATGACCCCAATGGGGAAGCAAGGGCGCGACCCTGGCGGCGAAGCAAGGGTGCGATCCCAGCGGAGAACCAAGCAAGTGAGCCCGGCGGCGAAGCAAGGTCTCGACACCGGCAGGTCAGTAACTAAAGTCTTGAAGGTCAATAGCTATAGTCTGATTATGCATTCAACACTGTCGAAATTCGATTATGCTTAGTAGCTTTAGCTGAGAAATTTTGGTTGAGAAATTCTGAGGCTTTTGCAATTTGGTGGAGCTGTACTGATCTTAATTTGTTTGTTATTTCTGCAAGACTCAGCAACATTTCTTTTGCAGGTCAGTAGCTATAGTCTTATTATCAGTTTTGTATTGCAGGTCAGTAGCTTTAGTTTTGTGTCTATGGTACTTTCTTATTGGATCTTAATTTGTTTGTTATTTCTACAGGATTCAACAACATTTTGTTTGCAGGTCAGTAGGTATAGTCTGAGTATCAGTTTTGTATTGAGGGTCAGTAGCTTTAGTTTTGTGTTTATGGTACTTTCTTATTGGATTGGTGGTGTTGTGTAATGTTAGTTTGACAAAAAAAATTGTTGCTTTTTTGGTTCTGTGTTCTTGCAAGTTCATGGATTAGTTGCAAAATTTGTTGCTTGTATCATCTACTTATTTTTGTTTTTCCTTTTCCAATTTTTGATTCAAAAAGAAATGGAAGAAACTATAAGGATTAGGCTCCATGTTTAGTGATAGTTCTTATGTGTTTGAATGCTATGATTATTGAAGAGAAAGGATTGGAGTTGTTTCAACATATTTGAAGAGAAATGATTAGAGTTGTAATCGCCAAAGCATTTTTGGGCACACTTTATCATCCCTTATGCTCTGTGTTGTCGGTTGACTTGCAGGATAGAGCTAATGAAAGCAATGCTGAAGTGAACAAACGCAAGAAGGTCAGGCTAGTATACTACTGGGGGCCAGTATGCTACTGGGGATCAGTACACTACTGAGGGTCAGTATACTGCTGGGGCTAGTATACTACTGGGGGTGATATACTACTGGGGATCAATACACTACTACTTGTATGTGGAAGCAGCAAAGCCAGAGATAAATGATAGTGTTCAAGTTTCATATTGTAATATGTACAAATAGTCACTACTACAAATGTGGGCAAAGGCCACACTCTCTTTAGCCACAAATAAGTTAATCGTGGAGATTTTGCTCGGTTAGTACTTAGCATAGTAAAGATTCCGACTTTTCTGACTATAATCGTGCCTACGCAACTGTTTATCTTTTTTCCTACCACTGGGGCCCACTTTTACTGTTACGAATAGCAAGTTACCGCACCATCAGTCTTTATCTTTGCACGTGGTAACCATTCACTCTCCTTCTTCTCATCTCTCTCTCTCTCTCTCTCTCTCTCTCTCACATGTTGCAGCCATCTCCAGTCCATGGCAACAACAGCAGTACTTTTCCACTTGCTCTCTCAATCAGATTAGCAATCCGCCGACGCGCCCCACGCGAGAGAGGAAAACAGAAAGGAAATTCGGAGTTGCTTTCTCTCCCGGCCGAACGCCGATGGCTCTCCGCCACTGCGTTCTGGTCTGGGAGGGGAGGCTGGTGTTCTGAGTAGTGATGGGGTTCCATTGCAGCGGCGTAGCTCTGGGTAAGTGGATGGGTTGTCGTCTCCGGTTTGGGTGGATCGATCTCGATCTGCTATTCCGGCTCGTGGGTGTTGGCAGCGGTGGTGCAGCGACGGATCTGGGGAATCTGGTGGTGTCTTCTTTCGTCATCGTCCTTGCTTGTTGGGCTGTGGCTTCCCAGATCTAATTGAGGCGATGCCGATCCTGGAAGGGACTGGTTCCGATCTCGTTTTTTGGTTCTGTGTGGGGTTGTCAGCTTGATGCGGGTTTGTCTGTGGCGTGTCAGGGCAGTGCAGCGGTGGAGTGGTTCGGAGAGACGATGTGTGGACGCGTGGCGACGGCACGGTGACGGTTGGGGCTGGTTGATTGCTGCAGTTTCTGCTTGCTGCGCTTGCCTGCTGCTGGGGGGTGGTCTTGGGGCTGGGCCTGGTTCTTGGGCCTCTATGGTTTGTTTTTGGATCTGGTTGTTCATCTGTTTCTTTTGTTTGGTTTTAGGTGTTTGTTTAGATATCATATTTAGAACTTCCATTTATATACAGAATTTTCAAAAGTTGAAGTCATCACAGGAGCTTAACCAGAAGTTGAAGTCATCACAGGAGCTTAACCAGAACTTGAAGTCATTTAGTCTCAAGTCATGATAACGAGGCCATCATATAAGGAAATCCTATATTCCTTCTTGTGAAATATTCCTTTGCTTGTTCCAGTGTGTAAGTCTTTGGATTGCTGGTTTAATGAACTTCGTTGGAGTTATTTTGCTATGTATTGCTGTTTGGTATGCATTCCTTTGTGGCAGTTGATGGAAATATCAAATATGTAGTTTGCAGCTATGAAAAAACAAATAATTTGATCAACAGTATTTTTTTTTTAATATATTTGTTTATGAAGACACGAACAGAAAGCAAATGTGGCCTGTACTAATAAAATAAAAGAAGCCGACCACTTGCACAGTTGCGGGACCCATCATGTCACGTTTGAAGAGTTTGCGTGGGTTTTGGCAATAGATACGGCTCTACAGAGCACGGACCGCAAAGAAAGTGGCTGCACCGTTACTGTACTCTATAGACACGCATAACCGTGGCCTTTGACCCTCATACCCACGAATCATGAACGTGCCTGTTGCTAAGAATTGTGGTAGTGAGTTTTTAGAATTATTAAATAAATGAGTTGTTTCTAAGAAAAACAAAGATGGAATGTAGAGATATTCTTTCTTCATAATGTTACTGACATTCAGCAGTGTTAATTCACATTATCCAAACCAAAAGCGCAGTTTTGTAATTTATTTGCCAGTTGAAATAATCTTAAAAGGGAAGGAATATGACCGCAATGGATAATACCTTGCACATGGGTCTTGCACACTAGCACATGGGAATTAAAAAAAAAAAAAAAAAAGGTTGTTGATGGTAATTTATGGGCTTAAAGTGTAGGTAGTGGTAATTTGCTATTTAAATTACAAGACATACATAAGAGTTTCCTCTCCTCCTCCTACAAGATTTCCTAATTATTTCTCCATTAGACTTGGATGTTTCTTGAAACAAATTCATTTTCAGATATTATTTGCATCGCCAGATCGGGCTTGCAAGGGTGTGGGGGAGACTGAAGAATCAAAAGCCAGTTAGAGAAATGGCCGCACGGAACTCTTGACATGATGAAATTTGATCTTAAAAAAAAAAAAAAAATCGAATATCCTCTCTTACAACCTCTATTGAAGGTTAATTTAATTTTTATAATTCCATTTTTGCTAGACAAAACTGGGGGCATTTTAAAGATTGATACATATCTTCAAATCATATGAAGTTTTATTCATAAACATTAACATAGATGATCCCTTTAAGCAGCCAAACTTTGTTAGTTTTAATCCTTTATTCGCATAGAATTGCATTTGAGAGAGGACACGTGAGGCACGTGTGGTTTTAAAAATATTTGTGATACTAGTCCCACATCGGAGAAGCAATTCGAAGAGGGCTGTTCATATAGGTTGATCTTGCAAGAGAGTTTGTCCCTTCGGGGACATCCGATAAAATTGGAACGATACAGAGAAGATTAGCATGGCCCCTGCGCAAGGATGACACGCATAAATCGAGAAATGGTCCAAATTTTTTTTTGCCAATTTTGCATCTTTCGATCCCAGGTAGCCTGCCTTTGCTTTCTGGGTCTTCGTTTTTTCTTCGATTCTGTTTGCTTTTTGTGACTTCGAATCGTCACTGACTGGGTCCTTCACTACATTTGAATTCATATCACAAACTGAAATTGATGCTCACCAGCTGTTTGATGAAATGCCTCTGAGACATTGCTACTCCTTTTTCTTATTATTTGAACTCCCAAGATTTAGTCTAGTTCTGGGGTTGAAAGAACAAGATGTAGATAACCCATTCGTTGTATGCATCCTATTGAGAAACATAAAATCAATCATGTTCATATGATGGTTTTGATGTACTGCAAATTTTTACTCTGTTCTTGTTACAAGCAACCAGTTAGTTGGTACCATATAATACCATTGTCAATTTATTGTTTATAAATCATCGTAAACCCAGGCCAGACTCGTCATACTTGTGTCTGTTTGTGTTGCTTCTTTAGGAGAAATCTGATGTGGTGCATGAGAACTGAGCATGGAGTCAATCATGAACTTATTACCACTACCAATGTCATGCTGCGCTGTGCTTCATGTTGTCACTGCAACAGATGAAAAGCCCCTCTTCTAGCTCGCTCCATATGATTTGAGGTGAATTGCGAGTTTAAGCATGCAATTTCAATTCAGTTGTATGGGTGTAAATTCAAAGCATTCCCCAAGTAGCTGAATGCTGTAGCTTTTAGACAAGTATATGAATGATAAACTGTGTTGGTGACCTTAGTCGAGAGGTCTCCAAAAAATGATTTCAGGACTATATTATTGGATACAGATTACAAAGAATGACAGAAAATTAACCCCTTATCAAGCCAAGCTATGCCCTAAACTATGTTGTATTCAAAAAATAAGGAATGTAATGACTGATGACTATTGACTATTGAAGATAATAATGGTTTAAATTGAAAAGTTTGCTTATGAACTCTGGACATTAAACATCATGATTAGCTTGATTGTTAAGGTTCTTGGCATATACTTGAGCCCAAACTTGACTAAAATCCGAGCGACATTGTTCCCACTCTTCTTGCTTTTGCTTCAGTCGGACTAATATAACAGGAAGAGCCAATTCAGCATTTTCCCTCAACAGGTCCACCACCTCAAGCCCTTGTTTACCATACAGTCTCTCAATGCACCTCAGATTGAGAACCGTCAAGTGATCTTCAAGACAAATTGATGCACTAATACTATTGTTTTCAATCTTCTGTATTAGCTGTTCCACACTCCCTATCGTTGAATTCACAGAACTTAACAACATATCAAGTTCGAACATGTCATTTTCGCACTGAAATAGGCTCTGCTCACATCGGCTTTTGTGTATTCCTCTTGAACAGGAAGCAGCTGAAGGAGTGATGCAGACTCGATCATTCAATACTTGAGAATCAAGCAATGTTCTTCGGGTAGCAGCAGGAATCGGGTAATCCTCTGGCAAAACATGGTAACTTGGAGTGCAAGTCTCACAGTTAGAGAGGTCAATAGAACAGGAAGGTTCACTTGGAAGAAAGTGAGTGAATTCATCAATCAAGTCTGAATGATCTCGGAAAAGTGCTGCAACCTTTGGGAAAATTCTGGACTTGTTTTCACCTTTCAAGATTTCAATAAAAGATAGATAAACATGATATTCATCTTGAAATCGTGCCTTTACCCTTTTCACAAAAGTGAGAGCTTCTTCGGATACGAAATCAGGAGTGGTTGGTGTGATGGTGATTTCATATCCCTTTGGCAAGAAGGTATTGAAACCCATTAGTAAATCTGGATGCCCTTCAAATAAAATTTTCACCATATCTATCACACTTTCAAGATCAAGTCTTTGGGTACTATAGTCTTTCAGGAGTTGAGTGAAGTCGTGGTAGGTTTTCTCTTCGTCTTCAAGTACGTCCCTTACTGCCTTTAGATATGTGAAGTAGTCACCTCTGGTAAGTTTTCGGATACCTCCTTCTGTTGTCTTATTGATCATCTTGGAAGTCCCTGAAAGCTCTTCTTCTTCTCGAAACGAAATCAGTCCCGGAACCATGTCTGATCATCAAAACCCTAACAAAATCAAAATCAAACATATATATATAGCTGCCGTTCTAAGACAAGCTCAGAGAGAACAAAAGAAAAAGAAAATACGATAGATAGTTCCAAGAATTAAGGTACGTATGGAGAGAATTTTATTTGTGATTCGTTGTTAAAAAAAAGTGGAAAAAGATCCTAAAACTAAGAGTATGAACAAGAAGAGTAGTGTCTTACTCCCAGCGACCTTTTCTTTTCTTTTCAGCTTTTTCCACTAAGTCACAACCCTAACGGCCTACCATTATTGTAGCCATCTTTTAATCTATAGCTAATTAGTCTCCTAAATAGGAAACAAATAACAGTATTTAATCTAAAATTCATATCCTAATAATCTTACTTTGTTAGGATTGAATCTTGGGAATGAATTCTAACTATACATAGGTCTCAAATAGTTTGGCTTACTCAAGTTTTTTTTTTTTTTTTTTTTAATATTTTTGTCAGTACAATAAACTGCAATTAAGTTAACACAATCACAGCATCCCGAAAGGGTCTAAAATTACTATAAGAAAACAGCAACTAACTACACAATCGCTTGAAAGAAGAAAAACTGATATGTCACTGAGTCCATCAGCATATTGATTGGCAGCTGCCCAAGTCCGATTGACTAAATTCAGCAATAATTGGGTCTTGATATCGATATGTGCTTAAAAGTATCAAACGAATGACTAAGCTTAACCAGGCTATCGAGCTTCCCCTTCAATCTCAATCGACTTGGGAGGTAGACTCCATGCAGGACTAAATATCATCACCCCAAAGAACCAAAGTGACCCCATCCAGCTGCACCCTATATCCGTGCGTTCAGTTCTTAGTACTCGATGAATCGATTACTTCTGTAAATTTGAATCAGCTTTGAAGTTTGAATCGACAAAGAGTGCTTTCCTTATAGCAAGATGCGCATTAAAGAACTCATCAACATAGAATTATTTATTTAAGATTATCAAGAACATTAGAACTGCTTATTTAACGGATATGTTTTTTAGGGACTGTAATTTCAGTCTTTAAATTATATATATGAGATTAATATTCACTTGTCCGGTACAGTTCATTAATACAGTCCCTTCAAAAACAGTCCAGTTGGCTTAGTCAACAAAAAAAACTGCAGAGAATAGTCGTAGAGCAAAGCAATTAATGCAGTCCTGTTCTTTAATTTCTTAGCATTCTTTTTGTACATATTGGTAAATCAACGAACTTTAACTGGTGTACGTATTCCAAGTGTGTGAGAAGATAATTTTTTTTTACCTTTAAAGAAAAGATGGTAAAGTAGGATAGGAATTATGACTAAAAATTTCAACAAAATAGACGAACATAACTGTAATTTTGGTATCAGCATCATTCAGAATCAGAATCTGGACCGACGTCCACAATATCAGGAATTGAGTCTGTATCCGAATCATTAGTTATCCCATATGCAAATCCCTTGCTGTTCTCAGGATCTGCGACCATATTGGTAACTCCTTGATATTGCTCCATTTCCATGTCTTCAGGAAGAGGTTCGACCATACTGTCATCTCCATTTCCTCTAATCTTCACATTGTCAATGGTCGCTGCTACAATCTCCTTTTCCCTTCTGGCTTCATTTTCTTTGCTAAGTGAAGCATCTGCTGAAATAATTTGATTGCCATGAACTGCTGCAATTTTGGATGGTTCTCCAATCTGCATGGTCTTGCCTAGGTCATTCCCGGGTGCTACCATTTCTTTACTGGTTTCAATCCAGCTTGAGTACAGTTCATCGTGATATAAATTAGGAGCATCATGCACCGTTCCCTGCATGTCAGTTGAATGTGAGGTTCTGTGCTTTAGGCTACCAGAGTAGATATTTCCTGGGTATTTGTGGTGAACTCTTTCATCAATGCTAGTCGTATTGGAGAAATCTGCCAGTGGGAGGGCCCTGGGATGTATAAGCACCTCTAAGACTAAGAGAGCATGAGCACAAAATTCAGCAAGTTTGGTACCACTTTCAAGCTTGCCTGCAAAACCACGTTCATTTGTTACATCAATTAAAAAAATATAAGTGCAAGCATAAAAAATAAAGTTGTGATTCATTAAGAAATAGCTACTAACTTATACCGACACAAAAAACATTTTGAATATATATTAATGCCTATTTGGCTATTTCCTTTATTCAGAGTTGTATTGCTTCTTCCATGCTGTTTAGATTGTCAATAGGCATGGAAGAGCAATCTACCAAGTAGATTATAAATAATGGTGAAGAGTTAAGAGTGCACCACTATCGATCCAAGTTCTCTCCCAAGGTAATACACTCTTTTTGCTTCCCCCTTTTTATATATTTTTTTTTACTTCCCTCCTTTTGCCATACATGCTTATTTGTTTGTTACAGATAAATCCACGAGATAATCAAAAGAAAGAATGAGAGTACATATCTTAAAGGAATTACCTCTACGGAAAAGATCAACACCCTGAGCTAAGTAAGGGGGACGGACACGAGATGAAGACAAGAAAGACGCCAAAAGTGCACGTAGAGCTGCAAGCTGTATATCACCCCAAACATCAGTAGGTTCATTTGGCTGATAAATGCTTGTGTTCTCACTAGCAAGTCCCCCTTTCAAGGAATTTGTAGCTATGTTTATTAGAAGAAGATCAACATCTGATCGCCATCCTTCAGATTTAAATACACCATCCTGTTGAAAGAAATAAATATATTGTCACTCATAATGTAATCCTTATGAATCCAAAAAGAATGACTCAGAAGCCAAATTGATCCTTAAGATACATGATCTTTGAAGGACTAAGCCCTTGTTACATTTGGATTCTGGACAGCAAATAAGACAAATATCTGGCCACTTATAACAAACCTTTTAGCCAAAGGAAATAAAGATTACAGATTTGCATACAGTCAGATTCGAGGACCACATGATAAGAAATTGAGATTTTTTTAAAGAAGTTTCCACCCAAAACTAATGGCATCAACACTGTCACGGCATTTTGGATTTAAATCAATTCAAAGTTTCGATATGGTAATCAACAAGGCTGAACAGAAGGAGGTACGTGTGTCAGATGATTTCCAGAAAATCTGATTCATTGGTACGGAAGAACAATATCTCAAAATCAAGCTGAAGACAACCTTTTCCTCAGGGTTTCAAGCTAAACATTTATGGCATTAAATCCAAATATTCTAATATCCTATAGAATAATAATCAAGTTACCTAGAAATGTGCATGGATTCATTAATGTTTTGTGGGAACAATTTTGAAAAAGGAATTGTAATCCTCAGCCTGTACAATTAAATTAAATATTGTATTCAATATTTGGTTGTTGTCATGGTATATCAGGCCTTCCATAGAATTTCCTTCTATTAAATACCACAAGGGACTTTCAGAAAAAAAAAAAAATTAAAAGAAAAAAAACCACAAACGCCATACACACAGATGCACTGACCCAACATTCTCTATAAAGATGTGGAGAACACATACCACAGTCAGAAGAGCTTCTAATGCCTCAAGTGCGGCTATTTGCACAGAAATTGAACATCTTGTATTGTTCTTGGGGGTTCCCAACTCCAAACTACTTGGGTTATGCACCTCGAGAGATGTGATCGAAGTTCCATGCTTTCTCTTTCTATTGCTAGGTTGTGGTGTTTGGAGCAATGCTTCGGTTGAGGGCTTTGCGCTGGCACTACTATTCTCCGTAACAATGGGATTCAAATCAACAAAAGCGCTGTTCACGACTTCCTGTGCAAGGCATACTCCCACTCCTGGCAAGGATATAGCTCCCAATTAATAAAACTAAAAGTGACTTCCAGGATAACAACACTAATGGTAATCCTAGTTGAGTGTAAAAGAGAAAGGAAAATGCCAATTGCCGAAACAATTTGCATCTCAAATATATTAAGAGGACAGATTGCAGTGTGTGCCATATCAGATGTAAATAACACAGATAAAAGGGCATTTCAACTTAAATGATCAGCAAGCTAATACATCTAGACTTGCACCTGTAGATACTTACACTGGTTTATAATACAGTTGAAGGGTGGTTTATAGTCTAAAGGGATCTACATCTGTTGTAGATTGACTAAAGGGCGGTTTATAGTTTTGATGTAAATTGACTCATCTCCTCACATAACTAGATGAAACTCCAATGCTTCTCTCTTATTATCTCACACAGCTACATGTGAACTTGCCTCTCTCTACCGTACAATATCAATTAACATACAACAATCACTCCTTGATTATCCAGTAGTCACCAATTCTCCGGATAGACTATTTTTTACTTTTCAGTTACAAATTTTGGATTAGCAGGTATGTGTTATGACTTTTGAGATAGCTCCAATTTCAGTAATATGCAGCAATGAATAGATTTTTTATACATGTATGACACAAGCTAGCCAATATCTATAAACGAGGTAATGGCTCACACAAGGCCGTTTGCCTCAACTAACTAATAAGGCTGTACAAATTAGTTGGGCTCTAGATGGATTAGGCTTTCTGGTCTAGTTAAATATCTTACTCTATCCCACTAAAACTTGATAAAGAATACACTTTCTGAAGTTACTGCATACCGACACCCGTGGATATCAGCAAAATCTTTGTGATTGAGTAGACCTTAACCCTCAATTCTGGCAATACACATCTTTTTAAGTACACTGAAAGCAAATGCACTATATGTGCTTCATGCGGTAAAACTTGACTGCAAAAGAGATGATAAGATGGTTAGAAAATCACCATTCTAAGAAGTCATAAAAATATATCTCCTAAGTTCAAAAGCACATACACATAATAAATTATTTACTAGTGGCGACACATATCAAGTAAGCATCCTTTAATATCAAAAGTTCAGGCATTAGATATGCCATATTACTCAACTGTTTTATTAAACAACACACTCTAGAATGAAATAAACCTAAATGAGGTATGACCATGAATTCGTGTTCAACCTCTAGTATTCCTAAGTTCAAAAGTGACTCAGCAGATTGAAATCATTCACTAGTGGAGATTCATATCAAGCAAGCGTCTTTCATTATCAAAGTCAAGAAATAGATATCAAAAATTAACCAAGCCTTAAACAAGACATTATTCTAGGACAAGATAAAATTTGACAAATGAAAATGTGAGATTAATGTACACTTTTGACCTATTTTCTATTAACTTATGAGACAAGAGGTTATCCTTCTTGGTATAATGGCCTGACTCATTCAAGAGGAATGCTGGCATTGTTTTGCATGGAATGCATTGAAGTGAGTGGGTGCTTCTAGCATAAAGCATGTACACTTGAAATACATTATCACATGCCAGATCAATAAATTGTCTGGATTGCTTGTGTGTAGACAGATAATTATATAGGATTGTTGAAACACAATAAGATACAGCTCAAGACAAAAACAGTTTGTTCTTTCACTGAAGTTCAAAATTTCAGGCTAGACACTTTTCACAATGTCTGGCAAATGCCAAAAAGGGCTCATATATTCATATAAACATTCCTTTGTCATAACTCAGAAGTAAAAACCTACAACAGCTGTACAGACTCATCTTGGAAATAATAGAGTAAAGTTATAATTAGTAAAATATGGGAGAGAAAAAAAGGTGATTTTTTTTTCGTAAGCAGCAAATGTGCATTTAGAAGAAAGAGAAAATACAAAGTAGGGGATAAGTTGTCCACAGAAAAACTAACAAGCCTAACAATGATAAAGGAAAGTAGAAAATAAAGAAACCCATAGTAATACAATGAGGGAAAAAACAGACAAAATACTAGAGCACACTGGCTTTCCAATTCAGCAATAAAGCATATAAAAAACTATCACTAAACTATAAAAAAAAAAAAAAAAAGGTGGTGATTAGCACTCCCAATTTGTATATCTGCATTGCTTTTATTGTGATTCTACATATAAACTTACTAAAGCATAAAATAAGGGAGTGAAATGCGCAAACTACATAATGGAGTTTGATAATCGCCACCTAAGAAAAAAAAAAACACCTAAATATACCCAGCAAAATTCTTACTGCACGTAGCAACACAAGTTTTAGCTAAACATTCCAATATTATATGAGCATTATATCACTACCATGCCTTCCACCAGTGGCGGATAAGACCAACCCCACCCCTCCTCCTCCTCTCCCTCTCCTCAACACACAAAAGGTAAGGATAACCCACATGACGAAGGCCCAAAATGATCGCATAACTATTTGATAAGGATAGACACTCAAATCATAACTCTGTAGGTTACCTGCGGACACCCTTAAAGATTGCAGTAAGGAGGTCCAAACTATACGAGTGCAAACGTGGAAGTTCCGAACAAACGAACTCTTGCTGCATGGCAGTCATAAACAGCAGCAAGGAGCGTGACAAGGAGCCATCCACATCCAATACTCTCTCAATAAGTGCTAATAAGGAGTGAATAGGGGCGGTCACCTACTAGTGAAAATGCATTAGATTAGGTCCTTGTGGAATATCAAATTGATTTTACATAATTTATGAAAGCAAGAATTTAGTACATTCAGCTTATTTGTAAAAGGTATAAGAAGCTAGCTACAAAAATTAACAAAACCTGAACAGGGTATGAACTGGTTAGCATTGTAGAGCAGCATATCATCAGTGCAGAGACACTGGAGACCAGCGAACTATGAGACCTCTTCTTGCGTCTTCTGAGGCTTCTCCTGTTAATGAATGGTCCCCCAAGGGAGGAGGGGGGTCTTTCCCAGGAGGAACCAAAAGTCTAATACCTTCATGACGTTTAGTTTCTGCAATCCAAGCAAATACGCAATTTGGTAATTTACCTCGAGACAGCAAAAGCACAAAAAGTTATATCATAACGCAATCTACCTTCCTCAAAACCCTGGAAAACATCATTCAGATGACGATTAATTGACAATAAAATCTTCTGAATCATTAATGACCAGCTTTCCTCATCTCCTTTTGATTTTGGTATTAATGCCAGGCAATGAGCAAGTTTCTGAGATATTGAATACCACACAGAAGTTACTGGGGATATCATAATTTGGTTGCTGATTCATTATTACTATGCTAGAGAGCTACATCAAGCAACAGGAGTTTACCTTCAGCATATTGAAACTACATTTTCCAGACAGAATTTTTGAAGCAATAGCATCTTCAACCTGCATAAAACACATGATGGAACCATTTAGTGTTGATCTCACAACCGTGGGGTTCTCAAGAGGATCTGATATGCAACATTATTTCAAGTACTATAAAATTTTCTAGCTTTCTTCATGTAAACACTACATCTGATATGCGTCTTTGTTGAAAAATCTCTTCAGGAAGGCTGGAGTGTTGTGGGAGAATTCAGTAGGAAGGGTTGATTTGCTAGACCATAAACTTCCGCTTTTGGCAACCAAAATAAGGCTGAGGTCCTTTGGGGTTGTGGGGTGTTAGCTGTGCTCTGGGTCGTTTGATGGAAAGAAATAAAAGAATCTTTGAAGTTTATAGAAAAAGAGGTGGGATTACTTTGGGAGAGAGTTAGGTTTTGGGCGTCTCTTTGGGCTTCTATTTCTGGAGAATTTAGGAACTATAGCTTATCTTCTATCTTATTAGGTTGGACTGCAGCTGTAGTCTAGGGTCTGTCTAGCCTGTTTGCCTAGCTTTCTTCTATGTGGACTCCTTGTAATTTTCTTTTCTTGATCTTTCAATAAAAGCCGTTTCTTTTCCCAAAAATAAATAAATAAAAAAGAATAATAAATATTGCATTTTTACCCTCTAGCACAATGCAAGAGGACATATGTCAAGCCAACTGTTATTAAGATTCCTGCATTACCTATGATGGGCCACAAAAGCAGTACAATATACTTCCAGCTTCTACTGGACCAAGTCTTACAAAAAGATCATTTGTGCAGATCGACCATGAAGATGCATCAAATGACCACCAAGCAAGTATTATAGTATGCACATTCAGAAACTGCACTAAATGGTATTCAGTAGTCCAGAGAGACCAATATATATATTCATTTAGGTGTTTCCATATGAATGCATATTTGCTGATATAGACAATTGCATTTATGCTTGTGTCCCCAACTGTACAGGAAACAACATTCTTGGGGATTATAATATATACATATATAAACATTTACGGATCTGGTACTTTAATTAGAAATCATCTTTGAAGTTGTGTATTGGGTCATATCTTTAAGGTTCCTATGATGTGAATCCTTGGAAAGCACTTCTCAACCGATTGCCAATTGGTTTTGCATTGGAGGTCCAACGTCTTCATCATTATCATAATTTGTATTTGAAAATATTGTCAATACAATTTCAGTAGCTAAATACACGTCAAATGGGGACACTTGGAATTGATTATTGGTATATTATACATTCACAATCAGGATTCAGGAATTACATAGCTTTTCTATTCCACTTCAGCAAAATTGACAATTGAGTTATTTAAGAAGGGAAGCTAGAGCTCAAAACAAGTGAAATAATTACATTGCAAACTGTTAAAAAAAAAATATTACATTGCAAATCATTTCGAAGTCTAACATAACAAAGATTCACACAAATCATGTATCAAATGTTGCTTCAAAATGTACTTGGGATTGCAATTTTTTATTCTCTAAAAGCGATAACATATAATATTATTATATGTCCACATGAATTGTATTTGGTAATATATATTGGCAATACCAGTAGTGGAAGTCAGAGGTTCTGTAAAGAAGGATAAGGAACTTACACTGTCATAATGACGACTAATGGAAATTGGAAAGAAAGATATGAATATGCAAAGCAATCTAACTGCTTCTTCCTGCATGTAACACACCAAGACCGCATGAAACATTTTCTTTAATAGGAATAATTTTCATAAAAAGATAAAAGGGAAAATGAGAACAGAGGAAAACCAGACAACAGAAAAAGGAAATTAAAAAAACCAAGACAACAGCAGCTCTCCAATTAGAAGAAATAGCAAAAAAAAGAGTTCTCCATAATTTACAAAAACTGAAGTCCATAGAGACGCTAAAATATGAAACCTCTGCTTCAGCTTTGCCATCCCACACCAATGGGAGAAAGGCAGAAATTTGTCTCTCCAAGGGCTTCGACTTTAACCTCTCAACAATGGTTGTGCATTGCAACCATTTGTATCAACATCATATTTACTCCTCAACATTTTGTGCCACAAAGCATCTGGCTCAAGAGGATATCTCCATAACCACTTTCCTAGTAAGGCCTTAGTTCTTTAGGGTAAGTTTCCCACCCCAAGGCATCCTTTCACCTTGCTTCTGACAACCTACTCCCATCTAACCTAGAATTTCTGTTATCATCTCCATTCTTCCTTCTTCAGTGTTAACCCTAAAGAGCATTTTTTCTCAATTGGTTTTCAGCCCAGTAAAAACACAAAAAGGTTCAATTACTTTTAGAAGATTGATCAAGTTCTGATCTTTTTTGGAGGAAAAAACAAATATTGCATCGTCTGGAAAATGCCAATTGTACATCTGTAATTTCCACTTTTTCCCTCCCAAGTCTTGAACCTTCAATCAATTCACCTCTAGCTCTATCCACCATTCCACTCAAACTATCTGCAACAAAAGTAATAAAAATGGAGACAACAGGCCCCCCCCCCCCCCCCCCCCCCCGGCCTACTAATGATGACGGAGAAGCGTGCTAGATATATAGTTATAAACTAAGTCTAAGAAGGTGCAAATGAAACTCTATTTCAAAATTTCATGCTAAAAAAATTTAAACTCACTAGAAAATAAATGTTTGATGTCTAAGGAAAAGTGTGTATTAGTAACTTACCCAAACAACCTCTGAGTGATCATCATCTAACAACTTCAAAACTGATGGAATGAGTTTCCCAGCATGGGTAGTTCCATCTTTCTTAACAAGTGGAAATCCACCCAACCTAAAAAAACAAAGGAAAGTAGCGTCATAGGAGTGCCATTACTATCTCTAATATCGTTTGTCAAGATTACACAGTAACTCTATATCTAAGGACAAGATGACCGATGCAATTCCAACTGAAACTTTTAGGTTACTAATGCTTCAGATATAAGATTTCCATCCAATATTTACTTTGTAGAAAAATACAGATTTGAACATCCTTGCTGATTAGTTTTATCTGGCATTAGAAAAATTGAGGGAGTTAAAAAAACAATTTCAAAATCTGATACAGGCATGTGCGATGCACACATTGTGAGTATGTGGCTGACTGTGTTTGTGTGAGTGTTCGTGTGTGTGCGCGCGTGAGAGAGAGAGAGAGAGAGAGAGAGAGAGTTTTTATTTTCTTCATTAGGATCTAACTATAAACAAACTAATCATGTTCTTCTTGCGTGCCTTGTAAAACAAGTACGTATTATCTGTGTGGAAAGCATTCACACGTACCTTGTAAGGAGATCTGACATTGAAGCACAAGAGGCCACCTTCACGAACTGAGAAGTTGTCGGAGACTGTTTAGCCAACAACAACAAAAAGGCATAAGGTAATTTCATGCATATGTCAATTTCATTCACCACAAAACAAGTCAAAAACAAGAAGTACGAAAAAAAAGGCTGAAGCTGCAGAATAGCCTTCAAACTAGAATTAACAGTTTAGGGTAGTACAAAATACAAACTCCAAAATTGATTCGCAACAGAAGATGTGTGCGGCCTGAAAGATATAGTTCACAAACTGAAATGCTTAAGACCATTCTCCCTCGCATTTCATTTGAGAAAGATCGTATGTATTGGTTACCTGAAGAGGTGATACAAGCTTCTGGTACCAAACAGAGTATGATGCCAACAATCGATCAGAGCTGCATTCCTGACAAGTCACTCCTAGCAAACAAATTCCGGCCCAGCATTTATCTGGCTAAACCAGGAGACAATATAAGCAAATTAATTAACATTCAAACAAGAACAAGACTAGTAAGTATCAGAAACTTTCTGTGCCTTGTATACAACAGATTCCGAAACTTTTCGACTAGTAAAAACACCAAAGTAGAGTAATACTGTAACAAAATGGCTGCAAATTTCGAGTCCTGTGCACATACCATGTCACTGGAAACGAGCAGCAGCAAGCGGTCGACCCAGGAATCAACGGCGGATCTCCAGTGAGTGATAAGCTTCTGGTCCGTGGGATCTTGTACGGACTCGGAGAGGAGGTTGTGGGTTTTGATCATGTGGACGAGGTAGGAGAGGTCGAATGAGGTGCGGGAGGGGAGGTTATCGTCGGGGAGATGGTCTCTGATGAGGGTGTGGAGGAAGCGAGGCTTGAGAGAGGCGTCGTGCATGTCGTTCACATGGTCGAAGGCCGACGACATTGGAGCCAGGAGGGTCTGAAATCGAAGTGGGGTGAGGGTGAAGAGAATTTGAATGAAAGGAATTAGCGTTGGGTGGTGAAGAAAACGTGAAGAGATGATGGATGATGGGTTTAAGGAAGAAGACGGTTACTTTGTTTCTCCCCCGGTAGCCTCCTCCCTCCCAGGGTTTTAGACCGTTTTGGAATTGGATGTACTAGGGTTTTATGCCACCTAAATTATTATAATGATGATATCCAATATATGTTAGATATCTGTAGGTTGTTTCAATGAGGATCCGTGGCGCAATGGTAGCGCGTCTGACTCCAGATCAGAAGGTTGCGTGTTCGATTCACGTCGGGTTCAATCCCTCCGATCCTATTATCTTTTTGGGTTTTCTTTTTTCTTGTTTCTTTGTTATTTGTATAATAATTAACAGATCACTTCATTCCCATAAGGATAATCCTTTTTGGTTTCTTTCATGACAAGTTTCACTGAAGATGTGTGTTGACAACTGAAAGTGAGATTCACTGCTGCAATTACAATGTTGAGTAGTTAGACGAACTACATTCAAGTAATATCTAATCATGTATTGTGGCTTCATCTTCCTCCGGTTTCACGAAGAATTCAATATAGGCAATTCGACTAGGTTGTTGATAGCCAGCAGAGTCTATGCGCTGGTGTGAAGTAGTTGGTCTTGCCACTGAAACTAAGTGCTGTACTTTCAGCAATCCACCTCTCCCAATAGTCAACTTGCTTCCTCTGTTATCTTTAATGACAGTGCTGGGAATGTTTGAAGTTGTTGCTCGAAGGAACTTGTATTTATACCTAAGGATATCAGGGTAAGACCAACACGGTGAAAAAAGTGGAAATGCAATGTACAGTGAATGTAATTTTCAAAAGTGATGCAGATATACCTGTAAGCTACTTGACGATCACATTGAAATGCAACCAAGAGATCAGTATTGACATAGTATGTAAAGTCTATCTGCAAGCACGACAAACTCTTAAGAAAATTGTACTCATCAAAGTAAGTGCTTGCATGTATGAAGGAAACAGATTATACCTGTAAATCTCCATGGCCTTCACCTCTAAAGGTAACAATAGGGGGATTTGGTTGTAGGCTGATCTGGATGCTTGAGCCAGGCCATTCAAGATCATCAATCGCTTCTTTCAGTGCTGCAGACTGTGGTTTAGATTCCATGTAACACAACAGAAAGGTAAAAGAACTTTAGCATCAATCAAGAACATATTCAATATGTAAAGAACATTCATTCATGTTTAAGTTCTAAACTTTTCACCACCACACTTTGTTCAGTCATCAGTGAATATGTTACTCTCCTTCAGAAGTATCATGAATTGTTTTTTTCTCAAGGTTAATGCCAAATAAGTCGTATATGGTTAGAAGACCTCCCATTTTCGTCTTATTTGTGGCACTCTTGCACTTTTGAAACAGGGAAAAATCAGTAATTAGCCTTTCTGCTTACACTAGATTGATCACCGAAGGCAAGTAATACAGCACACAGATCTTGGCATCCACTTAAAACATCCATCATCATCTTATTGGTAAACAAAGGTTTAACTCATGACTCAGAGACATACAAGCATACGCAAAGTCCGCATGAATCCTTCAATTATATTGAACTATCAGACTTGAAATACCTCAAACTTTATGATAGCTAAGCAATATAAAGGCAGTAAACCAATATGTATAATAAGGTGCTTACATATGTATAATATGTATAATATGTATAATAAAGGCAGAAGTTTAGTTGTAGATATTAGAAGTTGATCTGAAGATACTGTAAGTTGCTTTTACAAAATAGAAAGAAGGTTTAGGCAAATTTTCCAAGAGTAATATGGACTCTTCTCACCCCAACAATAGTTAAATGTAAACCAAATCCCTGTTCTACCTTTAAGCACAAATCTTCCTTTTGTAACATTTAATCCAGCAGATATGGGTTAGAAGGTGGTTCAACAACTGGAAAATGGAGATGTTGGTTTCTAAAAGTGAAAGATTTTTACTAGAATCTTCTCTGGGGATGCCTCAGTTGCATCATTGATACATTTGAAGCCTAAAACAAACCCATGAAAGGTGCATCTTTTCTTCTAAACCCTAATAACTATTTTAATTAACAGCATAACAATTTTACTCATGTACCGAATGAGCGTACCTTAACAGTAAAAGAGATCGGGGTGCTCCCTGCTGGTTCAAAATTGTAGTCCCACGAAACTGTATCTGGGATTCTTGTCCTGATCTCGGCATAAATGCAAGATTCCAATGAATCAACAGACCTAACAAACAAGTAAGAGACACATTGTAACGACAAGATGCAACTCATTCCATGTAATGATAGCATACATATAAGGAGTAATAACACGAAGCTCCATTCACTTGCTTCAATAGTAAAATGTACGAATATCACAATTAAGCATTGCTTCACCACATAATTCCCATTTCAGAAAAACATTAAGCAAACGAATAAATTGACTTTAGACTCATGAAGTAGACGAACAAGCTGCGATATTCAATTACAAGAATGGGGCATACGAACGTACTTGACAAGAAGCTGCATATCAGGACCGGGATATTGAATCTCAATTACACTTGATTTCCCAGGAACTGAAAATGTGTTCAAGCAATCCACAAAGAGGCCCAAACTCACTCCAAACCTGGGCCGCCCATGCCCTTTGAATTCGTAACGAACAAAAAGCTACACGAATCACCACGATTCCATTCATTTCCGGCGAGATCCAATACGATTTTAACAGCAAGTAAAAAAGTGAAACTCGTAGCAGTGCTAGTAACTAGTTAAACTACCTCGCGCTGCAGATACACTTTGGCCTGGAGACAACCGGTTTCCTCGACAATCAAAACGACGCCGTGCTCCGATAGCTCCACGACGGCGTCCTAATTTGGAAGTAGGGAAGGAGAGAAGGTGGTGAAAAACTCTAGATGAGGAAATTGAGTTGGGAGTGGGACTGACCTGATGGCGCTTCCATCGGACGGTGGTGAAGGCGTCGACCATGCCCTGGACGTTGTCGAGCTGGCACACCAGATCGGGGGCTTCCTCGGCCTCTGATTCCGACGGCGACGCGTTCATCTTCGTTCCTTTACTGAACTACTTCTTTGGTTAAGGCCGCAAAGCGGGAATTTCCCTCCTTTCCCTCGTTTCTATTTATACTAGGCTCGGACCCGTGCTGTTGAAATTATTTCAACAATTTTTATATTTTTTGTGTTTTTGTAGATTACCCTAATAGCCTATGAGATTATTTCATTATAAGTTTTTATTTTTCTGGTAAAGGATGTTTTATTTTATGACAAATCAAAATTTGGTGAAACTTTTGACACTAAATTTTGGCTTCTTTTTTTTATAGTAGTAGAGGTATACTTTTTTTCTTTTTTATTTGTAAAACTAAAGGAACGAAACATGAAATAAATTAATTAAAAAAACACATAATACATGTGGTCAAGAGAGAAGTGTTTCCTTCTTCGTAAAATTACTAAAGTGTTTTTAAGCTTTTTAAAAGCAGAAAAGTTCTTCTATGCACCAACGGTGCAAGGGAACCAGCAGATTTAGTAAATCTCAGCAGTTGATATTTAAAAGCAATCTTTTTTTAATAACAAAAAAAAAATACTTAATGTTATCAGTACACTAAATACTCTCTCTTAAAAGCAATCTACAACGGATCACGAGCATCTTTAATCTAAGGTCTCATTCTCAAATCATGCACAATGTGGCATTGTAATGATGCAACACATGTTCAATTATTCCTTACATAATTTTTTTTTTTTAGGGAAAATCATCCAAACAACACTCAAACTTTGTTCGATTATTCGTACTCATATTTTTTCAAATATCAAAATGGTACCGCGCCATTTAAGCCCGACCCAATTTTCGCACCTAGCAACAGTAAAAACGTTAACCCCGTTAACTTTTGAGAGGTAAAATTGGTACTTTGTACAATAAATCAATTTTAACTTATTTTTCTTTTCATCAAAACTCAAAAATATTGAAAATACGATGACTCTATCTCTCTTCTCTCCTTTGTTATCTCTTCTCTCTGCCCTCTCTCTCGTCTTCATTCAGCGTTTATCAACAACCCCTACCAAGTCTCAACCTTGCCATTGCCGGCCACCATCAGCCTAGCTCTCTTCTGCTTCGGATGAGCCTTCTTAATTGAGTCTTTCTTACCGCCGGCATCCTCATTGACCTCGTCATCTTCAACCATCATACACCTCCCAAATATGTCGAGGATTTTGGCATCGATTTCAGCTTGTGGAACTTTGGGGTTTATGGCCCTCACTCCATCCGAAAGAAGAAGGATCTTGAGCAGCAGAACATAATCTCGCTTGAGAAACTCTTACCCATCTTCTTGCATCAATTTTATCAATTGGGTATCAACAAATGAGTGGTTCTATTGGGACTCTGAATTTGCTCGCCTGACCTCCTAATATTTTAGTTAAAATTAAAATCTAGTTTTACCATTCAGAAGACTGGGAAAAAAAAAAGTCTTAATGACTTGATTAGTTGATTCTTTCTTTCTCAGTTCCTTGATTCCCTCTTGAAGAGTAGAGACATTTATTCTACTTTTCTTGTCTCCTAAGTATTATTAGATAATCATCCTCGTTTAAATCTTCTTCATATCTAAACAAATGATAATGTCAACAACTTTTTTTTTCTTCCAATTTTGTAGTTTCTTTATGGTCGTTCTCCTCACTGCCATTATCGTCTCCTCATTTCAGAGTTATGTAGCAAAAATTGAATTCAACTACTATATAATTGGGCAAAAGCTTCCATGAATCAACGGATGATATAACAATATGTGTAAAAAGAAAAACGGCGTTTAATATTAGATCCCATATATCTTTGCAATCAGTGCATATACTACACAAACATGATTCTCATTATAAAAAAAAGACTCGAGCTGTTTCCCAACATAAAAGACGATCAATATTTTGCAACAAAATAGAAATAATACTACTCAAATCATCTATAGATATCCTTACGAGTAGTTATCCTTTGGAATCGTTGAATTATAGGCTCATTGTGTATGGCTTTGAGGGCTTTGATTGTATATGCTGCATAGGGTACATGAGAAACTACATATTCCCCTTTTTCTTATTTTGTGAGAATTGTGGGCTTGCTGAAATGTTTAGTCTAACCATCAAATAAGAGTTTTGTGGGTTCTGAATTGTGAGAAAACAAGATATATTATTAATATTTTTTTCTGGTGGGGGCAAATTATATAAAAACTCTCTCACAATTGACAAATATCATAATCTCAATGGAAGCAGTTGCCCCCACTCATCTCCCTCCAGGTGTCATTCTTCAGCAACGCCTCCACACACAATGACGCATGAGCCAACGCCATCGGTTACTGTGACTTTTTCCCCAAGTTGTCAAACTCGTTCACCGACGGATTCGCCCCGAGTTCTTTGGAACTCGGACCTGACTCAAACAGCTCCTCCGAGACTCCCGATCCTGTCATAATCACTAAAACTACATGAAAATGGAACACCTTTGGAAAGAAAGAAATGCAGTAAAAAAAAAAAAGTATAAGAACCATGAAGCATCTCTTCTTTGAAACCTTATATCTCACTCTTCTTCTGAGCTAGTCTCTCTCTTCTTTTGACTCTCTCTCTCTCTTCTAGTGTCTCTCCCCCCCCCCCTTTTGACAATAATGAAGGAAGGGTTGAGGAAGAGTTTAGGAGAGACGACAATTCTTACATTGCTCTAAATATCAGTACTAAGTACTCAGCCTATCACAAATGTTGAACTGTTGATTATTGAATTTTAATCAACGGCCCTCCAAAAGGTGATACCTTTATATTGTGAGAGAAAGTGCGAACAAACTCATGGCGACGATGTTATACCTATCCCTGGTGCGTGCCACTCAGCCCACTCTTCTTATTCTGCCCCACATCATATAATGTTTTTTTTTCTAATTTATCAGCAACTATGTGCTGTTCTTGAGCACCATGATAATTTCATTAATTGAAAACCAATAAGCATTTTTGTGAACTCTACTTGTGTTTTTTCAGGGATAACTAAGATGAAGAATCTTGATGATAATATTGATTCATTGAGAGTGAATCTAACTAGAGAACATAAGAAAGAGATTTTACATATGATGGTCCGCTAGGTCAGTGGCGGTTCAGAAATTTGAGAAGTAGCGGTGTACCGAACCAAACCTATAGACAAAATTGAGACAATATTTCTAAGCAAGACTCGAACTTTTCTATTTTGTCAGCTTTAAAAGATTAGAAGATTTGTATTTTTTTTTCACGGAGAAAGTTGAGACATCTTCTCTCTTCTTTGGAGGCATCAAATTTTCTCTTTGGTCAACTTCTAGAGATTAGGTAACTTTTTTTTTCTTCCGGAGAAAGTTGGGATATCTCCTCTCTCTGCTTCTTGGCAAGTATCAAACTTTCTCTTAACACCACTCTTATCTCTCGTGGCATTTAAAAGCCAGGTACCACACTTTGGGTTACTTGCATTTCTCACCAAAACCACTACCAGATTTGACATCTCTATCTTCTTCTGTGTACTATCCAATTCTCATAGATTTCTTTAGACCATTCTTGGATCCGCCACTAGATATATCAAACTCAGGAAGTGCAAGACATCCGCCACTACCAGATGTGATGGCCTGTTATTACAAGGAAGGCATCATGGTTGGCATGGAGGCTAGGTCTTTAAATGAAAGACATGTATATTTATTTGTTTTTACTTAGCTCTGTTCTTTTCTGAATTGATTGAGGTGAAATATGATTTTTTTTTTTATACGTTAATGTTAAATAACCTGAACAAACTCATGGGATGGATACGATAAAAGATGAGCTGGTCCGGTGAAAATATCCTCGAATATAGGAATGCTAGCAATAGTAAAAAAATTTAAAGGCTGGATTTCTTCTTGTCAAGATCATCCTATCAAGATATCCTCCTATTTATTAGTCACCAAAACTAATAAGAAAGAGAATCAAATCAAAGTTTTTATTTTTTGTTGTTGGTAACTTACTACTAACACTTAGAAAGCAAGAATCTGAAATGAATTTCACCTCAAATCCCTAACTTCCCAATTGCACTCTCGGAATTCAGACTCCCTCATCGATCCTCAGTTTTTTCTTTCTTTCTTTATTTCTCTCTCTCCTACCTTAATGGTATTTAGTGAAAATCAGAATTCTTGTAAGACTACAGAATGTTTAGACAGAGCAAAAGCAATTTAAAGTTACTGGTATTTATACAACAAACAAAATTGGTTATTTGTTGTAGTTCTTATTACTTTCGGTGATGAACTTGAAGCTCAGATAATTGGTTTTATCATTTTTTTTTTTTTGTTATTAAATATAAAATTGGGTATGAAAAAATTAATTGGTTAAAGAATGTGAGTAAAAAAATAAAGAGTTAAGCCTATCAAAATAGCCAGTTGCCCAAAAAAAAAGCCCACTAAAATCTCTCATAACTGAACCAGGCCGAAACACGATTCATATTCCATAATTATCTACATTATTGGCTTATTTTGTCTACTTTTTTCGATAAGGAAAGAATGTTACAACAAAGAACTGTTGGTTGCATTACAAGTATGAAAATATGAGCACATTTGTGTGATGTTACCTACTCCCAAGATTAGGAGGTTAAGTTTTAGTAAAGTAAGAGTATTGTACCCAAGGGATGAGTAACTCTACCCTATGCTAGATTACCGCGAAAATAAACCTAGAAAACACATGCAAAGTCTACATTTTTATAAGTTCAGTAATTTTAGCCACTTGGAAGCCCAACTAACAAATGATGATATTAACAATGGAAAGTAATAAATCGGCTTTTTGGATTGGTTTTAACTAAATTAAAGCTAAAGTGCAAATAAAGCAAACTAAACTAACAAAGTGTAATAGATTTGATCAAATGAGATGAAAAAGGGTTTATAAGGCGTCACACTTAACTTTCTTTGTGCGAAGTCTAAGTAACCAAATCTAACATGCTCATGCCAAGATGGACTCCCCCTCAATTCTCTTGATTATCGACTAACCAAGAAACAGTTATACTAGAGAATGTATTTAAGCTACCCCTTGATTATCGAAAATAACTCTCCCATAAACCTCTTCTTTTTGACTCATTCCTTGATTTTCGGATACAAGTAGACCAATGTAGATGCAAGCTAAGTCCCTTGATTATCGGAAACCTAACGCACACCCACATGATAAGCCCAATTATAAGGAACGCAACCAACCTTATTTGATTATCACAAGATTACCATTTCTACATTTGCAACATGCTTTAGTTTACTAAGTTTGTCAAGCCTAGCATACTTATATTATTATGGGCTAAAGACTGGTTACTACCCTGTGATTTGGATCCAAAATCAATTCAGTCCTTAAACTTCCAATTTCATCAAAAACACCTTTACAGTATCAAACATTGTCTAATAGGTCATTCCGTCAATCCTTTGTCAAATGGAGACGTCAAACAGTTGACGTGGCATGCCAACTTAGCAGCAGTGGGGCTCACTTAGAGGAGAAAATTCTAAAATTGCCCTTAGCTCTTTTTTAACCTAGATTTCAGCCAAACTCCTAAAAATTTTAAATTTTCCCACCAAAACTTGTACACATAAACAAAATCTATATTTGAAATCTCCTCCATCTTGGATTCTTACCATCAAACATAATGAGTTTTTTATTTAATCTTTTTTTTTTAAGACCTTTTCTAGTATGAACAACTTTGCAAAATTCACAATTTCGAGAGGAACACCATTCATTCCGAAAGTAGTAATTTCTTATACATTTGGAAGTATAACAAAAATGAAACTTTCTTAAAATTCCAAAAGACTTAGCAACCAAGTGTTTACAACATTTCAAATAGCTCTAATCATTTTAACAAAAAATTAAAGCAAACAACCAAGTATCACAAAATGAGGTTGCACAAAAGATGTTAGCGCTTGCTAATGAAACATTGTAGTTCCACCTATTTTCTTCCTTGCTTCGAATTATGCCTGATCAAAGACTGAATTGATTTTGGACCCAAACCACAGGGTAGTAACCAGTATTTAGCCCTTTAAAATATTGAAAGGCAATAAGTAATAATTTGGTATTTAACATCTTCCAGATCATCTTTAAGGATCAGGCAGAATTCGAAGCAAGGAAGAAAATAGGTGGAACTACAATGTTTCATTAGCCAGAGGGGAGGGTCTATATATAGGCCAAAAGTGATGAATGGAGGCTGGAGATCAAAGAAAATGAAGAGTAAGGTGTAAGCCTAAAATGTGGATATAGTCTTTAATTCTACATGACTTAAAGTCTATAGATATTTTGGTGGAAGAGATAAATGAAGGGTAGGAAAGTCATTGTGTAAGGGAACAAGACAATAAATGAGAGACAAAGGTATAAGATGTAAGAGATTGACCACTTGTCATCTTTCAAGTTTTGAATTTCAAAACAACTTACACCATATCTTTCCATCTAAAGTCCCTAAGCCTAGTCAACATCCCTTCTTTTCCCTCCACACATGCTCTTGGCCGACCAACTTGGCCGGAATCCCGTGTTGACACCTTTTTTGTCCTTTTGTGCAGTTTCGTCGAATTTCCTCCTTCAATTAAATCTCCACCAAGCCTTCAGAACTGGCCTTTGCTTTCTTCATATCAAATGTTCATCCATGACTGTAGATCATCCTGATAAAATTTCAGAGCTTAATTCACCGTGATTTGGTTGCAAAGCTGCAGTAATCCATACAAGTCCGGTTTTACATTTTTTGTCTTCTAGTGCAGAAACTTGCACGGACCTTTTAAAGGCCTTCCATTCCAAGCTAGCTCTTGTACTCTTCATATATAAGAAATGATCATCAGGATGTCTAGAATGTCTCTGTAAAATTTCAGCTCATTTGGAGTTGATTTGTTTTGTTTTGGCTGCCACTTGTCCATCCATGTCTAGCTCGGTTTCTCTTAGCTAGAGTAGGAAAATGGTGCTAAGAGCCTAAGATTGACATTTTAGTGCATTTCCAAGCTTCTCCCTTAGTTCCTAGCATGATAGGAAAACATAATAAATATATATAAATAAACACAAAGGTTAAGCAAAAGTGCAAGATTCGGAGAATAATTACTAGGTAATTATGGACCTAACAAGAACCCCTAAAACAACCTATTCCATGAAAATCAAAATTAAAGGCATGTAGGACAGAAAAGCGGGAGGCCATGATTCCAGCTAGCTATGTCGGTGTTGTGGCTCAAATCGGCAAGAGCATCCACAACGAAGTTCGCCTCACGCCAAATGTGCTTGAATATAGGGGTCGTCAACGGGCCGGGCTGGGCCCGGCCCGGCCCATTCATAGCGGGCTTGGGCCGGGCCTTGCTATATTTTTAAATAATTGCGGGCCGGGCTGGGCCGGGCTTTATTAAAAATCAAAGGATCCAAGCCCGTCCATATAAAGCGGGCCTTGCGGGCTTTTTTGGGCCGGGCGGGGCTTGGCCTTGCAGGCTTTTTTGGGTCGGGCCTTGCGGGCTTTATTTATAAATAAATATTTAAAGACACAAGTTTTTTTTTTTTAATCAAGCTTTGGAAATTCAATGGATAAAGATCAAATACAACCAAAGAACATATCTATATAACTATATTGTACCCAAAAAAATCTCTATTTATATATAGATACTAATTTATTGATAAATAAATTTTTAAAGACACTAATTTTTTATAAATCTATATTTATATATCACACTCCAAAGAGCAACCCCTATCATTCAAAGAAAAAAAAAAACCGACCGTTGGATGAGTTTATTACAATAAATTATGAGTGTGGTAAAAAATTTAGCCAATTTCACCATATTTTCGAATCCGATCGGATTAGTCAACCGTAGACACTTATTGTTTTATTGGTTGACCGATGCCGTGACAACCTCGAAACGTGCTTATTTTTTCACATCACATTTGTATATATTCCATCAATGGATGTGCGTGGACATAAGATAAAAAAAAATTAATTTTAATTACAAACACATTGGTCTATACCAATTTTCCTCCTAAAGTTGTATGACATATTCATTGTATTTAAATTGTTTAGGTTCATTCTAAAGCAATCATGAAGTGGAAAATGAATTCAGAGAAACCAACCGCTCGATTGAGAGATTGTAATGTTTTATGGTGGTTGTAGAAAATCCAGCCAATTTGGTTATCGTTTCGAATTCGATCAACTAGGTCAAACTTAGTTACTCTTATAAACCTATATTTATATATCATACACTCCAAAGAGCAACCCATATCAATTCAAAGAAAATGAAAAAACCGACCGTTAAATGAGTTTATTACAATAAATTATGAGTGTGGTAAAAAATTTAGCCAATTTCACCATATTTTCGAATCCGATCGGATTAGTCAACCGTAGACACTATATGTTTTATTGGTTGACCGATGCCGTGACAACCTCGAAACGTGCTTATATTTTCACATCATTCACATTGTATATATTCCATCAATGGATGTGCGTGGACATAAGATAAAAAAAAATTAATTTTAATGACAAACACATTGGTCTATACCAATTTTCCTCCTAAAGTTGTATGACATATTCATTGTATTTAAATTGTTTAGGTTCATTCTAAAGCATCATGAAGTGGAAAATGAATTCAGAGAAACCAACCGCTCGATTGAGAGATTGTAATGTTTATGGTGGTTGTAGAAAATCCAGCCAATTTGGTTATCGTTTCGAATTCGATCAACTAGGTCAAACTTGGTTACTCTTATAAACCTATTTATATATCATATACTCCAAAGAGCAACCCATATCAATTCAAAGAAAATGGAAAAACCGACCGTTGGATGAGTTTATTACAATAAATTATGAGTGTGGTAAAAAAATTTAGCCAATTTCACCATATTTTCGAATCCGATCGGATTAGTCAACCATAGACACTTATATGTTTTATTGGTTGACCGATGCCGTGACAACCTCGAAACGTGCTTATTTTTTCACATCACGTTTGTATATATTCCATCAATGGATGTGCGTGGACATAAGATAAAAAAAATTAATTTTAATTACAAACACATTGGTCTATACCAATTTTCCTCCTAAAGTTGTATGAATATTCATTGTATTTAAATTGTTTAGGTTCATTCTAAAGCAATCATGAAGTGGAAAATGAATTCAGAGAAACCAACCGCTCGATTGAGAGATTATAATGTTTTATGGTGGTTGTAGAAAATCCAGCCAATTTGGTTATCGTTTCGAATTCGATCAACTAGGTCAAACTTAGTTACTCTTATAAACCTATATTTATATATCATATACGAGCAACCCATATCAATTCAAAGAAAATGGAAAAACCGACCGTTGGATGAGTTTATTACAAAAATTATAAGTGTGGTACAAAATTAGCCAATTTCACCATATTTCGAATCCGATCGAATTGGTCAACCGATATGTAGAGATATATATGCACATATTCATAGAATAATAGAATTAGAAGAACTTCCACACACACACACACACACACACACATATATAGATAGAAACACACACACACACACATATATATATGTATATATAAACACACACACACACAGATATATAGCTCGCTCGAGAGATAGATAGAAACACACACACACACATATATAGATATATATATAGCTCATAGATAGATATATAAACACACACACACACACATATATATCTATATATAATTATATATATATATAAAACACACACACACATATAAATATAATACATATATATAAACACACACACACATAATATATATCTATATATATTTATTATGCGGTAATGCATATATATCTTTTCTATATATATAACACACACACACACACACAAATATATATCTATGTGTGAGTGTGTGTATATATATATTTATAAACACACACACACACATATCTACACACATATATATATATATAATATTTTACGGGCTTTTACGGGCCGGGCCTAGCGGGCTTTTGGCGGGCCGGGCCTACCGGCCGGGCCGGGTTTTTGCGGGCTTTAGGCGGGCTTTTGCGGGTTTTTTGACGGGCCGGGCCGGGCTAAAAGCCCTCAGGGCCGGCGGGCCTCCATCGGCCCACTTGATCCGCGGGCTTTTTGATGAGGCCTACTTGAATATGATGTCTGAGAATTGTGACGCCAACATTTTGATATAAAAAACTAGCATATGAATCTTTCAAGGAATTGTGATCTTATTATTAATACAGTCGATCAAGATTTTTGAGTTGCCTTCAACTTTGATGTTTTACATGCCATGAATAACAGCTGCTTGTAGACCTGCTCTGAGTGCCATAGCGTCAGTTACAAGGACATTAGAATGACCAAGCCTCTTAGAAGAGTCTAGGATATTTGAACTCTGAGACCCTGATAGTAACACCAATCCCACCTCATCTGCTGCGTCTTGGACTTTATAAAAAGGATTCATATAACTTCTTGATTAACATTACATTCCCCTATTTATTGCTTGTTTTCGAATGATTGAACAATGGTGTTGATGTTGAAAAAAAATGCCATTCATCTTGATTAATCTCCTGCCATGCTGTGAGCGCTCACATTTTAAAATCTAGGCAATTGGAGGGAAATCTTGGGAGTTGACCAAAATACCCCGACTTAATAGGGCTTTGAAGAAACACTGGCCCTCAGCCAACGCCTGACAAAATTGGAGAACTGAACGGTAGCACAGAACTGGAGCTACCTTAATGTTCCGAGTCTAAACTCTGCTTCCACCAGGTGAATTTTCTGCTCTGTAAATCAGTTTCTTTTATGGGTATTTTGTTTTCAGAGATACCTTTGTTGATTTTTAGTAACTTGTTGTTTATCTTTTCAAATTCTATAGAGTTCAAAACTAGTTTCTATCGACTGCCAATGGCGAACAACGACCTTCCTGAGGATATCATTGTGAAAATTCTGACTAGGCTGCTTGTCAGTCTTTGGTCCGATTCCGTTGTGTTTCGAAACGGTGGCGTTCTATACTGTCGACTCCCAGTTTGCCAAATCCCATTTTAAACTAGCCTCCGAGCAGAAAACCCTCAGTCACAGACTCCTCGTCTCCGGCTCATCTAGTCTTGAATCTTTAGATTTGGAAAAGCCATTCGGAGTCGGAAACGAGTCTTCAGTCAGAGAACTCGCCTGTCCACTCCAGCAATTTGGGGAACGTGTCTTGCTACTGGCAATGGCTTGGTGTTTATAGGTCTTGAAAATTGCAAACACTTGTCTATCTGGAACCCTTTGTTATAGGACTTTTACACAACTTGCCTGCCCCAGGGTTTTCGACGAAAGAGAATAGCAATGTATCTCTTTATTATCATGGTTTTGCTTATGTTTCAGCCACTGACGACTACAAAGTTATTGTGGCAGCTGATTTTGGGGATGAAGTTGAGGTTGAGGTCGAGATCTTTTCAATGAGAGCTAATATTTGGAAAAGGATTGAAGCCCCTATCGAGTCTGTAATCCAGGGAGAGGGGGGTCTTTTAAATGAGGCACTTCATTGGCTTGATGATTTGAATGTACCAGAACCAGTTATCTTTGCATTTGATTTGGTAAAGGAGGAGTTCCGGAAAATACAGCTGCCTAATTTTATGGGAGATGGCAAGGATTTCCGCCGTTTGGAGGTTGTTTATGGAGGACGCCTGTTAGTATCTTGTTGTACATCATGTGCTCGTGACACTTTTCGTTGTATCGATTTTTGGGTCATGGAAGAGTATGGTGTTTGCCAATCCTGGACTAAGCTGTTTGACTACGAGGTTTCCCACAAGCGTGGGTATTGGTCCCTCATACCAATCATGGTTATGGAGACTATAACACTTACTGTGCAGATGACCTGCAGGGCTGACATTTTGGTCAAGCATGATCATAAACAAGGGAAGCTTTCCTTTCACTTTCTTGATAGATATAAGTGGCACATGATTAAATATGAGGAGAGTTTACTTTGGCTCGGTGATTATTATGCAGTGGAAGAGAAGGTCAAAAGACTCAAAACCGAACACAAGTCCTGACAAGCTAAGATGGAGAGGAATGATTGTTCAATGCATACAAGTGCTGGTTTGTTACTATTCACATTGATTCTCCCCTCAGTCATTTGAAAGTTCTTTTGTTTTACTTTTTGTTTATTCTTGATCATCTACTGAACTATTATTGATTACTCAATATCCCTAAAAGTTAATTAAAACATGTTTTTGAATCAGTCCCATCTTCTTTATGACAGGATGCGTTCTTTTTTACCATTTTATTTTGCAATGTTGGCTTTACACCCTTGACATCAGATAATCAGTGTTTAAGGGATTAATTTGATGTCTTGGTTAATGTGTGGTTACTAGAGGCTAGGAGTTGGCCATTATATTGATGTACGTGTAAATTGACAACAGTATGAGTCCATTTTGATATGTTGAAATTTATTTGTTGTGTTCAGATGTGAAGACATAGTTGGTTAGAACTTAGAAGATATTAAAAGATGTGGAAATAATCAGCATAAGGATTAATTGTTGTTGTTCTTCTTAGTACATCAATGTTTGTACAATTCGAACATTCAGGGTGCTTTTGCCTTTGCTTGTGATTCTTAAGAGGTTAATTATATTGTTTGTGGTCTACTTTTTATTTTATTGACATCTGCTTTCTTTCTTGTTTCCCAAGAGGATTAGAATATTTTAGTAAGTCATGAAACTCAAATGACTAGTCACATACCAATACCAGTGATCTTTCGTTGTGATAATCATTGTATTTGTTTCAGTTCACATGAGTGATTAACTAATCTCTATTCAGGTCTCTCAAGTTTATTTTCGATAAACCATTTGCTTTGTTAGTTTTAGTTTGTACCGGCCATGAATTCACCTTAACTCTGAATCTTACCAAGGCCAATGAAGGGAACATAACTGCAGTGTTTGATTATGCATTTAACCAAATTGAAAGGCAATGACTCGATACAACTGATTTTCCTGTGGTAGGAATTTGTTCATAACCAATGGCTGTGCAAGAAGTTTTATGCTTAAGCAATAGTGGTAAGAATAAATAACAAAACTGATGTCGATTATCTTATGTGAAATTGAAGGCATTACTGCACTTTTGTTTGCTACTGTAGTCTCGGTTAAAATGTCTTCTGTATCATTTCACTTCAGCCGCCCATAGAACAGCAGCAATGCAAAGTCATTGTTTTCCTGGTTTGGCAGGTTACTCGAAGGGTTTCTGAAAGTTTGTTATGCTTTGCTTGGATTTTGTAGGGGCCTTAGAATGTATGTTTGCAAGAGCAAGGATGTAGACCAGGTCAAGTGGGTGAGCCCTTGGGCATCCCAGAGGATATAGTTGCAAAACGAGCTTCTTTTTGTGATGATGAAATATTTTTGGGAGGCTATATCTATACTATTATTAAGAGAACCCACTTTGTCAGTCAAAGTGGGTGTGAAATAACGTAAATATCCTTAAACTATAGTTTAATTTAAAATAGTCTTTAATATATAAGGGATATTATGGTAAATAACAAAATATAAATGAAAATAAAAATTCAGAAAAAGTAGGAAATGATAACTTCTCATCCCACATTCTACATATATAACTTCCCAATCCCACTATCTACAGATAAAACTGCCCACACCTTACAGAAGTAATTTTTTTTTGCCCTCTAAAAAGTAAAAATAAAAACTGTTTAACACATGCATCGCATGTGTCAATAAAGACTAGTAGTTCATCTAAATGATGATTGTTGTCTTGTTAATGATGTGTTGGACATTTTCAGTTCTGTAACTAGGTTAATATTGATAGTTGGTTTATGAAAGTTTTTTTGAATTTTTTTATTATCCATCTTGTTTGATTGTCTTCAGTCAATTGGATGATTTAGTGGAGTACAAAGTGGGATTATTCCGTTAATTATGTGTTATTGAAACTTCAATGATATTGAAGTTAGCTTTTTAGTAACTCTATTTGGCAACTTCATGGATTTTCAAATTTTTGTTGGTTTACTTCTTCTCTGGCTTTGGAGATGATTGCTCGGCTATTGGGGTTTGAGTTTGTTAAAAAGCAGTACTTAACCACACATATCTTCTTTAACTGCCTTACTTCAAGCACAATTTTAATTCAATTCAAACAAGTATACTTTCAATACATCCTATACTAGGAAACAAAAACATGTAACAATGAGGTCTTTAAGATTCTCCTTGCTGCTTTCTCTTTCTGCTCTTCTTTGTTTGTTCTTTCTGTGATGAATCAATGCGGTGCAATTTAATAGCTCTTTCAGATTCTCCAGCACTCCTTTGCTTTCGGTTTCTGTTCTTCATCGTGAAACGACATCTTTCTGGTATTTTCACTGTACCCGTATCTGTTTTCCATTATCTGATTTCACAATTTTTATTTTGGAAGAAATTTACTGTCTTTGAAAAACCCACAGGCAACAGTCTCTAGAACCCCAGAAATCTGGGGTGTCCTTCCAAACTAACAATTAAACCGCTTCTACATTACCCAAGAACCAGTTTCAAAATTGTCATGGTTGAATTGACTGACCTAGTTTGTTCAATTTGAATCCAGAAGACCGGTTTGTGTGAGCGTTAAAGTTCACTCTTTACCACCCATTTGGCACTTAAACCCTTTTGGTTTCACCTCCTGAGTTTCGCTATAAAACCCACCTCAAGTTTCTTCAGTTCCTTACATTCACTCAAAACACTCTGTTTTCATTGCTCTGTTTTCAGTACTCTGCTTTTGCTCTGCTTTTAAGTACTTCCCTTCCCTTGCTTTTCCAAAATGCCAAATTTCTGTGCATTGTCACAACGAGGAACTAGCTTGTGCCGTCTCTGGCGCTCAATCTGAAGTTGATTATGAGGGAATTTTTCTATGGTGAGAAACAGGGCTTCTTCTTTGTGGAGAAGAGAGGTCCTATCAATGGCTGCAGACAAGGAAGATCACGCAACCCAGGAAAAGATTCTGCTTTCAGGAAAAGATTTTGGAAGTCGATGTGGAACCTCTCTTTACCAAACAAGATAAAAATCTTCTCATGGAGGGCTATTCAAAATATTCCTGATCTAGCAAGTAAAAGGAGTGGCTTTGGGGTGGTGATCGATCAGGAATGAATTCGGAGAATTATTGGGTGTTTTGGAACGTCGATTGCTAGTCTTCTTTCCCTTCTTGCAGCCCAACTGCAGGCACTAAAAGCAGGCAGTGGTTTTTCTCTTGATATGAATTTGTTCCCTTTGGAAATTGAAGTTGATAGTATAGAGGTTGCTAGATTGGCTAACTCACCTACCACGAGCTAGGCAGAAGAAGGAGCCTCAATGGACGCGGTTGGTACCATATCTCAATTCGTTCCCAGCCTAGGGAATGCAATATAGTTGATCATCGATCAAATAGCAAAACACAACGTAAAAGTGAATTCTACTCTTGTATAGAAGTTGGGCCAGCATGGCTTACGAAATTGTTAGACAATGATTCCTCTGTTTGTAACCCTTCCGTTTAATCACTGAAAGGTTATTGAAGTTGATTAGATGTTAGTAAATTTCTTGTCCCCCAGTTTTGAGTCCTTTTTTATCCTCCCCTGGACATTGTGTTCTTGCATTCGCCTATGGAGATATCTAGCTTTCGATCTTCATATAATACCGACTCAAAATATGCTCTGTACTTTCAAGTCTATAACACTTGAGCATGAGTAGAATAATAATATCCTATCTGTAGAACATGTTGCTGTACATGGTTTGTTCTTGATGTGTTCTCTTTCACAATCTTATCTCATTTCAAATTCATGAAGAATGGGCCTATCCTGTTACAATGATAGCTGTGCATTTTCATAGGGAGCTAAAAATATAGTATATCACATGTTAGCATGTTACAATAATGTTAAAGTTGCATAGTACTGGAAGTAAAAGAGCAGGAAAATAAATCTTCATATTTTGCTGGCTTTTTCACAGGTCTAAGATTTGCAGTCTTACACTAGTTCTTGATAATCTCTTTGCAGTCATACCCCATGATGACTAACTACCTCAAGTCGGGCTGGAGATGCCAAAAGCTTCACTAGAAGGCCCGTACATCGAGTTAGTCACCTCTCCGAACAGCCCTGATGGTTTTGTCAAACACTATGGTGAATCGAATTGGAGGTATATTGGTGCATGATTTGGCTTACTACTGGCCACAATATACCCCCATTTCTTCACCTGCAGATCATGATCTGACATTGTTTGCCATTATGTTTGAGGGACCAATTGATGTGGCTGGTGATTCTTTCTTAATGTAGCGAGTGTCATGTAAGCTTGTTGAGCGAACTGGCCTGAATAATTATGCAGAATAGTTATATATCTGCTCAGGACTCTTGGTCTTCACAAACTCTCTGCCATCATATTCCAGTTGCCCATGCCACACTAAGAAATGATCCCTTCCACGAATAACCTGAAAATTGGTTGCGTACCCAATTAAAGACACTCATATATACCACATATACAAGTAAAGATATGCAGAATTAGCACATACAAAATATGTGAAAATTTTCGCATAAATCTTATGATATATGTAAAAAATTTAAGATCGACTGGCCTAAGTTCAATCATGTCTCTTCTAATTGCAGATACGCATATGGTACGCACAATAATTGAACTTCAAAGCAATGTTGTTGTGACAATGAATGTTTATTAGGTAAAAGAACTAATAAATATACCAAACTTCTTTCCATGGAATAGAATTAATCAGTTGACAAAATTAACTGCAAAAATGAAAGGAGCAATAACAAGCAAAGAAGTTTTACCCTGGGCTCAAAATGGAGAGCTGGGATGTCTCTTTGAACGCCCCCCGACAACTCTTCTCATGTCTTCTCCATTGAGATCAGCAATGGCCGCCCACCGGTCTTTCCCATGCCATCCAATTCTATCAAGTACTAAATCTCTATGAGTGATGTTACAATACTGCTCTCCACGATCCCATATGCGCTGAAGACCAGAACTGTGTTTGCATTTCTGCATTTGATCGAGTTCCGATGAATAGAGCAAAAAGATGGTAACCATGAGCAAATGGTTTATTCAAACAAAGGATACTTAACGTTTACTTATTAATTGGAATGGAATGATTACGGAGTAAAAACACTCATGTGTTTACCAACACATAAAGGAATCGGAATGATTCCGGGTAAAAGAATTCATGTGTTTACTAACACATGAAGGAATCGGAATGGGTGTAGGTTCCACCTATTTATCAGGAATCGATTCCTGAATATTCAGGAATTTGATTACGAAGGAGGGAGATGGGTTTAGGAATCAATCCTTCGGAATCAATACCGATTCATTTCTTTTCCCATTTCACTTGTCTCGATTTATGATTATTTTCCATTCCAAGTAAGTAAACGTGCCAAATTATGAAGGTTGAGTTACTAGACGGCAAAACCAATAGCAAGACTAGAGTTTGTTTCACTAAATTCATGTGACGTCCTTCATAGAAATTGCATGTATCCGTTTTCAAAATAAATAGATAGCAGTCAACAATGACATCGAAGCTGGTTGAACTAATTAAAGACAAGCTTTTCTTCACTAATTTATGTGACCTTCACAGAAAATGCGTGCATTCGTTTTAATAATTAATAGCTACCAAGAGTGACATTGAAATGGGTTGAACTGCAGATATAGTTTTCCAATTTTCCAGGAGTGTTAGAGGATCACATGCTTATTCACGCTAGCAACAATATTTCCACAAAATTTCCACCGTTAGAGAATTGATATATAAGTCCAAAGTTAACTCACATTAGTGTTAGAGGAACTCATTAAGTTGAGAATTACATAGCTAGAGACATTAGTATTTGTTGAACTATAGATAAGCTTCAGTACTAATTTCAGGGAAGCGTCAAAGAAACTCATGTACATCTTATAAAGTTAAGAGCTAGGGGACACTACATATATAGTTTGTTAAACCACTAGCAAAAATTAAATTAAATTCACACGAGTGTTAGAAGAAACTAACTCTTAGACTGCAAATGAAAAATATAAATGCATTTCGACACTGCTGTTCTTGCATTTTTAATTCTTTGTATTTCTCATGCAATTTTTGCATCTTTTCCTTTCGCATTGTTTATTTATTTTTTATGCCTATTGGCTTGGTATCGTTGTAATCTTTCATTTTCAATAAATGGTTGACCTCATTTTACTCAAAAAAAATATAAATGCATACTATGACTTTGAAGTTGCACATTATAAGCGACTTTGAAATCAAATTACAGTACACAAATGTATAATTGACCATGGAGATGTCAATTCAAGTCACTCTAATATCAGGCCAAAGAAGAAATAAATAACTAGAAATAGAGCTACACTAATATACTTTACCTATTTGTTTAACCACATTCCCTATTACAGAAGCTATCGAAGTATATGTTACACAGTTTGTTGCATATCCCACCATATGAATAAGCTTCACTTAGACTTTTCGCTGGTACTGGAAATTGAGTTCGTAGTCATGCTTCAAGGTTGCCAAGGTGTTTCTGCGAAGGACATGAAGTAAATCAGAGCCACGAACAAAATTCTGATCATATGTTTTTCTCCTAATAAGCCTAAAGTGTTTACCTCCAAATTAGGATTGTAGACGTTGAAGATCATCTGCTGAGCAGACATCTATCAAAGCATATACTCCAGGTCTTAGAGCTTCATCTGTTTCCCTATAAAATTCAATTAACCAAATTAGTGAAAAGCTTGTATAATTTATGTGACCTTCATCTAATAGACAAGCTTTTCACTAATTTGGATTCTATTAATTCAAAACATGTATAATCAATTCATCTGTTCTACTTTCACGTATAAGCATTTTATTAGTTTTTTCACCTTTACTCGCATAGAGTCGCACTTGAGACGGGACACGTGAGGCACG
Source organism: Rosa lucieae (assembly GCA_024704745.1). NCBI lineage: Eukaryota > Viridiplantae > Streptophyta > Magnoliopsida > Rosales > Rosaceae > Rosa > Rosa lucieae. Next base: position 25,554,619 of record CM045498.1, read on the forward strand.
TGCGCTTTTAAAACATTTGTGATAAGAATCCCACATCGAGAAACAGTGGCAACCTAATGCTCTTCATATACGAATGCTTAGCATTAGAGCTCGTCCCTTCGGGGACATCCGATAAAATTGGAACGATACAGAGAAGATTAGCATGGCCCCTGCGCAAGGATGACACGCATAAATCGAGAAATGGTCCAAATTTTTTTGGGAATTTTTTGCATGTTTTTGATTCCAGGTAGTCGTCTGGGTCTTTGTTTTTCTTCGTTTCCGTTTGCTGTTTATGACTCTGAACTATCAGTGACTCGGTCCTTGGCTATATATGAATGCACATGAAAAATTGAGATGTTGCCCACCACCTGTTTGATGAAATGCGTCTTAAAACCTCTTCTCTTTCTGATGCTTACTTGAACTCAATATTTATGAATGCACATGAAAAATTGAGATGTTGCCCACCACCTGTTTGATGAAATGCGTCTTAAAACCTCTTCTCTTTCTGATGCTTACTTGAACTAAATATTCCTTATTCTTGGGTTTGAAGAATGGTAATCAGATAAACTTTTTTTTTTGTTTTAATGCATTTGACTGAGCTACTTGAACAACATCACTATTTGTTCTTGCTGGGTTTATACATGCCCATATATTCCTGGGTTTAAAAGGTTAGTTCAACTTGTTGCATTCATACTCTTCCTATTCATATTGTAAAACCTGCAAGTAGTCCTCTTTTTTTGGTTATGAATATCAGAAACACACCAGTTCGGTCTTGGATGTTGCATAGGCAATCAGGCTAAAATATTAAATCCCTTTCTGCACATGTATGTTAATGAGGAAGTATTTCTCATTGTTGATTAGACATTATTTGTTGTGAAAGTCTGCTGCAAGTTACTAACTAATGGTAATGGTGTCGCAAAAATAAGACTAGTTGATGAGAATTGGACTACATTATTTGTTCCCAGAGTGTTATCCTGGAAGAGCTAAGTTTACATGGGTTGCATACAGAATTTAACTTTCTTTCAGTTCAATATTGGAACCGAGATTTTTGCAGAAATTGTTGTACAAGATTCATACAATACCGCCATTTGTCTGCTTCATTACTTTTCTATCTTTCAGTTCAGCTCCTTTGCCGCTTAAATGCCACAGAAGCTTCCTCTCAGCAGAAGAGGTGAGTTGATTCAGTTGATGACAATCATGGCCATGTCTCTTCTTCATCATGACTCAGCAGCATGTCCGAAATTCAGATTCTTTTTTAATATGAAGTTGGATCCCATTTTCATTTCATCGTTCAGTCACACACTTAAGCTGGAAGTGAGACCAAGGAAAGTGTCCTCACTGCAAGGGATTGTGATACCGCCCATGGGATGATCGTATCCAAATTCTTCTTCAGCTTGACTCAGCAAATCCATGAATGAAGGTTGGTTCAAGTAAGATATTGGAATCACAAATCGCTTCTTCTGGCTCTCTCCAACATAGACCGCAAAGTGGCCTTTTGGGATATCTAAGGTCTTTGATGCTGTCTTGTTCGCATTCGATGAAGATCGGGTAAGACTTCTCTTGGGGCTAACAATTCCAGGCAGCCGGAAACCCATGCCTTCTATATTCCCGAGTGGATGAACAATAAAAAGACTTGAAAGGATCTGGGAAAGAGAGAAAGCTTTGATGTTTGCTGAATGAGAGGAGTTGAGTTACTGATCGTGAATTCATATGTGTATATATAGATGAAGAAAGGGTGTGTGGAAGATCATTTGCTACATGAAATGAGTGGTTAACATTGGCACCAATGAGGGACACTAGCTTGTTTCAAATCAAGAAATCACATGGGTTTGCCTTGCCATTTACTTAACTCATACCCCAGCAGATGCATATGCTGCTGTCTGTTTTTTTTTTTTTTTTTTCAAACATCTTTCCCTACTTCCTTGTGAAGACGCACAAGATTGACAAGAAGGGTCGCAGGGACCAGAAGTGAGGTATCTGTCTAATAAAACCTATTAGATAAGGACTCATAATAGCCATGATACAGAGTTGCACTGGACCACTGGTGAATAATGTTTCTTACTTTCTTTACAGACAAGAAATGGTGGATGATCAAGCCAATCTAGCATGTGGTTTTGCCACGTCATGTATGATATCTCTGATCTCCACTTCCAACAATCTGAGGAATAATTTCATTTTGTCTAGTCAAACAAAAAAAGTCGGTTGATGGTCAACCATGATGAGAGAACATCCCTAGTATTGATTTAAAAATGAGTTTCAAGCTATTTATTTGACTCTTTTTTACCCTGCCATTAAAAATTTGGACCATTACAGGTACAAATCCACACACACATTTGTACTGTTTTGTTTGAACTGGAAATTCTTTAATCTTTTGATTACTTGGGTTTCAAGAGTGGTATTCAGATAATCCTTTTTCTACTCCTATTTGAACTGATAGTTAGTGTATAATGGTTTATATCTTCCCTTATTTATAGATGTGTTGCTGCACTTTTTATTCATTTTGTTACCACCAACTTCATAACCAACTTTCCCTAACCAGTCATTCTGAGCTGCTTGTATCCTTTACAATGAATTCATCTATGTAAACCGAGCCTTGTCATATTTGTGTTTCTTTGGGAGAATGTGAAGTCCTTTTATGTGACCAAATGCTTACTAGTATAGGTTTCGTAAACTTCAAAGATGTTGATAATCTCATCAAAAAGGAAAGATTGGGCTTCCCAGCCATGTATTCAACTCCAAAATTCCAGAACAGACTTCAAATTAGTCGTCTATTTAATACTGAATTCTCTAGATATTATCGCAGTTTCTTTTTTCCAACTCAGCTGTGAAATTTGACTAAAGCAGAACAATTAGTCATTTCTGTGCGGCTAGTATCATATCTAAAACTTTACCAATACTCATATGTATTACAGTAATATACTAATATATCAATGTGGATACTTGTTGCATTTATTTTCTTTAGTTTACATCATCAATGTAAATTGTAGTACCATTACCTTGCTATCAAAGATGAATTGCCCAACTTGATCAATGGAAACTGCTCCATACTCGCTTCTTTTTGTATTTCTAGGTTTGGTTTTCTCTTTTCTTTACCGGGAAAATAGAAAGCTATTGTATTCTTTACTTTTCTTTTCTTATTTTTTCATCTTCTGCGATATTATCCTGTACCATATTGACAGTTTCTGGCTCTATCTGCAGACATTTTATTGGTAATGGTAATTTTGATGTGCCTAATCGAAGACACCATCTGATATTAGGCATGCCATTATCAAAAATCATATAAGCCATTATATCATCAAGTATTATTTCCTTTTCAACATATGCTATGATTGGGTAATTATCGCTACAAGAAGATAAATGATAGAATGAAAAATAAGACAAGAAAGTTTATCCTCAATTGAAATATATTCTTTCACATTCCCATATATTGTAGAGAACAAGAAAGTTTTACATAGGACAAAAAAGACAGCACTTGACTGTCATTGAGTTCAAAATTTGGAGTCTCATGGACTTTAGACTAATTGCTTAGAGAGTATATACAATGTTCATATTTGCCTGCTTCATAAGATGTGATTTGATTCTTCTTCAAAATTTGGAAATCTTTCTTCAGCTCAGAAGCAGCTTCAAGAGTACAGCAGGCTGGTTTCCCGTCAACACAAGAGTGATTTGATTCAGTGGATGATCAAATTATCAACTGAAGCCTCTTCTTCATCTTGACTCAGCAGTGAGTTTCAAAATGAGGATGTTTTGGATCCAAGATCCACTTCATTTGTGTTTACTCACACACTTAAGCGGGAAGTGAGATCAATGAAGGTGTCTTCACTGCAAGGAATTGTGATACCACCCATTGGATGATGGTATCCAAATTCTTCTTCAGCTTGACTCAGCAAATTCTGAAACAAAGGTTGGTTCAAATATGATATTGGAACCACAAATCGTTTCTTCTGGCTCTCTCCAACATAGACTGCAAAGTAGCCTTTTGGGATATCTGGTGTCTTTGTGCTAGCAATTCGAGGCAATCGAAAACCCATGGTTTATGTATATTGAAGTGATCAAAGAAGGAAGAAAAGAATTCAAAGGACTTGAAAAAAAGAGAAAGCTTAATTTGATTCTTGCAAGTAGAGGAGTTGATGAGTTTGCTCATGAACCTGATTACGTGTGTATATATAGAGAAATGGTATGTGGAAAATCATCTGCTACATGAAATGAATGGTGAAGAGAAACTGACATGGGCTCCAGTAGGAACATTAGCTTGTGAAAAACCACATGGGTTTGTCTTCCTACTGAAATGACATATAAAGCAGACAAGAAGAGGGCTACCACAGGTTTCAATCCATCTACCAAACGATTTTGAAAGATAAGCCAGGGAAATGATAAGAGGTTGTGATCATCTGCTACATGCATGTGAAGCATGCAAGTGGTGAAGCAGGTACATGAAATGAGTTGTCGAATGAGGGTCACTAGCTTCTGAGAAATCATGAAATCACATGGTTTGTCTTGCCATTCTCTTAAGTTAGTATCCTCCCATCAATTTCCCATATATGTGCTACTGATGAAACTCTGTCCAAGATTGTACAATCATGCCGTCCCAACACCCTATACAGAAAACACAACAATGCGACTAGCAGTAGTTACATTTCTATCCAACAAATAAATGGCAGGCTATAGACACAGAGTCCTGTCCAACTTTAATAATTAATGCTGGTCACAAGTCACAACAAGAATTGGTGGTACTAAGATATGTAGTCATGCTATATATCTTGAATGGGAGTGTGGAGCCAGCCTCGCATTATGTTATTGTTTTATCTACTATCTACGGTCTCTAGTTTCAACAACCTGGGGAAGTATTGGTTTTGTTTGGTCAGTCTAGAAAGTTCATTTTGATGGTCAAGCATGAGGAGAAAATCGGACAGGTACTGATTTAAATACTTCAGAATCAGTAGGCAAGATGAGGAACATTGATTCTTTAATGATTAGAATGAACTCCATCTATTAGATTCTTTTGAAAGAATCACCCAATAACTAATGAAAACTATAATTCTATTTGTTTTCACTAATTGCTTACTTATGGTCTGGTTATCTGGGTTTGCTGTGACCTCTGTTTACTGATTGTTGTACATGTCCTTTAACACAACCTGGGAACTAAGGTTTTTTGTTGTTGTTTTGTTTTTGCTGATTTAAAGACTGAATGGGGAGGAACAGTTAATGGTGATTGTGATTATTCAAAAAAGAAATTAGTTCATTCAAAATGCTTTGGGTTTGTTTCTGCGGAAGCTTGAACAAAAACTTAAATCTAAGAGGGAAAGAAACTAAATTTGGATCTGTATGTAGCTCTTTGGTTTCACAATCTTTTTTGTCCAAGATCACAGAATAACTTTCCTTTTAAGTTTTTAAATGCTTATATACGACAGACTGCCTTATTGAAGTATGGGGGACAAGTCTCGCATAGAAATAATCACGGTAGGATATTCTCTTCATTTTTCACTAATGATTGCTCTTTGCACACAACCAGTTCTGGTTTGTTATTCTTCATATTGATTCTGCTCATGCATTTGAATGTTCTTTTGTTTTACTTTTTGTTTTGTTTTGCTTGTTTCTTCATCAACTACTGAACTGTTATTGATTACTCAATATTCCTAAAAAATTAGAACATGTTTTTGAATCAGTCCCATCTTCTTTATGACAGGATGAGTTATTTTTTAACCATGTTATTATGCAGAGAGGCTTTACAACCCTGACCTCAGATAATCAGTGTTTAAGGGATTAATTTGATGTCTTGGTTAATGTGAGGTTACTGGAGACTAGGAGTTGGCCACTACATTGATGTATGTGTAAATTGACTACAGTATGAGTCCATTTTGATATGTTGAAATTTATTTTTCTCTTCAGTCGTAGAACATAGTATCTTAGAATTGAGAAGATATTAAAAGATGTAGAAATACCTCCTTTAATCAGCGTAGGGATTAATTCCCATTGTCCTTTTTAATTCAGGGTGCGTTTGCCTTTTGTGTTTGTTATTCAACATATTACTTTTAATTTTGTTGATTTCTGTTCTTTTTTTCTCGTTTCCTAACTGGATTAGAATGATTTAGCTGTCAAAACACTCACATGATTAGTCACATACCAATACCAGTGATCTTTTGTTGTTATAACCATTGCAATTATTTCAGTTCACAAGAGTGACTACTCTGATCGAATTTTAGTTGAATATTCTATTAACTAATCTATTCAAATCTCCTAGAAGTTTATGTTAGTTTTAGTTTGTACCGGCTAAAAGTTCACTTTAACTCTGTATCCCATCAAGGCCAATGAAGGGAACATAACTGGAAGTATTTGATTTTAGAGTTTAAACAAATCGAAAGGCTTGATACAACTGATTTTCCTGCAGTAGAAATATGTTCATAACCAATGGCTGTGCAAATAAGTTTTATGCTTAAGAGATACTGGTAAAAATAGATAATAAAACTGATGTCTACTGTCTGATGCAAAATTGAAGGCATTACTACACTTTGTGTTTGCTACCCTGGTCTCAGTTAAAATATCTTCTGTACCATTTCACTTCAGCAGCCCATAGAACAGTAGCAAGGCAAAGTCATTCTTTTCATGGTTTGGCAGGTTACTCGATAGGTTTCTGGAAGTATGTTACGCTTTGCTTGGATTTTGTAGGGGCCGTAGAATGTATGGTTGCAAGAGCAAGGATGTAGACCAGGTCAATTAGGGGAGCCCCTAGGCATCACCAAGGGCGTAGTTGCAAAACTAGTTTTTTTTGTTTTTGTTTTTTTTTGTGACCCAAGAATCCCCAGGAATCTGTAGTGTCCTTCCAAACTATCAATTAAACTGCTTCTACAGGACCCAAGAATGGTTGAATGACTAACCTAGTTTGTTCAATGTGAATCCAGAAGATCCGATTGTGTAAGCGTTAAAGGTCACTCTTTACCACCCATTTGGCTCTTAAACCCTTTTGTTTTCCGATTGTGTAAGCGTTAAAGGTCACTCTTTACCACCCTTTTGGCTCTTAAACCCTTTTGTTTTCATCTCCTGGGTTTCGCTATAAAACTCACCTCAAGTTTCGTCAGTTCCTCACATTCACTCAAAGTACTCTGTTTTCATTGCTCTGTTTTCGTTACTCTGCTTTCACGTACTTCCCTTGTTTTACTAAAATGGCTAAATTTCTTAGCATTTTCACAATGAGAAACTTGCTTGTGCTGTCTCTGGCACTCAATCTGAACTTGAGTATGAGGGTATTTGTTGATGGTGAGAAACAGGGCTTCTTCTTTGTGGAGCAGAGAGGTCTATCAATGGCTGCAGACAAGGAAGATCACGCAACCCAGAGGACCCTTCTGTCAGTTTCTTCTTCGTCTGGTCAAGAAGGCAGTGCATTCAATTCAATACTCTGTTCCTTTCTCTCTCCTTTTCAATTGTGCATAATCAATTTCCACCATTGACGTTTCTTCAAGTATCATTTACCGTCTTGTCAGTCTCGGCCAGCCTGTGTATATTGTCATTTCCATTGTCTTCAAGTTTTTGCGCACTCCAAATTTGAAGCTTTACTCTTTGCACTGTTCTTGCTTGAGATTTTCCACGGTGCAACTTAGAGTTGAGCAATGGTGTTAATAAACAAAGCTTCAGAATTTGAAGTCCCCCAGATGCATGTTTTTTTGGGTAAACCAAGGGAACCCAAACCCTTGGTGCATGTTAGCACAAGGCATAAACTACGCCTTAGATGTACTTGAGCGTGTGGCCTTTTCTTTTAGAAATGTATAACACCTAGTCATAGATTTCTTGATGGAAGTGTATTTTACCTCAATGTCTCCATGCATTTTCAGAATCTCAATTTTCTGTCTTGGAGATAGACGCAACCCCGAGCAACTCCGATGGTTTTATGACAAGAGTGGGAGATACACAGTGCGTTCAGGACTTCAGTGTGTAGAGTGTCTTTGCAGCGGAGATACACAGTGGAGTTGTTTGCCTTTTTGGCTTGGCTTTTATGGAGTGAACGTAACAGGTGGCATGGCAATAAATTATCAAACCCTCTTAAGCCATGAAGCAATTCTTCTCAAATTGATGAGTCTCCTGGAGACATTTTTAAAGAAGCTAACACCAAAACAAGAGACAAAAAAGTGACAGAAATTGCAGGTGGTGCCCTCCAACAGCTGGTTTCTACAATCTAAATACCGATGATGATAACATGAACACATTAGCAGAACAAAATCACAAGATTACATGTCCAGCACAAGACAATATTGGGAGACAACAAGTGCTCTCTCACCCAAATACAATTAATAGACAAAGTTTGTTGCTACAATATATTGAACTGCACATCTGTCAGCTCTCTTAACATTCAAATGTGATCTTATTGTATGATAGCAGCTAGGCCCTCTCACAATTGTAGTATAAATGTGTTCTCTTCTGTAATCATCACTTACTTCAATCAAGCAAATATCATTTCTCTTTATATGAAGCCCTTGATCTACCAAGTAAAAGGAGTGGCTTTGGGTTGGAGATCAGGAATGAATTGGGAGAATTAATGGGTGCTTTTGGAAAGTCAATTGCTAGTCTTGTTTCCCCTCTTGCAGCCTAACTGCTGCACTAAAACTGGCCATTGGTTTTGCTCATGATATGAATTTATTCCCTCGGGAAATTGAAGTTGATAGTACCTAAATTGGTTACCTCACCTACCACTAGCTGGGCAGAAGAAGGAGCCTTAATGCACGCAGTTGTTATCATCTCAGTTCGTTCCCAGCCTAGCTAGGGAATGCAATATAGTTGCTCATTAAATAGCAATACACATTGTTAAAGAGAATTCAACCTTCTCTTGTATTGAAGTTAGGCCAGCATGGCTTATGGAATTGTTAGACAATCATTCCTCTGTTTGTAACCGTTCCATTTAATCAATGACAGGTTACTAAAGTTCATTATTATATGTTACTATATTTTTTGTCCCCCTGTCTCAAGTCCTTTTTTATCCTTCGCTGCACATATGTTCATGCATGTGCCCATTTGCTTTCGATTTTCATATAAAAATGACTCAAATATGCTCTGGTACTTTCAAGTCAACTCTATAACACTTGAGCATGAATTAAAGAATATATCCAATCTGTAGAACATGTTGCTGTACATGGTTTGTACTTAATGAATTCTCTTTCACAATCTCCTCTCATTTCAAATTCATGAAGATTGGGCCTGTCTTGTTGCAATGATAGTTGTGCATTTCATGGGGAGGTACAAATATAGTATATCACATTTTAGCATGCTACAACAATATTAAAGTTGCATTCTACTAGAAGTAAAAGAGGCAGGTTAATGAAGCTTCATATTTTGCTGACTTTTTCACATGTCTAAGATTTGCAGTCTTACAGTGCAGTTCTTGATAATCTCTTTGCAGTCGTACCTCGTACAACTGGTGGAGATGCTCAAAGCTTCAATAGAGAAGGCCCGTACATCGAGATAGTCACCTCTCCAAACAACCCTGATGGATTCATCAGGCACTCTATGGTGAATCGAAGTGGAGGCAAGTTGGTCCATGATTTGGCTTACTACTGCCCACAATATATACCCCCATTTCCTCACCTGCAGATCATGATCTGACATTGTTCACCATTATGTTTGATGGAACAACTGATGTGGCTGGTGATTCTTTCTCAATGTAGCGAGTGGCACAAAAGCTTGTTAAGCAAACTCGCCTGAATAATTCTGCAAAATAGTTACACATTTGCTCACTTGCTCAAGAGTCTTGATCTTCACAAACTTCTCTGCCATCATATTCCATTTGCCCATGCGACACTTTGAAATGATCCCTAACACGAATAGGCTGAAAATTGGTTGCTACCCAATTAAAGACACTCATATATACCACATGTACAAGTAAAGATATGTAGATCGAACTAGCACATACAAAATATGTGAGAATGCTCGCATAAATCATATGATATATGTAAAACATTTAAGATCGACTAGCCTAAGTTCAAATCATATCTCTTCTAATTGCAGATTGGCAATGTTGTTGTGACAATGAATGCTTGTTAGGTAAAAGCTCAATATGGAGAGCTGGGATGTCACTTCGAGTACCCCCCAACAACTCTTTCCATGTTTGCTCATTGAGATCGGCAATGGCCGCCCACCGATTTTTCCCATGCCACCCATTTCTATCAAGAACTAAAATCTTTATGAGTGATATTACAATACTACTCTCCGCGATCCCATATGCGCTCGAGACTAGACCTGTGTTTGCATTTCTACATTTGAGCTCTAATGAATAGAGCGAAAACATGGTAACCATGAGCAAATGGCTTATTCAAACAAAGGATACTTAATGTAATGAAGGCTGAGTGATATTTATAAAAACTATGACGGCAAAACTAACAGTAAGACTAGAGTTTGTTTCACTACTTTCATGTGACCTTCACAGAAAATGCGTGTATCCGTTTTCAAAATAAATAGCTAGTCAACAGTGACATTGAAGCTGGTTGAACTTAGGACAAGTTTTTCACTAATTTCATGTGACCTTCACAGAAAATACATGCATCCATTTTAATAATAAATAGCTAGTCAATAGTGACATTGAAATTGGTTGAACTGCAGATATAGTTTTCACAATTTTCACAGGAGCGTTAGAGGAAATGCATGCTTAGTTTACGAAAATCAATATCTAATGACATTATAATATGTTGAACTAGCGACAAAATTTCAAGCAAGCGTTAGAAGAATTGATGTATAAGTCACAAAAAGTTAATTGATAGTGACACTCTAGTTTGTTTTTCTATAAACCAACTTCAGTAAATTCACATGAGTGTCAAAAGAAGCTCATTTATAAGTTATCAAAATAAATAGCTAGAGGCATTACAAGTTGTTGAAGTACATATAAGCTTCATTAAATTTATGGGAGACTAATGTTTAAGTTACAGAAAGTAATAGCTAGAGCATACAATAATTTGTTTACACTAGCGAAATTTACGTAAATCCACAATGAATGTCAGATGAACACATTTAAGTTGAGAAATAAATTGCTAGAGGTGTTACAAGTTGTTGAACGACAAATAAACTTCACTAAATTTAGGGGAAAGTCAAAGAGAGGACACAACAGTTTGTTTACTCTAGCGAAATTTCCGTAAATTCACATTTTTTTTAATTGAAAGAGATCAACCCGATTTCGTAATTCAGCAAGCAGTACCAAACGACACACTTCAATGGAGTCACCAGAAAAGAGTCGTCCTTTAGAACTTACAAAGAACTTATTCTAGCCAAATAGAAACTCCACAATTCAGAGTACACCCACCATTTAAGAAATCCACGCTACTCAAAAGCTGTTTAAATAGATGTTTCCATTGAGCACTAGATTTTGCGACCCAAATTAAAATTGAATATTTAACTTCCTTCAAAGAAGAGGGAAGGATGACTAAACTTAAAATATAACATAAAATAAAGAAAAAAAGCCCTAAGTGTCTTGTAGACCCAAAAAAGCACAGCCAGCCTAATCCCAACATCCAAGATGGAGTCCAACAGTCCAAGGTTACAGAAACCCTAGCAATCAACTGCTCCCTCCCCCAGCCACCCCTAACAACAATGCTGGCTATGCTGTTAGTTTTGTTGTCCTTACTAGGCCCGTAGTTGTCACTTGCAGTACTCTAGCCATATGCCGAGTAAAATTTCTTCGATGAGAAGCTCCCATTCATCAGCACCAACAGAGATTCCGCATCCGAAAAAGCTAGAAAGCTTCCTTCTCCACAAGCCTGAAAGAGAGGCCAGAGAGCGCCTCCATCACCTAGCGTCGACAAGCCTCCTACCCTAACCACTGAAGCACCTCCAGCCCTCATACCTTGAGGACCTTCAAAAAGAAAACCTCAACCATTGCCATCGTAGTATGTAAGAACAACAAGAGGAAAAAAGCCGCAACCTCTGGGCACGGATAGCCGGCGAGTAAACCCGCAACCACCATAGCTTAGAGGAGAGATGAGTGAGAGAGCGCCCTTCACCGTCACATGTACAGGACCGCCACCAGTTAAGACCCGCCAACACGGTTAATATGACACAACACGTACTATAGTTTGTTTTACAATTTTATAAGTTACAAAAGTTTTACAAAAGTTAATATGAGGGTATGTATCCCTTATGCTTGTCTACTTATTCTTCCTTCATTGTTCTGCCTTCTGTGAGGAATCTACCTTAAAACTAGGATCAATCGTGTTCATATCGCAAGAGATCATAATCATCATATTCAAATGAATACTACACTCTTGAGACCTTCAAAAAGGAGATCCACAAGCCACAAATGACCGTCGGATTAGAACTGAAAGCATGTCGTATTACATGATCTAGGGATATTAGTGCAAGAAAAGTTTAGAAATGCTCGTTTCTTCTTTCACTTCTTTAATTATATAGCAATCCGTTATTAGTTAATAGGATTCTGAATTGCCTCATACAAGTTTAGGCCAGCTGATGTTCATGAGACTTGGAAAACACTGCAAGCTATGATTGATTGATTTTCACACATTTTTATGTTTTAATTCTCAAATATTGCATCTAAGTCCAGATTAATCATGCGAGAAAGACTAAATAGGCATCAAGTATCAACTGGAGATCGACTGCACATCATGTCAGATCGATATAAGTTATAAACTGAATCAACCGTACCAAATCTAGGAGATGTACTTTTGCAGAACCTTGCCTAACATCAAATTAACGACAGTGATTACAAAGGAGATGACCATGATCAGCCCTGAGCATTTACAGATAACCAATACTTGATCAAACAATAACATATTTTTAAGATCCTACTCCCATTTCATTCTCAAATGAAATGATGTTTGATGAAATACTAGTTGTATCTCCAAAATACCCCCCTCTCTATCGTCTTCACCCAAAAACACATTTTTCTACTTTGGCATCCGAGGATACTTGAGAGGCATTGCTTCCATGTCTTTCCCATCACTACTATGCTAAGGAACTTCAAGTCGAATTGAATGCATAAACGAAGATATCAACAAACCACTAATAGTAAAAGCTAATTCATTCACAAGTGAAAGGACTACAAACATTGAACCCACAAATATTATTATTCCCACACGACAAAAGCATTACAACTAAAAACATATCGAGCAAACTAATGTACCCATATTACATCAGGGGATGTAAGTGCACTAAAAAAAATTTGTCTTTACAGTTTGTTAACATGGAAATAAACTATTGGAGTCTAACTAAAGGATAACTATATATCTCCAAAGGGAAGCTGTTGAACAAAAGAATTTGAATCATAACCCCGTGGCTTGGTCTTGCTTCTGCTTTCTCCAGAAAGATTTGATTACTGAAATCAAAGGACTTTGCACAATCGAACCAACTATCAGCCTCACCTTCAGATCGACCAGCTGGGGTGGGGTTATCTTATTTTCCTAGAAATTGTTGAGGCTTTTGGTAAGCATCAGAGCAGTAGCATAACACTCGTCCTGAGGAATTGCGAAGCTTCAAGTCAGTAGCAGTATGAGTAGTTGATGACATCAATTTGTTTCTGAAGGCAAAACCTTTTCACCAACGATGAGTCTCACTATTGGATTCAGCTTTTTTGTTGGCTACTTTTCTTTGTCCTGTAATCGTTAAGCAATTTGACAAGAATGGCCATTTGTGAAGGAGGTAAGAGCCTTGTGAGCACGGTCAACAGCAGAGGAACATCAACTATTTGAGTAGCTGTCATTCTCTAAAAGCAGCAATAGCATTAGTACTAGCAGTTCTCCTCTAAATAAACGCACTAGTTAAAGCGCTCCCTGTGTAGATGTTGGATAATCCTTCATGAAAGGAAAGGCCTTGAAGCTTACAACATAAGTAGGAAAAAGTGGGAGTTCATGAAAGCAACATATAATACCTTTAGAATAATTTTGTCCTTGGCTGCATATGCTTTTCCTCCTTCAACCATACTCGAACAACATGTCTTGGGAGGTATTGATTTTTTTTTTTAATGATTTTTTTCTTCTCTATATGGTAAAAATGCTAGTTGTATCAAAAGCTAAATTTTCAACCAAGAGGTAGTTGTCAAACAAGTAAATCTTAGCAGTAAACCTATTACCAATTAATTATTTCCAAAATGAACTTTACAGAACATATCAAATGAACATTACGAAATGATATGCACGAAACATAGTTTGTGACTAGCTAGCAACAGAACAAAACCATACACGGTCACTAACCTCTTGAGGAATTATTCTGGCCGGAAAAGTTGAAGCCACGATCAGTTTGCATTGATCCTCAACGAATGAGGTGGTATTTTGCAGAAAATGGAATGGAATATTCTTATCCTCTTTTCAAGCAGTCTCAACTTCTTCCAAGATGCCTAACACATTACAAAAATGCACAGTCTGCCATCTTAAGCAGATCACCGGCTTGATTTTCCAGGATGCCTAACAACCTTCAACAATTGTTTCCAAATAGTTGTAACACATCCCTCACATCTACACCAAAAGGATTTCTGGCTAGTTCATCACAGAAGATACGGTTGATTACCTTAAGCACTTCAAGAAGTGCTGCAAGATATCCACATTCATCAGTCTTTAACCCAGCATAAGACTTGCATTTAGGTAGGCCCATTTTGTGCCTAAAGAAACAATACTTGTCGACAACGATTAGATTGTCCCGGCTTTCCTTTGTCCATTGATAGGAGCATTTTAATGCAATGTTTTAATAGTTATTTCCTCATATTTTACTGAGTTATTTCCTTAAATAAATAAGTTTTAATTTAGTTTTAATTTTCTAGGTACATTGGAATAAAAGGAGAAGAAATGAGCTGAAATGAAAACACATGGCGAAAAGAGAGGAGTCCTGATGGCACTAGGAAACCACATGGCTTGAAGATGACATGGGAGATATTATGGGAGATTAAATCTAATTTTTGCATGGGAAATGATGGAGATAATGTGAAAATCAAGGAGATTACGTTGAGAAAATCTTGGGAGAGTTTCATGGGATTGTGCAACAAGAAAAGGTTCAAAACAAGTCCAGATTCGTTCCTCAATTCCCTCGAGATATGTTGGCTGAAATTAGAGAATAAAATATGCAATTTTAATGTGAAAATCAAGAGAAAATCAAGGGGAGGACATTAAGGATAAAGCCATAGAGAGATTTAAGGGAGAAAATGTCCAAAATGAGTCCGGATACATTGTCTAGGTTCATGCCTAGATATTTGGCCGAAAATGGTGAATAAAATCAGATTAAATCTTGGGAAAATCAGCAATAATATATTTGGAAAGATTATGGATTTATTTTGCAGCTTTTTGATTGGTTGAGTCACATGGCAGAGCTGACGTGACATTAATTCATTGGTTGGAGCTGTGTGGTGCAACCATAAAATTCCTTAGAAATTAAATTCATGAAGCCTTGCCTTCCCCTATATAAACCCCCCTATGCTACACAACAAGACACACCTCTTCATTCAGAAAATTCTCTCCATAACGTCAAGCTTTCTCTCCATCCTCTAGTTTCAAGTCTCTGCGTCTTCAAGCAAAGAGAATAAGAGAAGAAGAAGCCATGAAGCCTCCTAGCCACCATCATCCACCTTGTGTCGTGAAGCTTTGGAGCCTTGCTTTCAAGATCCAAGACCAACGTCTCAAGCTTTCCACCATTCATCCTTCATGGTGTAATTCTATCTTATTCCTTGTAACCTTTTTGGTTTTCTTTGTTTTGATTTCATATGAACTTGATTTCTAGTTGACATAAACATTAAGGGCAAAGTTTAAAGCCCATTTATATGTTTTGAAATAAAGTTGTGATTTTTATATGTTGATTTATATGTTGCTTATGTGAGATTGCTTGATTGATTTTGGATTATAGAAAACTTTTATATGTATGTGTTATTTGGTGGCCAACTTAGGATATATGCATGTAATTGTAGCTAATTTAAGTAGTAAACGCTTTGGACAAAAGTCGAAATCAATTAAGGAGGATTACAAATAGGTGAACTTATTCATAACTAGGTTGTGCACTTTGGTTGACATCCTTTCTTTGTTCTTCATGCATTGAATGTGTTCTTGATTAGCTAGCTTTCTAGACTATGATTGCATGTTCAATAGGATTGATTTAGGTGCTTTCACTTAGATTAATTATTCAAGGAAAGTAAAAAATGGGAAATCGTTTGCTTTCTAACGTTTCACATGGTCAACTTCTTTCTCATGACATAGAAGATCAACTATAGGAATTGTAATTGGATTTCATTCATATGATTGGTTTTGATCTTTATTCCTTGCGTTCCACCCTTGTATATATGTTTTTACATTTTCTTTTTTTTATTTATTTAATTTTTAATTTAATAATCCTAAAACCCCCTTGTGTTTGTTTTATTTTTGTAAATAATACTTTATACTTATTTTAATTCTTTATTTGTTTTTGCAATGACAGGTGTACCCTCAATCCCCGGAATAGAACGATCTCTACTTGCTTATACTACTAATGATATTTTTAGGGTTAAGTTATGCACTTGCTCAAAGCGTATCATCCATGCCTCTTCTGTATCATCAAGCATCAAAACATTAGAATAATTGCAGCCAACCACAACATCCAGACTCTTATATCGCCCCACGATTCCGTGATCCTCGCACGATATGACTCTAGAACTGGAAGGGAAATACTCCTTCCTAGGATCAAGCAGGGCAGCCATTAGACCCGCATAGTACCGGTTACCCTTTGTGTATATATACAGCTCAAACATCTTGCTGGCTTCATCCAAGAATCTCCAGACAAAGGGCCTGAGCTTGGTGATCACAGTTTCAAGCACGAAAACATCTCGATGAGGATGGGTTCCGATCTTGAGATAGTCTTCTTCAGGTGTCAGATTACAGAGTTGAGTGGTGTGGAGGAGTGTGTGATCCAGATCAAGAACCAAGTAGAGCTTTCTGGAGTTGGAATTGAAACTCAGTGCTCTGGCAAAATTAGGGTTAGAAGAACAATTTGAAACATGAAAAGAAGAAGGAAATGAAACATTACCATTGAGATCCGCCGAAAGAGTTGCCATCTCCGGCGAGTCGAGAGTGAAATTGATTTAGGAAAGAGAGAAAGAGAGACAGAGAGAGAGAGAACGCTATTTTTTTTTTTTGAGATGAACAGAGAGAGAGCTAGAAAGAGAGAAAGGGAGACAGAGAGAGAGAGCTATAAAGGAGTAGAATATACGCGGTTGAATACGCGTGGAGTAGAATATATGCGGTTGAATACGCGTTTTGATTACTGTATAAAACGTGTTTTATACAAAAAGCGTAAAAATAAAAAATAAAAATAAAGTTTTTTTTTTTTTCAAAAAAAATATTGAACTTTAAATTGCTATTGGACGTGGTTTTGTTTTATTTTTTTTAGGGTTCTTAACCAAAAGCCCCAAAATAAACTAAATTTATCCCACTTACCCCAACAACAGATTATTATTCTTGGGTTAGAGTATAATGACCAGTCTACCCTCAACCTAATTAAATAACTACATCAATGCCACTCTGTCTCATCTCTCAATCACACACACACACACACACACACACTCTCTCTCTCTCTCTCTCTCTGCCATGAAAGCTCTGTCGCTCTCTCCTCGTCGAACTCAATCCTGGTGCCATCTAGTTTCTCCATCTCTCTCTCCAATCTCCAGTTCCGGCGGAGAAGCACTATGCCTTCTTCCTCTTGCTGCTCCAACAATGAGCTCGACGACGTCTCTGGCTGAAGACGCTGCTTTTGGTAAGCTCGTCAGCTCGCCGCTTCTGGATCTGGACCAAGACGCTAAACGACATCTCCGGCTGAAGACGACTTCTAGTCTTGAGTCTCACGATTGAACTCCGATAGGGTGCCCAAAACAATTTTTTTTTTTTTTTTTTTTTTTTAAGTTATGGAACAGAAGGAAAGAAAAAAGAAGTTTTGAATGTCTATTGGGGGGGGGGGGGGAATAGACGTCTATTGGAGAGCAATAGACCTATTGAATTGATATAATATCTTTGTTTTTTTTCTTTAATCAAAGTTTTATTTGTTTAATTTTAGGAAGATTAGTTCTCATTCCGGCAACTGAAAGTTCTATTAGGGGGCAATAGACGTCTATTGGGGGGCAATAGAGGTATATTGCCCCTCTATTGGGGGGTAATAGATGTCTATTGGGGGCAATAAACTTTCCGGTGAGGTTTTCAGAAAAGTCCGATGGGCGGCGGCCGGTGATCAGAATCCTGTGAAAGTTGGCCAGAATCCAGCCGCCGGTGACCGGATTCCGGTCACCTCGACGAGGTTTTCAAAAAAGTCCGATGGGCAGCGGCCAGTGACCGGAATCCACCTTCTTATATTCTATTTGGATTTTTTCTCACACTTTCATTTGGTTCCTTTTTTGTGCCTTCTTCCATGATCTTCTTTCTATGAGAAACTCAATCTGAAATAATAACAAAAGAGTTTAATTTTTTTATAGAAATATATCAGAACTTTACTGACCTTGAGAGTTATAAGTTGATATTTGAATGGACTTGATGAAGGCTATGTTAATCTGCAATCAAACAGTGAAAGGACTAAGATTTTTATGCACTCATGCAAGTTGCCAAAGAAAAGGCAGCCTGCATTTTCCCTTCATTGTAGTTTATGGCACTACTTTTTCCTCGAGCAGACATCAAAATCAAGCAGTGAATTTACCTTAGAGAATCAGTTTACAACTAACTTCCTTACCTGCATAAGATGAAGAAAGAAGGAAGAAGAAAGAGGAAATAACTACTTCTGTCAAAGAGTTTTGAGATTCAATGAATTGTTCTTTGCTTCATTTCAACAATTATCCTATTAAACTTGAAAATTTTGCAAAAATGTGTAAAGATCGATTAGACCATGATGGTACAAAGAACGTGGAAAATTAATCAATATAGAAAAAGGTACTAACAAAAGAATGAGATAAGTTTATCCATCCCACTCTGTTTTCTTCACTCTTTAACTAAAGAGAACTTAGTTAAACAAAGCCATCAAATATAAGACACCAGGACTACAATTTAATTGCATACCTGAGTGGAATAGGATAAGAACTATAAATTCGAAAAAATTAAATGAGAAAAAATATTCAAAATGAAAATTGCATGCATACCAAAACCATGAGATAAGTTTCATTTGTGGTAATTGCTGGAGGCCAATTCGTTTTGGTCTTCTGTGCAAACCGTAAAATGTGTTCTCTTTTGTTATTTTCCTTTTCCTTTTCCTTTCATTTGTCTATGTACTCGATGCTTGATTGCTTGTTCATAGCGATACCCAATTGTAATTGACACCCAAAATCATCATGTAATTACAATCCAATGGAATAAAAACAACAGAAAAACCTAAACAAATTGTCAACGTTGATGGTTTTCCACTCTGGCACTTGGTGCTGTAACTAAACACGAAAACCTAGCAAAGGAGAAAAATTATTCTACGACCCATAAAGACAAAAGAAAAAAAAAAGGTTAATTACATATAAGTGCATCTTAGAATGTTGCGGGTCTCCGGCCGACCTTCGTGAACTCAGGCCGACTTCCGGCCAACTTTAGGCGAGTCTCCGGCCGACCTCCGACCAACTTCCGGCAAACTCCGGTGACCACAAGAGCTACTGTCACCAGCAACAAAAGCTACTGTTGCTAGCAACAAAAGCTACTCTGATGAAATTTCCGACAATCTCCGGTGAGGTCACAAAAGCTACTGTCACCAGCAACAAAAGCTACTATGATGAAATTTCCGGCGATCTTATGTGAGGTCACAAAAGCTACTCTGATGAAATTTCCGACGATTTTATGTGAGGTCACAAAAGCTACTGTCACTAACACTAAAAGCTCCTCCCACTAACAACAAATATTACTGTCACCAGCAACAAAAGCTACTCTGATGAGTTCTTCGACGAGGTCACAAAAACTACTGTCATCAGCAACAAAAGTTACTGTCAGCAACAAAATTTACTGTCACCAGCAACAAAAATTACTCTCAGCAACACTAAACGCTACTCTCACCAACAACAAAAAACTATTGTCACCGACATCAGAAACAAAAGTTACTCTCACTAGCAACAAAAACTACTGTCACCAGAAACAAAAGCTACTGTCACCAGCAACAAAAAACACTATCACCAATATCAAAAAAGCTACTCTCACCAACATCAAAAAGTATGCAGGATTCAACAATGATATAACTGTAAAAAAACTATTTTTGTAGTTGTAAAAAGCCACTTCGTCAGTTGTGGAAATCTATTACAATAGTTGTATAAAGCTACTCTCAATGTTATAATGCTACTGTCATATTTCAGATGGCCACCATTGATGTTTCTTGTTGTCAAGCTCTACCACACTACACTAACCATAGGCCATATTTTGCCACCTTCAGCACTAGACTTCATTTCAACATCTTTTGGTTTGCTAGATGATCACTTGGTCAATAGAGACTTTACCACCCAAATTCACATGATTTTCCGAAAAGAATTCTGCAAAGAACAAAAACAAAACAAAACAAGCAATCTTTATCAACTAGATAATCAGAAACAAGCGAACTAAAAGCTATTAACATAGGTATAGAACGCAACTATAACACATGTAGAAAGCTACAGGGTCAATAATGAAAAGCTACTGACATAGATACTAATTGCAACAAAACTAGCTGATTATCCATGTTCATACAAAATCATGACTTTCCAATTTGATAAGCTACTGAGAAAAGACAACTTGAAGTCAATCAAAATTAATGCAAACAAAAAAGCTACTGGCATCAGCTTCTAAAAGAAAAGCTATTATCACTATGTTGCAAAGCCATTAAAACAGTTATAAGAGCTACTGATTTGTAACCAATCATAATGTAAACTGAAAAGCTATTTACATTAGCTTAAAAAAAGTACTAACACTGTCATAGAAAGCTACTACCACCGTGTTGAAAAGCAACTATAGCAGTTATAGAGAGATACAATTATAACAGTCTCCTATATACTCTGAATGTATGGACAACCAAGAGAGACTTCCAGAATCGAGTTGCAGTAATTTGGGAGACCATCTGATTATGGTTAATTATGTCCTGGTCTCAAAGTTCATTTAGCCCTCACTTCATGGCAATATGCTTCCTCAAAGAGAACTACATTATTTACTATCGTTTCCTGCCCTTTTAAAGAATGTAGGCTTTGGCAAGAGGCTTGGGTGCATAGTGGTGTGTCATCATGATCAAGAATATCAATCCCATATAAAACGTCTAATAATGTATAAAGGATACGAAACAAGGTTCTTTGAAGAATAATCCCATAGAAAAAATTTATATCTTGATCCTTCCTGAAGACTCAGTTTCATAATAATAATGTTCCATATGGCAAGGAAAAGATAGTTAAGATATGTTCACAATCACAAACCAAACCAAAACATGTCCACAATTCACAAAAACCCCTTAGCTGATCAAAGAGAATTGAAAGATAAAAGATTAAGATAGTGATTAGAGGTTTTCTGAGGGTCAAGAGTTCCATGAGTGGAGGACTACTGTCAAGAAAGGCTACTTCATCAGACCTTTCATCCTATCTCTCCCCGTACACCCAACTATTTTACTTAGATTTAACAATGCCATAAAACAAAGCTTCAGCGATACAAGACAAGCATGCAACTGACAAGAATTATATAAAACATGATGGATAGATTAACACCCTAGCTCAATACATACTTTAGATTTTCCATGAAAAAAAATTCACGATCCCTAGAACTATGCTCCTATAGAAGTTACTGATATGAATGAAAACTTTGATCAAGACTATCACAACAAAATTCACAATTCCAGGAAAAAAAAATCGAAACTGCAATTAGGATAGTGATTATCATCATGAGAATCAGGTGGCATGAAAATCAGGAGGCTTTAAGGAGACCAAGCTGAGCGAGGGAGGCTCAGGCTTATAGGAGTCAACACCAAACTGAGAACTAGACGACGTCGTCGATGCCTGGGCTGCCTTGCCGTGCATCTTCACCATCATCGCGATCCTCCTCTCACCTTTCCAATCACAATCATCAAACAACAATCAGATGGCCGCTGACGAGCTACCTGCTCCTCTCTCGTTTTCATTCGATCCATAATTTTTTGATCAGTTTCATTTTTGGAAATCGAAGGTGACGACAGTGGTGCAAAATCTGATAGTGCCGTGTTGGTGTTTGCCGGAATCGGAGGCGGAGACAGATCTGCGATCGAGAGAGAGAGAGAGAGATCTGTGATCGATGTAAGGCTGATGGAATTGGGCTTCTTAGGTAGAAGGGTAATATTGTCATGGATGAAATATTCTATGCATGGAAGTGGCCTTATTTGTACAAAAAAAATTAGGTGGCTTTACGGCTAATTAAAGTTTCAAGCTGACACTTGTATGTAATTTTTTTTTAAAAAAAAAAGTGTTTGTGTTCCGTAGACACTGTCACATGTAAGAACAGTTATAAAAAAAAATACAACACACAGAGATTTGGAGCAATCAATGGCTTAATGAATTTTATCGAAAAAAAAAATCATACCTTAATGAAGAGAGAACAGTAGGAACGCATAAATTAATTAGGAACGCAAGATCAAAGGAACGACTTACCTTACTTGAATGAAGATTCAAAGAATGTGTAGGGTATCTTCTGTGTTGATAAACCCATTCCTCATGAATTTGGGTATCTCGAAAAGTTTGTCAATTAGAAAAATTATCAATTATGAGGAATCGAAAATGGAAAAAACTAAACCTGATAGAACCTCCTTTGATCCGGCTTTAATTTCATAATTTCATCGATCTTCGCGTGTTGCAGTTTTGGTGCTTGTTTCTGCATTATGTCTAGAACATCATGATCTTGTGCTTTCAATATTTGACAATATTTGAATGACCGATTGACATTAATGTTGTTATGGAAAGATTGTTACAAATGCAATATAGTTCTTACATGGCTCCAAGTATACCACGTAAGCTATGTGAGCTTCTATCTCAGTTTCTATAAAATTTCATTACTTTATGTACGTCTTTGGTTATCAATTGATGCGGTGCTTTTTCCAGAGAAGCTAGGATATATATGGTATATATAGAAGGTGAAACCATGTGAATGTGATCAAGGTAGGTAAATAAAGTTCAAACAAGGAGATGTGTTTAAATACGAACCATAGGTACTATATATCTAAGGTGCATTGCATACATAATATGATTTGATCTGCTACTGTTCAAATTGAAATGATATGCAATTGTATAGTTTATTTTTTATGTTAATGATTTGATCTGCTACTGTGTATAGGTGCAAAAGGGAGATGGCACAACAAAATCGGTGAGAAGAAAAGCTCCAGCACGTAGGAAAAAGTTCCAAGCATAAGAGTAAAGAGACAAAAGAACCCATTCTCTCCTCTCTCTCTCTCTCTCTCTCTCCATCCACAATCCCATTTGTGCAATCAAATAAGCAAATCATCAAACTCAATGAAACAAACCCACAAATTCCATATTCTAACAATTCAATTAAGCTTCCAACAAACCGAGAGTACAAAATTCACAAGATTTTCCAAAACCCATTTCAATAATTCAAATGAAAATGAAACATGAGAACCCAAGAAGATGATTCTCTGATGGGGAGCATGTTGGTGGATCGAGCTCTTTGAATCTGGGGACGCGTGGAACTGAAGTAGTAGTAGTAGTGGCGAAATGAAAATCCCAATTGCTGGACAAGGTGGGTCTTGTGAGTCTTGTAGGCGATGAGGCTCTAACCAGACCGACGCGCCTCCTCCTTGTTGTTGTGCTGCAATCGATGATACTAGAAGCGCTAGTGCTATTAAGACCATTGCTCTTGACAATGGCCGGTTGGGTGTTGAAGCAGAGAGGCCTTGAAGCTGAGGCTCCATATGTCATCATCCTCCCTTTTTTCTTTTATCTGGGTTGGTCTCTCAAATTGGGAAGGAAGGAGAAATAGGGTGGTTGCAGTCATTTGCTTCTTTGATTGCACAAATGGGGTTCTGTGGATGGAGAGAGAGAGAGAGAGAGAGAGAGAGAGAGAGAGAGAGAGAGAGAGGAGAGAATGGGTTCTGCGGATGGAGAGGGGGGAGAGAGAGAGAGAGAGAGAAGGGTAGTTTTGAAAGAAAAATATTGTGAATGGATTAGATATATTAAAAAAATGCAAAGGGTGTGTAGATTGTAAAAGGGGGTGTGCAAATTTCACCCCCCTTTATTTTTTATGTTAATGATTTGATCTGCTACTGTGTATAGGTGCAAAAGGGAGATGGCACAACAAAATCGGTGAGAAGAAAAGCTCTGGCACGTAGGAAAAAGTTTCCAAGCATAAGAGTAAAGAGACAAAAGCATAAAAAAGTGGAACAAGAAAGGGAAGAAGAGGCGGATGAAGAAGAGGAGGAAAAAGATGAGAAGGAACAAGACAAGGGAGAAGAGGACAATGAAGTAGAGGAGGAGGAAGAAGAAGAGAACAATGGAGCAAGAAACAAAGGCAAAGACCAGAAACAATCATATTGCCAATACAAGTGCAATATGATTATGAGTGCAGCGAGTGCATTAGCAGGATTAGACAATGTCGAGTGCAGTAGCAGAACACGAGTACAAGTGCAGTAGCATAATTGGACGAGTATGAGTGCAGCAAGCGCAGTAGCAGGATTGGACGAGTGCAGTAGCAGGATTAGGCGATGACGAGTGCAGTAGCAGAACTGGACAAGTATGAGTGCAATAGCAGGATTAGGCGATCACGAGTACAGTAGCAGGATTAGGCGATCACGAGTGAAATAGCAGAACTAGACAAGTATGAGTGCAGTTGCAGGATTAGGCGATCACGAGTGCAGTAGCACAACACGAGTACAAGTGCAGTAGCAGAACTGGACGAATATGAGTGTAGCGACTGCAGTTGCATGATTGGACGAGTGCAGTAGCAAAATTAGGCAATGAGATTAGAGTAGTAGGAGAATGAGGTTTTTTGAAGTAACATAAAGGGATTATTCTCAAAAAAAAAAAAAGTAACATAAACGGATTGTTCTAAAAAAAAAAAAGTAACGTAAAAGGATTATTCTCAAGAAAAAAAAAAGTAAGATAAAATGATTATTCTAAAAAAAAAGGGGTAAAGGAATTAGAAATCAAAAGAAGTAGTTAAGGGTAAAAAAGTAAATTAACCCATGACATGTGGCAAGTGGAGAGCATATTGTCCTTATTTGTAAGATTTAATCCTTGTAAAGGAATTAGAAGTCAAAAGAAGTAGTTAAGGGTAAAAAAATGAAATTAAATCATGACATTTGTAAGATTTAATCCTTGTAAGGAATGAAGTCAAAGAATAGTTAAAGGTAAGTAAATTAAATCATGACATGTGGCAAGTGGAGAGCACATTGTCCTTATTTGTAAGATTTAGTCCTTATATGTTTAATTCAATCTTTAATGAGTGTATTTGTTAAGTCATTTTTTGTCAATAACTTATATGTAATTTGTTATTATTTTTTACCATTTTGTTTTGCAGCGTAGGCTTTACTCCCCTGATCTCAGATAATCCGTGTTTAAGGGATTAATTTGATGTCTTGGTTAATGTGAGATTACTAGAGACTAGGAGTTGGCCACTATATTGATGTATGCATGTAAATTGACAAAGGTATGAGTCCATATTGATATGTTGAAATTTCTTTGTCTCCAGACGTAGAATAGTATGTTAGAACTTGGGAGATATTAAAAGATGTAGAAATATCTCCTTTAATCAGCATAAGGATTAATTGTTCTAGTTCTTTTTAATTCAGGGTGCTTTTGCCTTTCGTGATTGTTATTGAACATATTATTTGTGCTTTACTTTTCATTTTGTTGATATCTGTTTTTTCTCTCGTTTCCCACGGGATTAGAACGTTTAAGTAGTCAGGACACTTACATGATTAGTCACATACCAATACCAGTGATCTTCCTTGTTATAACCATTGCAATTATTTCAGTTCATATGAGTAACTACTCTGATCGAATTTTAGGCGAATATTCTATTAACTAATCTATTCAGATCTCCTAGAAGCCTATTTTAGTTTTAGTTTGTACTGGCTAAAAGTTCACTTTAACTCTGAAAGTACGTTATGCTCTGCTTTGATTTTGTAGATACTTTGAATGAATGGTTGCAAACGAGCTTTTTTGTGATGATGATTTATCTTCTGGAGGCTGTTTATGTGAACAGTTATAATTGTTGTTGTCTTGTTAATGATATATTACGACAATTTCTGTGACTTGGTTAATATTTGTGGTTGGTTTATCCATCTTGTTTAATTGTCTTTATCGGATGATTTAGTGGAGTACAAAGTGGGATTATTCCGTTAATTGTAATAAATTGAGTTAACTTCGTTTATAGTTTCAACTTTCAACTCTATACTTCAACTTCTTGGATTTTGAAGTTGCGGTTGGTTTACTTCTTATTCGGATTTGATGTAGTAAGGTCTTACAATGTTTCTATGTTTCTAGAATTGGCATTTGAGTGTGGAACAAGTCTATCATATTTGCTATAAAGAAATAGATTTGTATCATGGTAATGTATATGGAGGTATCCTGGTATGTGCCGTTAAGATTTGTATCTCAGCAAGGATTGGTGTTTGTTGTTTTGTTGGGATTAAGAAATTGATAGGGCTTCACTCATGGATCTGTCACCTGTGAATGCTTGAATGAGTTGAATGTCACTTCTCAACTCCATCACCCTTCCATTCATGTTGCTCATTTGGGTTTTTGATTCTGTAGAAGTTTCCTGAACTATTCTCAATATTTAACAGATACGAAAACGACACAGCAAGTGAATCCACCAACACTGATTCAACTAAGTTGGTAGCTTGTGGCCCTGTTTGATAATTATTGTGTTGCTTATATAATTAACACTTGCTGGTGCTTAATAGAGCACAAAGACCTAGCAACCCTAAAGAATATGCAGCTTGTGTGAGTTTCGTATATGATCTCCAGACTCAAGAAGCGAAGAGAAAAGTAGATAGATTTTATTTTAATCTAGAAATTTGAGTAAGATCATTACCGGAGACTAAGAATATTGACTCCTGATAAGAAAATCATGAAAATAACAAAAGTCAGAACCCGTCTGGTTTACTTGGACCCAAAAACTAAAACCAATCAATGAATGAAACCTAAGCTTGTGTGTGCCAGTGAATGAAAAGATTGCAAATCGAGCTGCATTATTCATCTATGTACATCCTCCTTATTAACTACCTCTCTTTAAGCTTGATTTTTATTTCATAAAAGTTGAATTAAAATACATCATATATTACATGGAATAAGACCTTGTAACATGGTCTTCATGTTCGTGTAAAGATTATTCAAAAAATATTAACTTAGATAGGTGCCATAAGCAGTCAAACTGTTTTTTTTTTTTTTTGGATAATGGAGCCAGTAGGCGAATATATATTCATCAAAAGCCAGAATAGGCCATTACATACCCTTCCGCTGCCATTTACAGACAATTAAGAAGATAGTGGTAGTACCCACAATGGTACATAGAAACACAGATCCACTCATTGTACAATCAATACGTAGACATAGCGGGAATCCCCCTTTGGTACTACGCCGGAGGCGCTAGAGAGATCCGGCCCTTCCAACCTAACTCTTTAACCAATAAACCTAGCTACCTAGAGACCTCAATTGGTGTTTACCTAGATCCACTGAGAATTAAGTTGACAAGACCATACCAAATTCCAAAACTAAATACTAAAACTAGATGCACAAAGGTGCGTAGAATGTCCTTGGAAACGGAACCTTATTGTAATTAGAAAAACTAAAAAACAAAGGATGGACCTAGGGCAAAAACACCCCAGCCCAAAAGAGAGCAGTCCCAAGAGAATGGGCCCAGCTCAAGGCCCAGCAACCAAAGGATGATCCGAGCCTGCCACTTCCTCCCACCTCCAGCCATCGACTGCGCTGCCCACGACCGCCGCGACCTCCCCCACGGATCCCCGCAGAAACACAGCCCAGACGCCGCCACCACGTTCCGAGCAGATTCCCCATGGCCACGTCGCCCTCGCGATCAAACCAGACCACCAAAGCCCCGCTGCCCCACCAATCTGCCGGAAAACCACCATGGCCACCACACCGTCACAGGTCCAGGAGATTCCCTGCCAAAGATGCCCACTGCCATAGGTCATGGAAACCGTCGACAAGCACCACCTGCACAATCTGAAAAACCCAGGCTCCATCATCATCCATTCCGCACAAAGCCTCGAGCCACACCACACTCATGAGACTACCGGCATAGCTTTCAAAACCCGCCTGACAGCAGCCCAGTCGGCATGGCGAACCATCACCGATGAGCGCCGCCAAACGAGAAGACTAGGAGATCTTGAAAAAAAACCTAGGCAGGGTCCGGGTTTTGCGGAGCCGTAGAGAGAGATACCTTAGGTCATTCAATTTTGTGATATAAGCAGTCAAACTGTTAGTTTTTAAATCTTGGTTAAAAGTTTAAAGCCAATTGCGAGAGGACACGTGTGCTTTTAAAAAATCTGTTTTGCAAGTCCCACATCGAGAAACAGCGACAAGGTAAATCTGTTCATATAGGCAGAGCTTGCACAGTAGCTTGTCCCTTTGGGGACATCCGATAAAATTGGAACGATACTGAGAAGATTAGCATGGCCCCTGTGTAAGGATGACACGCATAAATCGAGAATGTGCATTTTGGCCCCTGTGTAAGGATGACACGCATAAGTTATGATTGTGCATTTTGGAACTAAAGATTCTAACCGGTACCTCCGTCTTTGAATATGCAAAGAGTATCAAGTTAACCAACTCATTGAGATGTCAGTTGCCCTTTATATGAATTGGTTCCTGTACTCTTCATGTACGTATAGTTGGTTGGTGTCTTGTTTGGTTTCTTTACTGTTCATGCATGGTTTTGTTCTTAGTCTCTTTGGCTTGGAACATACTAGAATGTTCCATGCTATGCTAGCTTATTTATGTAACCTTTCTGGCATGGGGTTGGCTTTGGCATGGTCCTCCATCCCGTTTGTGCTTTTCTTTTAGTATTAATAAAATTTCGATAGAGTACGCTGAGCTAGTTCACCTCCCGCTTCCTTACAAAAAAAAAAAAGAATTGGTTCTTGTTGTAAAGCTCTTAAAAATTTACAGTTAATTGTACTTTGTTAAATGTAATTAAAGCAATGCATATATAAGCCTTTAGGACGCTAGAAATCAAATGGTGCACTTTTCCATTTAGTTTTTCTTTTCTCTAATTGGAAAAATGCTGATGTTTTGTCCATTTTGTGCAAATAGGAGCCAATCGTTACTATTACACGTGTTTGAATGACATGCTAGCTTACGGGGGTGGCGGTAACTTTGCTTTATGCTTAGATGGAGATCTGAAAGTAACTTTTGCTCTTGCACTGTTTTCCTCCCATAATTAGATGGAGAAAGACGTACACGTCCTTTTCTTTGTTATTGTAACCTGTCAATTGTTTAAGGTTAAGCGGAACTAGCGGACCTTAAGAAACATTTGGGAACTTAATCAACTTATGCGTGGCTCATAAACCAGAGTTTGAATTGAAGAATGTTGAGGTAAATCTCCTTATATTTGAATGTTGAGGCATCACCGTATCTTTCTTGATACAAGGCCTAAATGATTTTGCAGCAAAGCTTCAACGGTCATTTTGCTCATTTGTATCTATAGATGTGTCTGTTTATGATTCCATTCCTTTTTCTTTTTCTTCTAGTTTACTCCACGTACTATTGAACATAGGAGGGTTGAATTTGACATGGGATGAATGACAAAGTAATTAGAATTGAAAATTGTAGCTCATCGTCTTAGTTGCTATATGCAAAAGTATAATGCCTTTAAAATATAGTTTCTTCATATTATGTAGTTGTAAGCATATTTGAACAGCTACTGGAATACAGTTGTGATGCTTTAGATATATTATAAATGGAAGACTAATCAACCAGAGATATATACTTGGTAATTATACATATTTCTTTGTTCCAGTACAGGTAGTTGCCTAATTGTTTGACAACCATTGTAATTCGAAAGTGATTTTTTCAACTTCTTTAAGATTTGCCAATAAGCTGGATAGCTCCCTACTGTCAAAATTATGTCCATCTATAGTAGAGCTTTGAATCTGAATCGACTTCAAGTAATGCCGCCAACATTTGACATGGTTTTCTGTACAGCAGAGAGAATTTTCTTCCCTACAGATTTACTTCTCATAAATGAACTGAAATGAACAATACTCGGAGTTAATAAATCAGCTTAACCGTCCAAGTTTAATCAAAAATTGCTATACAGTACTAAGTCATGTTCACCTAAGGGACTGTTTTTGAGGGACAAGTGAATCTGACGATTGATAATAAATGCACAGTTTTAAGTTGTTATAATTTCTACTTTTATATTTAATACATGTTGTTGAGATGCATTTGTCTCTCACAGTCCCTTAAAACTGTCCCTTAGGTGAGCAAATCTGATACAATACTTATTCATATTATGTATCCCTTTACCCATTTTTTTTTTATGGGTGAATTCCCAAGAATCACTTATACGAATAGAGTTAGAGTTTTTATCACCAACGGTGTCTGAATTTTTTTGCATCAAACAGAATCGTACTCAACTTTCAAAAGTGATAAAAATGATATCTAAACTTTTAAAAACAAATCAACTTGATACCTCAACTTATATTTTGTCACTTCTCTGTTAAAATTGATCACGTTCGGTTAGACCTGTAAATGGACCGGATTTTGATCCGGACCCGCTCCAGATCCATAACTATTGGACGGGTTTGGATCGAAAGTTTTGATCTGTTGATCCGTTAATGATCCGTATCCGTTAACCCATTTATTTAATGGATCAAATACGGATCTAGGTCGATCCAATCCGTTAATGATCCGGCCCTTTTTTTTAACAATAAAATATTATTTTATTAATAATATATATATATATTTTTAAATAAAATATAAAATATAAAATATGAAGAATTTCTAATACAATTTTTTTGCAGAAATCTAAGGGACAGTCTATCACCCAAGATTCCAAGAAGCATTTAAAATTTTGATAATGTAATTCTACTTTTGGTGATACTTTTCATGTTGTTTTAATATTTTATTAATATCTTATGAGGTATCATGATATAAATTTAATATTACTATTTAAAATTTTAAAATATTTGAAATTATAACGGGTCAGATTAGCGGATCGGGTATCCGTTAATCCGGCGGATACGGATTTGGATTGAGCTATCAACGATCCGCCGGGTTAACGGAGCGGGTTTGGATCGAATTTTTTTTTTAAGTAAACAGATTTGGATTTAGGTCCATTCGATCCAAATCCGGTCCATTTACAGGTCTACGTGCGGTGCAGGTGAGGTGTTTTGTGGGGTTATAATAGTATTTTTAGACCAAAACTAGCTTTTAATAGTCGGGCAATCACAAGTAAAGAAGAACTAAGCTTGGATAGTTAGGTTGCAAATGACTAAATGCAATATGCAAATTGCAAAAGAATGAGGAAGAACGATAACAGAAAAAGAGAAAGAGAAAGAACTAGAGGATAATCTCATCATTTCTAACTAAAAATTGAGTGAAATGTTGTATATACTCTTAGTTTTAACAGAGATGTGACGGAAAATGAACGAATGTATGGAGTTGATCAATTTTTATAAGTCTAGGTATCTTGTTGATCACTTTTGAAAGTTTGGTATCATTCTGCATTGTGTAAGAAAGTTTTGACCATGGTTGTGATAAAAACCCTTCAATAAACTTATTTTGGCAAGGAAACTTGCGTCTTAGATGGAAGAGATGACCCAAAAATGAAAGAAATTGAATTGCCACGGGAAACATGTATGATTACCTTGTTCGTATGTTGATATGATTTGAATTTGATTGTATGATTGCTTATTTTCTAGTCAAACAACAAATCCAGACCATTAAACATTTAAAATCTAATGGCTCACAAGATGTGTCAAAATTTGTGTAAAATATAATGTTCCTTGATCCGGATCCCGTTGATTAATATATATATATATCCCTTGCTACCACCAATCATACAGCAAAATATTTAATGCATGATATAGATTATTGGGAAAGCCACGTCATAGATATTTTATTTTATTTTTTTATTTGCAAAGACAAAAGTATATCAAAAATAGATTACAATACATCGAATAAGTACATTGAGTAGCCATGAAAGGCTATCCTCCACTCAAACATGAAATTCAAACAACAATAGCACATTCCTAACTAGTAGGTGCGTGCCTTATTATGATCAACCAGAATTCTTTCCAGTTACTAAATTATTACAAATAACAATATTTTGATGCATGGATAACATCTTTCATATTACTAGCTAATTAGATCAAACACCTGCCCGGCCTTCTCTTTTTCTTAGTAGAACTTGATTCACTAGAATGTCTAGATTTTTGAATGAGGACCCATGCGGAGCAATTGCTTCTTTTGCAAGCTTCTTCCATTCCAAGATATTTTTTCTCATAGTCTTACCCTTCTCTCCTTCCATTATCTCTTTAACGAGCTTCTGAACTTCGTCTCTCTTCACATCACTACCGATCTCCATTCCTATGCCCCATTCTTTACAAATCTTGTAACAGTTTGTCTGCAGTTCTGTAAAGAATGGCCAACAGATCATAGGCACTCCAGGAGTCAAACTCTCCATGGTTGAATGCCAACCGCAGTGTGTTAGAAACCCTCCAACTGATGGGTGATTAAGGACTTCCTCCTGTGGACACCAACTCACTATCAAACCTCTTTCTTTGGTTTCAGCTACAAACTCAGGTGGCAAAGTTGCTGATTCGCTCATTACCAAACCAGGCCTAATAACCCACATGAATGTAAGCTTTGAATTTGCAAGTCCCCAACCAAATTCTACTAGCTGTTTAGGTGTCAAGAATGCTACGCTACCAAAATTCACATACACAATTGAATTCGGCACCTTAGAATTTAGCCATTTGAGGCACTCAGATTCTTCTTTCCGTAGACTACATTCAATATGCTTTAAGGGGTCATTAGGCATCTGATTGAGAAGTAACTGTATGGGACCAATTGCATAAATAAGTGGCCGGTCAAACATAGATGAGAAAGCATCCAACACAACTTGTTCCAAAGCATCAAAAGTAGGAAATACAACTGCCGATGCTTTGTGAACGTTATCCATTGTTTCCATGAAAAAGTTAAGCATGGTGTTATTTGGATCTGTAGTTTGAATAAAGGTTGGGAGAGCCTTTAAACGAATATCTTTCATTCCCGGAACCATGTCTATCACTTTGTCCAAAAATCCATTTGTGAAACAACCCTCATCTACAATACATACCAACATTCAGTTAAAGAAATATTATTAACACATTACCAATGAGATCAATCTACACAAACTATATGTATTCCAAAACATCACACACACACACACACACATTTTTTATTTTTATAATACAAGAGTTCGGCACAAGTATTCAAGCTCTCATACATATAATTCTACATTGTATGTCATCATTGGATATATCATTTAATTGATTCACACCTTGTAAATAAGATCCTAGAAGAGATTGAGGAGATGCTAGATAAGTGTCTCAAAACTAATTTGTAAAAGATCAAAACTATGTATAAAAGAACAAGCAACAAGACTTGTCTGAAATTTGCCTCCCGGCAGAAAGGTTTTGTTGAACTTGTATTGACTTTTATTTACCTAGCTCTCTTGTTTTTCGCCATGAAAAAGGATGTAAAAGACCCGTTAAAAACAAGAATATTACATTAAGACCTCTGATACTGATGAAGGATTTGATGAGGAAATTGCTGAAGAACTTCAAGGTCAGATAGAGCAGGATTATGACATTGGTTCAACGATAAGAGACAAAATCATTCCATATGCAGTGTCATGGTTTACTGGGGTAGCTGTTCAGGATGAGTTTGAAGATATAGAAGATGACGATTGTGATGTAGATGAGAATGAAGACGATGACGAGGATGAAGATGAAGAGGACGATGAGGATGATGACGAAGATGGTGAGGAAGAGAAGGGAAGGAAAAAGCCATCTACTGGAGCTAAGAAAAGAGGTAAGGCGCAAGGAGCAGAAGGTGGTGAGCGTCCTCCAGAGTGCAAGCAGCAGTAGTGACAATCGATTTGCATAGATGAGCTTTTGTAGGTGTCTTGTTTCTCGAGAATTCAGTGCTTGATATTCAGCCTTGGTAGTGTTGGGGAAAATCATTGTTCATTACCTCCCAGTGAATCGGTTTTATTGATTTTTTTTTGATGTTTTGGGTTAGCCAGTGCTGTCTTATGTGTATCGAAACCACCCTAAGTATATTCATATTTATTTTCAGCAAAAAAAAAAAAACAAGAATATTCCATCAAAATAAAATGGGATTTAGCTACCCTGCTGCATCGTCAAGCATAGCTGCCCACAAGAAGGAGGTGACGTATCTAAGATTGACAACCCCCCAAGTCCAAGGAAAGGAAAATGTCAAGCCTACAAATGTAGAGAATACATATGTGAAACAAATAATTAAGTCCACCAATATGATTCCTTTTTTTTTTCTTTTCTACAATGTCACGCCCCTGATTTCATACACAATAAATCGATATAACACACCATAATTATATATGCGTGAACGTCCAGTCATCAATACAAAGTACCTGAAATCTTTTTCCCTTAAACTTACACACATATTGATGCCCTGAACCCTCAAAGTTAATATACACTCGCTCCAAAGAGTTATATATTACAATGCTTACGAATTAAATTGTCAACAACAAAATAAACGTAAATGCAGCTCAGAGTAACTATACAACGGAAGTCCTTATCAACGGTAAAGTCACAAAGATAGCTTCCTACCGTAAAGCTGCAAAAGCGCCACCTCAGCTTCGGCCACGATTTCCTTAACCTGCAGGATTAACCCCTACACCATTCAATTGAATAGTGCACTGGGTTGCCACACAACAAACCCGGTAAGCTTATGAAGCTCTTATGAGTAACTCAAAACCAATTACACAAATTTCACAAAAGCCATCTGCTCATAACCTCAATCCTAACATCCAATTACACAAATTTCGGCCAAACAAGACTTCGTCAAGCAATGTTTGACACCACCCTAACGCACTACGGCGACTTCCAAAATCACACTCAATTCCCATTTCCCCCCTAGGAGCTTTTGTCATCAACATGACATTAAAGGTGAAAAACAATGAATCACCTTCCTATCCTCACCACAGAGTTCAAGTCATCACCACTATGGTTCCTAATGTAAAACAAACCATCAATCAATATAATTAAGGAGAAATCAAGGCAATCACATAACAAAATAAGCAAAACAATTCATAGTAACCCCTGCATATAA
The DNA here is from genome assembly GCA_024704745.1 of Rosa lucieae. Classification (NCBI taxonomy): domain Eukaryota; kingdom Viridiplantae; phylum Streptophyta; class Magnoliopsida; order Rosales; family Rosaceae; genus Rosa; species Rosa lucieae. The sequence continues at coordinate 25,589,792 of CM045498.1, forward strand.
ATTAGTTCAGGATGTCACATTAAGTCAAGCAATTCAAGACAAGGTAGCCATCGAAGTCCCACACTCTGACGTCTGTAGGTAGCCCCAACCCTCACAGCAGTCCTCTCGATCTTTGTTAACTTAATAACAATTCAGCTCCGCTACCGAGCAGTCATCACACTGAACATCGCACAGATTTCCACCGGTCATCACCCAGATTTACATCATCATACTGACCATCACATAGATTTCAAGGATCAACACATAGATTCACAAAGATATCGCCAATCATCATACAGATAGCAATCATCACATAGATTTTGCCAGTCATCACATAGATATCAATCATCTTACTAATCATCACATAGATATCGCTGGTCATCACATAGATAGCGATCATCACATAGATTTCGCTGGTCATCACATAGATAGCAATCATCACATAAATATTTCTACACGAACTTTACATATGACAATCATCACAAAGATCCACTGCCAAGCCACTAATACATGAATACATATGTATATATATATACCCCATAATATATATATATAGACATACATAGTCATGCACTTACAATTGCCACTAATATCAACTATAGTCGTAGTTAACCTAATAACTCCAAAACAATAGGGTAATCATATTCATAACAAATATTGATCATATTCATAACAAATATCGATCCTGCTCATAACGAATATCGATCCTGCTCATAACGAATATCGATCCTGCTCATAACAAATATCAATCCTACTCATAACAAATATCAATGCTACTCATAACACATATCAATCCTGCTCATAACACATATCGTGAGATTTACTCACCAACGATAAAGGTATTCCATTCATTAATGAACCTTGTGAGATTACTCACCTCGAAATTCCCGCTGCGTCTTCAATTCAGAACAAGGCAACCAATCCACAAAATAGCTGTCCAAGGGGTACTACGTCACGTACCTAAGGAATTACAGCTCTCATTCAGTCAACGAATCACAAGGGATAACGTTCAAAACCCTAAATCGAACCAAAATTCCCAAGGTGACGCCAAATGAGGCGAAACACATCCGAGACCTCCCAAAGTCTCTGAATTCGTCCACGATCGATGTGACCAAACCACAGTCGATCGGACGCTCAAATCCTCACGGATCAAATAAATCGATCGGTATGAAACTGCAAAAATCATAACAATTCCATACGAACTCCAAAATTTGCATATTATATATCGAAACGCTCGTATCAACGAGTAGAACATATATAATACCAAAAACAGTTCCTTAAGTGGCCGGAACGCTGCCGGAACGCCACCACAGACGGTGGTGTGAACGCACCACAGACGGTGGTGCACCGCTGCCGGCCAAAAACTCATTATTTCACAAAACTCCCAACATCAAAAAGTTTCATCTAAGCATGTTTGTAAATTCACATAACTGGCTCGAAGTCAGAAAACAAGCTTAAGGGATCGAAAACTACCTCACAAGCCGTGAACAGTAATCCCAACTGAGTTGATCGAAGTTTCACGTGAATCGATCCAAACAACCACCAGGGATCGATCGGCGAGGCTGCTCTGAGCTCAACCAAGAAGGCTCGAAGCCTTGACGACGTCGGAACTGTGTTTTCCGGCTGATAGGAGCACAATGTGCGACGATATTAAGAGTATGTGCTCCATTTTAGCCTTGTTTCTCTCCTTAAATTTCGTGTTTGAGTCATCGAGTCATTTTAAAGAGTCTTGTAGAATGTTTGGCGTGAAATAGGCAGAAAACGCAAAATTCATCTAGCTGGATCAGGATTCCTCACCGTCATGCTAATCTGTGGGCCTTAACAGAGAATTTATGGGTGTATTTTTCTGAAATTAAATTTTTTTAATTTCTTTTATTTTCTCTAAGAATTTAATTTTGTGCCCTTTATTAAATCCAGGTTGACCAAGCAATGAAGAAGGGAAATAAAGTGAAAGACGTTTTCAGTTGGAGAAGAAAGATGTTTCAACTTGGAAATAAAGGAATTGCCCCATTATGAAAGGAGTTAAGGCCTTAAAGGAGAAAGATGTTTCAGCTGGAAAATTAAAGGAAATACGGTGCAATCTCATCCGTCCAATGATGAAGGGTATGATCGACAAAAGCCAACCAATGCTCCCCTATAAATAGGCAACATCCAGAACTGAATTTGCATCACTTCCCAGCCAAGATCACTTCCTGGCCAAAAAATTTTCCGAGACTCTGCCCAATTCACTCCTTAAACTTCCATCACCTACAAGACCGTGACACCATCCATTCATCAATCTACAAAGCTCTAAGGCGCTGAGTCAAGGACGCTCCACCACCATAACAGACGAGTTCATCACACCTTGTTGCTAAGCCGCCGCTGAGGAAAGCTTCAAAGTGTAACTATGACTCTACTTATAATTTTTGTTTCGGTTTTGTTTGTTTCAATTTGCGAGTTGTGTAATTGGAGACATGAAATTTTCAGAATATTTTTATTAATATTTTTGAGATTTTCAGTTTATTATTGAGTTAATTTCGAGAGTTCTTTTATGATGCATGTTACAATCTTGCCCTTTTATGTGTTTAGGTAATTTTCAGAGTTAGGTTCATAAGTTTTACATGCTAGAATAACGGTGAGAGTTCTTGTGTGGTTTCTTAATTTGCCAAGAGTAATTGTTATTTGTTAAGACGCTGAGTTAAACAAGTAGCAATTAGTTCTAAAAAGTGGTAAAAACTATGTTCAATGGTTAAACGATTCTGGAAATTATGTGTTAAATTCTATGTCTAATGGTTAATTTGCACGTGTGAGTTGATTCGAGGGTTAGATAATACTACTAGTTAAGAGAATTACGCTGAGTGTTTTCGAAAATTAGTAGTATTAGGCTTGGTAAGGACTTTTCCGATCCATGCCTACATTAGAATGAATCAGATAATGAATTGATTCGCTGAGGCTTTTCATTTGAGCTCTTATCTAGGCATTTAAGATGGATCTAGGCATTTAAGATGGGCACATTTTTGTAGCATGTTGAAATGGATTTTCTGTTTTACACTTAGTAATTTCCAAGTGGTATTGGTCTAGGTTAGGGAAGTCGATCATTGTATATAGTTTTATTTGTTTTGTTTTTATTTTAAGTAGATTAGAAACCAGATTCAAAACCCCCCATTTTATTCTTTTATTTGTTAATTGACCTTTTGTGTAGTGTGTACCTACAATCCCCGGACTGAACGATCCCTGCTTATCCTATACTGACAACTACATTTTGCAGGGTTAAATTGTGAGGCTATTTCAGCCGCATCACCGGCCGGGTCCGATTTCCTCAATCTGGGCCGACTTGCAGCGCCGCCGTGAAGGAGAATCGTCGATAGAGACCACCACAGAGATGACCGGAGCAACGAGGCGAATCGTTCTGGGTTGGTTTCACCGGAAGAAGTCGCCGGAGCTGTGAGTTCCGACCGGGTCGGAATTCCGGGTCCGGGTCGGGTCAGTCGAAGATTTTCGTTTCTGAAGGCGCAGACGAGAGAGAAGAGAGAGAGTATATTTCCGGAAATGGAAATGAGGAAAAATGAATATATTTTTCTGATTTTTCCTATATATACTAAAACGGAAACTTCTTCCGCTAGCTATAACTTCCTCATACGAACACCGATTTATGCATTCCGCATGTCCACGAACTCATATCGACGCGCTCTACAACTTTCGTGAAGGAAGTTTTTGGAGAATCCCAACGAATAAAAAGTCAACCTTTGACAACCCCCCTAAAACCATATTCTTAAATTAAATATTCGCCCGAAACACTTCCGCTGCATCCACGAGCCACGAAACCGTTCAATAGTCATAAAATTAATTAAGGAAAAACCTCAGAAAATAATTATGAATTTCCGGGGCATCACATACAACAATTAGTTATATGGAAATAAAAAATATGGAAGATCGATTTGATAATAATTGACCTAAAACCTTATGTATGAAGTAATTAGGGATATAGTTTAATATACACGCTCCTCAATGGTTAGATATGTTTATTCACCTTTGAGTGGTACAAGCCATTTTTGGACCAAAGTGGGAAACTGTGTGAACACCATGAACGTTGATGCAGCAATAGTTTCGAAGAGCACTATGGGGACTCCAATTTCTTGAGCAGCTGTAATGGTGAACATCCACAAGAAACCATCTGAAACAATGCAAGTCACTGGAGGATTAGTAAAATCATTGTTGAGTTTTGTGAGGAGGCCGCGAAAGGGAGGCAACAAAGTTTTCATATGTTTGTTTTCACAAAGCAAGCTCATGGGATCAACATCAGAATCTGGTAGGCCATCCGGAATGGTTTCAAACTGAAAATCGGGGAGACCGTCTAAGGAGTTGGGGCCTAGAGATTTAAGATAGCGCTTGTGAAAGGACTCTGTGTTGACAAAGGTTATATGAAAGCCTTTATGGTGTAGTAGTTTTGCTAGTTTAAGCACTGCCTTTATGTGGCCTAGAGATGGAGATGGAATACACACAGCATGAGGCTTCTTAGAAGCCATTGTATGTTTATGTGTTTGTACTAGTGTATGTGTTTCTTTTCTAAGGAAAATCGATATCAACCTTTCCTTTTGCTTATCATCAAGATCCTCTGGGTCATCATCTTGATTTATATATAATGATTTGTCTTTGTTACTATTGCTACAAACAGAGGCAATATCACCATAGGGTAATTGCACATTTGTAATTATTGTACGACGAATGTCGGTTGCAATTATTGTACTCTCCATATGTCACGCCCCTGATTGTACACACATGAAAATCGATATATATAATCCCATAATTATACATGCGCGATCGTTCAGCCATCAATACAAGGTATATGGAGACATCTCCCCTTTACAGCAAGTACATATTGATGCCCTGAACCCACAATTTCAAATATTGACCCGCTCCACAGAGTCATATATTACAAAACTTACGAATTAAATTGTCATCACAAAATAAAACGTAAATGCTCCTCAGAGCTTACTACATAGCGGAAGTCATGCACTGGCAAAGCCAACAAAATTTGCTTCCTACCCTTTCTGCTGCCAACAAGCTATCTCAGCTTCAGCCACGATGACCCTGACCTGCAGGATTAACCCCTACACAGTTTGAATGGTGCACCGGGTTGCCACACAACAAACCCGGTAAGCTTTTGCAAGCCCGTATGAGTAATTCATGAACATCAATTAACAACTCACACAAATCAGTATAAGGAAAACATGCAGCCATGATTCCTTCTAACATTCCATATCCTTCCCACCGAAATGACAACATAAATCACCTCTGTGATAATGTTCTATTTGCTAACTTAACCATTAAGAAGCAATTCAAGTCTCATCTACATAATAAAAGAAGAATACTCAAGAAATTCTCCTTTAACTACATACTTATGAGTCTCCAGCAACCTCGACCATTACCCCCATAATCTATAATGGCAGACATACTATAGCTCTATTGAAATCGTAACCACTTGTCCGGTTACGGACGTGATTACCTATTTCCTGCCTTGGTCACCATCTGCGACCTGTCGCCAGCTGTGACATGTGGTTTCAAACCCCGTCTGGTCTCAAAATCAACATTAAGGTCACCATCTATGCTCTGTCACCATCTGTGACACATGATCTTCAGACCCCGTCTGGTCATGAAATCAAGCATCAAGGTCACCTTCTGCAACCTGTCACCATCTGTGACATAAGATCTTCTTAGACCTTGTCTGGTCTTAAAGTCAACGTAAGTAAGTCGCACCCGACCTAAAACGTTACAAACATTTAGTTTCGGCTTTCCCAATCCCTGCTCACCATCTGTGACCCGTGGTACAAAGACCAATACATCTAAAATGAGTCACGCTTGACTCAAAAATGTAACATCAAACTCAATACTTTTCAAACAATAGAAAACATCTTTTTCCACAATATTGTTTCTTGAAAAGTCACATTTAACAATAATATGAACACCATCATGCATATTATTATTCATCACAATCATCCACAAGGATATATATATTTCACGTAAATATATATACACGTAGTCATTCGCTCAGGAATGCCTACTAATATCAACTATAGTTTGCAGTTAATTAATTAACGCCAAAACGATAATGGTAATTCCGTTCATATTGAACCTTGTGAGATTACTCACCTCGAACTCCCGCTGCGTCTTCAATAAAGCACAAAGCCACCAATCCGCAAAATAACCATCCAGAATACTTCGTCAAGTACCTAAATACATACGGTTCCAACTTAGTGACGATTCACATTTGATTTAAGTTCGAAACCCCTGTTTTGAACTAAAATCCCCAAAGTGGCGCCAATCGAGGTAAAACCACATCCGAGACCTCCCAAAGTCTCTTGAATACTTCCACGATCGATATGACCAAACCACAAGTCTATCGGACGCTCGAATCCTCACGGATCAAATAAATCGATCGGAATGAAACAGTAAAAATCATAACAAATCCATTCGAACTCCAAAATTTTCATATTATATATCAAAACGCTCGTATCAACGAGCAGAACATATATAATACCAAAAACAGTTTCTTAAGTGGTCGGAACACTGCTGGAACGCCACCACAGGTGGTGGTGCACAGCCCCCGGCCAAAACTCAATATTTCCCAAAACTCCCAACATTAAAAGCTTCATCTAAGCATGCTTGTGAATTCTCATAACTAGCTCGAAGTCAGAAAACAAGCATAAATGGTCAAAAACTACCTCACAAAGTTTGGATTATTGCTCAAACTGAGTTGAACCGATTTCCACGTAAATCGATCAAAACAAACACCATAGATCGATCAGGGAGCCTTCTATGAACTCAACCAAGGAAGCATGAAGCCACGAAGTCGCTGGAGCTGTGTTTTCAGGCCGGGTCCGAAAACACCAACTGCACTGCCTTGCTGCCCCTCAAACGATGGATATCGTCGCTAGAGAACACCACAGGGACGACCAGACGGAGGAGGCGAACCAACTGACCAAGTTTCAAGGCCAGAGACCGCCTCATTTCACAGGAAAAGCCGAGTCGGGTCGGGTCGGTCGCGGGCGAGGAGAGAGAACGGAGCGTTTCTGATTTTTTCTGAAATGGTAAATGTGAAATGTAAATAGTAAGTTTCTGAAAATGGAAACTCATATTTATAGAACTTTTCCAAAACTTCAAATGGTCATAACTTTCACATACGAACTCCGATTGACGCGTTCCGCATGTCCACGAACTCGTATCGACGCGCTCTACAACTTTCATATATGAAGGAAGTTTTCCAAGAATCCCAACATATAAAAAGTCAAGCTTCACACGACCCCCTAAACTGTGAAATTTGAATAATTATACATACGAAAATCATTCCATCTCACATACAACTTAAGAATAAAGCACAATACCAAATATCCGTAAAACTGGTCCATTATTAATTACCAAAATTACATAACGAAAATCCAGGTCATCACACCATAACCTAGTTCTTCATGTTAGTAGCCCTCTGGTTATGAGCACGAAGTCCCAGTGGACAAGAGAGAATAGCAAAAGCAAGGAATTTCATTGTGACAACCCAAAAATTGTCGCAAAAGCTTGGCAAATACGAGGAAATTTCAGTTGTCGCACATGATCCCATCGATGACAACCAATTTATAGTATAAAGTAGGTATTTGCGACACATTGACAGTTGTTGCCAATTTGACATTATGCTACACCAAATTCCTCGCAAAATGTCAATTAGGCGACGCGACAATTTCTACCAACTGTTGGTTAATTTTGTGTGACAATTTTAACTTCCTCACAAAAGATTAATTATGCAACGATTTCTGAAAATTGGCATTTAATCTTTTTGTGACAACTAGATTTCTATCACCGAAGACTGATTTAGCGACAACTCAAAGGAGTTGTCGGTTATTGTTTATGTGGTAACCTTAATTTCCTCGCTGAAAATTAATTGGGTGACAACTTTAACGGGTTGTCGCTTAATGTTTATGTGACAACTTGAACTTTCTCACTGAAAACTAATTAGGCGACGACTTCTACAAGCGGTCGGTTAATGTTTATGTGACAACTAGATTTCTGTCGTCGAAGACTGATTTAGCGACAACTCACAGAAGTTGTCGGTTATTGTTTATGTGGTAACCTTAACTTCCTCGCTGAAAATCAATTGGGTGACAACTTTAACGGGTTGTCGCTTAATGTTTATGTGACAACTTGAACTTTCTCACTGAAAACTAATTAGGTGATGACTTCTACTAGCAGTCGGTTAATGTTTATGTGACAATTTAAATTTTCTCGCAAAAGCCTGATTAGGTGACAACTTTTACAGGTCATCGCTTGATGATTATGTTGGCTCATTGAACTTCCACACTGAAACCCAATTAAGTGACGACTTATACGAGTTGTCTGTTAATGTTTAGGTGACAATTTAATTTTCTCACAAATGGCCAAATAGACGACAATCTCAACGGATTGTTGCTTAACGTTTATGGGATAACTTGAAATATAAAAGGGAGGTTGGCTCTGTTGATTAGAACAGTTAACTACTCACTTCATTCAATCTTCGTCTGTATAAGGTTGAATCTGCATTGTGATGGTTTGTGTTTCCGATTTCTTATATTTTCTTGAATGATTTTGATTTTTGAAGGATTAACGATTTAACGGTAAGTTATTTAGTCAAATTGGTTCAATGTAAAGTTAATATATTGTGTTCCTAATATATTTGGATTATTTGAATCTTGATTAGGTACATTTTGATGTGGAAATAGAACATCCGAAAATTGTGAATTTTGTGAATAACAAGATGCGCTTGGCATATACTCAATTCAAGTGGAAGTTGCATGATCACTATCGAAAATGTGGAACACCTGCTCAGGGACGAGCCACACTTCCTCCACTAGATCTATGGGGTGTGAGGTCGAGAGAGGAATGGCAATGGCTATGTGATAAACTCTACACCAATCCAAAGTATATTGTATGTACGTATTCTCTACACCATTTTTTTTCTCCAAAATATTTTTGTTATATTTTTTCAGTTTTATGCTTGGATTAAAAATCTTAGAGTAAATATTTGACTTCACATTATTTATAAAGGATAATGCAACAAGAATTCAGCTAGCCGAATAAACAAAAGTGTATGAATCGTGGCGGAGTTGTGCCTTTCATTTAACATGCCTTAAGGAGAGCCAAGAGATGAAGATAGTGTCAAACAATGCAGACAATCTGGAACATGAAGATGATGAAATTTGATACTTTGTGAAGTTTAATTTGAGTATTAATTAGTTTAGGTTTTAGTTAATGTTGGTAAATTATTATTTTTTTCCTCTTTTATAGCTATTATTATTTTTTAGTAGAATGTTTGTAGACTTTATTTGATTTATGATTTAATAAGTCTTCGAGTATTATTATTTGTAGATAAATATTATTAATGAAGTTTTTGTTTCAAATATTGGAATTATTTTAAAAATTTTAAATAAATAATTAAATTTGAGCAAGAAATATATATCCATTTTTCACATTCCGCTTATTATTAAATGAGACAAACAACCAACCCAACCTAACCTCGTCTATAATCATTTGCAACAAACAATAGTTTCTCGGTTAATTGAAAATGTAACGATTTTGGGTTGTCACAACCAGTTGTCGCCTAATGTGTTTTACTGATTGTCAAAAGTGACAAAATTACACAGCTGTTGCTTGTTCATTATGAGGCGCAATTAGTTCATCGATGAAATTATATGAGACAAACAAGAAATCTTGCATATAATTTTCTACAACAAATACATATCTGTCATGTATTAATATATGCAACAAAAATGAAACCTCATAGTTATTTTTTGCAACAAAAAAAGTCTTGCATATAAATTTTTGATCAAACATATAAGCCTCGCAAACGGAATATGCAATGTAAACGAAGTCTCGTATATTAGAAATTATCACAAACAGAAAGTGTCGCATTACTCGCATATATCATTCTGTAACACACTTACGCGTCTCGCAAGATGTCATATGCGAGGAACAAATTGTGTCGCATATTTTAAATGCGACAATCATTCAAGCCCCGCAGATGGAATATGCGACGTAAACGAAGCCTTGTATATTAAAAATAGTAACAAATACAAAGTCTTACATATAGTTTTTGGTAACACACTTGTGTGTCTCGCAATTTGTAATATGCGAGGAACTAATTGCGTCGCACATTAAAAAAGTGACAACTGTGTAATTTCGTCGCTTTTGACAATCAGTAAATATCATCGGCGAATGACAGGACAATTCGAATAAGAAGTAAACCAACCGGAATTTACGCTACTGTGATAAGACCTCATTGCGACGATAGGACATGCAATGATAGGACAATTCTTGAATACAAAAGCATGCAATGATAGGACAATGATAGAACAATTCTTGAATACAAAAGCATGTAATGATATGACATTAGCGTAAGTTCCGTGTAATGATATTTACTGATTGTCAAAAACGACAAAATTACACAGTTGTCACTTTTTTAAGACCTTACTACAGCAAATCTGAATAAGAAGGACAATTATTGAATACAAAATCATCCCCAAACCCTAAACCCTATATTGGACAATGATAGGACAATTCTTGAATACAAAACATGCAATGATAGGACAATTCTTGAATACATGTATACTAGTCTCCAGCGCACAACAGCAAAAAGGACAAAAGTACTCATTTAATTATACCTTCTTGGCTGAAGCTTCTCTAGTGCATGGGTAAAATATCTCTCACTAGCCTCCAAATGAAAGTCTTGACCTTGGGCAGTACTCTAGCTTGCCAAGTCTTCTTCCATAACTCTCTGTACCCTCCACCTAGTGTATGTGACGTAGAAGCATGGGCTTGCAGGTGACCGTAATTCTAGCGACATGGTACCCAGATTTAGTTTTTCTCCTCTTAGGCTGCATTTGGTTCGCGGAAATGAAAGGAAAAGAAATCAATTCCTTGCTCTTTCCATAGGCATGAGAAATTGTAATTCTGAACAATTTTCCTTTCTAGTGTTTGGAAAGACTAGGAATGTAGTCAAAATACACATTTTAGTTTCCATTACAGGGGTAGTGCAAAAATCATACAAACAACAAGTACAGTTGATTATATTGGTGGGGGGTGGGTTTGTGGGGAATCCGTTTCCTCCTCTTTTTTCTTTCCTTTGGGAATCATTTTCCCTTCCTTAGCCATCTCAAACACAGGAAAACACAAGAAATGAAACACTTTCCTTTCCCAATACCCAGATTCCGTGAAACAAACACATCCTTAATGTAAAATTCTTCTTATGCTTGCTTTTGGTTATAGGGAACAACTAGCTTAAATGTGAGTGTCCTAAATATTTTATGATCTGCTCTACCTTAGATAGTTTAGTTCAAATTTAGGTTTTTGATTGTATAGAAGTATCAAGTATGTTTTCTAAACCATTCTCAATATTTAACAGATACGAAAACGACACAGCAAGCTAGTGAAATATATATCAATCCAACAACACTGATTCAACTAAGTTGGTAGTTTGTGGCCTTGTTTGATAATTAGTGTGTCGCTTATATAATTAGGACCTAGCAACCCTAAAGAATATGCAGCTTGTGTGAGTTTCGTATATGATCTCCAGACTCAAGAAGCAAAGAGAAAAGTAGATAGATTTTATTTTAATCTAGAAATTTGAGCTGGAGACTAGGAATATTGACATCCTGATAAGAAAATCATGAAAATAACAAAAGTCAGAAGCCGTCTGGTTTTCCATCAAGATACTTGGACCCAAAAACTAAAACCAATCAATGAATGAAACCTAAGCTTGTGTGTGCCAGTGAATGAAAAGATTGATTTTTATTTCATAAAAGTTGAATTAAAATACATCCTATTACATGGAATAAAACCTTGTAACATGATCTTCAAAATTATTCAAAAAATGTTAACTTAGATAGGTGCCATAAGCAGTCCAACTTTGTTAGTTTTTAAATCTTGGTTAAAAGTTTAAAACCAACTGAGAGAGGACACGTGAGGCGCTATGCTTTTAAAATATTTGTTTTACAAGTCCCACATCGAGAAACAGTGAAGGGATGAGCATGTTCATATAGGCTGATCTTGCAACAAAGCGTGTCCCTTCGGGGACATCCGATAAAATTGGAACGATACAGAGAAGATTAGCATGGCCCCTGCGCAAGGATGACACGCATAAATCGAGAAATGGTCCAAATTTTTTTGGGAATTTTTTGCATGTTTTTGATTCCAGGTAGTCTAGCTTTGCTTTCTGGGTCTTTGTTTTTCTTCCTTTCTGTTTGAGTTCTGGGATTTGTTGAACAATCATTGACTCAAATTATCCGGTATTTATGAACGCACATGAAAAATTGAGACATTGTCCACCACCTGTTTGATGAAATGCCTCCGAGATATTCCTTCATTGATTCCAAGTTCACCAGCTGTTTGATGGAGTATTCCTTACATCTAGTTTAGTTTTGGGCTTGAAGATCAAAACTCAGATAACGCATCTTTGTTTCTGCCTTAACTACATCGACTTTGTTATTAGTTTATGATGGTTGATATTTTTTGACATTCTGGAATTTGTTTCTGCCCTTTTCTAGTGCTTATTACAATTTGCCAAGTTTTAGCTTATAATTGTAAGTCTGTTTTTTTGCTTTTGTCTAGTGGGGTAGCACGAATGCTTCAAAGCATGTTGACCCTGAACTCTTGTTTTCTTTGCTCATCCTTTTTAGTATTCATGTTCATTAAAATGTAAGGAGAAGTAGCTGAAGTTCACTTAGTCGACTGTTCAATCTTTTTCGAATTCTGGACATCAATATGAAGCTATTCATTCAAAAACCGTAGATTAGGAACATTGTTGAATCCTGATTTTGATGTGCTCCATGTTTTTCTCTGCCATTTGAAAATTTTCTACAAAGAAACTTCAATTATCAGTTTCATCAAAGCTGCAAGTTAAGAACAATAGGAGATTGCATTATACCTTTTAAAAAATTTCCACAGTATCTTTGTCCCCTGCTTCCTTCCAGGCAGTCATCTTGTTGCATTTAGCTTCTTTGTATTCATCATTCTAAATCAAGCTTACTCATACCTGTAAGCAGTCCTATTTACTTGATTTTGAAGAAGGTAAGCCATGTAATATAAATCATGAGTGTAAGCAATCAGGATAACAGCTTGAAATCTCTTTCTGCAGGTATATTTTAGCGAGAAATGATACTAACAGATTAATTTTGGATGACTGGATGTCAAAATGGCGTGAAGTAAGTCATGGTTTAAAACCATAGAATGTTACTTCATATGTTGTAAAAGTATGCTTTCATTTAGCATCTACTGGCAATGGTCGAATACAAAATAAGATAATGCAGTTGTTAAGGATTGGACTGTATTATATATTCCCAGGATATGATGCTGGGAGAAATAAGTTTACATAGGATTGAAGACAAAATTTTACTGTCTTTGAGTTCCAATGGAATTGAAATATTCGGATGAATTGTTTTTATGAATTCATATGGAGTCGCTGTTTGTCTGCTTCAGGAATTTTGTGTCTTTCAGCTCCATAGCAGCTTCAGAGTAAAAGGCTTCCCTTCAGGCAAGAGGTGAATCGATTCAGTTGACGACCAATCATAGCCTCTTCTTCATCTTGACTCAGCAGCATGTGTTCCAAAATTCTGATGCTTTTTGAATATGAAATTGGATCAAATATTCATTACATCATTCAGTCACACACTAAAGCTGGAAGTGAGATCAAGGAAGGTGTCCTCACTGCAAGGAATTGTGATGCCGCCCATGGGATGATCGTATCCAAATTCTTCTTCAGCTTGACTCAGCAAATCCATAAATGAAGGTTGGTTCAAGTATGATATTGGAATCACAAATCGCTTCTTCTGGCTCTCTCCAACATAGACTGCAAAATAGCCTTTCGGGATTTCTAAGGTCTTTGAAGCTGTCTGGTTTCCATTAGAAAGTGATCGAATAAGGCTTCTCTTGGTGTTTGAAATTCTAGGGAGCCGGAAACCCATAGTTTCTATATTCTTGAGAGGAAGAACAATGAAAAATCTTGTAAGGATGAGGAAACAAGAGTAAGCTTTGATGTTTATGAAGGAGAAGACTTGGTTCCTGATCGATTAATTTGTGTGTGTATATATAGATGATGAAAGGGTGTGTGGAAGATCATCTGCTACACAAAATGAGTGGTTAAGTTGGCACACTGATGAGAGACACCAACTTGTTTCAAATCAAGAAATCACATGGGATTGTCTTGTCCTTCACATAACTCATCCCCCAGCAGATACATATGCAACTGTCGTTCTGCTACTTCCTTGAGTTGACAGACAGGACAGGGACCACTCGAAGTGAGATATCTTCCCGGCTTCAGACTCGCAGTTCTACTCTAAGCTGGTGTGTAGGGTTTCTTTGCAGACAAGAATTGGTGGATGACCAAGCCAACCTAACATGTGGTTTTGCTGCTTCATGTATGATATCTCTGATCTCCACTTCCAACAAGCTGAGGAATTATGTCATTTTGTTTAGTCAAGCAACAAAAGTCAGTTGATGGTCAACCATGACGAGAAAACATCCCAAGTATTGATTTACAAATGAGTTTCAAGCTATTTACTCAACTCTTTTTACCTGCCATTAAGAAATTTGGACAATTACAGGTACATATCCAGATATGCACACACAAATATATAATATATATTATACATATACATATATATATATATATATATATATATTATATTAATGCTGTTTCCTTGTTTGAACTGGAAATTCTCTAAATTTTGATTACTCAGGTTTCAAGAATGCAACTCAGATGACTTCCCTTATTTCTAGATGTTTTTCTGTACTTTTTATACATTTTGTTACCAACCAAGTTCATAACCAACTTTCCCCAACCAGTCCTTCTGAGCTGCTCGTATTGTTTACATAGTATTCATCTTTGTAAACTGAGCCTAGTCTATGTGTGTTTCTTTGGGAGAATGTGAACTCCTTTTACTTGTATCATAAACTTTGAAGATGTTAATAATCTCAACAAAAAGGAAAGACTGGGCTTCCCAGCCATGTATTAAACTCCAAAATTCCAGAAAAGACTTCAAATTAGTCAAGTAATACTGAAATTCAACTTATTATGTCTGTCTAGAAATTACTGTAGTTTTTTTTTCTTTTCTTCTTTCCAACTGAGATGTGAAATTCTAGTAAAGTAGCTCAGCCAGTCATTTCTGAGCTGCTAGCCTGGTATCTAAAAATTTACCAATAGTCTTATCTATTACATTGCAGTATATCAATGTGGATACTTGCTGCATTGATTTTCTTTAGTTTACATCATCAATGTAAATTGTAGTACCATTACCTGCTTACTAGTTTTTAATTCTATTGTCATGCAGGATGCAGCTGATCTGTACTTGAAAATGCCACCACAGATGAATTGCCCAACTTCATCAACGGAAAGAGCTTTATATGCACTTCTTTATTTATTTCCAGGTTTGGTTTTCTCTCTTTCGTTACCCTTGATCAAAACAGAAAGCTATTGTATTCTTACTTTTCTTTTCTTATTTTCTCATCTCCTACAATATTTTCCTTTACTATATTGACAGTTTCTGGCTGTATCTGCAGATATTTTAATGGTAATGTTAATATTGATGTGTCTAATCGAAGACACCATCTTCTATTAGGATGCCATTATGAAAAATCAGATGAGCCATTATATCATCAAGTATTATTTCCTTCTCAACTTATTCCTTCTCAACTTATGCTGTGATTTGGTAATTATATCGCTAGAAGAAGATAATGATATAATGAAAAATTAGACACGAAAGTTTATCAGGAATTGATATATATTCTTTTTCATTCCCATATTTTCTAGGGAACAAGTAAGTTTTATATAGGAGTAAAAAGATGGAACTTGACTGTCATTGAGTTCAGAATTTGGAGTCTCATGAACTTTTACTAATTTCTTAGAGAGTATATAAAATGTTCACATTTGCCTGCTTCATAAGATGCGATTTGGTTCTTCAAAATTTGGAAATCTTTCTTCAGCAGCTTTAAGAATACATCAGGCCGGTTTCCCCTCCACACGAGTGATTTGATTCAGTGGATGATCAAATTATCAACCGAAGCCTCTTCTTCATCTTGACTCAGCAGCGAGTTTCAAAATGAGGATGTTTTGGATCCAAGATCCGCTTCATCAGTGTTTACTTACACACTTAAGCGGGAAGTGAGATTCATGAAGGTGTCTTCACTGCAAGGAATTGTGATACCACCCATTGGATGATGGTATCCAAATTCTTCTTCAGCTTGACTCAGCAAATCCTGAAACAAAGGTTGGTTCAAATATGATATTGGAACCACAAATCGTTTCTTCTGGCTCTCTCCAACATAGACCACAAAGTAGCCTTTTGGGATATCTGATGTCTTTGTGCTAGCAATTCGAGGCAATCGGAAACCCATGGTATCTATATAATGAAGTGATCAAAGAAGGAAGAAAAGAATTCAAAGAACTTGAGAAACAGAGAAAGCTTAATTTGATGCTTGCAAGGAGAGGAGTTGATGAGTTTGCTTATGAACCTGATCATGTGTGTATATATAGAGAATGGTATGTGGAAAATCATCGGCTACATGAAATTAGTGGTTAAGAGGCATTGATATGGGCTCCAGGTAGGAACACTAGCTTGTGAGAAACCACATGGGTTTGTCTTCCTACTCAAATCACATATAAATGGTACCAACCTACATAGTTGGATATAACCATTGTTCCCTACCTCCTTTAGATATATAGCAGACAAGAAGAGGGCTACCACAGATTTCAATTGATCTACCAATCTATTTTGAAAGATAAGCCTGGGCTATGATAAGAGGTTGCAGTCATCAGCTACATTCATGAAGCATGTAAGTAGTGAAGAAGGTACATTAAATTAGTGCTCGAATGAGGGTCACTAGCTTGTGAGAAATCACGATATCACATGGGTTTGTCTTGCCATTCTCGTAAGGTAGCATCCTCCCATCAATTTCACATAAATATGCTACAGAAGAAACTCTGTCCAATATTGTAAAAACATGCCTTCCCAACACCCCATACAGAAAATACAAGAAAGCGACTAGCGGAAGTGCAATTTCTATCCATGAAAAGAGGCAGCAGGCTTTAGACATACAGTTCTGTCCAACAGTGATGATTAATGCTGCTCACAAGCCACAACTAGAATTGGTGGTGCTGAATTATAGTCTTGCTATATATCTTGAATGGGAGCATGATGCCGGCCTAGCATTACGTTCTTTGTTTCTTGTACAATCTCCGATCTCTCTTGTTTCAACAACCTGAGGAAGTATTGGTTTTGTTTTGTCAGTCTAGAAAGTTCATTTTGATGGTCAAGCATGAGGAGAAAATCAGACAGGCCGGTACTGATTAGAATACTTCAGAATCAGAAGTGGAGATAAGGAACATTGATTCTATAATGATTAGAATGAACTCCATCTATTAGAAAAGAATCCCCCAATAACTAATGAAGGCGAATGTTCAAATAAGTATTGCTTGCTTATCGTTGAGTTATCTGGATTTGCTGTTACCACTACCTGCTCATCTGTTGTCCCTTGACGTACCCTGGGAACGGAAGGGGAGGAAAAATTAATGGTGAATATGATTAGTCAAAAAAAGAAATTAGTTCATTCAAAATGCTTTGGGCTTGTTATCACCAAGCTTGAGCAAAAGGTTGGACCTAAGAGGAGGAATATGTATACAAAGACGAGGAATGTGAAGAATGGACATATTACGTCCAATCAGCAGTCCTGCTTACATGGTTCCGAATACGTCACAAGGTCTGCCATGCACGTAGGCGACTTAGGTTTGAGTGCTTGAATTGAGTGTTGGACTTCGATCATTCGAGATAAAGTGGATATAAATTAATTGTGAGCTCAGAGCACTTGTTGTTTGATGAGTTATTATGATTATTTGAACTTATGGAGTATTCTTTACATTTAGTTTAGTTCTTGTTTCGAATAACGAAAATCAGACAACCCATCTTTGCTTGTGCGTCTGAAGACTCCTTATGGAGTCTTCTTTTTGGACCGGTAATTCAACTTATGAGTTATCCATATTACACAAAAGTTGTCTTCAATACTGCTGTGGCAATCATGCTAACAGCTTAAAATCTCTGATTCTGGAGATATATTTTAGCGAGAAAGGATTTTAACTGGATGTCAAAATGGTGTGAGGTAAGTCATGGTTAGAACTATAGACAGTTGGTTTATTTGTTGTAAAACTATGCTTCGATTTAGTATATGCTGGCAATGGTTTAATACAAAATAAGACAAGACAGTTGATGAGGATTGGACTGTATTATATATTCCCAGGATGTGATCCTCGGAGAAGTTTTAAATGGGACTAAGACAAAATTTCACTATCTTTGCACTCAAAAATGGAGTTGTGATATTCGGACGAATTGTTTTTGCGAATTCATATGGAGTCGCCGTTGGTCTGCTTCATAAATTTTGTTTCTTTCAGCTCTGTAGCAGCTTCAGAGTTAGAAATCCTTCCCTTCAGTAAAGAGGTCAGTCAATTCAGTTGACGACCCATCATAGTCTTGTCTCTTCTTCATCTTGACTCAGCAGCATGTTCTGAAACTCTGATGCCTTTTGAATTTGAAGTTGGATCCCATTTTCATTTCATCATTCAGTCACACACTTAAGCGGGAAGTGAGATCAAGGAAGGTGTCTTCACTGCAGGGGATTGTGATACCGCCCATGGGATGATCATATCCAAATTCTTCTTCAGCTTGACTCAGCAAAACCATAAATGAAGGTTGGTGCAAGTATGATATTGGAATCAAAAATCGCTTCTTCTGGCTCTCTCCAACATAGACCGCAAAGTAGCCTTTTGGGATATCTAAGGTCTTTGAAGCTGTGTTGTTCGCATTAGATGAAGATCGGGTAAGACTTCTCTTGGAGCTAACAATTACAGGCAGCCGGAAACCCATGGCTTCTATATTCCCAAGTGTATAAACAATAAAAAGAGTTGAAAGGATCTGGGCAAGATAGGAAGCTTTGATGTTTAATGAAGGAGAAGAGTTGAGTTACTGATCCTGAAGTCATATGTCTATATATAGATGATGAAAGGGTGTGTGGAAGATCTCTGCTATTTGAAATGAGTGGTTAGCATTGGCACCAATGAAGGACACTAGTTTGTTTCAAATCAAGAAATCACATGGGTTTGTCCTGCCGTTCACGTAACTCATCCCCAGCATATGCATAAGCTTGCTGTTCCTTTTTAAAACATCTTTCCCTACCTCCATATTAGATAAAGACTCATAAGAGCCATGATTCAGACTTGCAGTTCTACCCAGTACTGGTGAATAATGTTTCTTTAAAGACAAGAATTGTTGGCTCACCAAGCGAGCCTAGCATGTGGTTTTGCTGGTTCATGTATGACATCTATGATCTTCAATCCCAACATGCTGAGGAAGTTTTTCATTGTGTAATCAATCAAGAAAAGTCAATTGATGGTCGACCATGACAAGAAAACAGCACAGGTAATGATTTAGATATTTGAAGAGCAGTTCAAGCTATTCACTGTAATACCAGTGATGAGAAATTATGCATTCATGAATCATGAATCATGGAATTTGTAGTGTCATTGCCCTGCTAGTACTTAATTTTCAAGGGAAGATTATAACTCTTTTCATGCACTCCAGAATTCAGTTTTCTATCCTTTTTACAGCAAGAAATCTTTCTATTGCATTTATCTACTATTTCTCATCGCCAAACACCCCCCCCCAGCCCGCAGATCTTTGAGGTAGTTGCCTACAGTTTCAGTTGACCTGCCACTCTTTACACCTGAGAAACAAGATACCATTGTCTACTGTTTGTTTTCTCTCGCTCTTTTTCTTCATGAAAGTGGCATCTGAGTTTTTTTTTTTTTTTTTTTTTTTCAGTTTCTATATTTTTTGATATTATGCTCTTATTGAAATGGTTTTGAAACCGGTTTACTCACACAAGTGAAAAATATATGCAACAATTTTGACTCTGTTATTTTGCGGATGGTTTTGGATCCAAGATCCACTTCCTAACAGCTAAACCACAGAGATAATAGGAATAAATAGAAGTAGATAAAATGCAATTGAAAGATTTCTTGCTGTAAAATGCAACAAGTGAAAAATATATGCAACAATTTTGGCTCTGTCATTGGATCCTCTACTTTCTATTTATTCCTATTATCTCTGTGGTTCAGCTGTTCCTTAATGCCTTATTCACTGCCTCTACCTTTCATGTTGCAGATTGATCATGATTATACATGGATGTTTCTTTGAAAATATAATTACTCAAGTGATTGTTGTCCTTGATTTTCATATTCTTTGCAAACTATGAATTTATGGAGTGCTGCACCTCCGACTGTGGTCAGGTACTTTAGAAAGTTTGCAGACTTGCTATTGTTATTCTTGCGTTTCCCCTTAGAAAGAAATCATTTTTATTTACTTATATATTTATTTATTTATTATTATTTTATTAGAAAGTCCTCTTTACTTGTTTGCAGTTTAAATGATAGAGCTGGTCTTAGCTGAGTTAGGAATGGCAAGGTGTAGTGAGAAACTTCAATGAAATCATCAGTTCTATTTGCCAGAAGTATAGCCATGTCATATTACCATATAAGTAGGTATCCATTTAACCATCACAGTCACATGTTTGGTTTTCGATGCTGCAGTGGTAATCAGGCCAGAAGGGGCTAGAAAATAATGAAAAAAATAAATAAATAAAGGAAGTTGATGAGGATTTGAAATGTATTCCCTAACTTTTCTTGATAGCAATAAAGAAGTTTACAAGGGATTGAAACACAGAATTTTAACTGTGAATACAAAATTGGAGCCTTGATATAGAGAGCTCAGATGATGTCGTCATTTGTCCGCTTCACAAATTTTGTATCTTCCTGCTCAGCTCAATGGCAACTTCAGCGTTCCTGAAGTTTTCCTTGAACAAGTGTGAGTCCATTCAGTTGGATGATCAAGCATAGACTCGTCTTTATCTTGATTCAGCAGCGAGTTTCAAAATGAGGAGGTTTTGGATCCAAGATCCACTTCCTTAGTCTTCCTTCACACACTTAAGCGAGAAGTGAGATCAAGGAAGGTGTCTTGACTACAAGGAATTGTGATACCGCCCATTGGATGATGGTATCCAAATTCTTCTTCAGCTTGACTCAGCAAATCCTGAAACAAAGGTTGGTTCAAATATGATAATGGAACCACAAATCGTTTCTTCTGGTTCTTTCCAACATAGACTGCAAAGCAGCCTTTCGGGATAGCTGATGTCTTTGTGCTAGTGATTCGTGGCAATTGGAAACCCATGGTTTCTAGATAAATGATTAAAGTGTTTAAGTATATTGGTATTGAGAGAGATTGATGAGAGAAGTGTTCTTATTATTGAGAATAGGAGCCCTATATATAGGGATTACAAAGTGCTAGTTCTAATGTTACAAGGAATACCAATCCGTGTAGGATTGGGAAATCTAGAACCTTCTCTCCTATTCCTATTCCTAGTTTGATAAGGCACACTAAACTTGATTTTCCTTCAACACTCCCCCTTGTGCCGCTCAAACTTGGTGGTGACGCTTCATTCGTTGCCTCGTTAAAAACCTTGCCAGGTAACAAAAACCCTGTGGGACAAAAAAATCCTGGTCGAAGGAGAGCACAACACGTCCTTCACTCTTCGAGATCGAACATGTAGACATCATAACTCCCCCTGATGTCGATATCTCCCCCTGATTGCTACAATCGTGGGAGTTCGGATAACTTTCTCAATCCGATGCTCTTCACATGTTTCTCGAAGGTGGATTTAGGTAACGACTTAGTGAATAAGTCCGCTACATTATCCTCTGATCGGATTTGTTTCACTTCAATCTTTAGAAGTGATTGTTGTTGCTGATTATAAAAGAACTTGGGCGATATATGCTTGGTGTTGTCGCCCTTGATGAAACCTAACTTCATTTGTTCAATACAAGCTGCATTATCCTCATAAATGCATGTAGGTTCATCTGTGGTAGACTTCAAACCACAACTTCCTGAATGTGTCGAATTACAGACCTTAGCCATACATTCACGTACACGCTTCATGTAGAGCAATAATCTCTGCATGATTCGAGGAAGTAGCAACAAGGGTCTGTTTCGTAGACCTCCAAGATATCGCAGTGCTTCCCATGGTAAAGACATAACCTGTTTGGGAGCGACCTTTGTGAGGTCAGAGAGGTACCCTGCATCAGCAAAACCCATCAAGACATCATTGTCGTTTTGATGGAGGGAGATAGGAGGACGCCGGCCACCATGAGCGGCGGCGGTGCTGGCGCCGGCAACATGGCCGGCGGCCATTCCAGGACGGGGGCGTTTTGCCTTTTGGGGTCCGATCCCAATCTTCCGTCATTCCTTTTCTCTCTGTAGGGAGAATAGGCCCATATCAGTCGTACCTCTTAGGTATCGAAAGATGGTCTTTACACCCAATCCAATGGCGGCGTGTTGGCGCAGAGCTGTGTCGAGCTAACAAGTTCACTGCGAATGAGATATCCGGTCTTGTGCATTGAGCTAAGTACAATAATGCGCCTATTGCACTTAAATAGGCACTTCGGCCTCTAATGGCTTCTTGTCGTCCTCATCCTTGGACGAAACGGATCTTTTCCGGGCTCAAGACTACGACCGATCATGGGTACTCGCAGGCTTTGCTTTATCTTCATTAAAGCGCCTTAGAATTTTCTGAGTATGCAGACTGATGGATCAAAATCCCATCACTACGGTGCTCGAGTTCTAAACCGAGACAAAACCGTGTTTTCCCAAGATCTTTCATCTCAAATTCGGATTTCAAGTAATTAGCAGTTTCCTTTAACTCATCTAGAGTTCCAATTAGGTTCATGTCATCGACATAAACTGCTACGATTGAAATCCGGAACTTGTTCTTTTAATGAACACGCATGGGCATATTTCATTGTTAATATATCCTCCAATCAAGTAGTCACTTAGACGGTTACCACATCCGTCCAGATTGTTTTAATCCATATAGTGAGCGTTTTAATCTTTTGAAAACGCGCTCCGTGGTTTAGAGCCACTTGATTGGGTAATTGAAGTCCATCTGGAACCTTCATATATATCTCTGAATCTAGATCCCCATAGAGATATGCTGTAACCACATCCATAAGCTGCATGTCAAGTTTTTCGGAAACTACCAAACTGACAAGGTAGCGGAACGTTATAACGTCCATTACGGGAGAATATGTCTCCTCGTAGTCGATTCCAGGGCGTTGTGAGAAACCTTGCGCCACAAGGCGGGCTTTATATCTTACCACCTCATTTTTCTCATTACGCTTTCTAACAAAGACCCATTTGGCCAACAGGCTTTACACTTGGGGGTGTCTGCGTTACAGGCCCAAACCTGTCTCTTTGTTAGTGAATCCAATTCAACCTGGATCGCATCTTCCATTTAGGCCAATCTGCTCTTCGTTGACATTCTTCAACAGAGCGAGGTTCGATATCATCATATTCTATAATCCTTTCGCAATATGATATGCAAATGCATCATCAATCGCCATAGAATTTCTATCCATCATCTCATGTACACTAGTGTAATTTATGGAGATCTCTCTATTCTCTGGAGTTGGTTCTGACATTGGAGCGTCCCCCAATGATGTCTCTTGGACATAACCATAATCCGGAATATTCTCATGAGATGGATTATTCATATCGATGATTAATGGATTATTCTGTGCCAAACTCGCTTTCTTTCTTGGGCGAGAATCCATCGAACCTATGGGCCTCCCGCGCTTCCTGGCAGGAGCCGTGGGCCTAGCCATAACGTCACCATCATTGAGAGATGGGACGTTGGCGCCATGCTCATGCATTCTTGAGTTGGCGTCATGTCCTCTACTTTTAGGGACATCAATCCTTGCAGGCATGTTTGCAGCAGGTATGTGTGATCTCGTCACTTTAGCGATATCAGAAAACGCATCAGGCATCGATTCTGCTACGTTCTGAAGATCGAGAATTCTCCGCACTTCAATTTCGGACTGTGCGGTTCGGGGATCAAGATGAGACAGAGTGGGGACAGACCACGACAATTCCGGTCGTTCCTGTTGAACATTGATGTTCTTATCTCCCCCTAACGATGGGAAGACTGTCTCATCGAAGTGACAATCCGCAAATCTTGCGGTAAAGAGATCGCCTGTCAAGGGTTCTATGTAGCGGATAATCGTTGGAGAATCATAACCAACGTAAACGCCTAATCGTCGTTGAGGACCCATTTTGGTGCGCTGTGGAGGCGCAATTGGCACATAAACTGCGCACCCAAATATGCGTAAGTGTGAGACATTGGGCTCATACCCAGTCACCATCTGGGACGCAGAAAAGGGTTGAGTGGCAGTAGGCCTCAGACGAATAAGCACAGCTGCATGCAATATTGCATAGCCCCAAGCAGAAATAGGGAGATTGGTGCGCATTACCAATGCCCTAGCGACCATTTGTAGTCGTTTAATGGCGGCTTCTGCGAGACCATTTTGGGTGTGAACATGAGGAACAGGATGTTCAACATCAATCCCAATGGACATGCAATAATCATCAAAAGTCTTTGATGTAAACTCTCCAGCATTGTCTAATCTTATAGACTTAATAGGATGATAGGGTGTGGGAGCCCTTAACTTAATTATTTGTGCTAGGAGTTTAGCAAATGCAGCGTTCCTTGTGGACAATAGCATGACATGTGACCAGCGTGTCGATGCATCAACCAATACCATAAAATATCGAAATGGTCCGCATGATGGTTGAATAGGTCCACAAATATCACCTTGGATTCTTTGCAAGAATGGTATATTTTAGTGTCCTTTGCATAGGATGGTCTCGATCCTAACTTTGCTAAAGAGCAGGCTTTGCAGAACGAATGATGGGCTTTATAAACAACCAATGAGGATTTGGTTGAGCCACAAAGTCACAAGTGACTTTAGAAGTAAAAGTTGGAGACAAAGGAGCCTTGGTGGCGTCAATGCCACCCTGAGGCCGCAGGGGGAAGGCGGCGCCGGCCAAGATGGCCGGATTTGGGGTGAACGGCGCCGTGAGGCGCAGGGGCTCCTTCGGTGTCCAAAAACCGAGTTTTACTTTTTTCGTTCTGAAAAAGGGATGTCCGTGTGAAGTCTTTAATATACGGATCATCATGTCACGACCTGGGTGTCCCAAACGGTCGTGCCAAAGCCTATATGTGTCGGAATCCCATAAATCATCTCTCATGACATGGTTGGATCAATGACTCGAATAGTGGTTGCATACAACCCACTAGAGCGACACATAAGTTTCTCTAAGACTCGGTTTATGTCAGTCATTAGAGGTAATGCAAAGGAACTCTTGTCCATTCTCACAATGCGTTTCCGCATGAAAACCATTGGCTCTTACATCTTGTAAGTAATAAAGTTCGAGAAGTATGTCCATGACATGAGATAAAATAAATCGATACTTTATTAATAATAGCCAATGATTACATCAAAGTTTCTTGACCAAAATCTAATCCAATATAAAAATCAAACCGTAGACAAATCGTAGTCACTCAATCCTTTCGGTAATTTCAATTTAGTTGTGACCAGGTAAGGTAAGGCGAGATTTTGGTGGAGCGTTGCTCACTTTTAAAACCGTTCTCTCTCAGATCCAACCTTGCCTAGACATCACAAGTACTCTTGAGTACGCCTAGAGGGAAAGAGTTAATACAATAAGTCATTTTATTGATTTAAGGCATAATAGCCATTACATAATTCTTGGAAAAATAAAAGACTATAAATAAAAATCTGCGGTATTTGTCTTCATCGCCAGATTTAAAGTCTTGTGAACTCGAAGTCTTGATCACCATGATGCGACTACCTCCGTAGGTACATTGCAAATTCAGGTCCATTGATCAGACGTTCCATCCATATCAGAAATAGACACCATAAAGAGGATTCTCCCTTGATTGAGGCGCATTGGCGCAATATGCATAGTCCCTAGGACTGGTGGCGTTGGAAAGTGTGCCTATGGCCAACGTTGGCTCCATGGTTTCCAACCCTATTTCCCTCAAAATCACGCCTCCTACGGTCGTGGGATTGTCGCCTTGAGCGATTACCTTCTTGAGCATTTCGATCGTAGGATCATGACGTCGATGGCGACTTTCTCTAGCCATAGGACGATGCTCTTGATAGCTATCTTGAAGCCTATCAAATTCTCTTTTCACAAGTTCATTGCCATGTCTTTCAGCAGTGGCCATAGCTTCAATAAGCTGTCGGAACTTGTGATCCGTCTTGCATTTACATGAGTTCGGAATAAGTCAGAGGACCTCATAGCCAGGCGGGGAAGGTATTGAGGGTTTTCTCAATCAACTGGTCTTCTGTGATCATCTTTCCACAGAGACGCATCATTGCTCTGATGCTGAGAGCTCCGAATAAAATTGCATGACAGTGTCAAATTCAGAGAAGCGAAGATCTTTCCATTCTGCTTCTGTATTTGGAAGTATGGAATCACGAACATTGCCATATCGTTCGCGAAGCGCATGCCAAAGCTTTATGGCGCTATCCTCATTTATGAACTCAAACTGTAGGTCCTATCCATGTGACGTTTCATGAAGGCAAGTGCCTTGGAATTATCTTTCTCAGTTTGAGGGTCTGGAGCTGTTTCTATAGGACAAAGCTCTTGGATAATATGCAATAAATCACGGGCAATAAGGTGGATCTCGAATCAATGACCCAAATTAAGTACCTTTTGCCTGCATAATCCAATGGAACAAATCGAGTTTGTTCATGTTTGACATCCTGAAAGATGAAACAAGACAACAAGTTAGTTTCGGAGTCAATGCTTCCACGAAACTAATATAAATAAGATTTCCGAGCTATGCTACCAAGAAATCTATTTCCAAGAATATATTGGATTAGACCGAAACAATGATGTTGTATGGTCAAAATAGATGCTCACGAACGCTCTTAGTCCGTAGCATACGAACGCTCTTAGTTCGTTAAATCGATGCTTACGGACGCTCTTAGTCCGAAGTCTTACGAACGCTCTTAGTTCGTTTAATGCGTGAATCCCCACGATTCCGCTTTTCAAGAATCGAACCCACGTTATAAGAAAGGTGGGATGTAGAAGAAGGGAGGTTTTCAAGTCCCCAAGAAAAGAAGAAGAAATATTAATTCGAATTATAGGAACTTCAAAACTTACTCTTTTGAATACTTACTTGGTGAAAATTCGGAGCAGATTCTGTTCTGAAACTTGTACCGATTGGTGTACAGATCTCAATATGACTCCGATAAGGCTGAAATTCGGAGGTTAGATGGAAGAGACAGAGACGAACAACTTTGATGAAGAAAGTTTTTCGCTCTGAGCTTCCGAACTAGACGTTTCGAGGCTTGCAAGAAGACGGATGTGCACAGGAACGGAAAAAAGATGCAGTGGGTGTGCGTTGGCATGTTTGCAGCAGGGATGCTTCGGTGGCAGCAGGCTGGAACGCAGGGCTGCAGGAAGGGGGCAGCAGGGGCTGTCTGGCAAGGTTGCAAGCACACGGGCGCTCGGGCTGCAGCGAAGGCTCGGCTAGCTCGGGCTAGGGGCTGCTTTGTGAATGAGTTTTGGTTTTCTGTTTTGTGGTTAGAGTCGTGCTGATAACGTGTTTAAGTATATTGGTATTGAGAGAGATTGATGAGAGAAGTGTTCTTATTATTGAGAATAGGAGCCCTATATATAGGGATTACAAAGTGCTAGTTCTAATGTTACAAGGAATACCAATCCGTGTAGGATTGGGAAATCTAGAACCTTCTCTCCTATTCCTATTCCTAGTTTGATAAGGCACACTAAACTTGATTTTCCTTCAACATAAAGAAGGAAGAAAAGAATTCAAAGGACTTGGGAAGCAGAGAAAGCTTAATTTGATGCTTGCAAGGAGAGGAGTTGATTTTGCTAATAAACCCGATCATGTGTGTATATATAGATGAAAAATGGTATGTGGAAAACTATCAGCTACATGAAATGATTGGTGAAGAGGAACTGAGATGGGATCCAAGTAGGAACACTAGCTTGTGAGAAACCACATGGGTTTGTCTTCCTACTCAAAAGCACATGTAAATAGTACCAACCTGTATACTTGGACACAAACAATGTTCCCTACATCCTTTATTTGATATATAGCAGACAAGAAGAGGACTACAACAGGTTTCAATCCATCTTAAAAACAATGTTGAAAGATGAGGCTGTGCTATGATAAGAGGCTGCAATCATCTGTTACATGCTATGATAAAGTTGATATGAATCAATTGTGAGCACCAGCTGTTTGATGAAATGACCCTCAGAGTTATTCTAATGTTATGCTCTCTGTATGCCTTAAATTCATTTCTCTCCTCTCAGCTAAGCTGCTTGAAAGATGTGTCAATTCAGTGAATGATCAATCATCTCCTCCTGACTCAGCAGTCCTCCTTACATGGTTCCGAATATGTCACAAGGTATACCAAGTACTTAAAAATGAGTATTCACAATGTAAAAAATTTTGGTCTTGAATGCTGCAGTAGCAATCAGGCTAACAACTTAAAATCTCTTTATGCAGATAAATTTTTCTGGGAAAGGATCGGCGTTATTAATTTTTGATGTCTGGACATCAAAAATGGTACTAGGCAGCTCATGGTTTAGTAAATAATGGCAAATGGTCTACTGGAAAATAAGAAAAGAAAGTTGATGAACCCTCTTGGTAAGGCTCTATGATGTCTGTGATTGGCTTCTAAATATCCCTAATGTGGCAACTGTTCCGTTCTTTTCTTAACTTCATAAAATTTAGTTGCTTGTATGGAAAATTGCCTTCTTATACCTTACTTTTTGTTTTGGATTAGCAAGTGTAGTTCTTTGGTACCCTGTAATGTATGGATACTTTTTATGTGGAAATTGAAACAGCAACAGTTTGAATTGGTGTTGACTTTGATTCCAAGTATCATGATAAGATGCTAACTGTTCTATATTTAGTTATTTACATTGTTTTTCTTGATATTTACATAATAAAGTGTTTTCCCCGCCTTTAGCTAGGAAGTCAATTAGCTACTTTGCTGCTCTTGCCGTCCAGTTTTGAGTTGTTGGGGGTAGTATAAACAATGAACTATAACTGGAGAAGTTGAAGGAAAATAAAGGACAGTGTTTATCGATACATATATCCCTTTAATCCTACAAACTGTTTTCACAATTACTGGAGAAGCTGAAGGAAAATAAAGGACAGCATTTATCGATACAAATAAAGTAGCCATTTACTCGAACAAACTGTTCCTTTCTTTCTCATTGTTTTAAAGCACTCACGACTCAGTCACATCACTAGAGTGTGCACTATGAGTGTGCTACATTATGAACATGCCACTCAGTTTGTGGTAGAAATAGGTGTCGCCTGAGTACATTATAGTGCAATTGTATACCATAGTTGGTCTGTCACGCAGATAAATGTCTCACTATCCTATTATTGCAACTGGTGAATGATGAATTTTGGTTTCACAAGGGTAGTATACAACCTTAGAAAGAATTCAGATTTGTTTTTCTCTTTTGGTTTACATATAACCTTTTTTTGTCATCTCTGGTAATAATATCCTGACACCTTATGCTGTCAAACTGTAATGGGATACAATTAGTGGTTCACTCATTTGGAAGAGGCCATTACTTCATGTAGCATTGCAAACGCAATGCTTAGGTTAGTGTTCTTCAGATTCCAGATGATCTTAGCAATCTCACAAAACTTTTATCATGTGTTGTATACCGAATATTGAAGTAGTTGGACCATGCAATTCTTACACTAGAATTGGAAATTAGATGCCTGCAATCCTGCATCATATCATTCTCATCTTCTACAGGAAAACTTAATTAATTGGCTATAGTGGATGCCTTGTCAACCAGAATTACAGATGTTTAGGTGCTTCACTATTGCCTTCTAGTACAATTGACATCTAATTTTTTTTTTTCATTGAAAATTTACTTACCATCCATACTTAGTCAAGAATGAGAATGAAAAAGAACTTGAAGAAAGTAGAGCGAGCAAACCTTGCTGAAAAACAACTATGATCGAAAACAATTATTATTCAAAACTTACTAGGTGTCAAGGTGTGTAAGCTTTGAATAATGTATGTTAAAAATGTCATCTTGAGATTGGTTAACATCTGCTAACTTCTTGCGGTGACATCAAGAGCAACAAAACAGTTCCTCTAATCTTTGAATCATACTTGTGGAAATGCAAGTTTGTACGTAATCATCAACATCAGTTATTATTTTATTTTTTTGGTACAATAGGGGAAAAAATCCCAGAACAAAGAGGAAAAAGAAAAAGGTAACCAGGGTGGTTATTGCTAATCCCCCTTGCCAGGCCTGGCAACACCTAAATTGTTATCCAGAATAGTTTCAATCACCAGAGTCAGAGGGGTACTACAAGTACATACAACCACAGTGTCACGCACACTTTCCTGAGCGAGAAAATCAGCCACCATATTTCCCTCTCTATGAATGTGCCTAAGCAGCAGTGTAGCAAACTGTTCCATCGACTGCTTACAGTTAAGGAGCAAGGTACCTAGAGGATGCAGCTTGACATCTTCATTTTGCAAAATGTAATCAATTTTGCAGGGTCAGACTCCACCTCAAGATGTTGGATTGTTGGATATTCAGACTTAGAGCAAGTTGCAAACCATAGTAAAGGCCCCAAGCTTCAGCCTGTATAACTTCCCTAGCTAGCACCAACATTGGCCATAAAACCATTAGTCCACTCTCCTGTTTCATCTCTAATGATGCCTCCTGCACCAATTAAACAGCAAGACTTACAGCCATCAACATTCAGCTTAAACCTTTCCCACCCCAGGCTTACTCCAACATTTCAATTTAATCGGCAAACTCTTTTGCACTACAGGTTTACAATTTTAGTTCCACCATTCAGTTACATAATTCATAATGACTTCAGAAAATATTATGAGGAACATGAAAAGTAGGGTCAAAGATCCTCTTGCACCTTCATGTCCAAATATACCAGCGGCACAAGACAAAGAAAGTATTCCACTGCATATTTCTAAAAAGCACCTATGTTGCTTCAAATTAGCAATAATCCACTCCTTCTAACCAAGGGAAAAAGTATTCTGCATTGTAATAGGGATGGTAACAGCATGCCAGACTTGTTGAGCATTTCTACAATAATAGCAGCAAGTGTCCCATCTTTTCCATGTGCTAAAGACAAAGGCTACAGTTAGGAGAGTTTGCAATATGTATCCTTAACCTGTGAGCCTTAAAACAATAATCCAAAGAAATGTCTTCAGTTTAGGAGCTGGTATTGCAAAGGACCGTATTTCCTGCCATCTAAAGTCACAATGATTTTGGCCTTGATATAATTACCAGAAGATGTACTTCCCCATATGAGTTTATCATTAGAATGATCCAAGGAATCAGTTGTGCATGTAATATGACTTATAACCTGGCAAGGAAGATAATTTCTTAAAAGATCAACATTCCATTAATCCATTTACCGTACCATTTTGCTGAAAATCCTGAACAGAAGCACTGTCATTACTCATTAACATATATACTTCGCATCTATAGCAAATTGTCTCAGAGCTCCAAGGTCAGAACATTTATCATTCCAAAAATTTGCTAGAGCACCATTCCAAATTCTCTGTTGCGAACCGTGTCTTAACAGTTCAGCCCCAAACACCACCCCAGCGGCCCAGACCATGTACTGGAGCACTTTTTTTCTTTTTTCTTTTTTCTTTTTTAATTAGAAGATAATAAAGAAGTTTAAAGTAATTGGAGATGCTTTGAATGTGATTAATCCATTGGATTATGAAGGTTTGGATCTTAGTGCAGTTAGGGTTGAAGTTAGAAAGTTGGAGGGAGACTAGTGGTAGTGTCTTAACCAGATTAATGCTCATGCCTTAGCTAGGAGAGCTTTAAGCTTAGTCAATCGATGTATTGCCAAGAGCTTGGTCCATCTTGGCTAATTATGTGATGTAAACTTTGATGCAAGAGCTTGAAGGGGCAGCGCTCTTATTATGAGTGTTATTACCTCAAAGCTAGTATTAATGAAGTCCATGTTTAATCAAAAAAATAGTTATAATAAAGAAGTATCATATATGAACATATCTCTATATATAAAAGTATAAATTCTGCCCCATAAACCTTGATCATTCTGCATTAATCTCCAGCTTCTGTTGGCAAGCACGGGTTGGTTCATACTTGCCGTTTGTTAACCCCTAAACCCCCCATACTTCTAGGTCTACAGACAGCCTCCCAGCTAATAAGGTGGAGACTCAACATCAGTTCTCTTGACGATATATGAAGATTAAATGAATACAAGAATTGGTAGCCATTGCCATATGTCTTTTATTTCTGTCCAAAACTCAATATAATTCTAACCAGAACAATATAAATATAAGAGAGCTCATGAACTTCTTTTGCTTGAATTCCCAAAAGAAACGTACAGCATGCAACAAGAAGAAAATTGTTAGGCACAACTTGATTCCATCGTAACTCAGAAACTACAATATTCAAAGCTATTGTACTCAGAACTTTAACAGATAACAAAAGACTGATAATTATATTACATGTGCCCCTTAATGCCTTCGCCCTTGATTACAAAGTCCTTTCCATCCAAAATCATCAAAACTTCACAATTCTCCACAAATCACAATGAATTTAACAGTCCGTTACAGAGATCTTGTAAGGTATAATATTGGTAGGAATACAATCCAAGGTTCATCGATCCCATATTTATTCATTACCCATATCGTTATTGGCATAGATTTGATTGTACTGACAATTTTGATAGTTCCAATTCCGACTAACTAATCATTACTCAAGTACAAAATATGGCATAATTTCTCAAATTTTTCCTCTGCCAAATCAAAAGAAACGATTTTAGTTGAGATGTACCATTGGCTATCAAATCAAGAAAAGAAAGAAACGTGCAGCAAGAGTTCGCATGCACGGAAAGAAAAATAGAAACCGTCTATGATTTGGAAATCCAATTGGTCCACGTAATATATGAAGGAAACCCTACTTTCAAGGAGGTTCCTTAGCCTCCAAGTCATCAGTTTCTATAAATTGGACCATCTGAATTATGAAAGCTTCTCATATTTTCTAAGTAGATCTGAAGCCCTAGTCATTGCTTTCTATAAATTGATCCATCGAAACCCTAGCTACTCGCATCTTCTTTGAAGAAAAACTCATCTACAGCCCTAGCCATAACTTTCTATAAACTAACTCATCAATACCCTAATCCAGAAACAATTCTATCCATCAAAACCTAGCTATTCATCTTCTTTCCATAAACAATTCTTTCCAAAACCAAGAAAAGCAAGACAAACATGCAGCAAGAGTTTCTAATGGAGGAGAGCAGAGGCAATCAACTTCCTGGCCAGAGGTTCTGCCCCATGGACGATGAACTAGTTCTCTTTTACCTCAAGCCGATGTTGAGCGGACAGAACGTGCCCGGCAGAAACCGCGTGGTGTTCGACTGCGACCTCTACGGTCAGCAAGAACCTTGGGAGATATGGGAGACCTTCAAGACTAGAAGACCACACGACTTGAGGCTCAATAAGGACATTTACTTCTTCACCCAACACAAGAAGATGAGTTCCACAGACAAGCGCGTACGCCGGAATGTTGGAAGTGGCACCTGGAAGGGCGACGACTCCGGCAAGCCAGTGCGATCTGTTGATTCTGGTTGTGTTGTTGGCTTGAAGAAAAGATATACTTACAAGAATGAAGACTCGGTGCACAACGGCTGTTGGATCTTGTACGAGTTCTACCTTGATCGATCACTCAGAGACAAGAAACAAAAGGTGAAAGACTGTGTTCTTTGTCTACTACGAAAGAATGGTGAACCCAAAACCAAGATTGAAAAGAAGAGAAAGCAGCGTGAAGAGGAACAGTTTCTTGAAAACAATTATGCCTGTGATGATGGAGAAAACTCGAATAGGGAACAAGAAGTGTTGCTTGAGCCGCAAGTGAAGCGACAACGAACCGTGCCATCCATTGATAATGCACCACCAACAATGCCATCAGAAGATTATGCTGCATTTGCAGCTGAACTAGAAGAGTCATTGGAATGCTCTGAAGATGATAATGCACCCTCATCAGAAGCTGAAGCAGTTGGCCTTCAAGGTGAGGAGAATGGTGGACTCCAAAAATTAGCATCCGAGGGGCAATCATCAGGGCCTTCATTTGTAGACGATTATGGAATATTTAATCCTCTGCCGAAGGAAGATTTTCTCTGGGAGGGAATGGTAGAAGAAATGGGTACGGTAGAGAAGGAAGAACCAGTTCTTAATGGTGTAAGTAGTAATATAGATGTGGCTGAAGATAACGCGGTAAACAGCACCCTTCTTTATGCTCCCACATCATCCATGTCTGTGGCCTCTGATGGTTGCACTGATATGCCATATTTGTCAGAAAATTGTTGCATTGATCCATCTGGAAGCAATAAAGTTTGTGGTGGATCAATTGGCTTGCAGGATGCTTCGTACTGGCTTGAGTCTTTGGTAGAGGTCCCAACTGATGAGCAACAGAAGACAGCTGATGAAGATTGTTCAGATTGGTTGGAGTCAATGATCAATTTTAGTCCTGAGGAGAACAACTTCTTTTGGAGTGAAATGCAATGGTGTTCGTAGCTGGTATTGGTATGAAAAGCTCTTAATTACCTAGCTGTACGTTAAGATTAATTGACAACAATGTCAGTCAATTTTGTTTTAATTTTTTGTGTATATCAACGTGTGGTACTCTTTCCTTTGTCCGGCATTTTGTCCCAATTGGGTTTTACCCGGAAAAGGTTTTAACGAGGCCACATATATTTTATGTTCTCTCACTTTTGTAAGAAAGTCTTAAATTAATAAATCTTCATCTTCAGACTTTGAAATATGAATAAAGAGTATACATTTCATATTCAACTAAATGGATAAAACCTTGATTAGACTCCAAATCGTATTACTTGCAATTGGTTAAATTTGTGAACGGTGCAATATTATTTGCGAGGAAATGTTTTGTTCCCTTGATGTGACCGCAAGAAGTTAGCAGATGGCATGGTAACTAATCTCAAGATTTATGCAGCTAGCCTTAAAAAGATTATTCAAAACTTACATCACCTTGTATTTGTATTAGAGTACTTTTGATGAAGGACTACCAACTTCTAACCCCTCAACTATTAAAGGAAACAAAAAAAAGAATCTGATACACGCTTATGTCACTGTAACCTTGCTGCACTGAACCTTTTGAATACTTTTGTTTTGGGTAAAAGGAAGATAGATAATCTGATATGTTTTGTCATTTAATAACTGTAATGTATTCATTAGCCGGCCCCAATTAAAAGTAAACTGTAATGCACAAATGATTGACTTTAGTGCATGTATGTTTGTACCTCTGGCATAATTAATCCCTCTTGTTTACATCTCAGGTGATATGTCAAGAAAACTAGTACTTCTCCTCATTCTGGTTATTGTACCTTGTTGCTTGTAAACTGATAGAAGTTATTAAACTTCCACAAACGATATCTTTATTTATTCCTTAATTGATTGGGTGCCAACATTTTCCTATATAAGTATCGTAAAACAACTTGGTAATTTTTCAGAGTTGATTTTTACTTCTTAATTAGTGAGTGTTTGACACTGTTGAGGTTAAAATACCCACCTAGCTATTAGTGATCCAGAGGGTATATCTTTCATGCTAGCTTGGATGTTTAATTAACAGGTGCAGTAGACGAAGCAACTCATGTTACCTATCTAGCTAGTAAGAGTTTGACTTTTGAAACATATTCTACTGAAAAAAGAAATCAATTCATTATTTATATATGTTTCCAGACAAGATGTAAAAATACTAATTAGGCAATCACTAACCGTAAGCAATATGTACAATTTGCATTCACTTTCATGAGGCTTTCCAGGGAAGACTAATTGTGTGCTTTGATTTGGACTTTAGAGTTTCTAATATACAAAGAGGCAGTTAGTCAAGTGAAATTATCCCAGCAATTGGTTACCTTTTGTATTCATTTGGAAATTAACAAGTTGTCAATTGTGAATCCAAATATTGTAAATACAAATAAGTGTTGATCAACTTGTTCCGAGTCATCATTTATTTAGGTGATGAGATGAGAGAGATCACTTTCATCTTACATCTTTTGTGTTGATCAAATCAACCCTTAAATTAATTTCATTGCATAAGATTTAGATATTACATGTTGTCTGAAGCATCACAGTCATGCTATTCTTTATAGGCAATTGCAGAGAGGAAATGATCTGGTGGATGAGTTGATCACCAAGGGAAAGACCGTGAACCTTACAAGCTCCACAAAACTGGACTTATGAAAATTGTTTAATTTTGTGGGAAGATTCCTTCACATCATCTAAGTACTGCATGGAGCAATGATTCGGAAATTTCTACAATCTCACTGCTTTGCATGCATAAGGACATGAAAAGTCAATTGCTGTTACTTCTTCCACTTAATTGGTTACATACACAGAAAGGTATCTGCAATTGTTCTTGTATATTTTGTGAGTTTCAATTCGCCTATATAATCAGACTTTTTGAACTCAAAAGTATCAGTTGAGGGAGAAAGGGAAATCAAAGAGAGTAAAGATACAAAATAAAATGGCGGAGAGTGCAGTAAAGTTTCTACTTGACAAGCTTGCACCTCTTTTCGAAAATGAGTTGCAACTTTTGAGGGGGGTTAGGGAAGAAATTTTGCATCTAAGAGGAGAACTGGAGCGCATGACGGCTTTCCTGAGGGTTGCTGATGCATATGAAGAGAGTGATGCGGAACTCAAAGTATGGGTTAAACAACTAAGAGACATTGCTCACGAAAGTGAAGATGTTCTTGATGAATTTACCCTTCTGCAAGCACATGATCATGATCATGGGGAGGGATTATATGGTTCAATCCATAAGCTTTCTTGCTGCATCAAGAATACAAAAGCTCGATATCGAATTGCTTCGGAGTTACGAGCCATAAACTCCAGGATCAAAAAAATCTCTGAGGTTCATAAGCGACTCCGCCACAAATTCAATATGGCTGAACAAGGCTCAAGCTCCAAAAGTGCAGGTTACCTGTTGGAGGACCATCGAGGTGATGCTTTACTTCTAGAGAAAACTGATATAGTGGGCATAGACGAGCCTATTAAGCAGATGGTTGGGAGGCTGGTCAATGGTGGTTGTGGACGTGAGGTAGTTTCTGTGGCAGGAATGGGAGGAATGGGGAAAACTACCCTGGCGAAGCAAGTCTATGATGCAGCAGAAGTGAAGAAACATTTCAAATTACGTGCTTGGATCACTTTTACTCAGTCTTTCAGGCTAGCGGAACTTCTCAAAGACATCATTCAACAGCTCCACCAAGCAATCCGAAGTCCAGTTCCACAAGAAATCAATAGCATGAATACCAACAAGCTGAAAACAATAATTAAAGACTTCCTACAGAAGAGGAGGTATCTCATTGTCTTGGATGATGTGTGGCACTTATATGGATGGGATGCCTTGAAGTATGCACTGCCTAATAATATTTACGGCAGCAGAGTGATACTAACTACTCGAAATGCAGATATAGCCTCCACAACAAGCACGGAATCTGGAGGTGAAGTCTATACTTTGAAGCCCTTGCCCCTAGTGGAGTCATGGGAGCTCCTGTGCAAGAAGACATTCCAAGGGAATTCCTGCCCTCCTCATTTAGAGAAAATCTGTAACTATGCTCTGAGAAAGTGTGAGGGGCTACCCCTTGCTATTGTGGCAATTAGTGGAGTTCTGGCTGCTAAAGATAAGCGCAGAATTGATGAGTGGGAAATGGTTGGCCACAGTCTCGGGGCTGAAATTGAGGGCAATGACAAACTGCAGGACTTGAAGAAAGTACTTTCACTCAGTTTCAATGATTTACCATACTATCTAAAATCGTGCTTCTTGTACCTGAGCATCTTTCCAGAGGACCATCTAATTAAGCATATGAGGCTTATTCGATTATGGATGGCAGAGGGCTTCATTGAAGAAAAACAAGGAAAGACATTGGAAGAGGTTGCAGAGGATTACCTCAATGAACTATTGAATAGGAGCATGATTCAAGCAGCAGAGACAACAGCTGATGGAAGGGTCACAAAATTTCGTATCCATGATCTCTTCCGCGAAATTATCACCTCCAAGACGAGAAGTCAGAACTTTGCCATAATAGCCAAAGAGCAGAATGTAACATTGCCAGAAAAAATCCGTCGCCTGTCAATACATAACACACTGCAATATGTTCAGACAAACAGGTGTGCTTCTCAACTACGTTCTCTTTTTATGTTCACAGTTGCTGAGAAGCCATCACTACAAAGACTATTCCCAGCCGGCTTTGCGCTGCTTAATGTGTTAGATTTGCAAAGTACACCTTTAAATGTTTTCCCAGTTGAAGTTGTGAATCTTTACTTTTTAAAGTATCTGAGCTTGAGAGATACCAGGGTAAAAACCATTCCAAGATTTATAGGGAAGCTTCAGAACCTGGAAACTTTGGATCTTAAGCATTCTCAAGTTACTGAACTCCCAGTTGAAATTCTGAAACTCCAACATCTGCGCTATCTCTTGGTATATCGTTATGAGTTTGTTCCTTACGAAGATTTTCACTCAACATATGGTTTTAAGGTCCTTGCAAAAATAGGAGCTTTGAAATCCCTTCAAAAGCTATGTTTCATTGAGGTGAACCAAGGTGGCAGCGCATTATTGAGAGAGCTGGGGAAACTAGTTCAGTTAAGAAGGTTAGGCATTGTTAAGATGAGGAAAAAAGATGGCAAGGCTCTTTCTTCATCCATTGAAAAGTTGTCCAAACTTTATGCATTGTCCATAACTTCAGTGGAAGAAGACGAGATCATTGATTTGCAGCACCTGTGTTCTCCTCCTCTATTGCTTCAGCATTTGTACTTGCGAGGCAGACTGGAAGCATTACCTCACTGGATACCTTCACTCCATAGCCTCGTCAAGTTGTATTTGAAATGGAGCAGGTTAAGGGATGATCCACTTGCATTCCTTCAGTATTTGCCCAATCTAGTACATCTTGAGTTGTGTCAGGTTTTTGAAGGAGACACACTATGTTTTGGAGCCGGCGGATTTAAGAAGCTCAAGCATTTATGCCTCGATAAATCTGATGAACTTCGATGCATAGAGATGGAGGTGGGAACAATGCCTTGTATTGAAAATCTAATCATCCGGCGCTGTAAATCACTGGAGAAAGTCCCATCAGGCATTGAACATCTCATCAAACTAAAGTTGCTCAAGTTTTTTGATATGCCAGAAAAACTAATCAAGACTCTACTTCCACATGAGCATGGCAATGATTATTGGAAAGTTGCGCATGTCCCAGAAGTTTATGTCACCTACTTGAGAGAGTTTGGGTGGGAAGTATTCTCATTAGAGGGCTTGAGTGAGACACAAATCTCGTCTCAACCCAGTTCTGTCATGAAGAGCATTGGAACCGGTTGGAAGTAATAATTCAGCTTGACCTGAAAGTGATGTTAGTAATTATGTTTAATAGTGCAAGTAGTAATGTAATGTTTTATGAAAAGACCCTTGTAATTAATTTGACAGAGCTAGTTTGTACATTTTATACTCTGTAATTATTGGTGATGTAGGTTATTCATGTATGAAGCAGCTAGTGTTGGTAATTTGTGCTCGTCAGATAAAGTCAATGCCTTGTGCTCTAAGACTTACACATTTCAAGTTTCTAGAGGTAAGAAGAGATATGAGGTTATACTCGAGAGGAGAGACTTCACTGTTACTTTTTTTATTGGAAATAATACATAGCAAATTAATTAGTCGTGAGTGCGTTTTTAAGACTTATATTATCAACCATGATATTTGGTTTTACTTTAGTTAATAATCGACTCTTGTCTGTATCTCCCAAGCCCTAGCAGCCAGAGAGGGATCTACGCATCGATCGAGTTCTCGTCCGACGGCGGACAACGGAAGCGCGGGCTCTGCCTCGTTGTTGTTGTGTTGCTGTCATACGGGTATTATTTTCTTTTTCTCTGGTCTTTAGGATCGATTGGCTTAGAGGAACAGCGGTGGTCGACATCGATATCTGATTCAAAGCTCCTAGGAGGCAGGGGCGGTCATGGGTATCAATGCAAGATACGGTGACTGGCGGCGTGGACCAAGTCAGGTTCTGTGTTAGCGTGAGTCGTGGCTTAATGTTAGGAATAGAATATATTGTAATTGTAACGCCCCAAACTGCACCTCATCAACTTGAGCACGTCACAGTGCCGCGTGTCTCTAAAACATAAACTGAATTTTCAGTTTACATCCTAAAAACCCGCAAGGCATTTTAGTTAAATCACTTTTCATAAATCGCGTAGCGGAAACGTCGAAATACTTTTTGAGGTGAAAACTTTTTAGAATCATTTATCGAACTTATTTGTCTAAAGCGCTTCTAGATCACCGCTAGGGTAAATAAGAGTTGGTACACTCCGATACAAGACGAAATAAGGAATAATAAGTTCCAAATTAACGACTCTCAAGTGATAGAGTTCAAGACTAGACACGGAACCTGAATTCAGTTACTACTATTCACTGAAACTATCTCCGTGCACCCTACTCCGTCCGTCAATCCCGTCACCAGTGCACAGTACCTGCATCCACACTGTTGTAGGGGTGAGCTTTCGTCCTCGCTGTTCATTGGGAAATCATCTCGACTAGGTTTGAAAACAGTGTAATATTGCTTTGTGGCCATAGTATAAAAACATGCTCAAAACCATGTCATTTAAAGAACGACAACCTTTAAAATATTTTTCAACTCGAAAACGATGCATGATTCTTAAATAAATACGGTGCCAAATCCAAGTATTACCTGATGGCCGGTCCCATAGACCCACTACACGACCTTACCTCAAATTAATTTATAACCAGGTAAGCGTAGCGAGAGCGTCCGCTACCTAGCTACGCACACGGATCGGATCGTCATTGCGATCGCGCACCGTCCGACCGGTATAGCTAACCCTCCGGAGGTTAAGGGGATCGAACCCAAGGAAGTCAGAGCCACCTTTCGCTCTAAAGCCATCACATCTCTCACGGTTTGGTTAGTACGCATTGCATTTTAACATAACCAAACCATAGTCTTAACATGCATCATTTAATAAAAAGCGTAATATAATAAAACCGCTAATCGAGGAGAGTCCCGAATCCCCTACCTGAATTTCGAAGCTTTACCGTTTTCCGTTGTCCGGAATTCACGAACCTTCCGCTCCTCGGGTAACTGGAGTCCTAATTTCCAACACAATGATCGTTATTAACCAATGAGCTAATACTAAAGCTTTGACAATTCACATATCATTCGACCCACTTTCCCTGGTTTGACAAGGATGTAACCAACATTGACTCATGGTTGACCAATCGTGATAAGTTCGATAACTATCCAAATTATCGAACATTCTCCTTTGAGCTAGAATATCAATCAATTACAACGAATCATGTCTTAAATGGAATTATTTCACTTTCATATTCATTGCGCGCAATTTACCAAGGGCACCCAACTTTAACATAAACCGTGACGAACTTTCTAAAGTGTCACAGTGTAGAATTCAACATGCAGATAAACCAAGATAAATATATATAAACCATGATTATGCCAAGTCGATTTCACCTCTATCCAATATATCATAGCATACCTTACTAACCTTAATTAATCTTCAATAACCAGTAGCAAAACAAAAGGGAGCTAGCACGTGCAATTCAACCACAAATAGTCAAGAACCATTAAACAATAATTTGATTCTCAAACTCCAATTGTTCTCAAGCAGCATCACCATTTACATGATTATTCAAAACTAAGCATTGAAGTTAATAACTACTCAACACAACCAACATCCAGTAATTTGAAATTCATGACGGTCAGACTCACAGGAAATCATCATGTTCCAAAATCACCATTCAAATCATTAATAACCAAATTTCCAGATTTCCACAACATCGAATTGTCAAACAGAACTACTAACCCGAAACTAGTTCAATCCCAACATTTACAATCATACTCCACTTATGGATTCCAAGTCAATTTTCAACACAACTTCCAGCTTACCTTTACTTATAGGATTGAGGATTGATCCTTGAGTCTACTGCCTTCACTTCACAACACAGAACGAAGCACCCTTGTCCTGTTATTGATCACCTCCACATTCCACCCACTCCAAAC
Source organism: Rosa lucieae (assembly GCA_024704745.1). NCBI lineage: Eukaryota > Viridiplantae > Streptophyta > Magnoliopsida > Rosales > Rosaceae > Rosa > Rosa lucieae. The sequence goes on from CM045498.1 coordinate 25,631,840, forward strand.
TTCTCAATGCAACCAACCCAATGAGCTGAGCTTCCCCGGACCTCAGATGATGCTCCAAGATGTCGGATATGAGCCCAGAAGCATAGAACGACCAAAGAGGACAGCGGCTCCGCCGGTACCCGACACCCATCAAAACATCAATCCATCAAACCCATCCAAAACTAAAAACTAAGTATAGCAGTACGTAGAGCTCACCGAGAGGATCGATTTCCATACCTCATGTATCCCCGATGATCGCCGGAAATTGCAGAAACTTCGCAGGAAAACTCGAAGCTTTTGGCCTTCGACTCTCTCTCTCTCTCTCCTCGCTCCCTGCATGGATGATCCGTGACCATAGACAGAACCACGACGACAAGACGCGTCGAACAAGACCGGTGCGCGTCGTGTCATTGCCGGACGCGGGAGTTCCGGTTGGGTCACCGTCGCGGGTCTCGAGCTGGAGAAATGAGTCGATGCTTCTGTTCGTTCCTCTCTTATATACTTTCCCTTAAATGATTTTGGATGGCTCAGATGAAGTGGTGAATGGTTCAACGGCTCAGATCGTGCCAAAACATTTCCTTTTTATATAAAATGAATTTCCATAATTCCCAGACTTCGGAAATTCATAATAAATAGTTCCGGTGTCGGAAAAATTCCCCGAAAATTCTCACAGACTCGTAACGTCGCGTACTTTATTATAGACTCCAAATTTTGGAGATTCCACCTTGTGAAAAATCCCCAATAATTATTCCGGAAGACCTTAATAATTACCGAGATCGTCAAATTTATTCCAAACGATCTCACCTTATCTCGATAGATTTTTCCGGGGCTCACAGTAATTATTGCATAGTTAGTAGTTTAGTACTTACTGTTGTATTCCTGTAATCTTCTTTATATACCTCCACTGTGAGATGAATTAAATATCAGAAAATTAATTCTCTATATCCTGTCTTATTTGACTTGGTATCAGAGCAAAGATCCAAAAATGACTTTGTCTCTTTATTATTATTTTTTTTTAATTTGAGGAGAATAGTTTTACAACCCCATCTGTTAGAGTGTTATCTCCTTGCCAACATCAGCCTTCATCTTTTCAAGATTGGCTTTGTCCTCTGTCTCTTTCAAGGTTGTTTGTCCCTTTCAAGGTTGACTTCACCTCATTAAGCTTTCAAGGTTGACCTCACATCAGCTTCATCTTCCCAGGTCAGCTTCCATCTCTCCAGAACGAATTCTTCAGTTCCCGGTGTCATTACATTCCACCCAGACCGGTCGGATTCCTCTTCCAGATCGTCGCTGCTCAATTCCGGCGTTGTTGCACCACACTGGCGTCTTCGATTCACCCAGATTGCTCCACTGCGTCAAACCCAACTCCGTGATTTCAGACCGGCGTGAAATCAGTGTTGTCCAGATCCGCGTCAAACCCGACGCTGCTCATCCTCAGACCGGCTCCTCATGATCGATCATCCTCTGACCAGCGGTCAACTCAATCACTCTAACTCGGTCAGAGTCAACCCGCCTCACTCGGTCAACTAGGTCAGCAACAGGTTACCCTAAAAAAAAAAGGGTTTTTGTTATTGTTATTTTGGAGCCTTCTTTTCTTCTTATTTCCGCTGCATACTTTGGGATTTGTGTGTTTTTTTGCTATTGTACTATTGCAATGGGTGGTGATGACAGTCAAAGTTCTAAGGCCAATGAGGTCCAGAAGGTTGAGGTCTCTATCAAGAGCTCAGAAGGTGGTTCTTTACTCACTGGTACCAATTTCCGAACATGGAAAAAGATTATGTCAGTTTATCTCCATGGAATACACAACATGGGGATGTGACTAGAACAATCAAGGCTCTTAGTGAAGATGATGTGGAGGCCTATGCTAAGTGGGAAGATGATGATGGGTTTGTAATATCAATTCTATTTCGAGCCATGACTAATGATGTGCTATAGATGGTGGAGGAATGTGAAACTGCTGAGGCGATATGGAAGACATTGGGGGATTTGTATACCAACGAGTCTGATTTTATACAGGTTCATGAATTTATGTGTAAAGCTGCTAGTATGAAACAGAATGTGCAACCAATAGCTGTGTATTTCACCAAGCTGAAGAATGTATGGGCTGAAATTAATCAGAAGCGTCCTTGCAAGATCAAGAATCAGGAAGATCTTATGTGGTACCAGAAGGAGAAGGAGCTAGAAAGGGTTCATGTATTCCTGAGATGGCTTGATGAGAAGCATAGCAGTGCCAAGGAGAATTGCTCAGAATGATAGACCCTCCTAGTTTGAACACAGCCTTTACATACATCTGCAAGGATGAGTCTCAGCAGGAAAGTGTCAAACATGCACAGGTTGAAGTATCTAGCCTAACCATTCAGGCTAAGTCACCGGCACCTTTCCTTCAGCAGCAGAGTTCAGCCCCACTTCATCAGCAAGGTTTCCCACAAGGCTTCACCAACCTCCCGCGTCCTCAATGTTCTTATTGCAACGACCTTGGGCATGTTCGGAAGACTTGTTAGAAGTTGAACCCACACCTTAAACCTAAAAAAGCAAGGTTATCGTCCTAAGGCGAAAGCAGCTGCTGTTCAATTGGTCCAAGAACCGGATTTCTATGGAGTGGTTAGCCAAGATCATCATACAGCAGGTGTAGTTACTCCTACAGCCTCTATAGCTGGTCGAGGTAAAATTGGTATGGCTTTAAAGGTTTCTAACTTTTGTTGGTTCTGATACATGTATTATTGATTATAGTGCCTCCGATCATATGACTTATGACAAATCATATTTTACTGAATTGTCTTCCCCACCAGTGTCCTATGTAACCAATGCCAATGGTGAGGCCTTTCCTGTGTTAAGGTCAGGGTTAGTTCGTATTACTCCCACCTTAGAACTTCATAATGTGTTATATGTGTCTGACTTGTCTCACCATTTGATATTTGTTCCCCAGTTGAATACTGAGTCTAAATGCTCCGTAACCTTTTATCCTATGTATGTGATTTTTCAGGATCTTCTCACCAGAGAGATAATCGGTCTGGGGTATCTGAGGGGCAGGTTGTTCCATCTGGATCAGACATACGCAGGAGAGAAACCCGGAGCACAGTCCCGCGCCACTTTAACTTTGAGTTCTGATAAGCTAAGTGAAATTTGGTTGTGGCATCACCGTTTAGGGCATCCTTCTTTTAGTCTTATGAGAAAAACCATGCCTAATTTGTTTATTGGTGTGGATGAGTCTATTTTACATTGTGAAACATGTGTTTTGGCCAAGAGTCATCGTGCTACTTATTCTCCTAGTATTTCTAATAAAAGTGTTGCTCCTTTTGAGTTGATTCATTCTGATGTTTGGGGGTCATCTAGAGAACCCACTGTGTCGGGTATGAGATACTTTGTGTTGATTATTGATGATTGTATGAGATTGTCATGGGTTGCTCTTCTAAAAACCAAAGATGAAGTCTTTCCAGCTTTTCAAACTTTTCGTACTCTTGTTCAAACACAATACCATAGCACCATTAAAGTCCTTCATTCTGACAATGGGGGGAGGGGATATGTTAATCATGTTTTCCAAGAGTTTTTTACAACCTATGGGATTGTTCACCAAACTACATGTCCACAAACACCAGAACAAAATGGAGTGTCTGAAAGGAAAAACCGTCATTTACTTGATATGGCTCGTGCCCTTCTCTTTAGTGCTCATATGCCTAAGTATCTTTGGGGCGATGTTGTACATGCTTCCTCTCATCTTATCAATCGTCTTCCATTTAGCGTTCTTCAAGGAAAAATTTCATTTGAGGTTCTTGCATCTCATGTTTCCTTACCTTCATTTCATAATCTTCCAGCTCGTGTCTTTGGTTGTGTTGCCTTTGTCCATGTTCCTAAAAACCAGAGGTCTAAGTTGGATGCCCGGGCACTTAAGTGTGTGTTTGTTGGCTACGGAGGGTATCAGAAGGGGTACAAGTGCTATCATCCACCTACCAGGAAGTACTATGTCACTATGGATGTTACCTTCTTTGAGGACATGAGTTATTTTTCCTCTTTAGATACAGCTCTTCAGGGGGAGAATTCATTTTTTGAAGAATTGTATCATGGAGAGGGGGAGGAATCAGAAGGAGGAGAAGAAGAAGTCACACAGGCAGGAGGTATTTTGACGGATCCAGTTAAGACCATCAGCTCGCCACCTCTTGCAGCAGTAGCTCTAAACATCACTAGTTTCTATGGCTGAAAATGAAGTTGAAGACACAACTGCCCCTCCTGCCATCGCTTCTACCCCTGACCCACAGCTTCCTAGTACTGAAGATCACTCATTTGAGGTATATCCACCCACTAGTACTAGTAGTAGTGAGTCTAATGTTGAGCAATATGTGTTACCAAATAGGACAACTCAGGGTCAATCAGCCAAAAGATATGAACCTACTCTTACTGCCAAATCAAAATACCCAGTAGCCAATTATATGTCCACTAGGAGGTTGTCTAAGTCATATGAATCATTTGTGAATCAAATATCTGCTGTGTCAGTACCTAACAAAGTGCAGGATGCGTTGGGGGATCCAAAGTGGAGGAAGGCAATGGAGGAAGAGATGGAGGCATTGCAGAAGAACAATACTTGGCAACTTGTAGCTCCACCACAAGGCAAGAAGGCTATAGGTTGTCATTGGGTGTTTACTGTGAAGCATAATGCAGATGGATCAGTGAGTCGGTACAAAGCACGCCGTGTAGCAAAGGGGTTTACTCAGATGTATGGTATAGACTATGATGAAACATTTTCCCCTGTTGCCAATATGAACACTATTCGGGTTCTGCTCTCATTTGCTGCTAGTTTAAATTGGCCACTCTGACAGTTTGATGTCAAATATGCATTTCTTCATGGAGAGTTAGCCGAGGAAGTGTACATGAGTCTTCCACCTGGGTATGTAGTTGTTTCTCCTGGTGATTTTGTCTGCAGATTAAGAAAATCTATGTATGGTCTCAAACAGTCACCTCGTGCTTGGTTTGGAAGATTTTCACAATTCATGCGGAAGGTTGGTTACAGACAGAGTAACTCAGACCATACCTTGTTCCTCGAGCATCAACAAGGGAATGTAACAGCTCTAATTATTTATGTGGATGATATGGTAATTACTGGCAATGATATTGTTGAGATGGATAAACTACAGAGACAGCTAGCCTCTGAGTTTGAGATGAAGGACTTGGGTGAACTTAAGTACTTCTTAGGGATTGAGGTAGCCAGGGGGAGAGAAGGAATCTATCTGTGCCAGAGGAAGTACATTCTTGACTTGTTGACAGAGACATGTTTGTTAGATTGCAGACCGGTTGATACTCCTATTAAGCAGAACCATTATTTAGCTGAGTGTCCAGATCAGGTACCTACTAATCGAGCTCGCTATCAGAGGTTAGTTGAGCGCTTGATTTATTTAGCTCATACTAGACCGGATGTTGCATATGTAGTAAGTGTGGTGAGTCAGTTCATGCATAATCCGAGTGAGAGTCACATGGATGCTGTTATGTGGATTTTGAAATACTTAAAGTCAGCTCCAGGAAGGGGAGTACTATTTTCTAAACACAACAATATTCTTGCGGTTTGTGGCTTCACAGATGCAAATTGGGCTGGAAATATTACAGACAGGAGGTCGGCATCTGGTTACTTTACCTTTGTGAGAGGTAATTTGGTTACATGGAAGAGTAAGAAACAGAAAGTTGTGGCACGTTCTAGTGTTGAGGCTGAGTATAGAGGTATGACTCACGGAGTGTGTGAGTTGTTGTGGCTAAGAAATCTGTTACGTGATCTGGGTTTCAAACTCAAAATTACCAAGCAGTTGTATTGCGACAACAAGGCGACTATTGACATATCACAGAATCCAGTACAACATGATCGTACTAAGCATGTGGAGGTTGATCGTCACTTTATAAAGGAGAAGCTAGATGCCAAAATTATTAACTTTCCTTTTGTTCCGACTGAAGAGCAACTTGCAGATATACTTACCAAAGGAGTTTCCAGGAAGGTGTTTTATGAATCACTAAGCAAGTTGGGCATGGTTGATATGTATGCGCTAACTTGAGGGGGAGTGTTAGCATGAGTCGTGGCTTAACGTCAGGAATAGAATATATTGTAATTATTGCGTAGTTAGTACTTACCTGTTGTATTCCTATAATCTTCTTTATATACTTCCACTATGAGATGAATTAAATATCAGAAAATTCATTCTCTATATCTTGTCTTATTTGACTTTCTGATCCAAATCTGCTCCAGGCAGTGGCGGTGCGAGCGACGATGGTGAGCTGGGCAGTGCGTGCTGTGAGCCTACGCTAGGTGGTTAAGGCTGGATTTGATTTGAGCCACTACCGTAAATCGCTACTAAGAAATGAAAATTCCAAGAAAATTTGGATTGGATCAAAATAATGATGTTTATAAACGGTCAAGAACAAAAAGGGTGCGGCTATTGTCATTTCTTCACCCTACATAAGTAAATATTCCAATACTACCTTGTAATTAAGAAATTTTATAAAATAAAAAATAAAACTAAAAAAAAGCGTTTGCAATGTTGTACTAGGCCACGTACTGCACCTCCCGTTGTGTCGCCTAGATTGCTGCCTCGCCTTGAATGTACAACTCACCGAGACTTATTTTTTTTTCTTTGGCTCCATAAATCCATCAAACCAATTTTCAATGAGCTATTAATTTGATGGAATTCCTTGCCACCACGATTTTCTCTGTCTTTCAATCTCAGGTACCTTGATCTTGTTCCTTGTTCTTTATTAGTTCGAAACTTTTTGTGCATCTTGATTAACTCCAACCATATTAACAAAGTGCATCTGCTCTCTGATGAACCCACTAACAATATTAGAAGGAAGATTGGAGAGAGAGAAAGAGAGAGAGAGAGAGAGAGAGAGGAGAGGAGGATAGTAGACCATTAATTGTTGCAAATCAATTGGTGCATGAATTGTACTGGGTTATATCTTATTGTTTATTTATATTTTTTGTTCTTCCTGTTAAATTCGTTTTTTATTTTTATTATTTATTATTTAAGGGTAATATTGGAAATTTTGGTGATAAAAATCAAATGTAGGGTGAACAAAGAATATAGTAGGGTGGTATTAGCCGCCTCCGAACAAAAATTATTCAATGCTTTGACGATGTAAAATTTGAAGCAGTACAAATCCTCACAATTCTGCTCAAAATTCCACTATTTTATATGTATAACAGAAACAATGATAAATTTTACAAAGCATGTTTAAAAATAATTATATAAAACGTAAATAAAATTCACAAAGCATGCTCAAAATTTCACAATTATATAAAACATAAATAGTAATAAAATTTACGAAGTGTGGAATTAAAATAAAGCTGCAATTTATTTTTAGAAGCCGTGACCACTTACCCAATTTTAGTCTAACAATTGCTCACTTGCTCCACTAAGAGATTTTTAATCTCATTTACCCAATCTAATATTTGATGACAGTTTTGCCCCCATACTCTCTCTTTCTATCTCTCTCGACTCCCCTCAGCACTCTCACCATGAATCCAATCCTTCTCCTTCTCCTCTTCTTCCTTCAGACCACCCTCTCTTACGCCACCACAGGCTACCCTTCCATTCTAGGCACCACCCCCGTCGACAGCTCCTCCGGCGCCACCGCCACCAACCTGATCCCCCCCTCACCGCGAAGTCCACAGAAACGGTCGAATCTTCGACATCAACCACCGCTATAGCAGAAACCAGCTATAGGGACTCATTCACCCCCGATCTCCTCCCTGACATGCCGACGTTTGACTCCGTCGACTACGTCGGCCAGTTCCTCTGGCTTTGAGATGAAGCTCCCCACCCACACGGGGACCCACATTGACGCCCCCGGCCAAGTCTTCGATCACTACTTCGATGCCAACTTCGACGTCGATTCTCTCGACTTGGATGTCCGCCATCAGAGACGATCTCAACCACTCCTGCACCGGCCTCACAATCAGAGCACTGCATCTAGACTCCGATCCCCTTACACAATCTCCTCAACCAGTCCTGCACCGACCTCACACTCCAGAGGGTGCCCAAAGCAATTTCTGGGTGCCCATAGCTATATTTTTTTAAATTTTTTTTTTTTTTTTGAGTTCCAAGAATGGGGAAGGAAAAAAAAAGTGAACTTATACAATTGAACATATAAATTGATCAATTGTGTCTGTGTATTCATTTTGGTTTTGGGAGTTTATGCATTTCACTTGAGGGCAATAATAATATTATTGGGGGGCAATAATAATATTACTAAGGGGCAATAAAATGTTTATTAGGGCAATAATAAGATTATTTATTTGGATAAACCTACTAAAACATTCAAAATTAAAAACATATTCATTTTTCACTAATTATTGATCCCAAATGAACTTGTTACTGGGGGGCAATAATATGATTATTGGGGGGTAATAAAATCAGATGCAGGAATCCGGTCACCAGTTCGGCAGTCGAATTTGGGATTTCGGTGACTGGTTGTCTGATTCCGATCACTGGACGCCGGACTCCGGTCACCGGTTGCCAAAGCACAGCAAGGTGGAGGATGACTTCTCTCTCTAAGTGAGAAAGAAGGAGAGGGCAAAAAAGTCCCAAAAAATAAATCAAAAGAATAAAAAAAGAATTAATTGGGTATTAGGGAAATAATCTCTTAGAGTGTTTTGGATAAATGAGGTTAAAAAACTGTTAGTGGAGCAAGTGGGTTAATTAACCCTAAAATTGGGTAAATGATCATTTCCCCTTATTTTTAGGGAATGCAACATGACAGCTGATGCTCTTGCCAAAAGAGTACTAAGTATTAGAGATGGCAATGGGGCGGGTTGGGGATGGGGATCACAATACCATCCCCATCCCCGGGGTCATTTTCTACCCCCATCCCCGCCCCAATCCCCAATAAAAATATATTGGGGATTCCCCGTCCCCATCCCCATTGGGGACTAAACCTCCAAACCCGCCCCAAATCCCCAATAAGAATTTAATAAATAAAATAATTTTTTTCTCATATTACCTTTTTTAAAATCAAAATCTACAACAAATAAATTTAAAATATGATTAAATTCATAAATCATAATTCAGTGAGTGCAAAAGTCAAAACACTATTAAAGTAAAAATGTAGCCATTAAAGTAAAGTAGTAAATGTATATATTTGTGATTTATATTATAAAAAATAAATTAAAATATATATATATATATAAATATAATATCATTGGGGCGGGTTTGGGGATGGGGATCACAACACCATCCCCGCCCCATCCCCAATCTTAGATAGCGGGGATTGGAGATCCCCATCCCCATTCCCCATTTGTCCCCAAATTCTCCCCCCATTAGGGGCGGGTATCCAATGGAGCTCCGTCCCACTGGGGATTTTTGACTTCTCTCTCTAAGTGAGAAAGAAGGAGAGGGCAAAAAAGTCCCAAAAATAAATCAAAAGAATAAAAAAAGAATTAATTGGGTATTAGGGAAATAATCCCTTAGAGTGTTTTGGATAAATGAGGTTAAAAAACTGTTAGTGGAGCAAGTGGGTTAATTAACCCTAAAATTGGGTAAATGATCATTTCCCCTTATTTTTAGGGAATGCAACATGACAGCTGATGCTCTTGCCAAAAGGAGTACTGAGCATGCTCTTGGTCTCATCATCTTTGAGGATCCTCCTACTGATGCTGTGAATGCTTTCTTGCATGACTTAGCTGGTATTTCTAGACCTAGAGGAACTGGGATTTCTGCTGCTCCTTAGTTAGCTTTTCTTTTCTTTCGTTTTTGGGCCTCTGTGGACTCCTTTTGTAACAAAAATAAAATAAAATAAAGCTGCAATTTTTTAGAAAATCTTACTTGTTAAGACGCTTTGAAAAAAAGGCTTGCTTTGGTAAGATGTGTCGGCGATCCTAACTAGTGTGCTAGGCGTGCGACATTGGTGGGTTGGAGCATGCGCTATGCAGGCACTGTGCAAGGCTACGAGGGAAGATGCTAGGGCTAGCGAGGCTAACGGCAGAATTTTTTTTATAAGGATTATGGCTTTTTGAAGCTAGGACTAACTAGAGGCTCATGCTGATAACGTGTTATAGAGAAAAGGTGTTGGAGAGAATGTTAAGATGCATTTCATTCATAATAGGTGCCTTTATATTTAGAGGATTACATAGATGATATGCTTAGAGTACAAATATGGAGTCCTATTACATTGTAACTAAGATACCAATAAGATATCTATGAGAATATGTTAACCCTATTACACCCATGTTAAACAATTTCGTTTGGAACACTAGAACTCTTAACTCCTGCAACAAATCTCATTTGTTCCATTTAATAGATTATGTGATATATTTTATTTTTGTCCAATAGTAATTTAATTTATCATTAAAAATAAATTCAGTTTTTGGGCATTTTAAAGCATGAAATCCTCCTACCTGCACATATTGTAGTAATATGATTGTAATGATGTTGGGTAGATTTTCGTTTATTGAAAAGACTTCTAGGGAGCTCACGAATGACTTCTATCGAGACTTGTGTCTGATTTAATTTTGGAAATATTCTTGGGGTTATTTGATCATATGGTTGTTTGAAAGTGTTTTGCAGAGACCTTCCTATCACCTCATGCTCACACTTGGTGCAATCTTACAAAGATCATTCTACACTCAGCAATTGCCTTCTTTAGTGAGAGCTTTCACTTTATTCACTAGTACAAAAATTGAATCAGACGAGGCAAAAAAACTGTCGTCTAATACGGAGCTGATTGTTGTATATCTCACTACCGTATGATGAAACATGATTTAGAGAACTGTCGTCTGAAGAACTCGACATCCATGTTGACAGCATGTCGATAGCATGTTGACATCATTAACTGTTGTGTGAACGTTACTCAGACAACGGGTAACTTAAGAACCCGTTGTGTGATTATGATTCAGAAGTAGTTTTTTTTTATTTTTATTTTTATTTTTTTTATAACCGTTGTGTGACTGTTATTCACACAACTATAACATAGATAGTATCTGTGATTTGTATTACTCTCATACAACAGTTTTTATTATATGGATGTTGTGAACATTGTGTACGTACAATAGAAATTTAAAGATATGTTTGATTTTACACGACATGCCGAACTGCATGCATTATGGTGTAACGCTTTGGACAATAATGAAATCAAAAATCACCAAATGAACAATAATTACCAATATATATCTAATATTGTTATAATCCACATAATTGTATCGAAATGGATTAGACAATAATGCAAAAAAGGAGCACTATACTCCTCCGATCCAACACCAAAAAGATGGAGCACATCTATACTACTCCACTAGCAAAATAAGTGAAGAAATGTACTTTAAATTGTCACTTCGGAGCACAAAAACACATTTCTAGCTATTTCACTTCATAACTTCTAGGGCATGAGCAACTACATACTTTACAGCTTGAGGATGTTCTTCACCACATAACTTGCGAGCTCATTACACACTTCATCAATTTCCACTTGACCATAAACATGGTTGGCTCTCCTAGCCCATTAATAGTTTGAAAATAACAATGAAAGAAATGCCATTTGATAAACTAAAACAAAACTATTTTGAAAAACTAACAGCAAACATCCAAATTAAGATGTTTCAGTTACCTTATCTGCAAATGACAAGTTTGTATCATGGATGATATCCCTCATATATCTCATCACAAAATAGTCGCACTGTTTGTCATTTGGCTGTGATGGAATACCCTAAAAAATAGACAGCACGCACCATCAAGGGATATCCATATGAGAAAACATGGAAAAAATCAAAGAAGCTGAGAGAAAACTCACCGGCCCAGAAGATTGAAGAACAGAAAAAATTGAATGAGACCCAAATGAGGAAACTGAGGGACTTGAACAATCTAGAAGAGAGTGGCGATGAAGAATCACAAATAAAGCACAAAATAGACGAGTTAATGGTACGAAAAGAGAACCCTAGGCCCGTAAAATCCAAATCCGAAAAGAAATTCGTATAAAAACCCCAACTTCTAGTTGATGTACTCGTTGCCGCCGTAGTAGCGGTTTCCTGGCATGCTTTCAAATTGACGGAGAGGATGACAGCCGCTTGGATTATGGTCGGTGATGGCCTTGAGGAGATGGTGAGGGAGAACATCCTCTTCCATGATGCCTTCCGCTTCAACATTTTCCTCTTGAGATTGAAAATTGAAACCCTAGAAAATTGGGGATTTTGAATTCAGCAGAGTTAATGGGCGAGTGAGGTGCAAGCGAAGAGCGAGGGTTTGGGAGAGTGAGGTTTTGGCTTTAGGTTTTGTCGAGAGAGTGACGAGCTATCGAGAGTGAGGATTCTGGTTTGGGAGAGGATCCTCTCCTGAGCTAAGTACTCACCTAAGCTACCTGAGCTTTTAACAAGATGGTGACAAGTGGATATTTACATCTAATGGCTGAGCTTTTCTCTTTCTTTTTTTTCCTCTCTCCACCGTTCTTCTCTCTTACACTCTGTCTCGCATCTAATTCCAGAAAACAATACATCTATGTAGAAGAAGCTGGGCCTTGATCTTCGATGTACGGCATACAAGGGTGATGTCAAAAGAGGAAAAAACCCATCACCTCGAGAAATTTATCTTTCTCAAATCAAATCAAAGAGGGAAACCATCATAGAGAAAGCAAAGAGAATTGTCATTAGAGAGAGAAGTGATTCAATTTGTTGATTGGAGAAACCGATTCAATTTGTTGATCTGATGGGTCTCTAATTCAAAAGAGAAACTGATTCAATTTGTTGATTTGAGAAAGCAGCAACCGTTGATATTCAAATGATGATATTTTCTTCACATGAGAAAAAAAAAACCTGGGTTTAGGTTGGATAGTTCTGAAATTAGTACTATATATTAGTCACTATCACCTTCTATCTAAACCTCAATTCAATTCTTATTACCCATCTTTTTTCCATCTTCTCCAGTCTTCGTTCCCATCCTGACCTCAAATCTTTCTTTTTTTCTTCTGTTATTTTGTTTTGTTATCAAGTGTATCTATTCATTGAAGCTAAAAGAAGTTGTCCATGACTGTAAACTGTATTCTCTCCAGTCTTGGATTTGAAAGGAAATGCACGTGTAGAAAGGGGAGAGAGAGAGAGAGAGAGAGATAGAGGTAAAGAGCAGATGAGATTTATTTTTTATTTTTTATGAAGAGCAGATGAGATTATGAGAGAGATTGTTTTCGGTCTTCAAAGAACATAAGAGACTATGAGAGAGAAGGTGCTGACTACTGAGGTTCTCAATTCGAGAGAAAAAGTTAAAAATAGGGGTGAGATCAGAAAGAATGAAATAATGAAGCTTTTGTACACCATTGGATCCAATTACATCCACGTGTCACCATCTCGTTAAAAGCTCAGGTAGCTCAGGTGAGCTCAGGAGAGGATGCTCTCCCTTCTGGTTTTAGGTCTGTGTCGAGAGAGAGTTTTGGCTTTGGGTCCTGTCTTATTATTTTTGTTATTTTTTTGCTCAAGTGTTAGGGTTTCAAGCCTGGCCCTACCAATTGGGACAAGCCCGGTCAATTTAGATAAGTACTCACACAACAAAATTTTATAAAATTGTGGTCTGAAACTCTGAATGCAGCCATTTGAATTTGGAGTTTGTCTCCTATCAATTTGACTTCCCTCGTTGGGGAGTTAGAGAAAAATGGTAGTGGGAAATCTCCCTCATTTCTGTCAAACATATTAATCAGACCACAGTTTTATTATTTCTCACAGTATGTTCAATACATGTTGGGGAAAATTTGGTGTTTCATATGGGGTTTGGCACCACTAACATGGTGGGAAACCTGGCATTCAATTTTTTTTTCAGCATCACACAACAATTTTTATCTTAAACGTCTTATGAACTAACTTCTAAGTCCCTATCAGACAACGGCTCTTATAAAAACGACGTCTGAAAAAAAAAATTCAATCACACGACAGATAATTGTATACCGTTGTCTGATTCAATTTATGTAGTAGTGATTTGTGCAGAGTTTTTTGGAAGTGATTTTTGATAGCAGCATAATTATGTAACAATATTATGGTTAATTCTCATATTTACTTTGTTGGTTTATCTTATTTTCCATTCAATTTAGTAGTTTTCTTGTTTATTAGGTTTTCCAAAGCAATTAAAGAATGATATTGAGCAAAAGAAAGAAGATATGTGCAATTTTTGGAGAATCTTGAATTCTTGATAAAGCAAGGAAGGCTAAGGCATAAGAGCTGCATTGGAGATAATGGATGAACAGCAGTTAATCACTTTCCAAGCACTTATTGGATAGGATGATGACAACTAAACCTAAACCAACCAGAATATTCATAAGGAAGATTTCCCTTAAAGCCAAGGAGTTAGAGAACCCAAAAGGAATGAAGGAAAGTGCTAGAAATATTATAAAAACTCTCTTGGGACATTGGAGTCAATCATCATCTCACATATGAAGAAGCACAAGAACTCAAGAAGAAGAAGAGCCGTAATAGACCGTCTGGACGTTCGATCACATGCTAGAAGAGAACGATTGCCGACATTAATTTTTCCTATTTTCCAATTATTGTTATCTTATGCGCGAAGTTCTTTGCTTTCTTGTTTAAGACTTGTGTAACTAAAATTCCTGTAGTTAAGGGGTAGTTGAAGCCCCTAGACAAGATCCATAATATGCTTTGATCGACATTCAATTTGTTTTCCAATTAATAAAGATGAGGTTTAGACGTTTACCGATTTCTCATCGATAGATGCTATGTTTGTATGCTTTGGAGGTGTACTTAGTATGTATGCTAAGGTTCTAATACTTTGATTGTTTGATGCCTGAGTCGATAGTTAGATTCCTAGCTCAAACTATCTAGAGCAATAATCGTTAGTTTTCACTAGCGAGTAAACAAAACCCTAGATTAAACAAGACGCTTAGGTTGTTGTGATGTCTAGTGATGTCTCAAACTCTTTTGGACAATGATCTCTTCTTGTCAAATCTAATAAGCATGCATTTAGGTTGCATGTTAGAGAATAGCCTAGGTGTAAAGCACTTCTTGCCTAGTACCAAGTAAGAAAGAGTAATAGGTAGTGTCGGTGGGGGGGGGGGGGGGGGGGGGGGGGGGGGGTTACTTCTTCCTTAGATACTTTCATCATCTTGATCTCATCCATATCAAAATATGTTTTCTGTTTTTTACTTTCTATTCTCTGTTTTAATGATTTTTTTAGCATAGTAAATGACATCCAAAAATCACCAAATTTTGTATGCTGAACACTCTGTTTGTCTAGTACACCTCTATAAATTTTACATTTCTATGAGTTGTTTTGATTGGGATTTTAATTTATTTTTCGACTGCTGTTCAGTAGGAGCAGTAGTCACTTTTTGTGACTTTTGTTTAAGCTTTTAGTTTAGATTAATCCTCTGCGGGAGTTCCTTACTTCCTACACTACGATTGAAATATTTGCAGAAAAATAAGGAAAATCAATAGTTTTTAATTTAGCTATCAATTTTACAAATAGGTCATTAGAATTCTAATTCTTTGTTGACTTCCATGAGAATTGTTGCAATACTCTTTATATGCTCAATTTTGTCAATCATCCGATTTTTCTTAACAAAGAACGATGGATTATCTATATATAGGTCAAATATGCAATTGATGTTTGAGGATGTTGATAAGTCTGAATATGATCATTTATTCATCGTAAGGGTGTTAGAGTATATGATCCGTGGTAGAAAGACATCTCATCATTGCACGTATACTCTTAACCAATGGCATCTACCACATGATAAAGGCAATAAGCACACCACTAGAGATTGGATCCAAAAACCATTTAAGGCAAGTCATAATCTGAACAGTTAAATGGTAGTGTACGCAAATGATAAAATGTCTTTTGTGAGGGTGAGGTTTTGCGGAAATAGAAACATTTATAACTTTCTGAAATGTCCGAGGGACACTCTCAAAGGTGAACTAACATTTTTTTATTTTTTATTGTTGCATGAGGCTGCTAATATTTGTGGACACCATATCAACCAAAACACATGGTAAACGTCTGCTACCCCTGAATGATTGAACTTAATTTTGAAGGAGTTACATTATGTAAAGAATGAATAGTTTTGTTCTATGAAACTATTATGCTTTATATATAATAGAATTTTATAAAAATGTGTGAGCATCTCTTATAATTCTTGAAACAACATCACAATTAAGTTAAACTTTAACTCTATATTCTTCTCAAATCTAAAGCTCTTTAAAAAATAAATAAATAAATTCTTATTTCAGTCTTATTTTCCTTTTTTCTCAAGAATGATATTAAATGCATTAAAATTACTTGACTTTGATATTCGTCTTGGTAATATCTTTTTAATTGGTATTTCACATCTCTTTTTGTAAGCTTGTTAATAACTTCATTTGCATTTTAACCTAAATTCCCCTGGAATGCAAAACGTAGGAAATGACATTTTTGTGAGATAGGCCTGAATTTTGGACAGCCCAACTCCGTTTTAATTAATGGATGAAATTGCATTTTTACGCCATTGCATCATTTTCAATTCCCACAAGTTCCCAATTTTTTTTCCTATAAAAGTAGACATCATCTCCTTGCTCTCTTACCTTGCTTTGTAGATTTTTATCTCTCCACTCCAGTTATTATTGCTTATTACTTCGCCACTTCAAGCATGAGTAAGAACAACAATGGTGGCATGGTGACAATGGTGGCAATTGCGATGATGGCAACGACAAGTAGGGCGTTCCTCAACAACAACCATGTCCACAGCCAAAACAAGGATGTCATGGGAAAGAATAACAACGGTGGTGTGGTGACAATGGTGGCAACGACAACCAGGGCGTTCCTCAACAACAACCATGCCCACAGCCAAAACAAGGATGTCATGAGAAAGAAACTGCACATACAGGGCCAATCAATCAAAACTCCGACGGTAATAATCCACTAGTTCAGTCTGAGGAGGAGGGGAAATTCCCAGGGATATGTGACACTTTAGTGCGTGGTGGCTGCTCTGATCTCTAAGTAGTGTTTCAGGATCCCTAAGTGTGGTGTTTGTATTTCTCTGTGTTTGTTTGCATTGTTATTTAGTTGTGTGTTTCTGGTTCTAGTATGTTCTGTAATTTTTTGTGTTAATTATGTTTGTTTGTTTAAATGCAATATCGTAATGTTTTGTATAATCAAGAGGATCTTTTTAGTTATAGTTCATGTTCTTCTTCTAAAAAAAATAATGTTGTAATGTTTTTTTTTGGAGAAAAAGACAAGCCAGGAAAAGATGCAGGGGCAAAATCAACCAAATAAGAATTTTAAGTGATTTTGTAAATATTGATTTTTCACCTAAAGAAAATGGTGATCCAAAATTAAAAGATGATTATACACGGAAGGTCAAAAAGTTAGTAGGAGATGATGAATCAAATTAGGAGCTGAGATATTTCTATGAGATTATTTTTTAAGACAGTCAAGTTGGATTTTTTTTTTTGGCTAATTGAATATTATCCAACACTTATGAGTGTCTCAGAGTGATACTAATTCCCTTAAGATGTTTGGTTGACACTTCAATCACATATGCACTGGGAAATAAAGTATAAGAACTTTGTGTTAGATGTGTTTCTCTATTCTATTTGTGATATTTCTAGAACGTGATTAATATTGGTAGACATAATGGTGATCAGGACTTGGTTGAGATTTTCAATAATAATAATTCAGTAAACGATGACAAAACTTTTACTCTTAATTGTGTGTCTTTTGATAATTGTAGAAGTTGGGGTTCATATGGTTGTGATAACAAAAGAAACTTGCAAATAGATCTTGTGGACTTGGAATTCAGCAATAGATTTCCACTGGTGTTGGTTCATTTTTACTTCTTTTTATTTAGTGAGCTTTGCGACAAAGATTTTTTTTATGTTTCTTAGCTAACCGAAGTCCTCTAATTGCGGAGAATGAGAATTTGTCGGAGTATTATCGTATTTATGCTTTTGAAGGTTTACCTTCCATCCTTGAACTGATTATTCATGATTCATGTCTTGCTCATCCCTTCTGCACAATTTGTGAATTCCAGTTGGGTGGATGATGAAAAAGGAATGTGGAATATGGAAATGTGAATCAACACATTTCTTAGTTTGTTGTATGAGTTATACTTGAATGATGTAAATGACCATTATACCTATTAATTTCTTAAGGACACCAGTTGTAGATCACTTAAGCCACATTCTTCATATGGACATTTCATACGGTTAGTGTCTTATAAATAATATTGCAAACTCTATCTGAATTGGTAAGAGATATAGAATGACTAATAGGATCAGAGATGATTACCATCGGACGGTGAACAACAATCAGCAAAGATTCAACCCATTTCCAAAAAGACATCAAGAATTTGACTTTGACCCCACCATTCCTCCAAACCCACCAAGACCACAAACAACCCCCATTCCACCACCACCGGAGCAATCCACTAACCCACTTTGAAACACTGCCATCAGTCAAAATCAGAAAATTCAAGTCACTTCGAATCCCCAAGCCCAGCCTCCGAGCAACCCTATCCAAATCATTAGAGGTAGAGAAATGATCTCTGACCAGAGATAAGAGAAAAATCAGATCTCTAAGAACTTCACCAAAGAACACGAGCAACCCTATCCATTGGAGAATTGGATCGCGAAACCACAGCCGCTCCCAAATATGATCCTAGAAGAAGAAGAACGCAACCAACTTTTGCAACCAAACTACATAAGCATCGACTGGAGAAACAAACTAACTCGTCTGACCGTACCCAAGTCAAGCTGGAAGCCAACGTCGGTGTATAGGCACCGTGGGACAAGTAAAGAAACCAAATTGTTAACTGCCAAACGCTAGTTCCTGTTTTTGCGGAGCTCTCGAATAAACCAAAACACCTAAAATTGATTAAAATTAAGAGGTCTTGACCAAAAGCACCAAAATAAGCTAAGATTACCCCACTACCCCAGCAACAAATATTTGTTCCCAACTCCACAATTTAACAGAAAATGACCATTTTGACCGTAACTTAATTAAGAAATTACAACATGCCACTCTTTATCTATCTCCTCCTTCCAGATCTCTCTCTCTCTCTCTCTCTCTCTCTCTCTCTCTCTCATCTCCGATCTCCATATCCGGTGCAACGATGGCGACGACGCCCTCGGTCGACCTTGCCGCCCGTTTCTCTACAGCCAGCTTTGAAGTCATCAACGCTCAATTCTCTCCGGTCACCAGTTTGACTCGATTTTGTTTCCAGTCCCTCTTTATCTCTCTCCTCCTTCCAGTTCCGATTTCTTTTTTCCTCTCTCTCTCCGGCGAGAATCTGAGGAGCATCCCCAATTGACTCAACTTTAGTTCATCAACTGTCGAGCAGCTAGTTTTTCGGTCAGGTTCCAGCGAGCTTTTGCGCTGGACCACAACCTCTTGGAAGGAATGCTGCCGTCGGCGATAACCAATTTCGCAGCCCCGGTGCATTTCAGCGTCGAAAGGAATATGCTCGGACGGTGTATGGGTGCCCAAATCATTTTTTTTTTTTTTGCAAAATGGGTGCCCAAATCTATTGAAGGGACATCTTTTTTTTTTTTTTTTAAGTAATCAGACAGAAGAGCAAAGAAAAGTTTTGAATGTCTATTAGGGGCAATAGACATTTTTAAATTGATATAATCTCTTTTTTTTTTCTTTAATCAAAGTTTTATTTGTCTAATTTTAAAAATATATTAGTTTCCATTACGGGAACCGAAAGTTCTATTAGGGGGCAATAAGCGTCTATTGGGGGGCAATAACCGGTGAGGTTTTCAAAAAAGTATGGTGGGCGGCGGCCGGTGACCGGAATCCTGCGAAAGTTGGCCGGAATCCTGCTACAGATGACGGAACTCCAGCGAAATCTCCTATGGTTTCTCTCTCTCTCTCTCTCTCTCTCTCTCTCTCTAAGTAATAAAAAGGTGAGAGTAAAATGGTATTAAAAAAGTTAAAAAAAAAAATTTAATGGGGTATTAGGGAAGACCTCTTTAAAGTGTTTTGGGTAAGAGAGAATTAAAAAAACTTAAGAGTAAAACCCACCATTAGGGTTAAAACTTTTCTCCACGGGACAAAATGATACCCAATTTTCAAAAGTGATCAAAATGATACCTAAATTTTTAAAAGTGATCAAAATGATACCTAAATTTTTAAAAACAAATCAACTTGATAACCAACTTTCAAAAGTGATCAAAATGATACCTAAAGTTTTAAAAACAAATCAATTTGATACATCGGTTTAATTTTTTGTAACTTTTGTTAAAATTAATCATGTGTGGTGCAATATTTTGTGGGGTTATAATAATATTTTACACAAAAAACTATTTTCAATTATTTTTTATTTTACTTTGTTAATTCTCTTCTTCTTGTTCTATCTCTGCCTCTCTCTGTCTCTTCCCATTTTTCTTTGTTTCTTTAGAAGTTGGGAAATATCCGAACTTTATTTGTTTCTACGATCGATGGTAGAATTGAAATTGTTGGAATTTTTTTTTTTAATTCTATAGAAGAAGATTGGGTTATAGATGATTGATGGCCCTCTGACCACAAATCACTTCAATTTTTGTGCTTGATTTTGCATTTGATTTAACAAAGAAAAATGGCTAAATACTGACTACTACGTAGTTTGGGTCCAAAATTAATTCAGTCCCTAAACTTCTAATTTCATCAAGAACACCCCTGCACTTGAAATTTTGATCTAATAGGTCCAATTTGTTAGTCTTTCGACAATTGAGTAATTTAACTTGTTGACGTGGCTCATATATGGCCTATGTTTTATGATGTGGTGTTAAGGTGGCATGCATAGTCAATTTTGGAGTGAGTCTCACTATTAGAAATCTATCAAATAAATAGTTTTTCAACAAATAATCCAACTGTAACTTGAACCAATAACAGAATATTAATGAATTAGACCTATTAGATCAAAATTGAAAGTACAGAGGTGTTTTTTATGAAATTAGAAGTCCAGAGACTGAATTGATTTTGGACCTAAACCACAAAGTAGTAACCAATATTTAGCCCTAAAAAAAATAAACTGAGGTATCAAATTGATTTGTTTTCAAAACTTTAGGTATCATTTTGATCACTTTTGAAAGTTGGGTATCAAGTTGATTTGTTTTTAAAAATTTAGGTATCATTTTGATCACTTTTAAAAATTTAAGTATCATTTTGATCACTTTTGAAAGTTGGGTATTATTTTGTCCGGTGGAGAAAAGTTTTGACCCTAGTGGTGGGTTTTACTCAAAACTTAATGATGTAAGTGGGAAAAAAATATCTAGAAATAGAGTAAATTAACAAAAATCCTAAAATTAAAAGTATTGAAGCTTGAGTAAATTGGCGTGTAAAGGTAAGGGAGGTATATAGATTTATCCTAATTTATATTATAAATTCATAATTATCTTTTTTCTCTTTAATTTTTTACTTTTGAAATAGAGACAATTTTTCTTTAATTTAAAATATTTTTTCTCAATAAAAGAAAATTTATAAAAAGAAAAAGAATATTCCAAAAGAGAAGCTTTCAAATAAATATTTTTGAATTTGCCAATTTTTTTTAATTCACTAGGGAAAAAAAGAAGAAGAAAAAAAAGTTTAAGACCAAGAAAATCTAAAAGGGGAAAGGGAGTACGGTCGTACACAGTTCGGATCCAGATTTACACAACGACGTCATTTTGTCCCCAAAAAGAGGGCACCGGATCTATCCCCGCTTCCTGCGTCGGTCTTCTTCGTTTCCCTCCTTCCTTCATCACACTCTCGTCCTCCCCTACTCATCTCCATCCTATACCTCCAATCAATTAGGGTTTAATAGCTACGAAATGTCCTCTGCAAAACCCTAGCCTATTATCCCTTTTCAAATTTCTGCTACTATACTCTTATCAACGCACATGGCCGGTGCTAACAGCAACGCCGACGAGGCACCAGCCGGCGGTGGGGCCCAGCCGGCTCAGGCTGCGGCTGCTGCGGCGGGGGGAGGTTTGGAATCGGCTCCGGCGCCGACGCCGTTACTGAACTCGAACGCGCCGCCGCCGTTCCTGAGCAAGACGTACGACATGGTGGACGACCCGGCGACGGACCAGATTGTGTCGTGGAGCGCCACCAACAACAGCTTCGTGGTTTGGAACCCGCCGGAGTTCGCCAGGGACCTTTTGCCCAAGTACTTCAAGCACAATAACTTCTCCAGTTTCGTCAGGCAGTTGAACACTTATGTATGTGTTTTCATTCCCTCCCTCTCTCTCTCTCTCTCTCTCTCTCTCTCTCTCTCTCTATCTTACTTAGCTCCTCAACGTTTATGCCTTTTCTTTTGGTGATTGATTTTGTCAATGATTTTAGTCTATCTTTTGCAATCTGGTATATGATTTACTCGAATGCAATCCAGATAAGTGTATGAGGATGCCGAAAAGAAACCAAGATTGTATGGATGATGGGAGAACCCTGAGAAAAGAGAAGAGAAATTAGTATGTCAGTGGTAATTTTGTTTGAGTGTGAATCCTGAAATCCTTTTCGATATCATCTCCAAGTAGGTTGTTAAGAGATTTCGGGCAAATAGGCTTGAAGTGCGAAGTGTTAGATCTGTTTTTTTACCAAGCACTTGGATTGAGAGTTGATAGTGAGTGGGGTTGGAGTTTTATTCTTGCGGTCTAATGCCATGGAAAGTATGTCAGGGTTGAAAATTTGATCTCTCTTCTTCCTTCATTGTCTCAGCAACCAGATCGTGCAGAAGTGGGGATAAAAGGGAAAGAAATTGAGTGCCAGAATGCAAGGTTAATGATAAATTAGATTTTTTTTTTTGTAATATTGACACCAAATAGTCAAAAATATGAGTTGATATATGTAGAGCAGAGGGATATGTTTCTCTATGTGAGAGGGCTGTTGAAATCCCAATTCCTTTCTTGGTTTCCTTGAAATGCTATTGTCTCTCTTTGATCAAGTGTTTCCTGATGATTTTGGATAGTTATGTTCTGATCACGCATTGAGGTTACTGGATTTAGTCCATTGCATGTTTCCTTGAAATGCTATTGTCTCTCTTTGATTAAATGTTTCCTGATGATTTTGGATAGTTGTGTTCTGAGCACGCATTGAGGTTACTGGATTTAGTCCATTGCATGTTTCCTTTATTTATATAGTTATTTCACTCTCACCATACTAAGGGGTCTTTGATGTTGGAAAGGTCAACATTTTAATAGATAAACTACCAGATGTTTATCTGACTTTATTTATTTTTTTTAATTTTTTTTTTGGAAGGGCTTATCTGGCTTTATCAAATTGAAGGAAATTTTGTGGCTTGTCATGATCGTTGTGCTATCATTACCACTTGTTTGAAATCTGGATGGCTGGATGAGGTTTTTCAGCAACTTAATCTGACCTTTTGGATACTGGGTTTTCTTACAATCTGCACAGCATATCACTTCAACGTTTCAAACAAGCATATGATTCAGATCAAATAAATCATTACTCTATATCTTTGTTGATTCTGTAAATAACTTAACATGCAGTTTTGTCAAAACTTTAGTTATTTGCATGTGTGTGTGCGCGCGCGCGGGCGACTACTGTATTGGATTGCTACCACAAATGAGTGGGTTTGTAAGTACCTGTATTGTTTATGCCATGCTATTAAGGCTAAAAATATGGATGCCAGTAGAAAATATCAGTAGTTTGCATTTACAGAATTGCAAATATTTCTTACTAAAGCAACCTATTTCCAGATTATGTAGTATTCTGGATGGTTGTGAACAATTTTGATCAGTTCTTTGGCTGTGGAGCATCTATGTTATCTAAAGATTCTGTGTCTTTTGACTACTTGTTCTTGGACCTAGGAACACTATCAAGTATGCTATTACTCTATGTAAGTGGGGATGAAATGTACAGCGGTACTGCTAGGACTTTATCTAATATAGTTATTCAGGGATACAGTCATGCTCACCTAAACGGTATCAGTTCATCCATGTGGGTACTCGTACTGCAAGGTCTAGTTACTTCCTAAACATCTGTCAACACTATACTTATATTGATCCTTGTTTTGGTTAAAAAATTGCTAAGCTGTTGGAACTTGTATGCCGTTGATGGTTATTCTGTTTCATGCTAGAAATTTATGCCTTAAATGTGGTACATAATGTATTGGATCTCTGTTAGTGTCACGGGGCAATATATGTCATGTTATTGTGGAAATACCTGTAAACCAGTAGTTCAGGTTTAGGGAAATGTTGCTTGAAATATAATTATGGATAGAAATATAATTATGCATAGAAATATCGGTTAAAGTTATTTGAACTAATGCAAGTTTAGAAATATCTTCTTTGAAACATGGAAATTTTGAATGATTGTAAATACTAAACCAATCACTAATGCATTAATTAGAGCCTTAGAGGTATACTTTCTGAAATAATGAATACATGGTATTTGCAAGACATGTAATGTAATCTATGGAGGGTATGCTACTGACCCATATAGCATTTGTGAAAATGCAAGTTAAAAGGTTTAGTTTTGCATTACAGAACTTATGAATCTTGTTACTGGGAGTTTGATGCTGTCTGATACCTTGTTCTGTTTTCTCCATAGGATTTATGGCTTTTGGAAAATGATTGGATTTGTTTTCTTATTTTTTATGACTACTTTGTGCTTGACAAGGATGATGTTCATGTGCATATTGAATGGGGAGTGCACTTGTTAAGTACTGTCAATAGTGTGAGATAGAGACTACTGTGGATGTAAGCACACTTTTGGTGCCTGAGATGTTGAGGGTGTCCATGTGGTTAGTTAGGGGTGCTGTGCTCATATTTCATATAGAAAGTATGAATGTCGTAAGTTACGGCCTTTTTTTTCCCCCTCATGTCTTTCTTTGGTTTTTGCTTCTAGGCAGACTAGACGGTTGGATTAGGACTGAGCTTTGGCTAGGCCCTACCTGAAGGATAGCTCTGTTTATATCTTAACTGGATGTAGTCGTCACATAGTTTACCTGATCTCATTTCATTTGTGTTACTGGTCTCAATTTCAAATGTTTTTATTAAAATTTAAATATGTACTTTTGGTTACTGCAAAAGCTTGGTGATCTCCTTAATCATCTCTGAGTGAAATTGGGAAGTGATGCAACATCTTGTTTTCCTAAGAATATTGATGGAAAGGTGGTTTGCAAATGGAGGGACTCAAGTTGAATGATAATCCCTGTAGTTCAGTGGTGAGCTTAGGCTCCTGCAGTTTTCTTAATATATGTGTGTGTGCACACGCGAGCGTGCTTTTTGTTTTTCTTTAATAATAAACAGAAGCTATATTGGTCAAATTTTGTTGTGTTCTCAAGAGTGTTGATATTACTTTTTTTTACCCCTTCATGAATGCTTGCCTGTCTGTTCATCGTTATATTTGTTGTTTGCTTTCATTTTTTTCTTAATCGTGCAGTTCTCTTTGCCTTTTGTTATGGTGATTTAACCCTTTATTAATTTTGGGGCTAACAGGGATTTAGGAAAGTTGATCCTGACCGCTGGGAATTTGCAAATGAGGGCTTTTTGAGGGGTCAAAAACATCTTCTAAAGAGTATCAACCGGCGAAAACCTGCCCATGGTCATGGTCATCAACAGCCACAGCAGCCATCACATGGACAGAGTTCAGTAGCTGCATGTGTAGAGGTTGGGAAGTTTGGTCTCGAGGAAGAGGTTGAGAGGCTTAAAAGGGACAAGAATGTGCTTATGCAGGAACTTATCAGGTTGAGGCAGCAGCAACAGTCTACTGATAATCAGCTGCAAACAATGGTCCAACGTCTTCAAGGTATGGAGCAGCGGCAGCAACAGATGATGTCATTCCTTGCAAAGGCTGTGCAGAGTCCCGGTTTCTTGAATCAGTTTGTACAGCAGCAAAATGATAGCAATAGGCGCATAACTGAAGCCAATAAGAAAAGGAGACTCAGGGAGGAAGGAATTGCTGAAAACGAGCGTTCTGATACTCCTGATGGACAGATTGTTAAGTATCAGCCTCCGATGAATGAAGCGGCAAAGGCAATGCTCAGGCAGATGATGAAAACAAATACTTCTTCCCAGCTGGATTCTTTTAGCAACAATCTTGAGAATTTTTTGATTGGTGAGGGTTCATCATCATCCAGTGCAGTAGACAGTGGTAGCTCTTCAAGCCATGTCTCGGGAGCTACACTTCAAGAGGTCCCGCCTACTTCAGGGCGTGGACCATTACCTGCAATTTCAGAAATAGAATCTTCTCTTAAGGCTACAACCTCTGGAGAAGTTATGAGAGATCCATTGTCAGATATTAATGTCCTCATTGGAGCGCAAGAGGCACCAGCACTTCCTATTTCTCAGGCAGATGTAATCCCTGAGGTTTCTCAGGTACAAGGTATGGCACATGGAGGTTTAATTGATATTCCTGAAGGAAACACAAAACCTGAGGCAGATGTTGGATTTATTCAAGATATGGCACCTGAAGCCGGTGATGGATTTATCGACTCCACGGCATTTGATTTTATGTCCCTAGATGTTGATAGTTTTCCCCCTGATGCTGACATTGACGTATTGCTTGACAATTCCAACTTGTGGGATTTTCTTGAACAAAGTCCTGTGCCAGATGAAATGGATTCGACCTCTGCAGAAGGCATGCCTGTGGGAAATGAAATGCAGCCGACAGAGAATGGGTGGGATAAAACCCAGCATATGGATAAGCTTACCGAGCAAATGGGAAATCTTAAATCAAATACTAAAGGGGTTTGATCATGTTTACTAATGTACATTAGCTACAAACATCGTTCGAGGTAAACCCCCCCCCCCAAACTCATACTAAGTAGATCATATCAATCACCTGGTCCCTCTTATATGGCCATTGGAAAAGCAGCTATGACTTCTGTATCAGTTCATCCTGGCATTATTTTGCACATATGGGACACAAGTTTTTGTTGTCATTACCCCTTTAGTCTCTTTAGTCATTGTGGTAGTCAGTGTTGAATGAACGCAGCGGACATAGTTGTCTTAGGGGCAAAAACTTCTGATCTTTGATCTTAGTTGTACAGGTTGATGTCCTGCTCTAGGTAGAGTGGGACACATCCTTTGTTTCAAAGGAATTGCTCCTAAGGGAGGCTGGTTTCTTATTAAGTTCATGATTGTTCCTTCACAGACTTTGGTTGCACTAACATCCATGCTATCACATCCTTGCAGAAATGATAATGCTACTCTGTGCATCTGGAAATTAATTTTATTGTTTTGCAAAGTATTCTTATATGCGCTTACAACTTGTATGTTTTAGATTTTATACTATGAGAATCCAGATTGTTTTTTTTTTAAAATATATTTTTGATAAAATGAGAATTTAACCGAAAAGGAAAAGCTCTATAGAATAATTTCTGATCCAGTGATATTGCAAACATGGCTTCTTTGTCCCTTTTGTTTTTGCATCAGCAAAAGTAGAAAAGAAACCATGCTCTTTTGATACAGGTAGTTTATGGACAGTCTGTTTGTTGAATATGCATACGAGTAATCCTACCTTTTGTATACGGATAAAGAATCGGAGTTTTGAAGTATTTGATACACCATATGGGCATATCTGTGTATTGAAGTATCTACCATCATGGTCCTTGCAAAATGGTTGATTCGTTCTAGTGACCATTGGGTACGTAGTTCTCTCACTCCAACTCTAATTAGGCGCAAATTTAATTAACACACGGCTCCGCCTTCCATATCGGATTCTGATCCTAAAACCCCGATATTCAGAGATCCTGGCAGTGTATTCTTTTGCTGTTGTTGTTGGGATCTTTGCCTTATCTTGCCACTCGCAACTAATTCATTTCAATCAATTATTTGCTCTAATTATTAGCTAATTGCATCCATGGTACTTAGCCATCACTTATTCATTGTTTTCGATCATATCCAGAATGTTAATATAGGGCTAGAGTAGTTCATCGGACAGTCAAAAAATCACGACTAAGATGATCACAATTTCTATTCCGAATCATAAACTTTTGGATGCGCTCTGTTTGGTAATTGTTTTTGCTCATCTCAATCCTAACCATGTATTACAAATACAAGAGTAAACTCAAACAGATCCTAACAAGAAAATGGATAGGTAATCAACAAGAAAGCATACGTGTCGAGATAAGTAGTATTCACCTCAAAAGGTTAAAACGATCAACATTTTTACAGCACCGACTTTCCACACAAAATTCACCTGCCCGTTAATTTGGGGATACACACATCCACCTGTCAGCCCCTACTATGAGTTAGAACCAACTGGTTATGTATTAATTTTTTTAAGAATTTAAGTATTTATTTTTTTCACAGATTAAGTAGAGCATAGGATCAAAAGAGAAACAACAGATCTTGATAAGGAAGAGTAGTTAGTGTGTAAATGACATTAGTGAGAGAGAGAAGGCATCAGCAAGGACTAAGGCTCTCTCCACCGCCACCACCAGTGACTGCAACAGCTGACTTCACCCACCGGAGCTTTTTTCCGGCACTGTCCCCAGCCTCCAGTCCTGACTCTCCAGCCATTATTGAAAGCCTCTCCGATCTCGAGAAAGTTGAGGTTCTTGGCCACGGGGATGGCGGCACTGTCTATAAAGTACGTCACAAGAAAAGCTCATGCATTTACGCCTTGAAAGTTCTGCGGTTCGACAACAATGCCGCCACCGGTATCTTGCAACAGGTGGCGCGTGAGGCGGAGATCCTGAAACTGGTTGACTCACCCTACGTTATAAGATGTCATGGGGTTTTTGACAGTGGGGCGTTCATGAGTCCGGATCATAGTAATAATGAGGGTGGAGGAGATTTGTGTTTTGTAATGGAGTACATGGAAGGAGGCTCACTGCACGATGTACTGCGAGCACGTCAGAGATTACCCGAGCAGCTAATCTCTCGCGTGGCAAAATGTGTCCTCCAAGGACTGCGCTATCTACATGCCATGCAGATAGTGCATAGGGACATAAAGCCTTCAAACCTCCTCATAAACGGTAGAGGGGAGATAAAGATTGCAGATTTTGGGGTCAGTCACATGGTTGCGGGTGCCCATGAGGCATGTGACTTGCACATGGGTACGTACGCTTACATGAGCCCGGAGAGATTTGATCCAGAGAGGTGGGGCGGCCGCAATGCAGATGGTTTTGCTGGAGATGTGTGGTCACTTGGATTGGTGGTGTTGCAATGCTACGTTGGCAGGTTTCCGCTAATTGGACCGGGGCAGAAACCTGACTGGCCGACGTTGATGTGTGTGATTTGCTTTGGAGATCAGAGGCTGGAGATGCCGGAAACGGCCTCGCCAGAGTTCCGGAGTTTCATTTGGAGGTGTCTTGAGAAGGATTGGAGGAAGAGAGCAAAAGTTGATGAGCTTCTTGACCACCCTTTTGTGAATAAAACTTGTTGCGCTTCTACCGATCAAGAGCTCGTTAATTTTGTTTTCCCTGTGGATTGAGTTCCTTCTTAATTTCGTTTTTTTTTTTTTTCCTTTTACACAGTTACACTCACGCGCTTTAGGTTTTTCTTCTTTTCCAAACTTTTGAACCATTTTGCCTGGCTTTTGGTCTTTGGTTGAAGATACATACTATGCGGATCTTGATTAATTTATATGGTATTATGATGAAATTGAGAACAAGGCAGTGGTACTTGAACTTTGATTAGGGTATAGGATAATTGTTTATTACCATATTAATTATATGAGAAACTGAGAACGTTTTGATGCTGAACTAGCTAAATGTAGATTTTTGTTCTTTTCTTTAAACGAATTTTTATTTTTTAATTTATATTTTTTGAAAGAAAAAAAAAAGTAGGTAAAGGGCTCCCTGCCTTAACTTGAAATTTTGTTGAGTGAACCAAGAAAGATACAAAAAAGAATAGGGGATTAAGTCAAAACCAAACCCGAAACAAATTACAACCTCAACTAACAAAAATAACAAATGTACATGAAATCAACGGATAATAATTTGCTATTGCTATTATCTAAAACTTAGATGAAATCAACATACAAGAACTTCATATAGGTAGAATAATGATAAGTGAATCATAATTTTATATCTTACATACATCCCGTTTTATGTGATAAATAATGTGGCATAACCAAATATTTTAATGAACCAGTTTGATACTCTAGCTTCTATACCAAATGAACTATCACAATTAGATAGGATCTGAACAAAATTTATCGGGGGACCATAATATTTTAGCATTTATCCTCTTTCTCCTATTCTTTGGATGTTCTTGGTTAAAGCATGTTGTGTTGACATGAGTCATACTTACCTTATTTATGTAGATATTCTGAAATATTTCATGATATATAATATTCTGTAATATATGTAGTATTATTAGGTTTACTACTTGCCTTAGGAGTAGTACTTGTCTTATTAGGCGCAATTGTAATTTGTATATAATTTCTTCTTGTAAGGTGAATAAGTCAAAATTATCTCTTGTTTTTCGTTATATTTGATTTGGTATCAGAGTAAAGATCCGATTCTGGACTTTGACTCATTGTTCTTTGATCCTTGACCCTTGTTCTTTGTGTTTAGATTTGTTCCTTGACCTTTGATCCTTTCATCACCGTTGCCTTCTTATATTTCCAAGTACTTAATTTGTTGTTTTTCCTTCTGCTGCGTATTCACCATGGTGAAAGATCAAGACGTTTCTCCCAGGTTCTCCTCAAATCTGACTTGTAACTACTGCAAGAATCCAAGCCACATCAAAGCAAATTGTTACAGGTTGGTTGGTTTTCCAGCAGGCTACTTTGATAGGCCTCGACCTCAGGACAACAAACCCAAGGGAAAGGTTGTTGTTCATCTTATTCAAGACCAAGATTACTATGCGGTGACAAAACCAGATCACACCAACTTATTCAAGGATACCGCATCCGTAAGTCCCAGTGGTAATGGTAAGGTTGGAGTTGCTTTAAAAATTTCTAGCTCTACTGGTGGCAATACTTGGATAATTAATTCTGGAGCATCTGACCATATGACCTATGATCGTAGTTTCTTTCTTTTTCTCAATCTACCCTCTATTTCCTCTGTTGTCAATGCCAATGGTGATTCTTTTTCTGTTTTAGGAATAGGGTTTGTTCGTCACACCCCTTCTTTGACACTACACCCCTTCTTTGACACTACATGATGTTCTTTATGTCCCTGATCTCTCTCATCATCTTATATCTGTGCCTCAGCTTAATACTCAATCTAGGTGTTCTGTAACATTTTTTTCTGTTGTATGTGATTTTTCAGGACCTTCCTCACAAGGGAAATAATCGGCAGGGGTTATCTAAGGGGTCGACTATTTCATCTAGATTGCATGTTCGCCGGAATGAAGCCAGAGAAGGCAATCCAAGCAGCTTTGATTTCGACTGGGGTTACTAATCAAGTTGAAGAATTATGGCTATGGCATCGGAGATTGGGGCATCCTTCCTTTAGTGTCATGAAGAAATCTATGCCATCTTGTTTCTGGGCATTGATGAGTCAAAGTTGCATTGTGAGTCATGTGTTTTAGCTAAAAGTCATCGTACTTGTTATCATTTGAGTAATACTAGGAGTTCTTTTGCTTTTGAGTTTATTCATTCTGATGTATGGGAACCTTCCCGTGAGTTAACCTTGTCTGGAAAACATTGGTTTATTTTGTTTATTGATGATTATACCCTTCTTCCTTGGGTCGCCTTATTGAAACACAAATATGAAGTCTTCTCTGCTCTCCAAGAATTTTTTGCTCTTGTTCAAAATCAATTTGGAGCCAATATTAAAGGCTTTCGTTCTGATAATTTTTTTTTTGGGGGGGGGAGTTTGTCAATTCTCAGTTTCACCAATTATTTCATTCTCATGGGATCATTCATCAAACTACTTGCCCTCAAACCCCTGAACAAAATGGGGTGTCAGAAAGAAAGAATCGTCATGTTCTTGACATAGCCCGATCTCTTCCATTTAGTGCTCATATGCCTAAGTATCTTTGGGGAGATACAATTCTCACTGCTTGTCATCTCATCAATAGGCTACCTTCCTCTGTTCTCAATGGTCAAACCCCATATGTTGCCCTTTCAAATCATGTGTTTGTCCCTTCGTTTTCTAATCTCCCTGCTCGTGTCTTTTGGTGTGTTGTGTTCGTCCATGTTCCTAAGAATCAAAGGTCCAAACTTAATGCCAGGGCATTAAAGTGTGTTTTTGTGGGCTATGGTGTTAATTAGAAGGGCTACAAGTGTTTTCATCCTCCTACACAGAAAGTTTTTGTTACCATAGACGTCACCTTTTAGGAGGATGCATGTTATTTTTCTGCCATCAATCCTTCACTCAAGGGGAGAAACACACTTTTTTGGAAGAGAGGTCTTGTGGGATTAAAATTCAGCCCATTGAAGCCACTCCTACATAAATAAAAAAGGCAATTACCGAACAGAGTATTGCGAGTTCTGAAACAGAACAGGCAATTGCTGAATCGTTTACCCTTCACCATGCAACTGCCTAATAGAGCATTGCGAGTTCCGAAATAGAAAAGGTAATTACTGAATCCTCCACCCTTCGCCATGCAACTGCCGAATAGAGCATTGCAAGTTTCGAAACAGAAAAGGCAATTGCTGAATCGTCTACCCTTTGCCATGCAGCCGAACAGAGCATTGCGAGTTCCGAAACAGAAGAGACAATTGCCGAATCATCTACCTTCCAAGAAGGCCAAGCTCCTCCACTCCTCTTAGATACAGATAACCCTTGTCAACCAATCCCTGAGGAGCGTCCCAATCTTGAGGTTAGTGGTGTTTCTTCTAACTCTGATATTGGTGATAGTGTGTATGTTTTGCCTCCTAGGTCCACCCGTGGTAAACCACCTCGTCATGATGAACCAAGTTTAGATGTTAAGTCTAAGTATGCCATAGCTAACTTTGTATCTACCCACCGATTATCCAAATCCCATGCTTCTTTTGTTAATCAAATATTCTTTGTATGTGTTCCCAGTAAAGTGCAGGATGCTCTCAAGGATCCCAAATGGTCTCAAGCAATGAATGAAGAGATGGAGGCATTGGAGAAGAATAATACTTGGGAGTTGGTGCCACCTCCACAAGGAAAGAGAGTTGTTGGATGTAGATGGGTGTACACTATCAAACACAATGCAGATGGTTAAGTGAACAGGTATAAAGCAAGACTTGTTACAAAGGGATATACTCAAACATATGGCGTGAATTATGAGGAGATCTTTGCTCCAGTAGCAAAGATTAATACTGTTCGAGTGTTGATGTCTCTAGCAGCTAATCTAGATTGGCCTTTGCAACAGTTTGATGTGAAGAATGCCTTTTTACATGGAGAGCTATCTGAAGAAGTCTATATGGATCTACCACCAGGATATGAGGCAATCACAGAAGGTAGATTTGTGTGTAAGTTAAATAAGTCCTTGTATGGGCTCAAACAATCACCACGAGCTTGGTTTGGAAGATTCTCTTAAGCTATGCGTCGTTTTGGGACAAGTAGAGCAACTCTGACCATACATTGTTTCTGAAACGCTGTGAAGGTAAATTAACTGCCTTGATTATTTATGTTGATGACATGATAATTACTGGTGATAATTCAGAGGAGGTTGAAAGATTAAAAGATTTGCTTGCATCAGAGTTTGAGATGAAAGATCTTGGTTCTCTTAAATATTTTTTGGGGATTGAGGTCGCCAGGGGGAGTTCAGGAATTTTCTTATGCCAGAGAAAATATGTGCTTGATTTGTTGACAAAGACAGGAATGCTAGGATGTAGACCTGCTCAACTCCTATTGAGCAGAATCGTAAACCAGCTGAGTACCTTAATCAAACTCCTACAGAGAAGGCTCGCTATCAGAGGTTAGTTGGCAGATTAATCTGTCTCTCACATACTCGGCTAGACATTGCATATGCAGTTAGTGTTGTGAGTCAATTCATGCATAATCCAAGTGAAACTCATATGGAAACTGTGATCTGTATTCTGAGGTATTTAAAGTCTACACCTGGAAAAGGCTTGATGTTTTCAAAGCATAATCATCTGGATATTAGTGGTTATACAGATGCAGACTACGCAGGTTGTGTTACGGATAGAAAATCTACTTCTGGTTACTTCACTTTTGTAGGTGGTAATCTTGTTACTTGGAGAAGTATGAATCAAAAGGTTGTGGCTAGGTCAAGTGCTGAAGCAGAGTATAGAGGTATGGCTCATGGAGTTTGTGAATTACTTTGATTGAGAAATTTACTTCGTGATTTGGGATTTAAACCCAAACGAGCCATGGATTAATTTGTATTGTGATAATAAGGCAGCGGTGGATATTGCTCACAACCCAGTTCAACATGACAGAACTAAGCATGTTGAGGTTGCATGACAGACATTTCATTAAAGAGAAGTTCAATACTAAGCTTATCTTCTTTCCTTTTGTCCACTCAGAAGAACAATTAGCTAATGTTCTCACAAAGGCAGTATCGAGTAAGGCATTTCATGACTCACTTGACAAGTTGGGCATTCGTGATCTGTATGCGCCAACTTGAGGGGGAGTGTTGTCGTGAGTCATACTTACCTTATTTATGTAGATATTCTGTAATATTCTATAATATGTAATATTCTGTAATATCTGTAGTATTATTAGGCTTACTACTTGCCTTAGGAGTAGTACTGTTCAGTCAAAATTATCTCTTGTTTTTCGTTATATTTGATTTGTTGCTGATGGAGCAGCAAAAAATGAATTAATGCAAGAAATTCAGAAAGAGATTTAGAAGAGAAAAGAAATAAGGGTTGAAGAGGAGAGAAATAGAAAGGACGAAGAAGCCATTGATGCCACTTAAATTAAAATGAACGGGACAAGAGGAAGATCCTAGAAGAGACAGGTAATTCTTTTTTATTGGTTATTATGCACTTCCATGCATAATTACATGGTTAATTGTTGTAAAGTGAAACCCACTTGATT
Source organism: Rosa lucieae (assembly GCA_024704745.1). Classification (NCBI taxonomy): domain Eukaryota; kingdom Viridiplantae; phylum Streptophyta; class Magnoliopsida; order Rosales; family Rosaceae; genus Rosa; species Rosa lucieae. Next base: position 25,666,547 of record CM045498.1, read on the forward strand.
GCTTTTCTTGTGAGATTGGAACTTCAGTTTTGGTGATTTGTTCTGTCCATGGTAGACATGAAGACAAGAAAAAGAAAATAAAGACAGATTTATTATTCGGATCAACAAGTCAAATAATTTCATGTGTTATTAAAAAGCAGCAGAATAAGGAAGACGAAAATGGAAAGAAGAGTAAATAAAGGGGAGTGAAATTTGCACGAGAGTTTCTATTGAGACCTCCAAATTTGCTCATCTGACCTCTGTACTCTCTACACCTCCTTCTTGCTTTTAAATAGCCAATGTTTGCTCACTAGACTCCTTCCTAAAATAACCTATAGTTATTGTTATATTTATATACAAACAATAAAATACTCATATACCTACCTAATTCACTCACTACACCTCCATTTATTATTTTTTTCTTTGCATGCAAACACAAAAAGTTACCCAAACAAAATTTCTAGAATTTTCGTTCATGAATCAAACGGTCAGAACTCTTTCATTTAATTGAAACAAAAATATTTACAACATAATCTAAGAATTAAGCAGCACCTCAACTGAATAGTTCTAAAGTAAAATGGTTGCTCTTGAGATTTTACAATAAACTTGTAATTCTTCCTATAACCATGTACAATATTACAAGTGAAATAAAAAATTAATTCAAAACATGAATCATTCTCACAATCAATTGTAGTGTAATAAATATAGCAACTCGATCAACAAAAAAATTTATTCTAAACGTAAAGAAAGCATCCGTAATAGAAATACTAACATAATAATATTAAGTAATTCTATATAAAAAAAAAAATCATTCAAACGTAGTCTCATAAGTCTCAAGAGTTATAATTCAGAAATAGCAGTGACTCTTTCTGGATGGGGTATCTGGGTATATTGATGCAGACGATCCTTGTATCTATTTTATAATGATCTTGCTTTATCATCAGCATGGGGGTACCAGTTTGGTGGGATTGGTGGTAATGGGTATCCCGCTTGCAATGACACCTGTTAAGAAAATAAAAAATACAAATGCATCCGATTAGTTAAGATTTTTATAAATTACCAATGCATGAAGATGCAGTCATAGTACTTACTTGCACAAAGTGGTCTCCGTTAACAAAACCAATTCCAATTTCACGCAGTTCTTGGTTATGAAATCGTCCAGTAATGTGTTCTGTCAAAGGAAGGAAGGTAAGGCACTGTTTATCAGATAAGTTTATCACGTCGTCAAAGAAATACTGGCAGATCACACTGAAGGTTGTACACTATTATCTAAAAATACTTGCAGAATACATCGTCAAAGAAAGTATATATACACTTAGCGGCCTTAATTAATTAATATCATATTTGTTCGTTCTGGATCATTTACTTAGATATGGATGAAAAACTTTCATGTATATATGATGATGGTCATGCATGTTGATAATGATCATCGTGATGATAAAGATAATATTGGAGACACTACAGAACTCAATTAGGGGTATAGCAAATGCAGAAGAAGATCGAAGAAGAAGAAAAAAAAAACACCAGTATAGCAAAAGCAGAAGAAGAAGAAGAAGAAGAAGAAGAAGAAGAAGAAAAAACACCAGTATAGCAAACGCAAAAGAAGAAGAAGAAGAAGCAGAAAAAAAAAAAAAAAACACCACTATAGCAAACGCAGAAGAAGAAGAAGAAGAAAAAAACACCAGTATAGCAAACGCAGAAGAAGAAGAAGCAGGAAAAAAAAACACCAGTATAGCAAACGCAAAAGAAGAAGAAGAAGAAGAAGCAGGAAAAAAAAAACACCAGTATAGCAAATGCAGAAGAAGAAGAAGAAAAACACCAGTATAGAATGCGCAGAAGAAGAAGAAAAAACAGTATAGCAAACGCAGAAGAAGAAGAAAAAAAACACCAGCAATAACGGAAACAAAGTACCATAGCTCTGTTGAAGTCGGCCCCAATCTTTGCACTGTGCTGCTCTTGTAGTTGTCGTTCAAGATAGCTGTCCAATTTCTATTCAAACAAATCAAAACCTAGTGGGTAAATTCAATCAGTAATGAAAATTGCAGAACCCAAAAAACTAGAAAGCAAGAAGAAAGAACAACATCAGACCTTGACGGGCGGTGGAAGAACATCAAGCCTAGGTTGCAATAGCTCTTATGCACGTCAATGTTTGACGTTGTGATCAGAATGGGACCGTTATCATAGATTAGAGTAACATCACAAGTCTAGGGTTTAGTGGTTTGTATCGTGAAAACTAGGTTTTTTTTTTTTTTGAGTTGAAAGATTTGTAAAGAAAATACTAGTTAATTAAAATTATTGTCTATAATTGTCATTTTACAAGAGGATATATATGTAATTCAATAATTCAAAAGAGGTGGAGGTCAAATGAGCAAATTGGGAGGTCCCAATAGAAAAACTCAATTTGCACCCCCCCCCCCCATATTACAATCTGCACCCCTTAATTTTTTAATATTTTCTGATGCCCTCTTACATGTGTTTCCCATATTACCCTTCTTCTCCAACCATTTTTCTTCAGTCTCTCTCTCTCTCTCTCTCTCTCTCCTCTCTCTCAAAACTCTCACTCCTCACTCCCTCTCTTTATCTCTTACTCTAGTCTCCGGCGATGGACACCAAACCGAGTCGCTAAAGCTGGCCTGCGATAGAGAGATTCCTGCTCAGCTGCAGAAGACGGCCGTTGCTGAGGAGGATCGTTGACCCAAGTGCTCCTACCTGCGACCCGATTCCATCTTCACCATCCGGCCACGACACATGACAGGACCACCATCAATCGAAGCGTCTCTTCATCGTCGACCTGTTTGTGGGCTCGGATCATCCATGCACTGGCTGTAGAGAGAGAGTCGAAGGCCCGAAGTTCATGATCCTCTGACGGTTTCTGGGCAAGTTCCGGTGACTCTAGAGTCCCGCCCCCCCCGATGGCGCACCGGCATCATTCTCTTCTTCTCAACGTCGCCGTCATACTTCTGGTGGTAGTTCGTTCAATTGTCGACTATGGAGGAAGAATTGACGACGAGAGGTTTTTGGAGCTCCAGCGGTCATCATCGAATTCGGGCCACCGATGACTTGCATGTGGTATGAAAATCGATCCCCTCATCATACTCTCATGTTAGTCTACTTAGCTTTTCAATTCGATCGATTTTGACTAATTTTGGTTTTGGGTTTGCTTTGGCCCCGTCGCTGTCTTCGATGCCGGCAAGTTTCCGGCGATCTTCTGGGCTGTTCGAGGTATGAACCTTCTTCTACTCGTTGTGGTCTACACGCGAAGAAGTTGAAGATCGGTGTGTATTTTGCTATGTGGTGGGCTCTGAATGTGGTGTTCAATATTTACAATAAGGTCTTTGGTTGTGAAGATAACTATTTTGTTTGGATGCTGAGAAATCGAAGGAAAAGAAATTAAATGAAAGTTCTGGTATCAAATGAAAACAAGTTGGGAAAATTATTGGTATAATTGGTTTTCAGTTTTGATGGATGGGTGTTTTGATTGTTTCAGCCGTCGTCATCGTTCATTGTGCTTGGCAATCAGTCTGTGTCACTGTGCTTCTAATGCTTTGGCCCCCTCTCCGATTGCTGCAGAAGCTTTGGCTCTGCAACTGGTCTGTTCTCTCTTTGCAAAGCGGGTTTGAGAGGATGAGATGCAACTTTGAGTTTGTTGGAGAAGAAGGGTAATATGGGAAACAAATGTAAGAGGACATTAGAAAATATTAAAAAATTAGGAAGGAAGTGCAGATTGTAATATTGGGGGTGCAAATTTCACTCCCCTAAATAAATCATGAGTACAACAAGTAGACAAGACTTTCAGATTGCCTTGTACGTGAGGAACTGAAAATGAAACGGATCCAGATGGCTGTTTATCATCATTGTCATCTTCTTGTTTGGGGTCATTGAAGTTGGAATTAGGGACGATTGTGTCCGGGATTGATTCATCGTCTCCATTGCTTGACTGCGGACTGCTTGCTGGTCCCGCCGGGGAATCGTCTAAACTCTTTGGCAAGCCTTGTCCATGAGTAACATTTATCTTGAAGTGCTGCCCATTCAGGCACTGTTCGCCATCATAATCACCGGAAAAGAAATATGTGATGCCCTCTTTTAACAAAGGAACTGCCACCGACACATCGTGTGTGGCAGTGTTTGACGGGTTTGCTTCCGACCATTGAATTATATCCTTCTCCTCGGCGTCGTCATAATCGCACAGCTTGTACGTTGTCATGTTATAGGTTTGGACGACCGAGTGGTTCGTATCAGTATTGAAAACTGCATGGCCAGCCATAATTAATTACATACCATAGAAAAACCAAATATGCCATAAAAAAAAAAATAGTCCAAAAGGGACAAAAAGGCAAAAAGAAGAAGTTTAGACAGAATAGAAGAAAAGAATAATTGGCCTTGTAGATGAGCTGTCGACATATACCTAGGAGCTGCTTAAAGAGGATAAACGGAGAAGGCGTCGGTGGGAGTCTTTGTTTTGAGTGGCTACATGTGAAGCACACATGGCCATGCCGTTTTATGGAAACGTCCATGATTGCAACCTCGATCACCTTGTCCTATTCTTAATTCTTCCTCTTTCAGCTTAATAATTAACTAGCTTTTGCTTTTCCACTAAGATCTCTGACCCAGATAAATGGGATGAAATACATTTTAGAACAGGGTATTCAAAAGCTTCATGATTGTAATGGAGCGACTCTATTACGTACCAATTTCTAGAACGAGCAGCTACGTTAAAAGTTTGTACTAATTATTATCTACTTAGAAAGACAAGGACTTATCAGATGAAAATTCTCAGAAAATCGCAATTCAAAAGTACTAGAAACGTAATTAGTGATGAAAATGATATAGATGGAGGATAAAAGTGATGATAAAAGAGAAGAAGGAGCTTACTGAGAAAATCTCCCAAGCTGAAGTTAGTGATGATAAAAGAGAAGAAGGAGCTTACTGAGAAAATCTCCCAAGCTGAAGTTGTTGGCTGCAGCCCAGTTCTGGTAATTAAGATCAGGCTTTTGGAGGTTGTCGTACCAACCCAAGGAGTCGCCCACTGTGTGGTTCTTGTAGGCATGAACAGAATTACTGGAAACTGAAACAAGAATAAGAAAACCTGCTGAGGTGATGAGAACCTTATTTCGCGTCTCCTCCATTCTTCTTCGATCGTCCTCGGAGTTTCTGAGATGTGATTTTATTAGTACTCACTGCGGTTGCTGTGGGGAGCAGATCCATTTAGTACTTCAACTTAATTGTTATCATGCATGTGAGGAATTAATGCCACTGCCAGCTACTCAGATACTCTACGTGGCGAATATGTATTACTCAAGTCAATAGGAACCTCATGCAGTGACAATCACGGCATCAAGAAGGAGAATAATGAGACAAACAAATTAATTTGTTAATAACCTTTAAATTTAAATTCAATGTAATTGAGCATGACTGGGTACAAAATCAACTGACAATCGGGACTGACTATATGAAGTTGTCTCTCCGTAAATAATAACCTAGGTTAAAAAGATTTAATAAAATAAGAAGGGTAAAAAAAAAAAAAAAAAAATCGTATAAAATGATAAAACGGTGAAGACTCTTAATAGTTAATACTGGGCATATGGCAACAAAAACTGATTTTTATTTGATATGCTAGTATTGTAGGTGTGCTATAAGCCTATAACATCAATTCCAATTGCTTACAGGTGAAGTAAAGGGCCGCTCTCGCATGAGATGATCAGAATACCAATGACATCAATTCCTAGGATTCCAGCGAATGGTCCAACGTGATTCATCATCAAAATTCAGTATTTTTACCAAATTTGAGAAGAACGTACTAATAGTTTTTTTTTTTGTCAAGTAGAACGTACTAATAGTTGACAGGTTAATTGTAGATTCAATAATTTTTTTGAATTGAAATTTATGTGTAATTTGTTATCAACAATCTGCATTTTTGTGTGATTTCTGAAGACATATATTCTGCTTTTATAATAGAAAAAGTCAAGGGCAGGAGTTGATTTCAACTCAATCTCAATTGTGAATTGTGAATTTTAATTGTGAATGCATGTAAATTAAACAAGACTTAATTAATAGGCAAATACACTGCAAAAGATTTATTTGGGTGCGTAATTGACAAAAATCTTATATATGTAATTTTCTACAACCCATCGTGTTGCAATCGCAAACTAAAATGCTAGCTTGCTCTTACTTCAAGGATGAAAAGAAAAAGGAAATATGGTTTAGTTAGGTCACAATATAGGAAGTGAGCATTTCATTGGCCCTCCATTTACCCAATTTCCGAACCCAGCTTTAGGAAGGAAGGCAACCCTCAAATCCAAACATTGAGGGTTCGATACAAACTTTTTGATTCCCCACCAGCCGGTTGTATATGTAGCCGAAACAAACATTGTGAGGCTGAAACTCACAGCTCCATTCTCATCTCGTTGCTTATTGATCTCATCCAAAACCCATCCGTTCTTTTCCATTATATGATATTTTGATATTTTCAAGTGCACCAGTCTGTGTTCCCTATATCCCAACTCAAATGGCTCTATCGAGTACATTGCAAGAGAGTTGTCTTTGTATGAAATCGAGCCATTTATGATGTTGAAGTGAATCTTCGTGACCGAGTTGGGGTTCTCTATTTGAAGGGTCATATCCCAGTTAGCCCCGAAGGTTTTGTTTGAGATGTTAAAGTTTGAAAGGAAAAGAGAGTCGAATTGGAAACTCGGAGTTTGAGGAACCAAGGACATGGAGGTGAAAAAAGAAGGCAAGCACAAGACTGCCCAAAATGTAACCATTAGAATTAGGAGGTGGACAATTCTAACTTCAGAAATGTAACGTGCTTTCATAGTCCTCTGAACATAAGGGTTTGAATTAGGGTTATCTGAAACTGGAAGTAGGGGTGAGTTGTCTTGGCCTTCAAGAACTTTGAGATTAATTTCCATTGTAATGAGAAAGCTAAGTGGATTTCAAGGCAGGTCTTTGTGAAAAAGCGAAAGAGAGATGGATGTGAGGAAAGTTATTACAAAAATAAGAATGTTTACAAAACTTAAATAACTTTCAGAGATCGTTATAAACAAAGAAGTTTACTACGGTATTTGTCAAAATTTAGTCAAAATGAAAACGGTTATAGAATGGTCAAATAACGAAAAACTAGACTAAAAACAAACATGCAGTTGCAGAAAATGCGCAGACATCTTTTTTTAATGAACGAATAAAACAGAAAAGGGTCAATAATGGAATCATCTTTTTAATTAATGTTAAAATAGTGCTTCTTCAAAATGATCAAATGTTTTGAATACTAGTGGACAAGTTGCAAGTACTTGCTTAATTTCTTGTTGGTTTTTTCTTCACCTACATGAGTTGCATTGAGTTATATGATGTTACATCATCCTAGGACAAATTGTACACTAATATTATGCTCCCAGAATAACGTAAAATTGTAACTTATTACGTGATGTTTTCTCTTCATAAAATTGTGGTTTTACGGAGCCACACATCATTCTCGCCTAGATTCATGATTGCAATGTGGGGTATTTGTAGTCATTTGTTCCACACAATTGATTTGAGTCATGCATCAAAGAGATTAGGAATTAATAATGCACCTTTTTATTCTAACTTCATATTACTACTGGTGGTGGGTAGATGAATTAAGACAATGCTATGTGGTTCTTATATAAGGTATATTCATAAAAAATCTAAACCGAAACCATGCATCCAACCAATGATTCTACTAAATTAAAGCTATTTCTATGTGCATGTCCATGATCACATATCGATATACCAAGAAACAACTAGCACTGGTGTTGTTAATATCCATTAAATTAAGTTGAAACTCTATCTTCAATGAAACACAATATTATTAGTACTAGAGAAACATCTAAACATCATTTTTTTGTGAGCCTCGTCCATTCTCAGTAAATGATTGAGCTTTCAATTGCTGTAAAACCTCGGAGTACGCAAGGAAACAAACACAAAATGTCCACAACCTTTTGAACTTTCTTTCGTTATTTTAACTAGTCACTCAATATTCATGGATAGTCGAAGTTCTATCAATAAACGAGAAACATTTCTTTAGATCCAAAGTAAAACTAACGAAACCCGTCTGTAAGGAAACAAATATATAGTAATTTCTAAATTTCACACTTACTTTGTCTGCATTTTTGAGTGGTTCCTCTTACAAGTGACCCATCTGCTATATTAGAAAAAGTCAAGGGCCCATCATATAGCAAAGAGTTGATTTCACCTCAATCTCAATTGTGAATTTTATTTGTGAATGCTTGTAAATTAAACAAGACCTAATAGGCAAATACACTGCAAAAGATTTGTTTGAGTGCGTAATTGACAAAAATCTTATATATGTAATTTTCTACAACCCATGGTGTTGTAATCACAAACTAAAATGCTAGCTTGCTCTTACTTCAAGGATGAAAAGAAAAAGGAAATATGGTTTAGTTAGGTCACAATATAGGAAGTGAACATTTCATTGGCCCTCCATTTACCTAATTTCCGAACTCAGGTTAGGAAGGAAGGCAACCCTCAAATCCAAACACTGAGGGTTCGATACAAACTTTTTGATTCCCCACCAGCCAGTTGTATAAGTAGCTGAAACAAACATTGTGAGGCTGAAATTAACAGCTCCATTCTCATGTCGTTGCACATTGATCTCATCCGAAACCCATCCATTCTTTCTATTGTCTGATATTTTGATATCTTCAAGTGCACTAGTCTGTGCTCCCAATATCCCAACTCAAATGGCTTTATCGAGTACATTGCAAGAGAGTTGTCTTTGTACGAAATCAAGCCATTTATGATGTTGAAGTGAATCTTTGTGACCGAGTTGGGGTTCTCTATCTGAAGGGTCATATTTCAGTCAGCCCCGATGGTTGTGTTTGAGATGTTAAAGTTAGAAAGGAAAAGAGAGTTGAATTGAAAACTCAAAGTCTGAGGAACCAAGGACATGTACGTGAAAAAAAAAAAGGTAAGCACAAGACTGCCCAAAATGTAACCATTAGAATTAGGAGGTGGACAATTCTAACTTCAGAAATGTAATGTACTTTCATAGTCCTCTGAACATAAGGGTTTGAATTAGGGTTATTTGAAGCTAGAAGTTGGGGTGGGCTGTCTTGGCCTTCAAGAACTTTGAGATTAATTTCCATTGTAATGAGCAAGTTAAGTAGATTTCAAGGCAGGTCTTTGTGAAAAAGCGAAAGAAATATGGGTGTTAGGAAAGTTATTTCAAAAATGAGAATGTCTACACAACTTAAATAACTTTCAGAGATCGTTAAAAACATACAAAGAAGTTTACTACGTTATTTGTTAAAATTCAGTCAAAATGAAATGGTTATAGGTATAGTCAAAGAATGAATAACTAGACTAAAAACGAACATGCAGTTGCAGAAAATGCGTAGACATCTTTTTTCAATTAACGAATAAAACGGAAAAGGGTAAATAATGGAAACATCTTTTTAAGTAATGTTAAATAGTGCTTTTTCAAAATGATCAAATGTTTTGAATACTAGTGGACAAGTTGCAAGAACTTACTTTCGTGGCACCTCCCTTCGGGATGCCACAGAAAGCTTTATGTGACATTCGAAAGGGAGGTACCACAGCGTTCCTGTTAGTTTGTTCTTCACTCAGATGAGTTGCATTGACTTATATGATGTTACATTATCGTACAACAAACTGTATTATGCTTCCAAGATACCGTCAAATTGTAACTTATTACATGATTTTTCTCCTCATTACATAATTTACATTGTAGTTTTACGGGGCCACCCATCATTCTCGCCTTTAAGTTAGTTTTATGATAACAATGTGGGGTATTTGTATTCATTTATTCCACATGATTGTTTTGAGTCCTGCATCAAAGATTAGAAATTAATAATGGAGTTTTGTTTTCTTACTTCATATTAGTACCGGTGGTGTGTAGATGAATTATGACAATGCTATGGATTGTTTATATCAATTATATCCATAAAATCCCTAGACCGAAGACATCCATCCAAAAATTCTACTAAATTAATACTATTTCTATGTAGATATGTCCATGGTCACCATCAATTCACCCCGGGCACGCTTGAAGGTTGTGGTCGCCCTTTTAGTGCACCAGTGGCAATCTTCAATGGCAGTCGGTCATCCGATTGATGAATTTAACAGAAAAATTGATTAGGGTTAAATACTCACTAACCACCACATATATGAAACATGAACAATGACATGGATCGATTAATATCAACTAACTTTATCCAACTTTTTAATAACAGCCGAAGAAGTCGAGAAACAATACATATCATACAATTCAACTATAGACGATGGTTCAGATTTCGGGGCATAGTGGACTCCTTAAATTCTTACCCAAACGGCACAGGGAAACAAAATTCAACTACACGAACCAAAAGTATATTGTTTCATGGACAAACTTGATAAAATTGCAGATGCTGATATTGTTTCATTTACATGTCAACTCCTCAAAAACAGTGGCAAATGAAAAAGGAAAATGTGGGTTCAAGATCCTCACGGATCCTACAAAGCTATAAACAAAGAAATACAACATCTTGCATGAGGTGCTGAAAATCATCTTGGTCCCGCCAAATTCCAATTCTTTGAAATTCCCAGTCGCTTCTGGAGAAAACCTCCTGAATAAGAAAAATGAACGTCAAATGTCACATCTCACAACACATATTTGTCATTTTCTAAATGCTCTTTTGTTGGATCTCAAATATTCATATGCAATACAGTTTAGTACTTACCCGCATCTGCGTAAGTAGAAAAATTTGATAACTTCACTATCTATAAGAATAATTTATAGATAGTGACCCTTAATTCAATTGACTACTTTCTCTGCATGTAGGCGAGTATAGAAATTAGAAAACTAAGGTAGCTATAATGATGATTTCCAAATATGTCCGTTAATTCAATTTATTACTTACCCTGAGTGTGGAACAGTAGAAATTTGATAAGTTTAACAAGTTAAGCTAGCTAAAAGGATAATTTGTAGATAGTTACCCTATCAATTCAGCAAACAACCACAGACAATAAAAAATGAAAACGAACAAAGGGAACACAGAACAAACTTCTTCCCTCATTCTCTTCTCCCATCAACAGAGCCAACAGACTTGGCAATATTCATACATCTGGTGTTGCAACTGACAACAAGTGAATCTAAATGTCTGGAACTGTTAATAAAATTTGTTGCAAGACATAACAGTATACTGACACATGTTTCTCAACCAACACACTCGCGTTTCCCATGCAGTTCTCATTGATAACTGCAGAAGCATTACCTTACGCGGTTCACAGTACTGTCCCCCAGGTTCCTACTTCCAAGGTTTAGCATAGTTTTCTTCATAAATAATTGCAAGTTATGAAGATTCTTAAATTTGGCATACTAGTAGTGTTCAAATAGTCTGATTCAAACTGACCAGATTGGTTCAGATTTTGGATACCCTGTAGGTTTGATCAAGTACTTCACGTTAACCTGACCAGGTTCTGTGGTTGTGTAACCAACAAAACAATCCACTCCGACTATATGTGTGCCAAATATGCAACTCCGACATGGTGGATGGAGGTTTGAATGTGCAACTCCAAGCACCTTAATGCATTTCACAGCATTTAGGTTGCCACCAGTTTTACTTTATCATGATGTCCAAATTATTTGCTAATGGTTTAATAAATGGAGTGGAAATCGAACCCTAATTTGGCTGGGAGCAAGAAAACCTGATTCAAACTGACCAGATTGGTTCAGATTTTGGATACCCTGTAGGTTTGATCAAGTACTTCTGATGCTTTAGACATCATTGTGTACCAGCAATACCAACCCCTCCATAATTTTTACTATTTTTTGAAGAATATTGCCTAGATGGCTTTACCAGTGCTGGGATGTCCCCAGAAATTGACCATAAGAAGTCTATGAACTTGAAGCAAATGTGCTGAAAAACTACTTGAGCAACAACATTCATGGCAGGCAGTAAATGGTCCAAATACCTTAAAACTGGGCATTATTGTTTATTATTGTTTTCTTAGTAAAGACTACGGATGACACAAAACCAAAAGGCACACAGGATAAGGTAAAAGCAAACATGAAACAAGGCAATCAGCGGGCTAACCTTGTCTAGATATCAAGTTGATACGGGACCGTGGCCCTTCAAACATCCAGTTATCTTCATCAAGTGATTTAACCTCCTTATTAAGTGCAACCATGAGATTGGCCTTTAAAACTGCAATTGAGAAAGTAAACACTCATTTCACATAAGCAATATGCATTGATAGCCAAGCAACCATAAGAAAAAGGCATCCCAATACTGATTCTTGAACTCCCTGATCTAAATAAAATCTTCATAGGTAAGCGGTCAACTTGAGTTTATTTTTCCTAGAAAAGAACATATTTCATATTCTCCATGCCTAACACTAAACAAAGAATAATCCAGAAAGGCTTTTTAAGCTCCACAACTGTAGACTGACCCCTCACACACTTTTATCGATACACTAAAGACATGTCCGTAAGATACACAGTCCTCCTTTCACTTAGGAAATTCAATGATGGTGGAATGTGCCAGGAGAGACCGGACAGTGCTCTCATGAATATGGAGTGGTGAGAATTATGGCCTAGTACATATATTCTACTGATTTCTACATCATTGGCGTGTGATTGTGTCTTGTTTGCAAAAGGATATTAAATTCCCCAAATTATTTATGTTTGAGGAGAAATGGAGAAGGGATACAGAACACTCTGACGTGGTTCAAGATGTTGGGGAAACTATACTACTGTAGGTTATCAACTTAATGGAGAAAGAAGCTGAAACTTCAGCTAAGAGGGGCTTATGGAACGGAGTAAACAGAAGTTTGGCAATTCAAAGAAACAAATTGACTCTTTAATGAGTGAATTGGTTTCTCTTCATAATCAAGGATCTTATAACGAACATTCTGACAGGATGGAGGCCATTATTTATCAACTTGATGAGCATTGGACCAGGGAGGAAATTCATTGGCATCAAAGGTCCAGGGTGAGGTGGATACAGGCTGGGGATAAAAACTCAAGAGTTTTTCACATCAGTACTAGTCAGAGAAGAACGAGAAATCATGCGGAGATGATTAAAAATCGTGAGGGGTATTGAGGATAGATTAAATAAATTTAAAAAATCAAAATTCTCTCCTTTTTTTTTTTTTAGTCTAGTCTGGCTTGATGATTTAGATCATGTTGCACAGGGATATTATGATTACTTTACAAAATTAATCTCTACTCATCGCCCTAGAGACTGCAATGAGGGGTATTGGGGTGTATGGATGGGATGGTGACATCAGAAACTGTGATTTGTTGAAATCTATTACCATGGATGAAGTGAAAGAAGCTGTCTACTAATAAAACAAGCATTCTCCTCATTCCTAAAGTTGCTAGTCCTGAGGTCATTTCTCAATTTCCACCAATCAGTCTGTGCAAGTTTTCTGACAAGGTTTTCTCTAAAGTACTAGCAAACAGACTTAGACCTCTACTACCTCAGCTGATTTCATTTAATCAAGCACCTTTCGTACATGGCAGACAGATTCCAGTTAATATAGTTACTTCTTATGAGGTGCATCATTTCCTAAAGAGAAAGTCTAGTAATGACTTATGAGAATGATATGGGTGTGAAGGTGATGTGAAGAAAGCATATGATAGAATTGAATGTCACTTTCTGGAGGATGTTCTGCTGAAGAAAGTGGGTGGATTTGATCATGGTGTGGTCAAAGACTGTCACATTTCAGTTCCATTGAATGGAAGACCCAGAAAATCCTTTCAACCTACAAAAGGCATCCGACAAGGTGATCCCCTGTCACCTTTCTTGTTATTTTCGTAAGTGAAGTCTTAACATGCATGATAAATAAAGCTTATCTTGATAATCGAGTAGAATGTATGCAACTGAATTTAACCTATACCATCATCCCTTTAATACTTTTTCTGAAACTGCAACAAATTGTACAGTCCTGTTTAACATTACAAATGGGAAAGCCAAATGTCCAAAGCATTTACTGGACCCAAACTACTGTAGTCTCAAGTGTGATTTGACCCCAAACAAAACACCCAGTTGGCTTTGCTTCTCTAACTAGTACATATAAACGCTACACCAATACATCCAAGACCCAATTTTCCATTATACCACAAAATTGGAATGACTATACCAAATTGAGAAACTAGTAAACAAAAAAAAAAAAAAACAAAAAATTGAGATTAAAGCATAAAAAGGAAGAGGGTTTATGACAAACCAAGCATTGCCTCGTCTTTTCGATCTTGAATCGAAATGAGATCAGATGGGAAGTAGAAATCGTCTGTGGACAAAGCAGCAGCACCACTACCATTGCTGCCTCCATTTCTTTCTCCGGCTATCGCCGTCGTCGATATCGAAGAATGTGCCGGCGACGAACTACTCATTCCTAATTTTTGGGGAAGAAAATCCCCAAATCTGATTGTGGGTTCCTCCAAACACAAATAGGGTTTTCAACTTGGGCTCTTTTTGCTCCCAAAGTTTTGAACTTTATTGAGCTTTTATTTCCAAAGCTCGAATCTTTAAAATTACAGTTCCACCCTCGGAGAGGTGACACGTGTAAGTGGACCTTTATATATTGCTGAAGCCAACCCAGCTGAGAATTTCATGGCTTTTCTCTCAGAACAGAGTAAGAAGATCTGCATAGATAGCTATTGCTGATTCGGGTTAGTGATATATTTTCTGCAAGTTCATTTTTTTTTCTTCTATGCTTTGCAAATTCCCTTAAAACCCAGAAATTACATCTATGTTATGATTGGTTTTGATGCAAATGTCTAGTTTTGGGATTAAGGATTGTTCTATTTTCATGCGTTTTTGTGTTTATTAGAGTATTTCTCTGTTTCAGTTCCTTGGTATAATGGAAACTCAGAGGAGAACTTTTGGGTTGTGCTATTCCTTGTCAGTGGGGGTTTTCTTGGTATTCTTCTCTGGCATTGGTTCTTCTGCAGTTTCAGATGAGGTTAGTGCTCTACCTTTATGGAGTTTTGTAAATCTATAGGATATTGTTGCATTTGAGTTGTTTCCATTTTCTTGTTCTATGGTTGTAGCTGATAATTCCCTGGAAATTATGATGTCTATAAAGAGTGTATATGGCCATTAAATTTGGGTTTGCCATTCCTGTTTAGGAAGGTTCTTGATTGTTTGATATATCCCAGTTTGGTTTCTAATAGAGTTATATTGATTGTGTTGAGCTGCTCCAACGACGTTTTGGACTAAGGGGGTGAACATCTTTGATTTTTCAGTTTGGGATGCTCAGTTACAGTCATTTTGGGACTTAAATAGGTATCCATGTGTCTTTTCTTGGTAGTATGTTTGTTTTTGTAATTTTTAGGAATTTTTTCAAGCAGAGCACCCCAGTGGCATCTAATCTTCACTATCTTCTGCTCCAATCCCTTTATTTGAAATTAATGATTGTTTCTCTCGGTTGACTTACCATGTTCCGGATGCTATTAATTTGAAAATTTGAGGTTCTCTTCCCTTGGAGATTCTTTGGCTTCATCATTAAAGAATGTGCTAGAAACTGGGGAATTCTGGTTTTATAGTCGAAATCTTGCAAATGAATCTTTTTTGCTATAACTATTATGATTATCAATCAAGGGCATGTGCGTGTAGCTCACAAGCTCCTTGTTTCACTTCTGCAATCAATTATAGGAATATTAGTTTGGTCTCAGAAGCCTGCTTGATCTGAGTACTAGAAACAGCCATACCCCTGTTTGACAAATTACCTCCCCATTGTCTAGAACCACCAATTGCTATCAGGATATTAGTGTTTAGTGATATTGGATACTTATGTATGTTACTGAAACTATAATTCTGATGATCTTGTCCAGTTGCATCATCAATGATATACCTGAAACAGTAGGAATGATCACTTGCCAGATCTATGATAGTATGTTGTTACACAGTGAATTATGACTGAACATTCAAGACCATTTGACATAATCAACAGTTATGATTCACAATCTGATGATGTTGGACATGCCAGATTGTCTGAGAAGAGAAAAACTTACTGCCGAAACACATATAGAATGAGAGTATGGATTCTGACACTAACAACAATAAAGTTCACATTTTGGGATTCACAGATGTCTTGAGTAATAGTGTTTTGATTGAAATGAAGCATTAAAAATTCATCAACATTCACAATGCCCTTACCCCTACCTATTATAGATTGTAATTGTGTCCAACGAGTTTATAGAGTTATGATGTGAAATCACCTTACAAGTTTCTGGAAATGAATAAATCTTTTAACTTTTAGTAGAAATTACCTATTCTGGCTACCTAAATAGTAATTTTTTTCCTCTCTCTTTCTAATGTACTTGTTTCATTCATTAAGCAGTTGTATCCATATTGACAAAAAGTAAATACTATGATGTTTACTGACTTTCCTGTTCCCTCTTCATGTTACTTTAAAGACTCCGATCTCTTACAGATATCCTTCATTTTTCAGGTAAAAAGGTGTGATCCACACTCTAATGATAGTGACTCAAGTATTAGTTGTAGCTCCAAGAACTATGTTTTGCAGTCTTACTATGAAAAATATGAAGACCTACTAGATTCAAATTTCCAAGATTTTATAGCACAAGAACTTCCTATTGGTTTGTGTGAGGTGCTGCCACATAATCTGAGTCTTGCTTTAAGACTCTCCATTTTGCATCGCAATCTGATAGGGAATGGTTCTCATCGTCATCTTACGTCGTCCTTTAGACTTAAGATTGAACAAGAATCCATACTTGAGCTTCCTTCTCACCACTGTGAGGTCATAGTCATTGAGAGACTGCCATCTGGGGTATTTGCTGATCCATTTGAGCTTCAACATCTCCTTCAGCATGGTGGTAATTCTTTTTCATCCTAGATACTACCATAACCTGTTGTCCTGAGTATAGCCATATGGCACTGATGTTAATTTTTGGTAATTGGATTTTTTTTTTTTTCCGTTAATGCAGTGTACGGCAATATAGCTGTCTTTGGAGATACAAATTTGGAATTGCCTTCTTTTCTTTCCAATCGTTCTGCTGTAGAGGTTCACATGGATGTTGGTCATGATCTCTTGCTGGGTCCGAGTAAAGAGTCTACCATCAATTTAGAGCTTCCCTTACATGCACGATATCCAGTAAGTGAAGAACACCAATGAAATTGTAACTGTATCTGGCTTATTTGGGCTACTCGTACTTCTGAACTAGGACTTTCATTTAGCATTACACATTTATTGTCAGAATAGGAACGTGTGGCCAAGTATATTTCAAAATAAGATTATTATGAATGATAGCAAATGCATTGAGAGTAGTAAGAAGAATGTTTTCAGTATGAAGGTTGAGTTTGATTAATAAACATGTGCAGATCTAACAATAGCTGTCTATATACATATGCCTCCCCGTTGTTATGGTACAATTAAAATATGAGTGGACCATCTTTTGTGCTCTGGACTATACATTGTACAATATCACCAATTTTTTGCCTGTAGAAAGCCTGCTGCATTGCCTTATTTTACTGTTCTTTTCTGGTTGCAGCCTCTAGATGAAAGTGGCTATTGGGAAGTCAAATTTGGTACACCTGATTTCTTCATGCGTTGCAGTGTTGAGGGAAAGTCACATAATCAAAGCTGTTTATATAGGATACCAGATATTGATGGTTCTGATTCAACATTTGGTACAATTGTCTGGAACATACCTTCTGGGATG
The DNA here is from genome assembly GCA_024704745.1 of Rosa lucieae. Lineage (NCBI taxonomy): Eukaryota > Viridiplantae > Streptophyta > Magnoliopsida > Rosales > Rosaceae > Rosa > Rosa lucieae. The sequence continues at coordinate 25,684,191 of CM045498.1, forward strand.
AAGGCACATGCTCGAATTGTTTCTGTCTTCACTTTTATTGCTGCCTTAATTTCAGCCATCTTGATTGCTGTAACATCCATATTTTATTCAGACAACTCCAGCAAACGTTCAAAGGAATCTTAGTTGTTGCTATACGTTTTTTTTTCTTTGAGGAAATTTTGGTGCTATACTTTGCATGCTGCTTATTTGTTTCTTTTCAGTATATATACCAAGCTCCCTATTCAATCTATTTTCAATCATACATTGCCGTTTACACTTCCTACTTGATTTCTTGATCGCAAAATTCTATTTGATTTCTACGCTTGTCATTTTGCATCAATATTAGTCAATTCAAATACAATCTTTTAATGGAATTAGATAGGGTGCCGCTTTTGCCACCCTACCATATACTTAGTTCACTCTACATACATGAAAAGAATTAGCCAAATATTCTCGTATTACCCTCGATCAAAATAATAATAATAAAATAAACGAATAAAAAACAATGAAGATCAATATTTGCACCTACACCTAGCCGGCGATCGTTGCCTCAATTGCCGCCACCGCTGTTAACACCCAAATCAGATGCCATCATTCTCTTTCACTAGTCCTTGTGTTGTTCTCTTAATATGACGGAACCCCTACAATCCATGAGAGCAATACATAAAAACCCATAACTCTTCTCCCTAGACCAACCGTTGAAGGACACAGGGAATTCAATTAGTGGTGGCATATTCCATGAGATTTTCAAGCGGTGGTGATCGATTCTCTACGGCGTATGCATCTTCATTTTTTTTTTTCAGTCTTTATTTTTTGTTTTTTGTAACTAGGGATAGCATTGGAAATTTGGGTGGCAAATTTTAGATGTATGGTGAACTGACCATATGGTAGGGTGGCAATAGCTACACCCATTAGATTTTCTTGATTATTGTATTTGTACCCTGTTAGATTTTTTATTTTTATTTTTTCATTTTCAATTCAAATATTTTTGTAAAGGTAAATATTGCAACAAGTGTAACTTTATTTGCATTACAGACTATAAGTATTGTGTCCCGACATTCTTCAACAAAATAGAGGGACTGAACATATGGACACTTGTGTTCAGAACTTTAGATGTACCAGACAAACCAATTCCTAGCGCTAAATACTACCTTCTATTCCATGAAAAAAGAATGTAAAGAGATGAAAATGTCGATCTTTGGTGTGAAAGGACATTTAGTGATAGAATTGGACGGAAGTTTATTCAATCAATGAAGGGACAATTGCAAGATTTCGAAAAGTGGGTGCAATTGAGTAAAATTGATAAGTTAATATGGCAAGTTGTCAAGTTAGAGCGGGTTTCAATTTAAAAACTTAAAACAAACGCATATATAAAAGAAGGTTTTGAGCTTCCGAGTGTACTCATATCCTTAAAGTTCAATATTTTTTGAAAAAAAATACTACTTTTTTTTTTTTAACGCTTTTTGTATAAAACACGCTTATACAGTTACGATAACGCGTATTCAACCGTGTAACACCTACGCGTCTATTCTACTCCTTATATAGCCGTTAGCTGACTTGGCTCTCTCTCCTCTCTCTCTTTCCTAAATCAATTGTGATTTACCTCTCCCTTTCTGTCTCGATCTTCTAGGGTTTCAATTCCACTCTCATTTCTTTGCCTACTTGATTAGATTCTAGGGTTTATTTCTTTTGCCTGCATTTGAAAAAAAAAAAGTTTAATATATATATATATATATTTAAATATATTTTTCATGCTTTTTGTATTAAACGCGTATACCACTGCGTAACATACAGGTGTATTCTAAAAAAATAGTCCTTATAGCCGTTTACACGTACGATTTATATTGTGACTTCGCTCTTCCTTTCTATCTCGATCTCCTAGGGTTTCAATTCCACTCTCAATTCTTTGCCTACTTGATTCGATTCTAGGGTTTATTTCTTTTGCCCGCATTTGAATTCAGGAGCGACTCGCCGAAGATGGCAACTCTGTCTCAACCAATGTTGTTTCAAGAGAAGGAAAATCTTGATCTCAGTGTAATCTTTCATTTCCTTCTTCTTTTCATGTTTCAAATTGTTCTTATCACCCTAATTTTGCCCTTGGTTTATTAAATTACTTACTTATTGTTAGAAATTTAATACATAAAGGGTAAAAAGAGAAATGCACAACTCCCTCTTACAGTTAGCAGTAAACCCACAGCCACGTTTTGAGGAAGAAAAGAAGTTACTAACTCCCACTTGAACTCAATTTCTTTTTTCCAATAACACTTTCTTCCTTTATTGTATTTAGGGCACGTTTACTTACTTGGAAGGAAAGAGAATGATTACGGGGTAAAAACATTCCTGCGTTTACTAACACAAAGGAATCGGAATGTTTCCGGGTAAAAGAATTCATGCGTTTACTAACACATGAAGGAATCAGAATGGATGTAGGTCCCACCTCCTTATCAGGAATCGATTCCTGAATACTCAGGAATTCGATTACGAAGGGGGGAGATGGGTTTAGGAATCATTCCTCCGGAATCAATACCGATTCCTTTCTTCTCCCATTCCACTTGTCTCCGATTCATGATTATTTTTCATTCCAAGTAAGTAAACGTGCCATTAATCTCTCCCGTAGGCATACTTGCTTCACTGCAACACAGGAAGATCGATGAAATTATGACATTAAAGCCGGATCAAAGGAGGTTCTATCAGGTTTAGTTTTGCCATTTTCGATTCCTCATAATTGATAATTTTTCTAATTGACAAACTTTTCGAGATACCCAAATTCATGAGGAATGGGTTTATCAACACAGGAGATACCCTACACGTTCTTTGAATCTTCATTCAAGTAAGGTAAGTCGTTCCTTTGATCTTGCGTTCCCAATTAATTTATGCGTTCCTACTGTTCTCTTTTCATTGAGGTATGCTTTTTTTTTTTGATAAAATTCATTAAGCCATTGATTGCTCCAAATCTCTGTGTGTTGTGTTTTTTTTGTTTTTTGTTTTTTTTATAACTGTTCTTACGTGTGACAGTGTCTATGGAACAGAAACACCTTTTTTTTTTTTTTTCTTTATGGGTTGTAGAAGAATTTTTCTCCTTTGCTAGGTTTTCGTGTTTAGTTGCAGCACCAAGTGCCAAAGTGGAAAACCATCAACGTTGACAATTTGTTTAGGTTTTTCTGTTGTTTTTATTCCATTGGATTGTATTTACATGTTGATTTTGGGTGTCAATTACAATTGGGTATCGCTATGAACAAGCAATCAAGCATTGAGTACATAGACAAATGAAAGGAAAAGGAAAAGGAAAATAACAAAAGAGAACACATTTTACAGTTTGCACAGAAGACCGAAACGAATTGGCTTCCAGCAATTACCACAAGGGTCTTTCTAAATGTCACGCCCCTGATTTTACACACATGAAAATCGATATATAATCCCATAATTACATATGCGTGAACGTTCAGCTATCAATACAAAATACCTAGAAACTTTTTCCCTTTTAACCCAAGTACATATTGATGCCCTGAACCCACTATGTCAATATTGACCCGCTCCACAAAGTCATATATTACAATACTTACGAATTAAATTGTCAACAACAAAATAAAACGTAAATGCTCCTCAGAGCTAACTACACAACGAAAGTCCTTATCAACGGTAAACTCACAAAAATGGCTTCCTACCATAAAGCTGCAAAGGCGCTACCTCAGCTTCACCCCCAATTATCCTGACCTGCAAGATTAACCCCTACACCATTTGAATGGTGTACCGGATTGCCACACAACAAACCCGGTAAGCTTTTGCAAGCCTATATGAGTAAACTCAAAACCACAAAGCAAAACACATTTGTTAAGTCACCTCAACCTAAACAATGATATGCACATATCCCACACCTACGGCCATCAATTCCATATCCTTCCATATCGTGTTTACGTAAGTCAACTGGTGACTAAATCCTCATGCTCAGATCCTTAATCCTAACATCCAATTACATAAATTTCAGTCAAACAAGACTTCCTCAAGCAATGTTTGATGTCATCCTAACGCCCACTACTACAGAAATTGAATCAGACGACGCTATATATGCAATTTTCCGTTGTGTGATTGAATTTTTTTTTCAGACATCGTTTTTGTAAGAGCTGTTGTCTTATAGAGACTTAGGAATTAGTTCAGTAGACGTTTAAGATAAAAACTGTTGTGTGACGCTAACAAAACTGAGCGCCAAGTTTCCCACCGCATTAGTGGCGCTAAATCCCATATAAAACCCTAAATTTTCTCCAACATGCATTGATCATACTACGAGAAAAAATATAACTGTGGTCTGATCAAATAGTTTGACAGAAAGGAGGGAGATTTCCCACCACCATGTTTCTCCAACTACCCAAAGGGGGAAGTCAAATTTATAGGAGACAATGGCCAAATTTGAAATGGCTATATTCAGACCACATTGTTATAAAATTCTGTCGTGTGAGTTCTTCTCAAATTGATAGGACTTGTCCAAATGGGCTTGAATTAAACCCTAACACTTCAAGAAAAAAGAAAAAAGAAAAAAGAAAAAAGAAAAAAGAAAAAAGAAAACAAAAAACAAAAAACAAAAAACAAAAAAACAAAAAACAAACAACAAAAAATAAAAACAAAAAACAAAAAACAAAACAAAGCCAAAACCACATGCATGTGCCTCTCTTGATACTAACAGGTCTTGGCTCTGTGAGACGCTTCGGCCTCACTTCTCCCCTTTCACTCATGTCTCACAGAGCCAAGACCTCCCTTTGCTTGTGCCTCACCGCTGTCTCAATACAAACCTAAAACCAAAACCTCTCTTTCACTCGCGTCTCATAGAACCAAGACCTCCCTTCGCTTGTGCCTCACCAAAACTAGAACCAAAACCAAATCCAATTCAAAGCTTGACGGTAGCAGATTGCCCTAAACCCAAAATCTCATCTTTCATTCCCACAATCAATACCCAATACCCAATACCCAAAATCCCATCTTATTGTTGCTGATGATTTTCTTTGCTAGTTTCACTTGGATTTGAAAATTTTGGGAAAGCTAAAGGAAATGTCGAGAAGAATTGGGGGTCCGAGAAGAATTGGTAAATGTATGATACATCTCGCAGATTAGATCGATTCTTTTGCTTATTGAATTGAAACCCTATCTCTAATCTCTATCCCTAATCCCTTTTCGTTGTTAGAGCTTGAAGAATCACAAGCGTTGGTTTGAAGAAGCTGAGTTGCGGCGCGATTACGGCATTCAATTCGAGCATTTGGGAAGATAAGGGTTCGGGTTCTTGCCTCGGGTCATTGAAAGGGGTCATTCAGGCAATCACCCTTATCTCAGATTTCAAGCAAATTACACCTGGGTCATTTTGCCTATGTGAGTGATTGATATAGAATCGTTCGGATTGGATTTTTGGGTGCTGCTAATGTTCTTTTCCATTTTTGGTTAAATTATTTTGTTGGGTATTTCTCGGAGGTATCAATATTGAGTGAATGATTGAGCTGCCTAGCTTAATATGGCTGGTTTGGTACTTTTGTTAGTGGGGCGGACGAGATTTTACCTTTGTAATGTCAATGTACGGATCTTTCTTTCTCCATCATCATGAACATTACATGGAGATTATACAGAATACGAAAGTTGCAGAGATTCTTTCTTCTTTTCAAGTTTTTTTCCTCTTATATTATATTATATACACACACACACACACACACACACACACACACACACACACACACTTCCCTATCTTTTATCTTCTCCTAGATTTTTTTCTCCTTCTCGACTTCTCGTAATAAGTAGGCAAGTGGCACACTAGTGTTGATGAGGAAGAGGAGCTTTATAAATGTTGAAGTCTTGGTCAGTGAAATCAGTGTTGTAGTTCTAATTTGTTAGTGAATATCACTTATCAAAGTTTTGCTATTCTAGCAATTAATCAATTTTCGTAAGGAAATATATGTCATTGCTCTTGTAATTCATACTTTGCTATGAATGTGTTGTGGTTTTGCTTATTCACATTTGGCTTCTTACTTCAATCTAGCTAGTGATAAATGCATATATATATATATATATATATATATAAGGATTAATTACTGGTTACTCCCTATACTTATAGGGTTTCGTCGTTTCAGTCCCTGACCTTCGAATTTCACCTAAAAAGTTCATAAACTCTCAATTTCCTTCCATTTCGTCCCTGCCGTCAAGCTCCGTCCAAATTAACCTTTAAATTGCTGGTGGCATCCATTTCACTTCAAAATGTCAATTTTACCCTCAATTACTTTTTTTTTTTTTCTTTTTTAAACTCTCTCTCTTTTTTTCCTTTTTCCTTTTTACCTATTCTTCTTCCTCCAGGCTGTCTTTCCTCCTCTGTTTATCTCCATCTTCTTCTTCTTCTAAAAACAAACCCAAACCCAAACCCAGCTCTCTCTTTCCTCCAGGGGCGGATCCAGGATTCTAAGTTCGGTGGGGCTTCGACTTCTTACCGGTCATTGCTCTCATTGAAATTACCGGTCATTGCTCTCACTGTTGTTTGCAGATATAGACCCCGGCTTCAAGGAAAATGGATCTTGTGGATTTGGAAGTGGAAATAGAAACATCAACCGGGCTGAGACCTCTAATAGCAGCTTCATATATCTGAAACATGTAAATAAGTTAGGTCCAGTACAAAATAAGCACCCAGAAACAGAGTGGGAGCAAATTTTGCACACAATATGCTCCTTCTTTTCCAAGTTATAGACACCTTGGTAGCCACGTATCTCGAACGACATTAACAGTTTCTGCATTAACCAAAACCATCACACACACACAGTTTATTCTTCAAATCAAACAGTAGCCATATAGTTTATCCTTCAAGTTACACACCTGTGGCTGCTCGTAAAGCCAGCACATATCGGTTTGTGCTTCTAGCCGCACCTGTATATGTAACCAAACAATCCAAGGTTAGTCAGCACAGTTTTGGCACCCCTGAAATCATTAGCTTACTACATTAAGAAATTTAATGGCTTAACTAAGTAAGTATACCCACCCCTTCAAGTACCGTCTCCCAACCAGCTAACTCTTCACGTCTAACACATCCAACTACTTCAACACACCCTATCTCATGCACAAAACCATAATTTGTCAAAAGATACAGTCATGAATCATACAAAGCTACAAACTGCAATTGAAGAAGAAATCAACATTGAATGGAAATCAAGTTATCAAACCCATATCTAACTACCCAATTAGTATCATTACCTTAACTTAATTAAAATCAACATCAAGTGATCAAGATCAAAAATTCAAAAGGAAATTGAACCCATTTCTAACTACCCAATCACTCAACCAGTATCATCAGCTTAATTAAAATCAAGATCAAGATCAAAAGGAAATCAAAGCCATTTGAAATTGAACCCATCAGAAACTCAGAAGAGAAGAAGAGGAGGAATGGAGAAGCCGAGGAGGAGAAGAAGACGGAGATGGAGACAGAGATAGTGAGATACCTGGAGGCGGAGCTCAGAGACCGGAGATGGGTTGCTGGTTGCAGCCTTGCAGGTTGCCGCGTTCTGTGAAATGGACTAGGGAGTGCTCTAAACAGAGTTCGAGGGTGGGGCTTGAAAGGAGAGGAGTAGTTCCAAAAAAAAAAAACAACAACCTGACCCTAAAGCTTGACTTGCCGACGATTGTCTCTCCCGAGAACTCCTGGTGCTTTCCTGCCTCAAAACCAATCCCGACCCATTCCCGCCGCGGCGGACTACTCGCGAGCTCGATCAGGTTGAGGACTACCCATCTCTAATTCTTCGCCGTCATCATCGTTCAAGATCTGATTCTCTCCAGGGATCTTATCCCCAGTCATGGACTTCACTCCCACGATTCGTATAACTCGAGCTTTACTAGGTTCAAAAGTATGCTCACGGTGTCGCTGCCGCTGCGGTCGAGCCCGACCCTTTCAGAAATGATGGCCAGCGAGGCCCAAATGGCGCACCCGAAGCACTTCAGATCCATAAAAACGGCATTGCGCCGCCGCCGCCGAGGACTACCCACATGGGAGGTCGTTGACATTAGTTTAGGGAAGAGAGAGATAGAGAGAGAGAGAGAGAGAGAGATAGAATAGAGAACAGAGAGAGAGCGAATAGAGGAGAAAGAGAGAGCCTGGAAGAAGACGAGGTAAAAAAGGAAAAAGGGCAAAAAAAAAAAAAAGGTAATTGAGGGTAAAATAGACATTTCGGCCTGAAATGGATACCACGTCAGAAATTTAACGGTTAATTTGGACGGAGCTTGACGGCAGGGACGAAATGGGAGGAAATTGAGAGTTCATGGACTTTTTAGGTGAAATTCGAAGGTCAGGGACTTTTTAGGTGAAATTCAAAGGTCAGGGACTGAAACGACGAAACCCTATAAGTATAGGGAGTAACCAGTAATTAACTCTATATATAATGTTGCATATATTTATGTTGCATATATATATATATATTTGAAACCTGGACTCAAAGTCCTCCTAAGTCTAATTTTAATACCGTCAAAATATAACTCCCAAGACCAATGGAGGGAACTAAAGAAAGTTTTTCACTTTGGAAAGAACATAACGTGTAGATTTGGCGCATGAGTTTTCACCCTCGTTGATGACACTGCATGTTTCATGGAAAAATGTGAAAGCCATTTAAAAGCTGCATAACAATCCATGGCTTGTGTAACAGAGAATTCACCTCATCACTTTGACGCCTTGCCTATTATTAGTTAAGGTTCCTACTTGGATTTGGATTTTAGTGTTGTTTCTGTTGATAAAAAATAAATTATTTTCATATAGAACAAGGTGCATGTGCTTCAAACACTTACTTTACTCTCTGTGTTGCTTAACTTTTGTACTAATTTACCTGCTTTGCTATATTTTGGTAGGAAACTACTTGTCACGCCCCGAATTTTGAATAAAGAAAATTCAAATCTGAAACGCGAGAACAAACACAAGAAAACACATAAAGAAAAATTTTCATTTAAACTAAGTAACAAACAAACTGAACTCACAATGTCAATACCGACTCGTTCTTTAGAGTCACATATTACATTACAGATAGTTTACAAATCAAACTGAATGACAATTCAATAAGTAAACACACCCACCACAACTCACTACCCAGCGGAAGACTTAAAACTAATAGCACATTTCTACGTCCACGCCATCGAACGTACACCTCAGCTTTGATAATGATCACTCGAAAATCAAACTTGTACAAAAACCCCTACACCATAGAATAGTGCACCGGGAATGAACAAAACAAACCCGGTAAGCTTTTCAGCCTGTATGAGTAAACTCAATTAAAGTGACTCACGTCACGCATGCTTATAATTTCTCAATTCGTGAGATAATTAAAGCAACAACATTTACTTTCACAAAATACATGCTTTCACCATCTTAGTCTAACAAAATCAATAAGCAATTATCACAACAAAAGCATCAAGTTCAAATAAATCTTTATCATGCTCAATAATTTCAACCCAACTAAAACCCACATGCTATGTCTCTCAATTCATTTTATCTCTTTTCCCACAAACTCCAATTACACAAATAACTCCAATTATGTTAAACATGATACGTCCCCACTATCTAACAGATCACCATTCCTTTGCCTCAACAGCACAACCACGAAATCATACTCATTGTCTCACAATAACAACCAACTGCCAACCTTAGGGCATCACAACTCAGTTCACCTCACTCTAAATCCTACAACACCACTGTACTCACAACAATCATTAAGTAAAATCAGTAATCCCTGCATAGAAACTTAGTTCAGGAGATCACATTAAAACAAACAAAAGAAATCATAGAAATCCCTGCATATAGTTTAGTTCAGGAGATTACATTAAAACAAGCAATACAAAAAGCGATAATCCCTGCATGGAAACTTAGTTCAGGAGATCACCAAATTCACACAATTCAAATCATAACAACTCCTGCATATAACTTAGTTCAGGAGATTATATTTAAAATCAAACAATTAGAATAACACGAAAATAGATAAAGAAGTCAAACAACTCACACTAAAGTCGATGATCACCCATCAACACCAAGGTCGATGATCACCCATCAACTCCCAATAAATCATCTCACAATGACTCATTTTCAAACCCGACAACCTTACCTCATAAGGGTAACATGCGTCACCAAAGTGACAAAATCATATTATTTTCAAATCACAATTTAATATGAAATTCAAGTCCCTCCTTGGACAATTAAAAGAAGAATACACCCCAAATTCTCTTTTAAAACACGTACTCATGAGTTGCAAGTAACGTACTTGTTACCCATCATGACATACAATGGCGGACAGACTAGAGCTCTAACTGAGTCGTCACCATACCCCGGCCAAGGGCATGATTCCGATAACCACCCTCGGTCACTACTGTGACCCTCGGTCACCACTGTGGCCCTCGGTACAAAGACCAAAACATTTAAAAGTCACACAAAACTCAAAATGTTACACCACAACACCAAATCACTTAAAAACAACATAAATCAACCTTCTCAATCAATGACATGATATATTGTACTTCTGTATAGAATATGTGCTCGAAATAATAATCCAATACAAACACCATTATTATTTCATCCAATGCCACACCCTCCACATATATATATTCCACGTAAATATATATATACGTAGTCATTCACGCAGGAATGACCACTAATACCAACTATAGTTCATACGCATTAAAACCAAGAAATTCATTTTATAGTTAAATTCATTTCCATTACCTGTGAGCCGTAGCCCTATGAATCGTAGTCGATCAAGTTCATATTATTTCAAACAAATCTTTATTTTGAAAACGATTTACAATTATCAATCAATTCCGACAATTAAACAACTCGGTTCGTAAATGAACCACGTGAGATTTACTCACCTCAATCCAGCTGCGTCTTCAATACAGCCCAAAATCACAATCACAATAATCCACACTCTCGTCAACTCAAATCGTCAAGTACCTAATCAAGTATGGTCTTTGCTTAGCAAACCAAACACGAAATAAACTTAAACGACGATCCAACGGTCGGCTTCTAAAATAAAGATGATCCAACGGACGGATCCTCACGGATCACCTTTATAAACATCTCCAAAAAATTATACGAAAATCCGACGGTCAGATTCTCACGAATCGCCTTTTGAATCACTATTTCCCAATTATCCGAAGATCCAACGGTCGGATCTTCGCCCGTGACCACACAAAGTCATTGGGACATTCATACGATCAACATACCAAAATTTGAAGTAAAACCGATGGTCAGATCTTCGCAGATTGTCAACCGAAGATAAAACGTAAAAAACCTTAAATAGCAGCGTCAAAACGTAAATCAACTATTTATCAACATTTTCTAAAATGACATTTTAGTATATCAAAAGGCTCGTATGGATGCATAGATCATCGCCTAGATAATAGAATTAAAAAATAAGGCCGGACGCGCCGCCACGAGCCGTCTGCAGTGGGCGGTCAACGGTGGCCTTCAACGGTGGTCAACGGCGGCCAAACCACATCCGATGCAAAAGTGACCAACTACAAACGTGTTCAAAATAAAAATATGAACAACTTTAATACCTGGCTTTTTTCGAGACAAGGTCAAGATCGTCCTAGATCGAGCTTTGAAGTTGGATTAATCTCGTGCGTCTGATCTGATCAGATTCGTTTAGAACCGTCGACTTGAAACCTTGATCTACCACTCTATACTCAAAATCGTGATGCAAGGAGGATATGAGGATGATCAGGAGGAAGAGGAGATCACGAAAATGGAAAGGATCGGCCCAACCGCTGCAGGAATCGGAAAGTTCCGACCGGGAAGGAAAACGCTGCTCCGATCCGCCGCTTATGGTGGTTGTCGTTGCCATCGAGCACCAGAGGGAAGACGAGGAGGTAGCGGCGAAGAAGTTTGCCTTGGTGGCTTGGTCGGAGGACGCCGGAGCTGGGAGAAAAAGCCGGGTCAGGTCAAGCTATTTTCGGCGGGTTTGAGGAGAGAGAACGGAGAGAAATTGAGGGGAGGAAAATATGAAAATGGGAAATTTTGGGATTTAATGAAAAACCTCGAAATTTCTCATATTTATAGAAATTTCCCAAATTTTCAATCGGTCATAACTTTCTCATACGAACTCCGATTTCTGCGTTCCACATGTCCACGAACTCGTATCGACGCGCTCTACAACTTTCATGAAGGAAGTTTTTGGATAAACCCAACGTATAAAAAGTCAACCTTGGCGCCCCCCCTAAAGTCATACTTTCCAAATAAAAATTCGTCCGAAACACTTCCGCTCCACCCTCGAATCACGAACTCGTACTAACGAACACTTTATTAATTCCAGGAGACATTTAGGAATTAATAACAAATTTCCGGGGTCTTACACTACTGGTGATTGCAAGGGTGAGAGAGAATAGGAGCTCAAAAAGCTGCTGGCAATTTATTATAGCAAAATAAGGTTAGTCAATTCAACTCTACAATTGATTCTCTAAACTTGCTTAATTTAACAGGGTTGATAAGATAATTTGTTGAATACTTAAACTTTGTGGCAGCGTATAAATGGATTGTTGATAAGATATTTTTTATATATATGTTGTGCAAAGCATGATGACTATAGTTACAACTTATTGTTTTTTTTCTTAGTTGATGATGGATTTGGATTCTGAATGATGTGTATTTGCATATATGGAAGATAAGTTGCAACTGTTATTGGCCATGTTATGTATTGGTGTTTTGCTCTAATTTGGATTGTTATTGCAGCAATATTATTGACCTTATAAGCACTCGAGTCTTCATTGTCTCTGTCTCTGTTTTTTCCTTGTTCTTTTCAATGAGAAAAATGTATGTCAAATAAAATGGATAGGTATAAATGCATGGGACAAGATACCCACTGCTCCTTGATCATACTGTTTTTAAATGACTGAATCAACCATTAATTCTATCTTTGGGATGGTGTATCATCTCACTTATTTTCTATGTGTGTAGAGAAGCTGCAACAACTGAGGTTGATACCAGAAATCTCGAGGGTATATTGAACCGATTGGATCTCTTGCTAAGTCAGAAGATGCATGAAAGCTATTTTTATTCATTGAAGCCAACCAATTAATTAAACCCTTTATACTTAATTCATAAACTTTGTTCAGAAACAAAGGTTAGTCTTTGCATTATACTTTGTTTGGAAACATTGTTCGGAAACATTGTTCAGAAACTTTATGCATTGAGGCCTGTACTTACCTATTTGTAAAAGTAAAAAATCATTTGTAAAACTAAATTGTGGATTTCCAATGGTCCTAAAAGTTTGGTTGGCAAGGGAAATCTTTGAGTATATGGGGGTTTTATCTTGTAGATGGTCTTTCCATTTTGGTTATGATGAGTGTTTTTAATGGCGAAATCGTGGATGCATTGATATGAAGTCGCATGATCAACCTGAAAAGTCCTAACAAACCTTTGGCATCTCCTACACCTATAACAACTCAGCAACTCTAAGGTGCTTCTCACTTCTCAGTGGTTTTCTATATTTTTATGTTTTTCTTTCTTGGTTCTGCTTCTCATGGTATATATGTTTTGTTCTGCATTTCAGAGTTCACTTTGCATTTATGCTTTATCTTTCCACCCCCACTCCTTATGGTAGTGAATTCATGGTATCTGCACTTTTCATGGTATCTGATTCTCATGGTAGTGAGTTCATTCATGCAAAGTTAGAAAGAGAGTTCTTCTTGTTGCTAACTTTTGTTGCTGAAATAGATAAATGGTCAAACTTTAGTTCAATGCAGATAAAACTGGCTTGCTTTTCCTTTTTCATTGATATTATGTTCAGTATACAATAAACTAAACAATAAGTTGAGTTTAAGTTGCATTGATATTATGTTGATAGTTGCTTAATGACTTACTAGGAAGATTTGGAGAATACCAATGGAGAAGAGTTATTGGCAATCAATGAAATCAGGAGTAGCTGATATGGTCAAAACTGGTGGTCGTCCAGGTGGTGCTATCAGCGCAGCTCTCTTCTTGAAACAGGTATATGATCTTATTGTTCTTTTCTCTTGGTTTCTTTTTTGCTTATTATTTCTTTATCGTCTTAAACAGCAAGAAGTATTTCTGCTTTGTTGTTTGTTTCTACTCTTATATAATGCCTACATCTGGACTATGACATTGACATATACATAGGGTGTATTACCAACAGAGTCGCATAATTCATCATGCTTGTGTTATGGTTTTCGACTTTCGGCTATCGGCTTTCGAATGAAAATGTCTCGCATATAATAGAAGTCTTGCTTCAGTATACTTTAACTTAAACTATGGTTTTGTAGTTTGTTGATGAAAAGGTTCAGTGGATGCATATTTGACATGGCTGGGCCTCTTTAGAGTGAAGAACTCCTCTTAGGTGCTGAAGAAGTATCGGTAGCTAAGAAGAACACCATTTACATGAGCTTACACAGAGCGTCGAAAGAAGACAAATGTACAGATGACCCTCCTAAATTTGTGTATGAATATTTTGGGAAATACTCCATGTTTGATATCACACTACTACAAAAATCGAAACACACAACACTCATCACACAACAAAACATAAATCTGCTGTTGTGTGTTAACACAAACTTTGTCAGACAACAGTATAATTCTGTTTCTGTTGTGTGAATGTAAGCAAATTGAAAAAAAAAAATTAGGAAGATATTGCACAACTGAGTTAAGACATTTCTGTTGTGTAAATGGGAAGCTGATTTCCCTCCATTCCGAGCTATAACTCCCTCTCAGAACAAGCTCACCAAAATGGAATTTGAACTCTACACACAACAGTCTTTTCTTATCAGTTGTATGATTGAATGTTGTATAAAGTTTGAAAAATCCTACTAGGTGTACCTTGTGCAAGATGCACAACTTTGTACAACAGATTGTTATAGATCTGTTGTCTGATCATGAAACTTGGTTGCAGAGCGCGGCAAAGTTTCACTCAAATCAAACATATATAGGCATAGGCGGCAATTTTCCCTCCCCTTGTTTGTCCAAATTTTTACCTATATACATTCATACAACAGATTCTTAAGTATACGTTGTCTGACAAACTTTAAAAAAAAAAAAGTAAAGTCACTAGTGTGCCCACGACCACGTTTCAATAAACTTTTCTCTGTCTTCGACTCTCTCTCTCGCCCTCTCTCTCAATACTCTCTTATCTCTTCCACTCTATCATTTCCCTTTCACCTTCACCACCTTCCTCTCCAGGAAGATGTTGTCTCTTTCCAAGCCTTCTCTCACCGCCTCCTCCGCTCCTAGGTCCGCCTACCCCAACTTCCTTGCTAACCTGCCCGCAATTGCGTGCACCCCATCCCTCGCCGCCGTGTCGAAGTAGACCACCACCTCTCTATGGGAGCATGTGTCGAAGCCCCGCAAGCTGTTACCGAAGATGCAGGTCCTTATCGGTGTGGGTAAGTGAGAGAGAGGGCCGAAAGAAGAACAACGACTAAAGAACACAACCCTCGTCGTCATGCTGAAGTAGGCCACCACCACCGCCAGCCAATTCCACCCAACTGCCTAGCCCCCGCCTAAAACCATTCCAATTTCCATCGCTCCCAAAACCTAGGGTTTCGATTTTTTGAATCTCCCAAATTTTCAAATTAGGGCTCTTAATTTTTCACCTGAAATGCATAAATGGCAGCTTCAGCAGAATCTATCTCACAACTTACGCTTCAGATTCCACTTTATCAGGTCTTTAATCCAACCCTATGCGATTATCAATCCTTATTTCAATTTGGTAGTGGATCTATTACTGGAATAGATTCTATTTGATTTGTGGTTTTTGTGTTTTGATATGATGTTTTCGATGTGATGTTGTTGTTGCTGAGCTTAGATTTGTGTTCGTTCCATTTTGATCAAGGCCCTGCAAAGTAGACTTTGGGAATTTGGGGTTTTTAGCAAGACGACGTAATCTCTCACTACCTCTCTCTCTTTTTAACTCTACAATCGTGCATATATGGCATGACTGCTCTAACCCAGGAATAGCTCCTTGCCGCCCATCTCAAATAACAAACCATCGATGTAAGCTTTAACTCTCTGTCAAGGTGCTTTTTAGTGTAGAAATCGAGTAATTGTTAATCAAAGTTTTAAGACTTATAGGTGTGTATTGTAAATGTTAACATGTGTTAAGATTACAAAGATTGCAATCTTAACATTTACTCGAAGCTTTTGATATATCAAAGTCGATGGGTATCAAAGATTGCAATGGTTGCAAATGTTAAGAAATATTCTTTTGAATTGAGCAGGTATGTCTTGTTTCAAATCAGATATGTGAGCTGTTATTTCCATGGTGCTACCTAATTTGCATCGTCTAGCAATGGCATTTGGTTCTGGCAACAACACCATAAATTAGGTTTGTTTGCATTTGCTTCTTGTTTTGGTTTTCTCAGCAAATTCAGTTCTTTATGGTACATTGGTCAAGTCTGTTATGGGGTTCGATGGTAATCTTCCTTTTGAGCTCTACACTGGGTATGTGTATTTTCATAGGACTCAATTTCTTGGTTGTAAGTAATTTAATCAGCTAAAGATTCATGTTTGAATAAATTTTATGATTCCCGTATCGTCCACATCACATATAATATATTTGAAATTTGGAAGTGACTCCTAGTGTATATTTTGTAGGTCCTCTGGTTTTCAATTATACAGCTTATGAAAGAGGGTTATCATCTACATATTACTACCCATACTCATGGATAAGGGTTAGTACTTCCCGACATTCCTATTTGTTTTTGGTTACGAATCCGATTGATTTTTTGGGTGTTGTGATTTTATAATGGGGACATTTCTCCATACTGCAAGTGTATTGTTTGTGGATGCACCTATTGGTGGTTTCTGCTATGCAACTAGTGCAGATGAATACCCTTCTTCAGATTTGTAGATGTAAAGCGAGCTTGATTGCATAGCCTAATCTTGATTACTTATACGCAATTGGAGCCAATGGGTTGGGTTTGTCCTTGGTTTTAATTCATATTTATGTGACTGAGATTATGCGCACTTTGCAAGCATTTTGAGGGCTTGGTGTTGTTGGGTCTTTGGTTGCGTATATATGCTTGGCTCAACCAGCTGGAGAGGCTTGGTTTAGTATGTTGTTGATAATCCAATTGTTGTTTGGTTTGTTGGTCCTTTGTTTGTAGTACTCATACGACTGGTTTTCAAGGTAGGTAATTTTGAATGAATCAAAATGAGAGCTATGTAGGAGTAGAATATTGCATTGTTATCAGAGTAATCTTTAAATTGGGTATTGAACTTATCTCAGGTCTTTGCTATGGAAAGTTGGAAGCTGGACTACTTACATTCGTTATACCCATTGTTCTTCTTGGGCACGTAGTATACTGTTATTGCATATGTCTTGTTCAAATTGATCACTTAAAACGTTGAATATGTAGTGAACTTTAGAAATTGGGTCATCGATCTTCCATATACATTCACTTGAGATAATACAATGATAAGGAAAACAAATTTAAGGGCCTGAGGCAACTGCCTTCTCTTATGTCGTGTTTCATCGAAGTTTGCAGATTTTGGATTTGATCAAAGTTTCATCGAAGTTTCTATATAGTCATAATTGCACTTATTGTTAATTAGTATATATTTGTCAGATTTTATTATCTACTACAAGCTTGACCATATTTTGGAGACTTGCTGTGGATATATGGGGACAACATCATTGCTGGTAATAAGCCGGAAGTCTGGGGCACGAGTTCTTCTTCTTGTTGTCGAGGATTAGTGAGCTCACTCTCTCTTTTGAAGGCGAGGTTTATGTGTTTTTTGCTGCAGTTACGCCCCAGAAGGTCACTCTCTATTTCTTTGTTGCTTTTAGCTCTATTTTTATTTACTTTTCTTATACAGTAATGCTTATAGGTCTAATATATGCTCATCTTTTGCATACTTTGTAGAAAGTAATCCTTATGACAAGAAGAGGATTTGTTCGCATAGCCATGGAGAATGGCTATCCCCTGGTTTCAGTTTTCTGCTTTGGTCAGGTATCACCTTCTTATTATCTGATTTTTTATGGTCTACGTACCTAGAGAGTTATTGGTTTCAATTGTTGCTGCAGTTGTATTATAGCTGATTTACATTTCTGCCTTTGCATTACTGGTCTAACATGTATGGATGTCAATAGTTACATAACTATTAAGAGCAGTTTGTTGCAATTTCTGCTTGGCCACTTGTGTTCATTAAAGGGGAGCCATAATGTTTATTAGTTCTTCAGTGGTTGAGTTATACTTTCCTTGTATATCTAGCATGTGTTTCACCTCTCAACAAGATGATGTTCTCCTTTTAATCTTATGATCTATGCTGCATTCAAATGTATATAAGTGGTGGAAGCCAAGAGGGGAGTTATTCCTGAAATTTGCTAGAGCTATCAGGTTTGCTATGTCATTTAAGCTGCTTAGTCTCATTGGTGGATTATTATTTGCTTCTTTGTCTCGTTAATTAAATATTTGTATACTGTTCAAATGTACGTCTCTGTCTTATCTTATACAATTATCAGTCTAGCTTATCTATGTTTGTGGACATGGAATTATTATGACTTGTATTGGTAATTCAATATCTGATAAGTGATGGGAAACCTTGTGCAAGATTTTGAATGGTGAAGATGTAGATATAGAGGAAAGGGTTATTCACACACTAATATCCAAATCCCAGAAGCACCATTAAGATTTGTTCTACTCAACAGCACAAACAAATGGGAACATTCCTTCTTTTGCTCCAGTATGTGCTAACTTGTAAAGCTTCACAACAAGTATGGAGGTGATGCAAATAAGAATATAGTGCACAAGATGCTTGATAAAATGGCATATGAAGGTTTTGTTGAAGCGAAAAGATATTATATCAGCTTTTGATTCATGGGTAGCTAGCTAGGAATGTTTTCTTGTTTGGTACATTATCTAGTTACTTGAATGTATGGATGTTTGAAAAATGGTAATTGAATGATATGAATTACAGTATTGTCTATGTGGTAATTACTGTCTAATATTCAGTCATACAACACAATACAAAACAATGTGTTGTATGATTGTAAAAGGGTTTAAAATTAAGGCTTTTCCTACAACGGTCATTAGCTATTAGTCAATTTGATTCCAATATTCACCACAGCTAATCGAATATAGTTGTTGTTTTAACTAACAACCAACAACAAAAGAGAACAAAATACTGTTGTCTGAGATTCATAACACACAACAAAAATAAAATTATCTCTGTTGTCTGAATGCTCAACAGACAAGAGAGATAATTTCAATTTTGTTGTGTGTTACTTATCTCAGAGAACAAAGAAATTATCATAACTGTTGTGTGTTATGTATCTCAGACAAAAATAAAGGATTTTACCTGTTGTGTGTTATTCATCTCAGACAACAAGAAAGAATTATAACTGTTGTGTGTTATGAATATCAGACAACAACTAATATTTCTCTTTTGTTGTCTGAAGGGCCATGTCAATGCCGAGGCATCCTGCGCATGCCATGCCAGGCATATGCCTGCACAGAATTGGTACAACAGAAATAATAATCTGTTGAGGAAATGAATATTGCACAACGGTGATATCACCGTTGTGTGATTTTTCAATCACACAACACTCGTTTAGACCACAGTGAGGCTGGTCATCACACAACTCCAAATCTTCGTCGTCTGATTAACTTATTGTAGTAGTGTCAATTTTACTGAATTCATTTTATATATGGTGGGATTTGAATTAATTTGATTGTTATATATTTTGTAACAAAGACAATAAGAATAAGTGAAAAGCATTGTGCAACATGTTATAGCATAATGATAAAAGCTCAATGTGTCATCTCAAAGCACAAAACAATATTCATAATGACCACAAAATAAAAACTGTCGTTTGAATTCAAAACAGATCACAAATGTTTAAAAAAAATAGTTGTGTGAATAAAAGTCACACAACAGTTATAAGAAAAACGACTTCTTAATTGCAGTCATACAACAGGTGCTCAAATTGCCTGTTGTCTAAATAAAGTTCACATGACAGTTGATGTTGTCGAGAGCCTATCGAGATGCCAACAGATTGCCGAGCCCTTCAGACGATAGTTCTCTAAATCGACTTTCATCAGACGACACCGAGATATACGATAGTCGGCCTCCCTATCAGACAACAGTTTTTAGCCGTCGTCTGATTCAATTTCTGTAGTAGTGGCCCTATGGCGAATTCCAGAATCACACTCATTTCCCATCCCCCCCTAGGAGCTTTTGTCATCAACATGACATCAAAGGTGAAAATCAATGAATCACCTTCCTATCCTCACCACAGAGTACAATTCATCACCACTATGGCTCTTAAGATAAATCAAACCATCAATCAATACAATCAATAAGAAGAAACAAGGCAATCACATGTCAAAACAAGCAAAACAATTCATAGTAACCACTGCATATAATTTAGTTCAGGAGGTCACATTAAGTCAAGCAATTCAAGTCAAAGTAGTCATCGTAATCCCACACTCTAACGTCTATAGGTAGCCCCGGCCATCACAGCAGTCTTCTTGATTATTGTTAACTTAATAACAATTCAGCTCCGTTACCGAGTAGTCATCACACTGATCATCGCATAGATTCCACAGGTCATCACGCAGATATTCATCATCCTACTAATCATTACATAGATTTCAAGGATCATCACATAGATAGCAATTGTCCAGCTGATCATCACATAGATTTCAAGGATCATCACCTAGATTGCAATTGTCCAGCTGATCATCACATAGATTTCAAGGATCATCACATAGATAGCAATTGTCCAGCTGATCATCACATAGATTTTGCCGGTCATTACGCAGATAGCCATTATCCTACTGATCATCACATAGATTTCAAGGATCATCACATAGATAACAATTGTCCAGCTGATCATCACATAGATTTCAAGGATCATCACATAGATTGCAATTGTCCAGCTGATCATCACATAGATTTTGCCGGTCATCACCCAGATAGCCATTACCCTACTGATCATCACATAGATTTCAAGGATCATCACATAGATAGCAATTGTCCAGCTAATCATCACATAGATTTTGCCGGTCATCACGGGAATAGTAATCACCACAAAGATTCATCACACTGATTTCAATGATTCATTACACAGATATTCCTACACAAGATTTACATGGAAATCATCACAAAGATTCATCATACTAATTTCAACGGTTCATTACACAGATATTCCTACACAAGATTTACATGCAATCATCACAAAGATTCATCAATACATATATAATCACGTAAATATTTATGTACGTAGTCATTCACTCAGGAATACCACTAATACCAACTATAGTCAAACTTAACCTAATTACTCCAAGACAATAGGGTGATCTCGCTCATAACAAATATCGATCATGCTCATAACAAATATTGATCCTACTTATAACAAATATCGTGAGATTTACTCACAAAAAAAATAAAGGTAATCCGTTCATTAATGAACCTTGTGAGATTACTCACCTTTGAATCCCGCTGCGTCTTCACACGAGAACCAAAACAAGTACAATCGCTGCAATCCGTTCAACAAGTCCAAAAGCACCTGAACACATAGGGTCTTGATTCAGTGCACGAATCACAAAGTGATTAAAGTTCGAAACCCCCGTTTTGAACCCAAATCCCAAAAGTAACGCCAATTGAGGCGAAAATATATTTGAGACCTCCCTAAGTCTCCAGAACACTTCTACGATCAATGTGTCCAAACCACAAGTCGATCGGAAGCTCGAATCCTCACGGATGAAATAAATCAACGGGTATGAAACGGTAAAAATCATAACAAATCTATTCGAACTCCAAAATTTGCATATTAGATATTGAAACGCTCGTATCAATGAGTAGAAAACATATATAATACCAGAAACAGTCTCCTAGATGGCCAGAACATCTCCGGAATGCCCCCACAGGCGGTGGCGCACCGCTGCAGGCCAAAGCTCATTATTTCCCAAAACTCCCAACATAAAAAAGTTTCATCTAAGCATGCTTGTAAATTTTCATAACTAGCTCGAAGTCAGAAAAGAAGCATAAAGGGTCGAAAACTACCTCACAACCCATGGATTACTGTTCAATCCAAGTTGAACCAAGTTTTAAGTGAATCGATCCAAACAACCACCATAGATCGATCAAGGAGCCTCCTCTGAACTCACCCAAGGAAACTTGAAGCCTCGCCGTCGTTGGAGATCGGAGAACCGATCGGGTCCGAAATCCTCAAACTTCGCCACCTTTGATCGCCGCCGCCACCAAGAATCGCCGCAAGAGGATGCCAGAGGGACGACCGGAGCAAGGTGGCGAACCGATCTGGAGAGTTTCACCAGTAGAGGTCGCCGGAGTTGGCCGGAAAAGCTGGGTCGTATCTCCGGGTTTGGGTCAGGTCGGACGCGGGTGAGGAGAGAGAACGGAGAGTTTCTGAGTTTCTGGTTTTGGAAACTTCAGAAACTAAAATGGAAATTTCCGAAAACGGAAACCCCTATATATAGAACTTTCCAAATTTTAAAACGCTTATAACTTTCTCATACAAACTCCGATTGATGCGTTCCACATGTCCACGAACTCATATCGACGCGCTCTACGACTTTCGTGAATGAAGTTTTTGGAGAATCCCAACAAATAAAAAGTCAACCTTTGCAACCCCCCTAAAACCATATTCTTCAAATAATTATTCTCCCAAAACACTTCCGCTCCATCCACGAGCCACAAAATCGTCCAATAATCAGAATTTAGATTCCGGAAAATCCTCGGAAATATACCTAGCAAATATCTAAATACACCCAGCGCTTAAAATATTATCCTATACTTTCCAACTTTAGCCTAGCTTTGATTTACAAACCCAGCAACCAGATCCAAGGCATCTGCCACAGTCTCCCAATTATCGAGGCAGCCATCATCCTCATCCTCATCCTCCTCGGTAATATTTTCGGAGCAACAGTCAACGTTGGTGCTACTGCTACTGCTGGAGCCGGTGAAAGTCTCTGAATCGTGGCCGCCCAATACACTACTGGTAAAGCTGGACGGACTGTTCGAGTCCAAATTTGTCATGGTGGTAGTGCTGGTGGTGGATCGATCCCACGTTCTCTTCTTCTCTAGGCCCTATTTCTCAAGGGCAATTCCGCTCTCAACCACCTTGAACACCGCCGTGCTGTTCCTCCTTGCACTCCTTGTTCTTCACCACCGCACCTAATTCCCATCAAATCAATCAAAATCAATTCCAAATACCCCCAAATATCGATTCCATACCAGAAGATGACATTTAAGATTGGATCAAGCATATGTTTGTTGGGTTTGAATGGTGCTTGCAGCCTAGAAGTTTGCTGGGTGTATTTTACTTAAGGGTAAATTTGGAAAATTAAACATAATATTCTAGGGCTGGGTATATTAAGATATTTGCTGGGTACATTTAGAAACACCCTTACCACAAATGAAACTTATCTCATGGTTTTGGTATGCATGCAATTTTCATTTTGAATATTTTTTCTCTTATTTAATTTATTTGAATTTACAGTTCTTATCCAATCCCACTCAGGTATGCAATTAAATTGTAGTCCTGGTGTCTTATATTTGATGGCTTTGTTGAACTAAGTTCTCTTTAGTTAAAGAGTGAAGAAAACAGAGTGGGATGGATAAACTTATCTCATTCTTTTGTTAGTACCTTTTTCTATATTGATTAATTGTTTTCCAAGTTCTTTGTACCATCATGGTCTAATCGATCTTTACTCATTTTTGTTCACAAAATTTTCAATTTTAATAGGCTAATTGTTGAAATGAAGCAAAGAACAATTCATTGAATCTCAAAACTCTTTGACAGAAGTAGTTATTTCCTCTTTCTTCTTCTTCTTCTTCTTCATCTATGCAGGTAAGAAGTTAGTTGTAAAGTGATCTAAGGTAATTCATTGCTTTGATTTTGATGTCTGCTCAGGAAAAAGTAGTGCCATAAACTACAATGAAGGGAAAATGCAGGCTGCCTTTCTTTGGCAACTTCATGAGTGCATAAAAATCTTAGTCCTTTCACTGTTTGATTGCAAATTAACATAGCCTTCATCAAGTCCATTCAAATATCAACTTATAACTCTCAAGGTCAGTAAAGTTCTATATATTTCTATAAAAAAAATTAAACTCTTTTGTGATTATTTCAGATTGAGTTTCTCATAGAAAGAGATCATGGAAGAAGGCACAAAAAAGGAACCAAATGAAAGTGTGAGAAAAAACCCAAATAGAATATAAGAAGGTGGAAGATAGGGCATTAACTGAGGTGATGAGAAGGTTTAAGAAGATGGAAAAGGAAAAGCTGGCAGAAAAATAAAGAAAATAATTTGTTATAAAAACTAATTGTAATAAACACTGTGCACAATTTTCTATGTGTTTTAGGGAATCAGAAATTGAGAGGAATTTGCTGTATATTCTCATTGATAATAGGGACCTCTTTATATAGAGGATTACAATGCATAAAATCTCAATCATACAAGGAAAGTAATCGTACATTGAATAGGAATGTAGATCATTCTAATTTAACCCTATTACCACTAGGTCAAGTAACCTAGAGTTTGGGCCAAACACAAATTAGGGTTTACTTGAACACTCCCCCTTGTGTTGCCCAAACGCGGTGCTTCTCTAGGTGCCTCGTTAAAAACCTTGCTGAGTAACAAAAACCCAGTGGGACAAAAAATAACTTCGGTCGAAGGGGAAAACGAGCACAAAACACCCTTCACGTTTTGAGTTGAACATGTAGACATCTCCCCCTGATATCTACGCCTCCCCTTGATGACCACAATCATGGGAGTTCAGATAATTTCCGCAAGCCAATTCTTGCCACATGATTCTCGAACGTGGATTTGGGCAATGACTTAGTAAACAAGTCTGCCACATTGTCCTCAGATCGAACCTGGTTCACTTTGATCTTGAGGAGCTTATGTTGTTGCTGATTGTAGAAGAATTTAGGCTATATGTGCTTGGTGTTGTCGCCTTTGATGTAGGCTTGCTTCATTTGTTCAATGCAAGCAGCATTATCCTCATAAATGATTATTGGCTCATCTGTGGTAGACTTCAGACCATAATTGCTTCGAACATGCGTAACTATGGACCTAAGCCATATACATTCACGAACTGATTCGTGAAGAGCAATAATCTCCGCATGATTTGAAGAGGCAGCGACTAAGTCTGCTTTGTAGACCTCCAAGATATCGCGGTCTTTCCCATGGTTAAAACATAACCAGTTTGGGAGCGACCTTTGTGTGGGTCAGAGAGGTACCCAGCATCAGCAAAACCTTCCAAAACACTTATATCATTTTGGGATGGGGAGAGGGAACGCATTCCATCATATGTGGTGTCCTTGACACTAGATGGGTCCGAATCCATCTTCTCTCTGTAGGGATAGAATAAGCCCATATCAATCGTACCACTTAGGTATCGAAAGATATCTTTAACACCAGTCCAATGGCGTCGTGTTAGCGCTGAGCTATATCTAGCTAGCAAGTTCACAGCGAATGAGATATCCGATCTTGTGCATTGTGCTAAGTACAATAATGAGCATATTGCACTTAGGTAGGGCACTTCTTCGTCGTCATCTTTTGGACGGAATGGATCCTTCTTTGGATAAAGACTACGGACGACCATTGTGGTGTTTGAAGGCTTAATCTTGTCAGTGTTAAAGCGCCTAAGAATCTTTTGGGTATAAGCTGATTGATGAATCAGGATACCTTCTGTACGGTGCTCAAGTTCCAAACCGAGGCAAAATCGTGTCTTCATCTCAAACTCGAATTTCAAGTGTTCAGCAGTTTCCCTTAACTCTTTAAGGGTGCCAATTATGTTCATGTCATCGACATAAACCGCTACTATTGCAAATCCAGAACTTGTCCTTTTTATGAACACACATGGGCCTAGTTCATTGTTGACATATCCCTTACCAATCAAGTTGTCACTTAGACGGTTATACCACATCCGTCCGGATTATTTCAATCCATATAGTGAGCGTTTCAAACTAATTGCAAACGTACTCCGTCGTTTAGAGCCACTTGATTTGGGTAACTGAAGTCCATCTGGGACCTTCATGTATATTTCCGTATCTAGATATGCTGTAACCACATCCATTAGTTGCATGTTTAGTTTTTCAGAAACTACCAAACTAACATGGTAGCGGAATGTAATGACTTCCATTACGAGAGAATAGGTCTCCTCAGTCGATTCCAGGGAATTGGGAAAAGCCTTGGGCCACCAGGAGAGCTTTGTACCTTACAATCTCATTTTTCTCATTACACTTTCTAACAAATACCCATTTGTGACCAACTGGTTTGGTGTCGGGCGGTATTGGTACAACATTGCCAAATACCTTTCTTTTCGCTAGAGAATCAAGTTATGCCTGGATCACATCTTTCCATTTTGGCCAATCAGCTCTACGTTAGCATTCATCAACTAGCGTGGTTCGATGTCATTGGTCTCAATAATCTCACGCCGCACTGAATACCCGAATACATGATCAATGATGATGGAGTTTCTTTCCCACGTCCCATGTACACTAGTGTAATTTACAGAGATCTCTATGTTCTCAGGGATATATAGGTTCTGACATAGAGGCGTCCCCCAATGATGTCTCTTGGACATAACCATCATCTGGAACATTCTCATGGGACGGATTTTGAGTATCGATGATCAAAGGATTTGTTTGTGCCTCATTCGCTCTCTTTCTAGGGGGTGAGTATCCTTCGAACCAATTGGTCTACTGAGCTTCCTTGTAGAACCTGCGACCATAGACGCCACATCATTGCCATTCTAGGAAATGGCGCCATCTCCCAATGTCACTGGAGTGGTGTTATGTCCATTATTTGGGACATCAATCCTTCCAGGTACGTTTGCATCAGGTATGTGTGATCTTGTCACTTTGGTAACATCAGAAAACACATCAGGCAGAGTGTCTGCTACGTTCTGGAGCTCGATTATTCTTCTCACTTCAAGTTCGGACTGTGCGGTATGGGGATCGAGATGAGACATAGTGGGGATAGACCATGATAATTCTTGTCGTTCCTGTTGAACATATGTGCTCTTATCTCCCCCTAACGATGGGAAGACTGTCTCATCAAAGTGACAATCCTCAAATCTAGCGGTAAAGAGATCACCTGTCAAGGGTTCAAGATAGCGGACGATAGTTGGAGATTCATATCCAACGTAAATGCCCATTAGTCGTTGTGGACCCATCTTAGTACGCTGTGGAGGCGTAATAGGCACATAAGTGGCACACCCAAAAATGTGTAAGTTCGAGATATCAGGCTCGTACCCAGTCACTATCTGTAACGCAGAGTAGGATTGGGTTGCAGTGGGTCGTAGACGAATTAGCGTCGCTACATGCAATATTGCATATCCCCAAGCAGAAACAGGGAGATTAGTGCGTGTCACGCCCCTGATTTTTACACACATAAAAATTGTATATATATATATATAATCCCATAATTATACATGCGTGAACGTTCAGTCATCAATACAAAATACCTGGAATCTTTTTCCCTTTAAACCAAGTACACACTGATGCCCTGAACCCTCAAAGTTAATATACACTCGCTCCATAGAGTTATATATTACACAAGCTTACGAATTAAATTGTCAACAACAAAATAAAACGTAAATGTTCATCAGAGCTCACTACAAGCGGAAGTCTTAATAACGGTAAAGTCACAAAATTGGCTTCCTACCGTAAAGCTGCTAGCTCGCTGCCTCAGTTTTCAGCCACGATTACCCTGACCTGTAGGATTAACCCCTACACCGTTTGAATGGTGTACCGGGTTGTCACACAACAAACCCGGTAAGCTTTTGCAAGCCCATATGAGTAACTCAACCCACACAAATCTCACACCAATCACGAGAATAACTCACACGAATCACGTTTCAATCAAGAAACAAAGCACGAAATAAACCCACACAAATCACCAGACAAACTCACCCAAATCACGTTTAAATCAATAAACAAATCACGGGATAAACCCACACAAATCACGAGATAAACACACTCAAATCACGTTTAAATCAATAAACAAATCAAGGGATAAACCCACACGAATCACGAGATAAACTCACTCAAATCACGTTTAAATCAATAAACAAATCACGGGATAAACCCACACAAATCACGAGATAAACTCACACGATTCACGTTTCAATCAAGAAACAAAGCATGAGATGAACTCACACAAATCACGTTTAAATCAATAAACAAATCATGGGATAAACCCACATGAATCACGAGATAAACTCACCCAAATCACGTTTCAATCAAGAAACAAAGCACGGCGGACAGTCTAGAGCTCTATCTGATCGTATCCACAAACCCGGCCAAAGGTGTGAAGTCCCGATTTTTCCACCTACGATCACATTTCGTGATCCATGATCCTGAACTTTTAAGTCTTTGAATCCACGGTATAAATACCAAAACATTAAAGGAGTCGCAGTGGACCCAAAATATTACACGAATCTAAAATGAAAGATTCCCCGTGATTGACCCCTATCAATTACTCCCAGTATAAAACTCATATTTAAATAACTCACTGCGAACTAAAATGTTCCACAAATACACAAATCTCAACGCTTTTCAAAACAAATCGAAATCAACATTTCTACAATCATTTGTTTTCCAAAAGCCACAACCCAAAACAATAAAAAGTATCATTTCATGCATATTGTTTTCATAAATCCACAACCCACCAAAACATATATATTTCACATAAATATATATATATATATATATACGTAGTCATCCGCTCAAGAATGTCTACTAATACCAACAATAGTTTGCAGTTAACTAAATAACTCTCAAAACAATAAAGGTAAGCCCGTTCGTGAATGAACTTCGTGAGATTACTCACCTTGAAATTCCTGCTGCGTCTTCACACCACTAGACTACTTACAGAATGCACTCTGTCAAGCACCTAAGAAAAGTACAGCCTTGATTTAGTAAATGAAACACAAGGAATAACGTTCGAAACCCTAAATCGAACCAAAATTCCCAAAGTGATGCCAAATTGAGGCTAAACCACATCCGAGACCTTCCAAAGTCCCCGGAATACGTCCACGATCGATGTGACCAAACCACAAATCGATCGGATGCTCGAATCCTCACGGATCGAATAAATCGATCGGTATGAAACTGCAAAAATCATAACAATTCCATACGAACTCCAAAATTTTCATATTATATATCGAAACGCTCGTATCAACGAGTAGAACATATATAATACAAAAAATAGTTCCTTAAGTGGCCGGAACACTGCAGGAACGCTGCCACAGGCGGCGGGGCTACCGCCGCAGGCCAAAACTCAATATTTCCCAAAACTCCCAACATCAAAAGCTTCATCTAAGCATGCTTGTGAATTCTCATAACTAGCTCGAAGTCAGAAAACAAGAATAAAGGGTCTAAAACTACCTCACAAGCTTTGGATTATTGCTCAAACTGAGTTGACCGATTTCCACGTAAATCGATCAAAACAAACACCATAGATCGATTGGGGAGCCTTCTCTGAACTCAACCAAGGAAGCATGAAGCCACAAAGTCGTCGGAGTTGTGTTTTCCAGCCGGGTCCGAAAACACCAACTGCGCCGCCTTGCTGCGCCGCACACGATAGATATCGCCGCTAGAGAACACCACAGGGACGACCAGACAGAGGAGGACAATCAGCTGACCAAGTTTCACGGCCAGAAACCGCCGCAGTTCTCCTGAAAAGCCGGGTCGGGTCACCCGTAAAGAAGAGAGAGAACAGAGCTTCTGATCTCCGAAAAAGAATAGTGAAAGAAATGAAAATAGTAAGTTTCCGAAAATGGAAACTACTATTTATAGAACTTTCCCAAAACTTCAAATGCTCATAACTTTCACATACAAACTCCGATTCTCGCGTTCCATATGTCCACGAACTTGTATCGACGCGCTCTACAACTTTCGTGAAGCAAGTTTTGGGAGAATCCCAACGTATAAAAAGTCAACCTTGAGCCCCCCCCGTAAAGTCATACTTTTCAAATAGCCATAAACACTTCCGCTCCATCCACGAGCCACGAAACCATCCAATAGCCATAAACTAGATTTCAGAAGTTCCTCAGAAAATAAATACGAATTTCTGGGGCATCACAGTGCGCATAACCAATGTCCGTGCTATCATTTGTAGTTGTTTGACAGCGGCTTTTGCGAGACCATTTTGGGTATGAACATGGGAAGCTAGATGCTCTACATCAATCCCGAGTGACATGCAATAGTCATCGAATTTTCGATGTAAACTCCCTAGCATTATCAAGTCGAATCGACTTAATGGGATGGTCGGGGTAGTGAGTCTGTAGACGGATAATCTGGGTGAGAAGTTTAGCATAAGCAGCATTTCAAGTGGACAGTAGCACGACATGTGACCAGCGTGTCGATGCATCAACCAATACCATAAAGTATTTAAAAGGTCCGCATGATGGTTGAATTGGTCTACATATATCCCCTTGGATTCTCTGTAAGAACGGAATGAGTATTTTGGGATCATTTGCGTAGGACTATGTCGGTCCTAATTTCCCGATGGAACAGGCTTTGCAAAATGAGCGAGGGGCCTTAGAAGCAACCAATGAGGATTTTGGTTGGGCCGGAGCGTCTGAAGCGCTTTTAGAAGGAAAATGTGTGACTGCATCTCCCATTATGGCGTTAGAGGCATGGAAATTGGTGTGAGTGGCGTCATGGCCACTAAGAGGGGCAACCATGGCGTCATGCTCATGGTTGGTGCCGTTGATGGCGTCATCACATGGGACTTGGGCAGCCCTATAGGGGCCTCAAGACTGCTGCATCGCCAGATGCGGCAATTGTTGCGGTTTTGCTAAGTCCATGAATCAATTTTCAATTCTTGCTTCTTCTCACTCTGAAGAATGGATGTCCGTGTGAAGTCTTTAGTATACAGAGCATCTTTCACGACCAGGATGCCCTAGTCGGTCATGCCAAAGCCAATATGTGTCTAAATCCAAGAGATCTTCTCTTATGACATTATTGGATTCAATTGGTCGAATTGTAGTGACATAAAGTCCACTAGAATGACACATAAGCTTCTCTAAGATGCGCTTCCGTCCGCAATCATTAGAGGTAAACTCTTTTCCGTTCTCATTATGTGTTTCTGCATGGAATCTGTTAGCTCTTATATCTTTAAAGATCAATAAGGTTCGATTTGCCTTAGGAGCGTAGAGAGCTTCAGTGACTTTAATCAAGGTGCCATTTGGCATTAGGAATTGGGCCATTCCATGTCCTTGAACTAAACCTGATGTTCCAGCCATCGTAGTCACATATGAATATATAGGCAACATCTCTAAGAATAATTGCCTATGTCGTAGAATGATGTGCGTAGTCGCACTATCCGCAAGACATTGTAGTTCATCCATTCCTAAAAGAAAAGCTCATAATTAAAAAGGAGTCATAAAGAAAAGCACTCAACTTTTATTAATAAGTCAAACGGAATAACATCATCGTTTCTTTAACCAAAAAGAATCTAATCCAATAAACTAGCTAATGCAAAACAATGGTAGTCGTCTAACTCCTTTTGGTAATTTCAATGCAAATGTGACCAGGTGAGTAGAGAGATGTCGATGGAGCAAAGCTCACTTAAGTACCACTTATCTCAAAACCTTCCTAGACATCACACTTACATTGAGTACGCCTCTTTGAAGAAAGACTAATACTATTGGCATCTACTATAACAATATGGCAATTGCCTACATCTCTTGGAAAATATAAAGACTTAATCAAAATCGCCAGTTTCTGGGTCTTGATCCTTGTAGTCTTCTACCCTTAGATCGAGATCGCCACCTTGGTCTTTTTGTTCCACGTAATTCGCCTCCCTTGCTTCACGATACATCTTGTATGTGTTTGCAACGTTCTGGGATGCTTTACACGCCCTTGCCCAATGTCCAAGTAGTCCACATCTGAGACAAGTATTATTATGGTCAGGTTCCCTTGATCGAGGTACTTTGGGAGCACTATGAGGATGGTTATTTCCTTTGGTGGCGTCACCACCATATATAACCGGAGGCTTGGCCTCTCTCTCTCTTCACACGTTTACCTCCACGGTTCTGTGCACGCCTATCTTGGCGGTTTCCTTCCTCTTTAGGGGTAGAATATAGACCAGAATGTCCAGAATTATCCCTATTCTTAGGGTTTCGCTTCTTGCGTCCTCCCTTGGAGGCGCGACTATAATTAGACTCCAGATTGACTTGGTTCCCACGGGTCTAGAGTTATAGTTCTTCACAAGTATGTTGTCGTGCTTTTCAGCTATGTACATGGCACCAATTAGCTCATGATGTAACGCCCGAACCTAAATTTACCAGTTTACGAGTCTTTCGATGGGTAAACGACATTTACTTTACTTTTTGGCTCCGTTTCGACATTTTAGGGGGCCCTAAAAGTTGACTTTTTGTTTGGGTCAAAATTTGAGAAAATGTTCTTCATGAAAGTTGTAGAAGACGTTAAACCGAGCATGTGCATATGTGGTATGTAAAAATCGGAGTTTGTATGCGAAAGTTATAAGCGAAAATATAAAGTTACTGTTCATGGTAAATTAGTATATATATTCGATAATTTATTGTGGTAGATCAGTTCTACCACTCTCTCTCCTCTGCACCTCCGGCCACCTTTCGATTCTGGCCACCTGGTAGCGAACCGCGTCCACCGTTGGCTTCCTCTCCTCCTCCTGGACACGCCTGCGGTGGTAGCTCGTCGAGTCTTGGCTGGAAAACGGCAAACCAAGGCCGAGAAGTTTACTGTAGCATGTGACCGTTGACCTCAATTCCGGCCACCTCCGGCAACAAAGCCAGGCTTTTTAAAAGCGCATTGAGGCATACTTAAAGCTTCCCAAATATCTTGAAGCAATTTGCAGCGTGGAGGAAGAAAGCATAATTAGAAAATTTTACTCTACTTCGGTTTGCTTAATTGTTCGGTCAGATAGAGGTATTTTCTGACTTGGCCACAGTTATGAAAGATGCTTAGAATGTTGAGATGATGATGTTGGTAAAATTTGGTAGCCAGATGTGGTGGTTGACGCGCGGCCCGTGGGGCCCAGGCGCAGCCGCCTGTGGCGGCTCGTGAGGGGGCGTCCGGCCGTTCCTCGTGAGTTTTTTTGGTCTATTGAGTAGTATATATTGTTACCAATTTATGGATAGGTGTTTGGTGGAAGTTGGAGGAGGTTTGGATATTAATCTGAATTTCCGAAGTTCAATGGTTTGGTTATTGATTTATGGAATTCCACTATCGGATTTCTCTCAGTTTTGCCCTAGAAACCTTCAATTAAAGAATTGGTGCAAATGATAAAGTTTTGGTTCAATGAGAGAAGAAATAGAAATGTTAATTTTATGAGGATTTGATGTGGGAATCGTATTTAATTTCCAGATTGTTATTCACGAATTATAATTGTATACTGGGCGATATACCGAGCTATTGCTCGATGAAGGAACTCGTATGTGTGATTGCCTAAATAGTACTGTGAATGGACATTTATTTTAAATTAAATGTGCATGCAGTATATTATTATTTTCCAATTGAGGTTTAATTTATTATTTGAATTATTAAGTATTAAGATTTTATGAGCTTGATTTCTTGAGATTTATTATGCTCTATGAGTTACGGGATTTTTAGTGGATTTCCTTCCCGAGGGCTTTCAATAGATTTTCAAGCTAATTATTTATGATTTATTGAGTTGGGAAATGATTTTCGGGAAGTGACTGATTCAGAAAATATTATGAGAACTATTGATTTCGAGTATCAGTTTTTATGATGATATACGAGTACGAAGGATTTAGCAAATATTTGTGCATGATTGAATTATCGAGATTTATTGAGTTTTGAGCTCCGCACTTATCAGCCTTGAGTTAGATTGAGTTTCTTTCTGAAAGCATTTATTGATTTACAGAGTATTTGATTTATGCTTTCGAGGATTTATTGAGATATTGAGGTTTGAGTTAGAGAGATAATCCTCAGTTATGCTTTCGGTGAATTTTTAATGTTTTATTGAAGAAACAGCGAATTTCTTTCCGAAAGTAAGTAATTGAAAGAGGTTGTTTCCAGTTTATTGAGGAGGCTATTCAGTTTATTGAGGAGGCTATCTTCGACGTATGCGTATATTACCTAGTTAGCAGTCCCTTCTAAGAAATACTCTGGTTGGCAGTCCCTTCCAAACTACATTCCGGTTGGCAGTCCCTTCCAATGCGTCATCTGGTTGGCAGTCCCTTCCAGATGACATGAGGTAGTTAGTTAGCAGTCCCTTCTAAGAAATACTCTGGTTGGCAGTCCCTTCCAAACTACATTCCGGTTGGAAGTCCCTTCCGATGCGTCACCTGGTTGGCAGTTCCTTCCAGATGACATGAGGTAGTTAGTTGACAGTCCCTTCTAACTACCTGTGGCTAGTTGGCAGTCCCTTCTACCCACCGCCTCCTATTCTGGTTGGCAGTCCCTTCCGATGCCTCATCTGGGTGGCAGTCCCTCCTAGATGACATGAGATGACTAGACAGCAGTCCTTTCTAGTCATCAAACGAGCCTCTTGAAAAGGATGTTTTATAAGGATTGAGGATGAGATTTTAAGAGATTGCAAGATGTTCTATTTTTACGTGATTAAGATTGCAGTATTTTCAAGATTGTTACTGCATGCGAGGTTTTAGAGAATAACTTGGGAAAACATTAAGTTTTACATATTCATTCACAATTACTTATTTTTCATCCACTCACTCTAACGGTTTTATTTTTAAATGTCTTCCCCTGACCCTTCGGTTTCAAATGCCCAGTTTGCAGGCCAGTTTAGCTTGAGGTCAAGCGTACATGGGTTGAGGCATAGCTGTCATAGCTTCCGCATTATAAAGTATCGGTCATTTATCTTGTATTCTATTCTTTTATACGTCTGTACATTAGATTGCTCTGATAACCTCTGAGATTAATATTCTTAAGTTCAGAATTGTTGGTGAAATGGGAGATGTTATGATATAGGGAGCAGGGTGGCTCCAGAAGAACAAGGGTGGATTAATTTAGGAGTGTAAATGTCTTTCTACAAGTTTTTGGGTAGTCCACTTTTAGAGGGAGTTCCGCCAAATTTTTTTTTGTAGAATTTCTTCTGAGGTGGGCCCCGCAGGGCCACTTTGGATTTCAAGGTCAAATCCGAGGCGGGTCCTGTCACATGAAATTTGTGATGCATCTAGCATTGACATCAATCCGATAGTTTTTGGCTATCACCAACTTCGCCGAATTACTGGGACTTACCCAGATTGAATCAGATAATGAACCTTGTCATTGGAACGCTACGGATGTCTACTTTCTGTATAATTTTACGGATCTCAATTTCGATACTTCTGGAGAAAATTATGATTATTTGAGTGAAGATAGGTGGGACAGGAAATCGGCTTGGGAATTTACAACCATTCGTGCAGAACTCAAGTTCCGTCGCACAAAATCGTCAATCCTAATGTTTCAAGGAAGTTAATTCATATGAGGATTCAATGATGAACTTATTCCTACTTCTACAAGAGATATTTCAAGGTTTTCCCATTCCAAATGAAGAAAGGAATCTAAACCCAAGTTTTACAAGGAAACATGAAGCCAAAGATGAGCAGAAATCTTCCCTATATAAGGGAGCACAAATTTCACATGAGGAGAGAGTCTCGGAGCACACTGTAGACACCTAAGGAGCAGAGACGACTCATCCATCTTCCTCTTCTTTTCCCCTTCCATTCTTTTTATGTTTTTTCTATGTTTTATTTAGTTATATTTTGCTAAACCTTTTTCTAGGGTTAAGATGATGCCCTATCGTAATTGTTTATGTACTTTGATGATTTGTTGATGGATTTATAGTTTCTTTATGATGAATTCTTAGTCACTATTTGAATTGATGCTTTATGTTTAAGTTCTTTGATTGATCACCTTAGGACTTCGCATCTAGTAATTAGGAGATGAATTTGAGGCGTACCTGCAATATAATTCAGATTAGTGATTAAGAGTTGTGAATTACATTATTGCCGTACCTGAAGTAACGGTTTGCATGATTCTCTTGTTTTCTAGTACGTAATGAGTCCTAAGTGTTAAATTTATGTCGTACCTGGATAAACTGCGTGTTAAGATATACGACCTCTGCCATACCTAGAGAGAATCATACACTTCAGGAAAACTATGGTCTAAGTGTCGTACCTGGACTTAGATACATGAATTGTCATAAAAAGAAATAAAGAATTTGTTAATTGAATCGAAACATAAATAGGATTGGTAGTGGTTGATTTCGAAACCCTAGGTTTTATCATCTTTGCATTTCAACTTATAAACTTTATTTTGTTTGTTTCACATTATTTCTTTATTCAAAAAAATCTAAAAAAAATATCTTCTTTATCTTAATTGTTTATGTGATTTTGTGTTTGGATTAATTGAGTTAGGGTTTAAATTGATTATCAATCCTCAGTTGGAACGACCTCGTACTTGCACACTATACTAACGACGATTCGTGCGCTTGCGAGTTTTAATTAAAATTTCACAACAAGTTTTTGGCGCCGCTTCCAGGGATCGATGATTGATTTTGATTCTAACTTGATTACCAATCTGATTTTATATTTTGTTTATTTAGTTTCTACAATTTTTGGTTTTAAGTTCGATATGAACCTTTCTGTGTTTCAGGTTATGAACCTTCTTTTTGATGTAGATTTTGGACACCTTCCTAGAAATTTTAATAGCCTTACTGCATATCACCAGAAAGCTACATGAGTCTAGTTTCCAACGCACTAAGAAGATTATCATTCGGAGTTGTGAGCTAAGAGATATTTGAGAAATACCAAACAGTGCTCAATCTGCGCAGAACTTTTAGAAGGGATGTGATGTTGGAAGTCCCCGAGAAAAGAAGAGAAAAGTAATAAAAACTTCAAAAATGGGAACTTTTAGAAAACTTTACCTTGAAAAGTTGCCGGAAATCTTGAACTGAAAATTGGCAGGAAAAGTCACCGGAAAAAGGTTGACAGGTGGTTGACCGAGGTGCTGATGTGGCACCGGTTGCTGACGTGGCAGCTAATGCTAAAGTGGAGCTGGGTCTGCTGCTGACGTGGCTCGGGTTTCGGGCTGACGTCAGTGAGCTTTGGGCCGATCTCTTGTGCTACTGGGCCTAGGGTTTCTTTCTGTTTCTGGGCCGAGGGAGACTTGTTCACTTCTGGGCCGAGCAACTTTAGTATTTTCTGGGCTGAAGCTACGCAGGGCTAGCTGATGCAAGGGCTGAAGATGCAGGCGGCGGTTCGGAGGTGCAGCGCTTCTGGTGGCCGGTCTGGACATCTTTTGGCCTGTTTCGGGAATAATTTTTCCTATTCCGTGGATCTGGGGTCAAAGTGCTTCTGGTGGTGGAGTATGGATGTCAGATGCGGAGGTGAAAGCTTTGAACCGGATGGAGGAAAAACTATCACTTCCGGAGGCCGGTTTGGGTCTTTGCAGGCTGGTTCTGAAGGTGGCGCCGCCGGTTCTGGACTCCTGGAGTTGAGATCTTCAAGGTGGGCGGCGGTGGTATCTGGGATTTGAAGGCTACGAATTTAGGGTTTCAGGGTTAGGGCTTCGTGCTGATAACGTGTTTTAGGGAATCAGAAATTGAGAGGAATTTGCTGTATATTCTCATTGATAATAGGGGTCTCTTTATATAGAGGATTACAATGCATAGAATCTCAATCATATAAGGAAAGTAATCGAATATTGAATAGGAATCTAGATCCTTCTAATTTAACCCTATTACCACTAGGTCAAGTAACCTAGAGTTTGGGGCAAACAAAAATTAGGGTTTACTTGAACACTATGCTATATTTTCTATTGTTGATGATTTATATATAAACCTCACTTTCATGTGCTTACCCTGTTTGTTAGTCTTAAATTCTTGATTCTTGCAAAGTTTGATATGTTAATTCGTTAAGTTTTTATGAATAATTTTCATCAATCTCAGCTAGCCGAGGTCCATCAAACAAGTGGACATTTGCCATATCGCATCATAATCCCACACATATAGGCAATCGAGTAGAAAGTTGGCCGACGAATAAAGCCTTTAGAATAGGATTCCCTATTTTAAGGAAGAGAGAGACTCGTACGGCACCGGCGCCACATGGCAGTGCGGCAGTCCAATCAGTGCCCAAGCAGGGGGGTATGTTAGGTATTTCACATTAAAAATTAGGGGCAGTTTTGAAAAAGAGGAAAAAATTTATTTCTTCTGATTGGATGTCGTACCGCCACGTGGTGCGGGTGCCCCTAAACAAGAATTTCCCATAACGAAGTGAAAAAAATGACAGTATTAATGATAAAAAAAATTAAGAAAATAGAAGTTAATATGGCATTTCCCATTAGACAAAATATGAAGCGTAGAGAGTTTTTAACATTTTTATGATAAGGAAAACTTATTTATTCTTGGCCTAGCATCATTGAATACCAAATTAATTCTCTTTTTCTAAAAATATAGAAAAAGGGAGCTTGTGCTCCAATATCATCCGTAAAATGACTGAGCCATATCAGATGAGAAGCTATACGATTCAACTCCAACATAGTTTTGCGATATAGTTGGCTCATTTAGGTACTTGGATATTTTCCAACTGTTTCAGTCCAGAATTCTGATAATTCTTATGTCATAATTCCAGTAGTGATGACCCAGTTTGAGACTGTAAAGGACTGATCCAACTTGTTTAGGAAATCAGGTTGGGTCGAATATATGGTCTTGGTTTAAAGAAACTGAAGGCAGCGCGTCTACCAGGTTGTTGTTGTTCATAAAACTCTCTTGGCGGCATGAGCGACTCGACATTGCGAGTGAAGTCATCAAAGTATCATACTCAAAATGAGCTGGCAATAAGTGGAGATGTCCAACCCTATAAACTCTTAGGCAAATTGTTATTTGAAATGCGCTTTGCATTCTTAAATGGTCCTCTCACCTAACACACTTTTCAAGCCAAACATAAAAATTAAAATTTCTAGCTATTTCTTTATTATTTTTGTTAGTTTGTTGGTCGATTTTCCTTGGTTAAATTATTTTGAACATGGTGACATGTAGTAGAAGTAAAATTATTATTTTTATCCATATTTTTAACAAGGCATTGGTAGCAGTCAAGGGACTTCTATTGGGTTCGCTAAAATGAACAAGGGAAATCTTGGTAGCATTCACACTTGTAGCCAACCGGCCAAAGAAAAGCCTTGCACTTGCCCTTCTGATAACCGTGACTTGTGCAGTAATTTGAACACTTCCTCTTATCACAACTGAACCATTCTGTAATTGGGCTTCATAGACGTCCGAGCAGATTAACGGCTCGGCTATTGCATTTTCTGCAAAGATTTTATTCCAAATTGCATCATTTGTCTGAGTGGTTAAATAAATAAAAAGCATTTTAACAATTGCTTAAGCTATAGCTTACATGATAAATAGTCATAGAAAAAATAAAAAACAGAACTTTTAATTTGCTATTGGTATTTGCTGAAATTTAGTTTCATGGCGAGAGAGACTTACGTGAAGTTGATAGCATGAAGAGCAAGAATATAAGACAAAATAGTCTTGTATCCATGCCTAGAAAGAGGTGGTATTCGTACTCTCTCTTTTTCTTACTTTGTTTTCGGTGTGTGTATATGCTATGGCTAGCAATGTTCACTATTTATATAATTTACTTAATTAATGATGAAAGAAACGCATATCACAATTAATCTCAATAAATAAAAATAAATGAAACTGACTCAGGCTTAAATAAATCTGATATAACCGTGACTCTGCAAGTTTTTTTTTTTGAAGGAAATTACGACAAGGTATGGAGCGTTAATGAAACAAAACAAGATGCATCAAGTTCATCTAACATAAAAAAAAAAGTAACCAGAATATGACTAAATGGTGAAAGATATCGAACCGTACTACATATGTCATTTGAGCAGTATAAAAGTAGTAGAAACTATAACTACGACCGTAACTGTAACCTGAGAGATATACCTCAATAGAATTTCCAATACTAGAGTGAGGTGAGACCCCCAAGAGAATCAAGGTGACCGAAAGTGTCAAAAACTTAGACGTTGGCAATCGAACTCTCAAGAGCAAGAATCAAGAAACCAGGACGCCGATCCCAAAACAAACTGGATCCCATGTTTTTAAGTAGAATCCTCCTAAAGCTCAAATACGGACCCAAGAGTGAATGGGTCTAAGAAAGACAACCAACAAAAGACTATTTTAAATCAAAGCACAAGCCCAAACCATAGCAACCCAGACCCAAAAGATACTTTGGACACCCAACTCTCTAGGCACCCAAGAAGGCTGCGACCTCTGTTGTACAATGGAGAACGAGAACCTAGCTCACCACCACCAACATCACCGTGTAGGCTTGTTACGCCTCTACCAAGACAATTAGCGGCGGCTATTAAGCCAACCAATCTATCCAATTGCTTGAATTTATTCTCATTTTAGCTTGATAAGTAAGCCAAACAGTCGTAATGTTTTGCAGATCTCCTCACACAACTCTAGCTACAAGGTTCAAAGGCTTATTGAAGACTTTGAATTTCTTTGAAAAGATGGAAGATTTCGAAGGGAATGATATGAGTCCAAGGGAACGTTTACTTACTTGGAATGGGAATTAAAATGGAGGGAATGGTTAGGGGTAAAATTATTCCTATGTTTACTAACACATAAAGAAATCGGAATGGTTCCGAGGTAAAGGTATTTCTGCATTTACCAACACATAAATGAATCGGAATGGGTGTAAGTCTCACCTTCTTGTCAAGAATCGATTTTTGAATACTCAGGAATTTGATTTTGAAGGGAGACGATGAGTTTAGGAATCAAAGCCTTTGGAATCAAACGATTTCTTTATTCTCCCATTCCAGTTGTCTCCGATTCATGATTTTTTTCCATTCTAATTAAGTAAACGTGCCCTAAATTTAGACTATATTTCACATTCAACATTAATGTCATATAGTCTAAATTTAGATACATTTCACATTCAAACATTTATCTATCACCCTAAGCCCTAAAATTTAGGGTAGGGCCTGGCTTGCCCTACCTCGGGTCTTATCATAAGGAATGAAGAAGATGCCCCTCTCTGGGCCAGTGCCAAAAACATTGGACAAACCTCAGTTCCAATTTCAGAGGGCGCCATCGCCCTAAGGGACAGCCATTGGTATGCATGCAGAAAAGGAATCAGAAATCTACAGGTTGAGAGAGACTCCAAGCTCATAATTAATGCTATCAACAACAAGATTCAAACACCATGGCGACTACAACAAATTATCAAAGACATGAAAGAAATTGCAAAAGGCTTCCACTCAATCAATTTCACTCACATCATAAGAGAAGCAAATTTTGCAACGGACCATGTGCAAACCTCGGCCATAACATCCATGGAGAGAAGATTTGGGGAACTTATATCCCACCAAGGGTTGCAAGAGCCACTTTATTTGATAACCTAGGCTCTGGTTGCCTACAAGGCACAGCTTTTAACTTTTTTTGTTTCTTATCCAAAAAGAAAAAAAACTAGTCACGCCTTTTCATAAGACTATGGTTTATTTATGGATTAAATATTTTTTACTCCCTATACTTATATAGTTTCATCGTTTCAGACCCTGACATTTAAATTTCACCTAAAAAGTCCCTGAACTCTCAATTTCCTCTCAATCGGTCCCTGTAGTCAAAATTTTCTGTTAAAGTTGCCGAAATGTCTATTATGCCACTTACTTTTTTTTAATTTATTTTTTCTCTCTCTGTTTTTTTTTTTTTTTTTTTTCATTTCACCTCTTGAAGGTCTGTGGATTGGAACCATCTTGATGAGGAGATGAATAGAAGGAGGTGAGAGAGCCAGAAGAAGAAGAGGTAAAAAGAAAAAAATAATAATAATAATAAAAGAGAGGAAGAGATTTTTTTTTTTTTTTTTAAGTAATTGAGGGTATAATAGACTTTTTTAGGGAAAGATAACGGAGTTTTTGACGGATGCTTGACTGCAGGAACCAATTGGGAGGAATTTGGGAGTTCAGGACTTTTTAGATGAAATTCGAAAGTCAGGGATTGAAACGATGAAACCTTATAAGTATAGGGAGTAAACAGTATTTAACCCTTTATTTATTTATTTTTAAATAAAAGTCATAAACTAGAAACACATACATAGCCCAAACTTTCTCACCATCACAATGGTCTGTTCAGATACTAACTCGATGTTTTGGGCCCAAATGACCAGCCCACCCGTGGATTGGCATATGCCAGCTCAAGTTCCTATGGAGTCACCCCCACTGGAGGCTACAGTGGACTTCGTTGTAGATGACTTGTGTAATGAGAGAGCTAGCTAGATTGAAGCTCGACGTAGGTGATGAAAAATATTTAGATGATTTTGACTCACC
The DNA here is from genome assembly GCA_024704745.1 of Rosa lucieae. NCBI lineage: Eukaryota > Viridiplantae > Streptophyta > Magnoliopsida > Rosales > Rosaceae > Rosa > Rosa lucieae. Next base: position 25,726,433 of record CM045498.1, read on the forward strand.
AATGAATGCGGACTGGAGCAGGAGCTGATCAGGAACAATCGAGAAGTTTCATTTGAGAGTTGACTCAAAGTTTGACCATCGGCGAGAGGGGGGGGGGGGGGGGGGGGGGGGAAGGGGTACCTACGGAAAACCATCCGATGCCTAAGTCAATACGTTTCTAAGTAATGACGTAGAAAGAATTGGAATGAGATGGATTACCTAGACATTGAGCCTCCTTTATATAGATGATGACTTACTTGGAGGACAAACAGTCATTATTTCTGCTTTTATGACTGCATTTATTTACACACTTATGATGACAATATATTATTGTTGCACTAATAATGGTTAATCATTGCATACTTATGACAGTCATTCATTGCGCATTTATGACGATAATTCATTGCGCACTTATAATCGTAATCATTGTGCGTTTATTACCATACTTAAGGTCGTAATCATTGTCGCTCTCATGACCGATATTTACTGCCAAAATAATGACCGAGTTAATTGCCTAATGAGGGATCCAAAAATAGTTGACCACCCCCACACTTGATTATCTGAACCGAGAGAACTTGTAAGACCAGTGGTAGGGGTTAGCTTATATCAATATGTTATCTTTTGTGAAAAATTTGTTGACTGAATTGGTAGCCCCATCTGCTGGGCACACCCTACGAGATGCTAAAGATACTACACAGTCTGCAGCAACATTTGCATTCCTGCTGGTCCAGAGCCGGTTAACACGGCTTCTAGTTTGGAGTTTGAATGGGAGGAGTTCTAGGTCAAGATTCCATAGGACCCATAAGCACCAACATTTCCCATTTCTCCATGTTCGAAATTTTACCTCTGGTGTGGGGTGCATGGACCTACCACAGGAGAAATTATTGGTTATTTGGTTCAGTGAAATGAGTCAGCATTTAATTATGAACGGTCAGGTTAGAGTTGATGTTTATGTTTAATAGAAAAAACTAAAATGGCGTAAAAATAAAAGATAAATGAAGACATGTGCCACTAAAAATTTAAAATAACAAATTACATATAAATTATTGATAAAAGATGACTTAACAAATACATCATTTAAAGATGGAACTAAACATATAAGGACTAAATCTTACAAATAAGGACAATGTGCTCTCCACTTGCCACATGTCATGAGTTAATTTACATTTTTACCCTTAACTACTTATTTTGACTTCTAATTTATAAGGATTAAATCTTACAAATAAGGACAATCTGCTCTCTACTTGCCACATGTCATGAGTTAATTTACTTTTTTTACCCTTAAATAATTCTTTTGACTTCTAATCCCTTTATGTCACTTTTTTTTTCTTAGAATAATCTCTTTTATGTTATTTTTTTTTTGAGAATAATCCTTTTATGTTACTTTTTTTTTCTTCTTTTGAGAATAATCCCTTTATGTTTTTTTTTTCCTAAGAATAATCCGTTTATATTACTTTTTTTTTTAAAGAATAATTCGTTTATGTTACTTTTTTTTTTTTTTTGAGAATAATCCCTTTATGACACTTCACAAAACCTCATTCTCCTACTACTCTCATCTCATCGCCTAATCCTACTACTGCACTTGTCCAATCCTGCTACTGGCCACGCTGCACTCATACTCGTCCAGCGCTGCTACTGCACTCTTAGTCGTGTTATGCTACTGCACTCATCATCATCTAATCCTGCATTCATTCAATCTTGCTACTACACTTGCTGTACTCATACTCGTCCAGTTCTGCAACTCGTGTTCTGCTACTGCACTCGTCATCGCCTATTCCTGCTACTGTACTCGTCCAATCCTGCTACTGCACTCATACTCGTCCAATTTTGTTACTGCATTTGTACTCGTGTTTTGCTACTGCACTCGTCATCGCCTATTCCTGCTACTGTACTCATCCAATCATGCTACTGCACTCATACTCGTCCAGTTCTGCTACTGTACTCTTCCAATCCTGCTATTGCACTCGCAGAGTCATGCTCGTCCAGTTCTGCTACTACCCTCGTACTCGTGTTCTTCTACTGCACTCGTCATCGCCTACATTATCTTCTTTCGTGCCCTTTTTGTTTTTGCCTTTCTTTGCTTCCAAGTACCTGAACATAAAAAGCTGGTCATTAATCCATAGATCATATCATTGACAGTAGCCGATCATATCAAAGTAAACTACAGAACCTTAGTGATACTAAATTCATGAATCTGCTTTCAATAATAATAAACTGCACAGTAGCACATAACAATAATAAACTGCACACAGTAGCACATAACAATAATAAACTGCACAAATAAACTTCAAATAAACTGCACACAGTAGCACATAACGATAATATGTACTTCACACATAGCAAGATAAGAACATTGATATAACAAAACCACAAGCTAGAACAATAATAAACTGCACAAATAAACTTTTAATTGAACACAGTAGCACATAACAATAATAAACTGCACACAGTAGCACATAGCAATAATAAACTGCACAATAATAAACGGCACAAATAAACTTCAAATAAACTGCACACAGTAGCACATAACAATAATATGTACTTTACACATAGCAAGATAAGAACATTGATATAACAAAACCAGAAGCCAGAACAATAATAAAATGCACAAATAAACTTCAATTGAACACAGTAGCACATAACAATAATAAACTGCACAAATAAACTTCAAATAAGCTTCACACAGTAGCACATAACAATAATATGTACTTCACACATAGCAAGATAAGAACATTGATATAACAAAACCAGAAGCCAGAACAACAAAAAGCCATAACCCAAAATGGGGTAAGTTCCAAAACTGGAATAGAAGATGCATAGATAATCAATATACATGGAAACTATATCCCTTCAAAGATTTGACATAAGCTAATAACTAATAAGCCTTATGCCCTTGCAGCCAGAAAGCAGACCATCAACATACTCGACAAAGAAACCATTGTCCATTTAACAGAACAATATCCGGGCAACTAAAGCAATCAATATTCATTTCAGGTGTCCATTTGACATCAAGTCAACACACCATCATCTTTCATTTCATGTTAAAAGCAGTCATAATCTCAAACAACTAAAGCAAGATCAAATCTTCAATATCAATAGTTCAATACTAATCTTCCAACAGATATGCACACACACAAAAAAAACAGTAAGAAACAACACAGAGCAATATAATCAATATACCATTTTCAAAAGAGGCTACTGCTTCCCCACACTCCAAACTGAGTGCTACTGCTTCAAACGCCACAATTCTAAAGGTTTTCTGAAAATTTTCAAGGTTATGTCAGTCAATTGTATAATTAGCCATAGTGATTTCCACATCCAAGAACCAACGGAAACTACAGTCAACTATGAAAACACTACCGGAAATCTTTAAACCCTAACTGAAAGGAATCCGGAAAATTTCCTCAAGTCGATGCCGGTAAATTGTCAAATTAACTTCGATTCATTTCCAAGAAAGAACTAATCTTACAAAATTACTTAGAATTAAGCGAAAACCCCAAGACTCGAAATTAGAAAAGCAGTACTGACCGGAATTCACGATCACGAAGCTGATCAGGTCGTCACCGTCGTCGCCTTGAATGGTGAGTGCGTCGTCGTCGCTGACGATTCAGATTGGAGTAAGAGGCGGAGGTTGAGAACGAACAATCCAGCAAAGTCGCAGATGACACGAGCGAAGGTCGATTCTTGAATCAAACTGAGTGCTACTGCTTTGGAGATTTTGCGGTGCTACTGCTGCGGAGATTCAAGCCAGATCCGTCGCTGGAGTTTTTAGGGTTTCTGATTTGGGTTTGGGCGTTTTGAGTTTTGTGTTTTGGGATTTCAGGTTTTTGTAGTTAGATTGTGACAATGGCATGAGCGTAAATTGTAATAAAACTGAGCATTTTAGTCATTTTCTATCATAATTTGAAGCCAGGCCCTGCTTCATTTGGTTTTGGGCTTGAGCTTTTGTCCTTATTTGTATAAAACAAATTGAAGGTGGGTTTTCTGTATTTATATGTTTGGTCGGGTGCTACTATATAATTTTCTAAATTTAAAATTGTAAAAGATATAGGCCATGGTGGGTGGTTGAGGAGAAGTTCTTGCGTGGCACCTGCACGACCATGTGGTGCGGCGGATCAATCATTGTACAGAAAGGGGTGTTTTGAATATTTTACTTTAAAAAAGTAGAGACAGTTTCGTAAAAAAAAATTTCTAGTTATTGATTGGAAGGTCGCACGTCCACGTGGTGTGGCATGCAAGAATTTCTCGTGGTTGAGTAATCAAAGTCACAATAAGATTCTGTGCTTTTTTTTTTTTTTTGAGAATGAATAAGATTCGGTGCTTTATGCAGCCCCTATGCAAGAGTTGAGTAATCAAACCCACGATAAGATTCGGTGCTTTATTCAGTAATCACCATTGCGCATTCATAGAGTCTGTTTCTGGTCTCTTCCCTTGTTTGTTTGCTTTTCTCAGTTTCTTACTGGTTTCAATGGCCTCCTCTGCATCTCTTCCTTCATCAGTTGAATCATCATCATCATCATCATCAGCTCGTCCGTGGATGTATGATGTGTTCTTGAGTTTCAGGGGTCCTGACACTTGAAGGAGCATCACATCTGATCTATACCATCGACTGCAGAAGAGGGGAATTAAAACATTCATGGATGATCCAGATCTTCAGGTAGGGGATGTGATTTCTCCCGCTCTCCTAACTGCAATTGAAAAATCAAGGTTTGCAATTGTTGTTCTGTTGGAAAACTATGGTCATTCTACTTGGTGTTTGGAGGAACTTACAAAGATCTGTGAGTGTATGGAAGACGACAACAGAATTTGGCCACTTTTTTATAATGTGGAACCCTCTGTTGTACGGTACCAGAAGAGCAGTTTTGGAGAAGCTTTCGATAAGCATAAAAGCTCTAGGCGACACACATCACAGAATGTGCAGCGGTGGAATGATGCTTTAAACAAAGTAGCCAGTTTCTCTGGGTGGCATACAAAGAATTTTAAGTAAGTATCATGATGAGATTATCTATTTCAATTATCGAGAGTCATGCATGCGCGCAGCTTTTCGATTTATTATTTGACTCTTTTTTCTTCCTTCCTCGCAGGACTGATAGAGAACTTGTGGAGGAAATTGTGGATTTTGTGTGCAGTAAAATACAACCGGAGATTACAATGTCTGCTGGAGATTTTGAAGCTTTGAAGAAACAAAAAAAGCCATGGATGAGGTTATGAAGGCGCTTAAAGATGATGAGGTCACTGCCGTTGGTGTCTATGGCATGGGAGGCGTCGGCAAGACAACCATGGTAAACCATGTTGCTGCACAATCCTGCAAAAGTGGGACTTTTCATCATGTGATTATGGCTGTTGTATCCCAAAGCCCCAACTTTGGAAGAATTCAAGACACATTGGCAGATTTATTGGGCGTTAAATTGGAGGGCGTGACAGAAATTGGAAGAGCTGCTAGACTGAATAGGGAGATAATGAGAAGAGAAAAGATCCTTATAATCTTGGATGATGTTTGGAACAGAATAGAATTGTCATCCATAGGAATTCCTAGCTACGAGGAGCTTCAAAAGTGCAATTCCAAAGTCATACTCACCACACGGAGAAGGAATGTCTGTCATGCAATGAAGTGCCAAGAAAAGGTCACCCTCAATATCCTCTCAGAAGAAGATTCTTGGACCTTGTTTGTGAGAAATGCAAGGTCTTTTGAATCGATCACTTTTGAGGGTGTAGCGAGGAAAGTAGCTGGAGAATGCCTACCCATTGCCTTGATAGCGGTTGCAAGGGCACTCGGAGATAAAGATCAGGTGGAATGGCAAAAAGCAGCTCGAAGATTAGAGAAGTCGCAATCTGCAACCGTTGAGGATGAGCAAGATGCCTTCAAATGTATAAAATTTAGCTATGATTACTTGAAAGATGAGGATTCCAAATCATGCTTCTTGCTCTGTTGCCTATACCCAGAAGATGAGGACATCTGACTAGAAAACTTATTCAAGTATGCAATTGGGACAGGATTGTTTCTACAAGATGCCGAAACAATCGAAGAAGCCAGAGGAACAGCAGATTCTGTGGTCAAGTACCTGAAAGATTCTAGCTTGCTTTTGGATAGCGAGAAAATTGGATGTGTAAAGATGCATGATGTCATACGGGATACAGCCCTGAATATTGCAAAATCTAAAGATGGGCAGGGGTTTCTGGTAAAAGCTGGCTGTGGTTTAAAGGATTGGCGGCCATGTGGTTCATATCAAGGCTACTCTGCGATCTCACTGATGAGGAACCAAATTCGCAAGCTGCCCGAAGAAGAGTTGGTGTGTCCGAATCTCCAAATTTTGTTACTAGACCAAAACTCTTATTTAACCAAGATCCCAGAAAAGTTTACCCAAAGTCTGAATGAATTAAGGCTCTTGGATCTTAGCTGCACTGCTATTTCCTCTCTACCCCAATCATTCAGTCTCCTTACCAATCTCCAAGCTTTGTATTTAGACTTTTGCAATGAATTGACTGACATTTCTATAGTGGGAAAACTGAAGAAACTTGAAATTCTTGGTATGAGGGCATATAGTAGGGGGGAATTGTCGAGAGAAATAGGAAATTTGACCAATCTAAGGATTTTGGATGCCAATGGTAGCGTTAAGGTCACAATTGTTAAAATAACCATATACATGCTCACAACATATGCACACAATCATAAAAGGGATCAAGGCTTACCTTCAGCAATCACTGGCATGTATTCCATCTTATGCAGCTGCAAATACGAACACTGAATATGGCCTTCTGTTACTTACCAACTTGCTTCTCAATGGACAGAACAATATGCAAAACGTCGTTAGTAATCAGGGACCAATTCATCTGTATATATATAGGAGACTTAACCCTCAAGAAGCTTCCCATTAAAGCTATCCATATCGGTTTAGGTTTCCTAGTTAGATTCTTAATGTAACACTTCATTGTAATCTTTCTTGCAGACTAAGAATAGGATTACTTACCTTAATGAATAGATACACTGCTTCATTAAGTTACAAGTATTGATTTACTGTTTGTATCCATGTTAAACTAGGATTGATATTAAGCTAATCATCAATTACTTTATGATGATATGTGTTATGTCCATATTTGATCTTACAATCTCCCCTTTGGACTCACACATATCATGCTCGATGATTTGCACCAGAGAACATCAAAACCTACTTAACTTACTGAAGTGCGCGCCAGATAACAAACTCAAATCGAAAATCCATCCCAACATGGTCAGATCACAGTTACTTATGCAGAGCAAGAAACAGTATACATTTTAAAAAAATGCAGAGTTTCAAAACCACAAACATAAGCTCCTGCAATCCACATATGTCAAACCAAAAGTGATACAATATGTTAATGTGTATCAACAAGTAAACATATATTAGGTCCTACTTTATGTTTCTAAAACCAGAAACTCAAGCAAATTTACTGAACACGATGGCTTAAAATTATTGCTTGAACCTCAAGATCATGCTATACATGATTTAAGCCATCTGATAGCAAGTATGATATTCAAAACAAGATGATAATTTCCAAAACAAAACAATAAAGCTGCAGGAAAATCATAACTGGAAATAGCTCAAAATTTTATTGATAATCAAAACTGTCATTACAAATAAGTTGTGATAAACAAAAGTCAAAAATATCACAACTGAAAATACAAGAACTCAAGAACCTTAAAATTTTAAATTTGCTCCAACTGCTCTAACTCTCTACTGAACCTAAGCATCTAGATTAGCTAAAACTCCAATGCTTGTTGTATGCTTCTGGAATGCTGCTATTGACAAGGCCTTGGTGAAAGGATCTGCTAGCTGTGAATTTGTGTCAATACTCAAAACAGCTATTTCACCATGCTTTACTCTTTCTCTAACACTGTAATACTTTAGATCAATGTGTTTAGAATTATTTGACCTTTTACTGTTCTTGCTAAAGAAAACTGCAGCCTCATTGTCACAATAAATCACAAGTGTTCCAGCCACAATGTGACTCAATACTTTGGTCTGCATGAGAAAATTCCTAATCCAAAGTCCTTCACACACAGTTTCATATACTGCAATAAATTCAGCTTGCATAGTAGAAGTTGAAACAAGTGTTTGTTTCATGGTTTTCCAAGCAATAGCACCTCCTGCAAGCATGAACACATATCCACAAGTTGATTTCTTGGAGTCCGGATAATTCCCTGCAAAATCCGAGTCTGAGAATCCAATGAGTTTCAGATCCTCCACTTGCTTATAAACTAGCATGTGGCTTTTAGTTCTCTGCAGGTATCTCAACACTTTCTTCCCAGCTACCCAATGTTCATGGCCTGGATTAGATTGGAATCTTGACAAAATCCCTACTACAAAAGACAAGTCTGGCCTAGTGCAGACTTGTGCATACATGAGACTTCCTACAAGTCTAGCATAAGGCTTTGATTCCATATTTTCCTTTTCAACATCACTATTGGGACTTTGCTTCTTGGTTAACTTATCTCCTTTGGACACGGGAACTTCTCCAGCTGCACACTTCTCCATACCAAATCTCTTTAAAACTTTGGTAATATAATTGTGTTGAGACAAACCAAGTAGTCTCTGTGCCCTATCTCTTTTAATCTCAATACCTAGTACATAGGATGCTTCTCCTAAGTCTTTCATGTCAAAATTTCTTGACAGAAAACTCTTGGTATCTTTAAGCAATTTAATGTTACTGCTAGCCAAAAGTATATCATCCACATAGAGTACCAGAAAAATAAAATTGTTCCCAACTGTCTTCAAATAAACACATTCATCAACAAGATTTTCTGTAAATCCAAAAGTAGAAATCACATAATCAAATTTCTTGTACCACTGTCTAGAAGCTTGTTTAAGGCCATAAATTGATTTTCTTAACTTACACACTAAGTTTTCACTTCCAGCTTGTACAAACCCTTCTGGCTGCCTCATATAAATCACTTCATCTAGTTCACCATTCAAGAAAGTTGTTTTAACATCCATCTGTTGCAGCTCCATATCAAAATGAGCCACTAAAGCCATGATTCACTACAAGAGAAAATGTCATCGGCGACAACCCAAAGTTGTCGTAAAAAGTCTAAATTTCTCGCTGAACTGAAAATGCGACGACTTTGGGTTGTCGCAACCAGTTGTCGCCTTATGTGTTTTACTGATTGTCAAAAGCGATGAAATTACACGGTTGTCGCTTTTTCAATATGCAACGAAATTGGTTCCTCGCATATCACAAATTGTGAGACACACAAGTGCGTTACCAAAAACTATATGCGAGACTTTATATTTGTTATTATTTTTAATATACGAGGTTTCGTTTATGTCGCATATTCTATCTGCGGGGCTTGTATGTTTGTCGCATTTTCAATAAGCGACGCAATTTGTTCCTCGCATATGACATCTTGCAAGACATGTAAGTGTGTTACAGAATGCTATACGCGAGACTTTATGTTTGTTACAATTTCTAATATACCAGATTTCGTTTACATTACATATTCCGTCTGCAAGGCTTATATGTATGATAAAAAATTTATATGCGAGACTTTTTTTTTGTTGCAAAAAATAACTGCGAGTTTTCATTTTTGTTGCATATATTAATATGTGACACATATGTATTTATTGTAGAAAATTATATGCGAGACTTCTTTTTTGTCTTCTATAATTTCATTGAGGAACTAATTGCGTCACATATTGAAAAAGAGACAATTGTGTAACTTTGTCACTTTTGACAATCAGTAAAACACATTATGCGACAATCGATTGCGACAACCAAAAATCATTGCATTTTCAATTAAGCGAGAAATGTAGACTTTTTACGACAGGTCGCATATAATTATTCACAACATATACAAATAGTTCCTTAATTGCCAATCAAAGAGGATATACAACATCTTAGAAGCTGTTTAAGGACATTAGTTCCTTCACCACATGTGCAAAAGAAATTTCCTATATAGTAGCTCATGAGCTAGTGTGTGTTGAGGTGATGGTGTTGCACCCGGGGGTGGAGGAAGTTTGAACTTAGCTTTCATAATCTTTTTCCTTGGGTTGGTGGCAATTGAGATGCCATCTGCATAGCACTGATAGCATCTAACATGAACATTAGATAAGTCAGTTCCAGTGCTTGATATGTAGATAAGTTAGTTCCATCTAACATTGTAATGATAGCATATAACAGGAAAATTAGACAAGTCAGTGAAGAGTACGTTATGAAAACTTTCACAAGTGAGTGTTTGGTGTTAAGAGATAATTAATCTTTGCACCAAAGGACGACTACAAAAGACACAAATGTATTTGTTAACAATAGAAGACATAAAAACAAATAGTATATCATTCATAGCTATCAAATTGAAACTCAAATTGAACTGAACTTAGATACCCATCAAGTTTAATTGCATTATCTACCACATTACAATGTCAAGAAAATGATTTTCATATATATGATATGAACTTGATATAAGAAGTTAATGTGGCGAAAATCTGCATTTCTATTCCCACATCAAATACAAATATGTCTACTATTACCTACTAAACTCAAGCTTGACCATTGTCACCTTCCTTAGATAACCAGTTAAAAACCAATTTCAATCATCTAATCAAATGCAGAGAACCAAAACTATAAATCCTCTAAAATATATTAAAAATTATACCTGAATGAGTGAGCATTTTGATCACCCTAGTATTTTCCCTTCTTGCATGCTAACATATAAGAGGCCTGAGTTTACAAGCCGAAATCTATAGAACTCAAGCAAGAGCGCATAAACACCAGTATGTGAATATTAAATAAGCTTAAAGTTATGGATTCCTCAATTTGACCAAATAGAGAAACAGCTTACTTGTTTGTCTCTGCGCCAACTTGGAGGCTGGATATCTGTATATGCTGCAAACAAGAACAAACAAAAGATATCTAAATTCTTTCTCTTTATTGAAAAAGAACCAAGATATCAAATCAAACATGATTTCAAAGCCCCCTCACTCTGTAGTTATACCTAAAGAAATATGATATCAATAATAATAGTTGTAAGATTAATTAAGTTGAACAATTTGAAAGAGAATAGGGAAAAACTGTAAGCAATTACCCAAGAAGGAGCTAGGCCACAGCGCAGCGGCGAGTAGAGAGAATATATGAGATCGAAGAGTTTTTAGGGTTTGAGCGTGGAGTACGTAGGAATAAGGTAGGTTTTTATTTTTACCTAAAGGGATAAGGTAAGCTTTTTTTAAATTTTTTTAAATTTCAATCTAATGGAGGGAATATGAAGTGTGAAGTGGGATGTAAAGGCGGGATATTTTCTTTTTTCTTCATATAAGAGGCATTCATTAGAATAATTTTTTATATGATTTTCATATTAGTTTAAAATAGCATAACAGATATTCAATTCGTCCTTATTACATGGTTATTCTTTAGTTTATGGTTATAAGGAGGTCTTAAAAAGACCCAAAACAACAAAAAGAAAAAGTATCTAACAAATTATTTAGGTCTAGAAACTTCATAAAGATCATCAAGAAAAGCAGTAGTAGCTTGCATCACCTCTTCAAGCTGCAGGCTCTATGATGCCTCGTGGAGATACAGATATGCTGATGAAGGTGCTTTTCTATTTATTTAATTTTTTATATTTATTTCTTTGTGCTTGTAGTTGTAGTGGTTATATGGTGGAAGTGGTTTCCTCTGTTCTTCCACATGCTCATATAATTCTTGCTACTTTGGCTTCTGAGATGCCTGTTTACTTGTAGTTAAAAATGGCTCAACTACAGCAACAGCAGAATAGTAATCCACAACAACAGCTTCAGCAACATGCTCTTTCTGCTCAGCAGTTGCAAAGTTCAAATCATAATCCTCATCTGCAAGATAAAATGAGGGGTGCTGGCAGCATCACAATGGATGCTAGCATGTCGAACTCTTTTCGAGGAAATGATCAGGTCTGTCCTTTTGTTATTATAGATAGGTATTGTTTCCATTAATTTATGTACTTAAACATTTTTTTAGGGAAGGCTCCTAACATAGTCTTGTCATTGAATTATAAGGTCACAAAAAACCAGCCTGGGAGGAAGAGAAAGCAGCCGGTGTCATCTTCAGGCCATCATGTGTCCCCCTGTGGCTTACGCTCAATACATGAGAATAATGGAGATTGGTTTAGCTTGTAATCCATATTTGAAACCATTGAACAGATCACAATTTCCATTAAAAGCTAAAATATTTAGATAGAGAAACATGATGGCCTTTTGGTTACCCTTAAGATTCAGGAACAAAAATCGGTTTGCTATTGTTGATTTTACACCTAGTGAATATCTAAAGCATCAAAAGAGTGTTCCACCCTGCAACCAGTTTTTATAAAATCCTTCAATGTAGACCCTCTTTTGAGTCTCTTTAGCTGGAGACCCAAACACGTACAAGACACAGCTAAAGAATAGGTTATCCCTCTCTTGCTTTATTAAACGATACATACCAAGTTTGATTTGATGTTATTGATTCCGATGGAGAAATTCGTGTAACATGTTGAACAGTAACGTTCTACTATGCAATGTTATCCCAGTAAAAGTCATTGCCTAATTATATTTTTGTGAGAAAATTAAAGTTGTCACATAAACATTAACCGACAACTCGTACAGGTAGTCGTCTAATTGGTTTTCAGCGAGGAAGTTCAAGTTATCATACAAACATTAAGCAACAACCTGCACAAGTCCTCACTTAATTGGTCGTTTGCAAGAAAATTAAAGTTGTCACATAAACATTAACCGACCGCTAATAGAAGTTGTCGCCTAATTGGTTTTTAGCGATGAATTTTAAGTTGTCACATAAACATTAAGCGACAACTTGTTGAACTTGTCGCCTAATTGGTCTTTTGTGAGAAAATTAAAGTTGTCACATTAATATTAACCGACAACTCATAAAAGTTGTCGCCTAATTAATTTTCAGCGAGGAAGTTCAGGTTGTCACGTAATCATCAAGCGATAACCTGTAAAAGTCGTCACCTTATAGGCCTTTTGTGACAAAATTAAAGTTGTCACATATACATTAATCGACAACTAGTAGAAGTTGTTGTCTAATTTTTTTCAGTGAGGAAATTCAAATTGTCTTATAAACATTAAGCGATAACCCATTAAAGTTGTCGCCAAATTGATTTTCAGAGAGGAAATTCAAATTGTCACATAAATATTAAGCGACAACCAAATAAATTTGTCACCAAATTGATTTTCAGTGAGGAAGGTAAGGTTGTCACATAATCATTAACTGACAACTCACAGAAGTGGTCACTAAATTAGTATTCAGTGACAGAAATCTAGTTATCACATATTAATTAAGCGACAATTCACAGAAGTCGTCGCCTAATTAATTTTTTGCGAGGAAGTTAAAGTTGTCACAGAAACATTAACCGACAATTGGTAGAAATTGTCGCCTAATTAACATTTTGCGAGGAATTAGGTGTCGCATAATGTCATATGGGCGACAACTGTCAATTTCTTGCAAATTCCTACTTTATGTGACAAATTGGTTGTCGCCGATGGGATCATGTGCGACAACTGAAATTTCCTCGTATTTGCCAAGTTTTTGCGACGATTTTTGGGTTGTCACAATGAAATTCCTCGCTTTTGCTATTTTCTCTTGTAGTGATTATCCTAAACGAGTCTTTTGTAGAAACTAGAGAAAAAGTCTCAGTAAAGTCAATGCCCTCTTTCTGTGTAAAACCCTTGGCAACTAATCTTGCTTTATGTCTCTCTACATTGCCATTTGCATCTCTTTTGGTTTTGAAAACCCATTTACAACCTATAGGCTTCTGGTTGGGGTCAGGTTCAACTAATTCCCAAACTGCATTTTGGCTCATGGAATCAATTTCTGCTTCCATTGCTAGCTGCCACTGATGTGATTCACTACTCTCAATGGCCTGATTAAATGTAGTTGGATCATATGCACAGTCCATTTCAATTTCTGCTTCTTGTAGATAAACAATGTAGTCACTCTCTTCCCCCCCATAAGTTGGTTTTCTTGCTCTCTGTGATCTTCTAGGTTGAGCTACTGGATGATTTTGAGGTTCAGTTACTTGACCAGTTACGTGGTCAGTTACTTGACCAGGTACAATTACTTGGTCAGTTACATGGTCAGTGACATGGGCAGTGACTTGATCAAGTACAGTTACATGGTCAGTGACTCGGTCAGTGACATGGTCAGAGACTTGACCAGGTACAGTTACTTGGGCAGTTACATGGTCAGTGACATGGGCAGTTACTTGGGCAATGACTTGATCAGGTACAGTTACATGGTCAGTGACTCGGTCAATGACATGGTCAGAGACTTGACCAGGTACAGTTACTTGGGCAGTTACATGGTCAGTGACATGGGCAGTTACTTGGGCAGTGACTTGATCAGGTACAGTTACATGGTCAGTGACCTGATCATTGTTTTCTGCCAACATCAATGAAGAATGCTTTGTGCATCATAATCACTTATGCCAACAGAAAACCACAAAACCCAACCCATGAGCTTTTAACTTTATATTCTACCCAGATTCCTTGTAAGAAAATTAAGCTCTCGTATCTGTCAATTTTAATAATGTGTAAACAAAATCTGGGAGATTTTTGTTCTTCATGCAATTTTACACAATCACAGATACAATACCATATCATCAATCAATTCATCATGCATATTCAAGCACAATCAAAATTGTTTCGATTCCAAGAAACCACGGAACAATCAAGAAATTGTAAATTTCATCCGGTCACCATCTACTCTAACCTAACGCACGCCGGGAATGCAACTAGGGTTCTTGAGCACAATCAAAAACACAATTATCATGCTATGAATCGAAATCAATTTCACAGAAAAACCTGTTTTTGCTTTTTCCCCAATTTGCTGCTAAAAATCACAGCGGAAGCATGAATTTGTTATTTAACCAGATGCAGCAATCGACTTAAGTAATTTACCTTGATCAGTTACATGACCAGTTACATGGTCAGTTACCTGATCAGTGACTTGGTCAGTTACCTGACCAGTTACTTGATCCGTAAAGCAAAAACCCTTTTTTTTTTTCTTTTTTTTTTTTTGTGTTTGTTTTGCAAAACCCTAAAACGATTTTGATACTTGTGAGCCTATGCTCTGATACCAATTGTTAAAATAACCATATACATGCTCACAACATATGCACACAATCATAAAAGGGATCAAGGCTTACCTTCAGCAATCACTGGCATGGATTCCATCTTATGCAGCTGCAAATACGAACACTGAATATGGCCTTCTGTTACTTACCAACTTGCTTCTCAATGGACAGAACAATATGCAAAACGTCGGTAGTAATCAGGGACCAATTCATCTGTATATATATAGGAGACTTAACCCTCAAGAAGCTTCCCATTAAAGCTATCCATATCGGTTTAGGTTTCCTAGTTAGATTCTTAATGTAACACTTCATTGTAATCTTTCTTGCAGACTAAGAATAGGATTACTTACCTTAATGAATAGATACACTGCTTCATTAAGTTACAAGTATTGATTTACTGTTTGTATCCATGTTAAACTAGGATTGATATTAAGCTAATCATCAATTACTTTATGATGATATGTGTTATGTCCATATTTGATCTTACAACAATTCCATCTAAAGTGATATCAAAGTTGCATAAATTAGAAGAATTGTACATGGTGTGCTATGCATTTAAGGACTGGGGGTGTGAAGCTGAGGGACAAGGAGAAGTAACCAATATTTTTGATGAGGTAGCTGGTTTATCAAATTTGAAAATATTGCAGGTTGGCATATCTGATGCAGAATACATCCCTAAAAATGTTGAGGTCAAACCAGATAGGGATAACTTTTATATACGTATCTGCAGCGGATGCGACTCCCTTGCATACAGTATAGGAGATCATAATTCAAGATCCTTGCATTTTAGTGCAGCAACCATGAGTATCTTACCTGATTGGTTTATCAACTCAGTGACAAAGAAAACAGAGAAGTTGGAGTATTATTGCTGCGAAGGCATGAATGACATTATTATGGGATATGACCATGGGAGGTTACATAAAATCAAGCATCTCACAGTACGGGGCAATCATTTTAAATCCATTGTGTACTTGAAAGAGTTGATGAACACAACAAGACGAGTTCAAAAAGGACCAGTGTTTGAGAATTTGGAAGAGTTGCTTCTGAAAGATCTTATCCACCTTGAGGAGTTATGTGTTGGTGAGTTACCCCCTGGGTCTTTTTCCAATCTGAAGGTATTGCATATGTCTTTTTGTTTTACCTTGAAGAATGTATCAAAATTGGTACAGAGACTACCAAATCTGGAGAAACTGGAATTACTTTCTATGGATGGTTTGGAATGTGTGTTTGGATGCGAAGGGTTTGAGCCGAAACAATCAAAATTGAGAGACATGGATTCGTTGGGTCCAAATTCAGCGAATAGCATATGTAATGGTCCTGCCCCACGTGCAATGTTCCAGAGTCTTAGAAGTTTGGTATTTTGGCGTTGTGAGTTGCTGCAAAGTCTGTTCGCATCTAGTGTAGCCCAGTGTCTTGTTCAATTGAAAGACCTTTTTGTAGGCGCGTGCCCTTTGTTGGAAAAATTAATTGAAGCAGTGAACAATGAGAAGACGGTTCTACCAAAATTGAAGAACTTGGTTTTGAAGAAGCTTCCTAAGTTGTATGGTGCAAGTGGTACTGTTGATATTGAGTGTCCTTCATTGGAACACTTGATCGTGGTGGATTCCCCCAGATTTCATTTTCAAACACTTCCTCTCTTTTCAAAGCCGTCGAAAGCCAGAACCAGTTTTCATTTTCAACCTCTCCTTCTGACTACTTTGGCAGCATGAAGCCAGTCCAACTCAATGGTCCAAAACTGCTCGTATTTCTACGTAAGAAGTATGTCTCTGTATGAAATATTTACTTAATTTGTCTTTTCTTCTATATTTTGTAGGGTAGCAATTGGGCAAAGATGGTTTGATCAATTAATTTCTGTGATTCAATGTTTTTTCTTCCCAATTTGTTAATCCAAATGAGTTCCCCACGACAAAACATCAACCAAATTTAAAAAAAAAAGTCGCGATGCTCTCTCTCTCTAGAGAGGCAAAACCTAAGGCCGAAAACTGCCTTGATTGGAGGCGGCGGTACTGCAAATCTATTGACTCTCAGCAGGGAGGTTTTCCAGCCACGCAGTGGCTCGGTTCCTTGGGGCTGGAAGGGAGGTGGCTTGCCTTTTTCTTCTACTCTACTTGGCGGCAATGGCGAATGGTTTCGTCAGTGTCCCATGATGGTGGTCCGATGGGCTGCGCAGACTCGAGATGGTCTCTCATAAGCGTCAAGCGGCGCTGGGCTGTTCGCTCTGGGCGAGGTCGGATGGGGACTGGTTGTTGGCTAGGGTCGACGATATCTGGGTTCAGATCCGATCGAGGACAGTTTGGAAGTGATGGAGGGCTGTGATCGAGCACTCTCTGAGGGTGTGGTGAGTGATCCTGGGGGCTATGCTAGATTGGGATTAGATTTAGGCCAAGGAACTGTTGCGACTGCTGGAGCAGCGGCTCAGACGGAGAGTGTCTGCGGCGGCGGCGGTGTGGCTGATGGATCGTGGCTGGAAAGATATGTGTGGGCTCATTGGGTTAGGGCTTTGGTTTACCCTACTCTTTGGGCCTGCATTTGGAGTGGATGGGTTGCATGGGCCTTGATCTGGTCTGTGAGCTCGATTACCCTTATGCTATGGGGCTGGATGAATTGGGTCTCTATAGCCCATAGTACTGTTTAATTTCTGTTTTGGTCGCAAAAACCAGTGCCTTAGTTGAAACCAATTTTATGTCTGCTTCGAGGTTTCTTGGTTTTTGTTAGAATAAAGGTGCGTGGACTTCCTAAAAGGTGGGTGTACTCGGAATTTTTTGGGGTTTTATTATTCTATGATAGGATTTCAGGAGCTTCTAAGGAACAATTCTTTCTGTCGACCCCATAGGGGTGTTTCGTTTTTGTACTGCTTTCTGAATATTAATGAATGGGCTGACCTATTTTCCATAAAAAAAAAAAACATCAACCAAATTTAAAATAGCCTTTTTATTTTCATTCTTATTTTTCTTTGTTATCATTCATAATGTGAACAAAAAGAAAAAGGCAAAATTATACATTCACTTCGATGATGATTGTTTTGTTCTCTTTACTGTAGTAATGCAAATTACATACAATTTATATTACATTCTCACAATGTTTTTTTTTTTTTTTAATTTTTTTTAATGTTAAAATTTGTAATATTTAATAATAATATATATTTTTTTTTTCCAAATTCAATGCAATAGAATGTTCAAATTCTATTGTTGAAGTCTCTCAAATGGTCCCAACAGTACATTAATGGTACAGCTGACTTGCAATGGTCCCTCAGCTTCTGACTTCAAGGGCAGGAAGTAACCAAGTTCAACTCTATTTCTTTGTCCAGGTATGATGCTGTGTCATCAACTGAATTCTTTTCTTGTTTATTTTCTTTTCATTGAATGGTAGATTTCTTGCGATGCCATAAAAACTAAAATTTGTTTTAGGAAATCAGAAATTGAGAGATAATCGCTGTGTATTCTCATTGATAATAGGGACCTCTTTATATAGAGGATCACAATGCATAGAGTTAGAATCATACAAGGAAAGAGAATCTCTGAGAATCTCTAGATTCTTCTAATCGAACCCTATTACCACTAGGTCAAGTAACCTAGAGTTTGGATTAACCTTAAACACTCCCCCTTGTGTTGTCCAAACGCGGTGCTTCTCTCGTTGCCTCGTTAAAAACCTTGCCGAGTAATAAAAACCCAGTGGGACAAAAATAACCTCGGTCAAAGGGGAAAAAGAGCACAACACACCCTTCACGATTCGAGGTGAACATGTAGACATCTCCCCCTGATGTCTGCGATCATGGGAGTTCAGATAATTTCCGCAAGTCAATTCTTGCCACATGTTTCTCAAACGTGGATTTGGGCAATGACTTAGTAAACAAGTCCGTCATACTGTCCTCAGATCGAACCTAGTTCAGTTTTATCTCGAGGAGAGTCTGTTGTTGCTGATTAAGCTTGGTGTTGTCGCTTTTGATGTAGCCTTGCCTCATTTGTTCAAAACAAGCAGCATTATCCTAAATGCTCGTAGGCTCATCTGTGGTAGACTTCAAACCACAATTCACTAGGCCAAAAAAGCGAACAGACAACGGACCAAATTTGTTGTGTGATTTGGACGATCTCCGTTGTGTATCGGAGCGTTGTGTGATGAAAAATGGCACAACGGTGGAAACCCGTTGTGTGAATCACAAACAGTCAACACTTATTTGGTTAAAACTGTTGTGCCTTCTCTCGGAAGATGGCAGCCACAGTTGCCGCGCAGTCATGCTGCACATGTCATTGGCATCATTCACACAACAAAAGTTGTTTCCGAGCCGTTGTATGAAAGGCGAATCAGACAACAGCATTTTATTTTCTCTGTTGTATGAGTTATCCTCACACTTCACTTTTGGAAATTTTATTGTTGTGTGTTAGTTTTAGATAACTTATTCTAGTTATTACAGTTGTGTGATTGTAAATCAGATAACGTATGTTTGTTAGAACCGTTGCATGTTATATAAGGATTCATTGTGTGAACATTAGAAATTCTGTTGTGTGATAATCGTCTTTTCTGGATTTTGTGCATTGATAATAATGCTCCATTTTACCTAATAAACAGTGACTAATTGTGTGAAGTTTACTATATTAGTGCTTGAAATCATTATCCAATGAACAATGATTAATATTTACGCCAAAAGCAATGTGATACATCAATAAAATTCCAATATATCCACCAAATATTGAATCCAAGTAACATGTCATTGCTATAAAGTTTCCTAGCTAGCTGAATTTACATGATGAAAGAAAATATATTTTGCTTCATTGCTTGGTATTCCATGCTTGATCACTTAGTGACTCTTTAGGCAACATTTCACTAGATATTCCCAAACCTGCAAATAGAATAAGCAAAATTCAAGGTTATGAAGGAATGATTCAAACTAATTAAAGCTAAAATTGAAGAAAACATTGCAAGGTAACATTACCAAGCCTTGTACACTAAGAGAAGCAGAGCTATAATATATGTGTAAGCATAACAAACAAATAATACAATTTGATCAAACAAACAAATAAGTATATATAACATGAAATCAGCATATGTAAACAACCCACTTACTCTATCATAGCTAAAAATTTCAATTGATCAAACAAACAAACACGCATAACATGAAATCAGCAGATATAAACAACCTGATATTTTGACAGATAACAACTCTCAATAGCATGTGGCCTTAATTCCAGGCTAGTCAGTTTTGAGAGAGAGACCTGCAAATCAAAATCATCAGCCAAAATCACCCCAAAGATAAATTTAAGAGTTCACAAACAATCAAATCACTTACTCCTACAGCTAACAATGTTTAGCAAACAACATAGTACCCATCCAAAAGCGAAATGGACATTATTTACAGTCAACTGTGTTATTACAATCTCATTATGGAAGGCTGCATTTAGAATGTCTATGTAATTTCTAAGTCCCAAAAACAAAACATGCTAATAAATATACAACTTTCTTGGGAAATGTTTTCTGCTCCAAAATTTCTTAAGGTAAACATGTCTCCAGGAGGAAGGCACCTTTTTACACTCAAGAAGGATCCTTTACAGAAAAGTTACAAAGAAAGCCATAATAAGATGATAATTGTATGGACTACTAAATTTAACAAAAAAATAAAAATAGAGCAGATAAACACCCAAGAGATGATATCACTTAATGCAACTTGTGCTTGTTCTTCACTTTCATCAAATGCATGCATGCATGTCTTCATTTGATTTCAACAAATGACAGTTGTATTTATCAAATTATCATATTGAAAAGCTGAAATTAGAAGGAAACATACAATGACAGCAGCCATAAAAAAAATGGATACAATTGTGCAATTGTAATTAGATCAAGACCATCAACAAATTGTATAGCAGCAGATAACATACAAGTATCTAAAGTGCCTACGGAACAGTTTACTTACCTTAT
The DNA here is from genome assembly GCA_024704745.1 of Rosa lucieae. Lineage (NCBI taxonomy): Eukaryota > Viridiplantae > Streptophyta > Magnoliopsida > Rosales > Rosaceae > Rosa > Rosa lucieae. Next base: position 25,747,392 of record CM045498.1, read on the forward strand.
CGTCTATAGTATCAAACAGTAACTAAGAAAAGTAAATCTTGTTATTTTCTTCAATTCTATATTTAATCTGCCACCAAACCTGCACTCAAGATAAAATATGTAATTAAGCTTGAATGTGCTTTCAAATTGACAAGAAAATTAGTAATTATGCCTCAGCTTTTACAAAGCAGTATCAACTCAGCTTTTTCAAATGTGAGGGTGTACCTGAAACAAAACAAAACACAGTAAGTGAAGCATTAGGGATAATGAAGCTTTAAGGCATAAATGAGGGAGCTACCTTCAGAAAAGTAATCCTATTAAAATCTAGTTATGTCTAGATATATTCAACAAGTCCACGTATTATAGAAGTTAAGTGGACACACCATCCATATTAGAGCATTACTCATTTCTAGTTGACTTTAGCTTATCAAGTTATCCCCTGCCACAATTCAAATTTACTCAATACAGTGAACTACACATGTACATGAAAATGAAAGCATTTACCTTCTTAGGATAAATTGAGTTGTAGTGCACCTCTGCCCAGAAAATTAATATATTAACTGCACAAGATATAAGAGTTTTCTATAAAGCTTATGATTAAAAAATAATATACAAGGATATCACATGCAATATGAAGTAAAATTACAAGTATTTAAAGCCAATGGCTCAGGAGATATCAGAAGCCCTTCAATATTGTCACCCCCGACCACTTTTATCCTTCCATCCCTGCATTCACTTTTGTACAAATCCAAAATCTGTAAGTTTAATGGCCCTTTAACATCACCAAGGATATTTGCTCCCTGAAAAACCCAAATATGTCTGAAAAACCAGAACATCAGAAAACTGATGATAGACTTCAAGAACTGAAAAGATGCAACAAGGTTCTACTCACCACGATGTTCTTATGAGACAGATTTTGTAGAAGCTTTCACTTCATCAAGCTCTTTGATGTGAGTGTATTCATCACATTAAAATTGGTGTAGAAGCTATCATATGTATCAACATATATTTATATATAGAGAGATGATCCAACACATCATTGAGATCCACACTATTAGTTTTATACCAATGGCTTCCACGAGCCTTTTATGGGGGACATATGCATCTTCTTATTATCTTGAAACAGATTTGTAAGGAAGGATGTCAAAGAGTCCCACAGTAGATACCTCTCTTAGCAAACACAGAGGTGTCTATCCCAAGAAGGAGAAGAACTAAAACAAATAAAGCAAATACAAACTTACAGTAGAATAGTCCCAGCTATATCAAATGCTAACCCCATTTACCATCACTAGTCTTCACTAGTAATCTCATGATTTAATCTATATTCTACAAAGGTAGAATATTTCCAAGAAATTAACAGCCAAATAGTCATCATCAGGTCAAGCATTTCCCCAATCACAGAGGAAGAAGAAATAGTTAATAGTTACATTATCAAGCTTTAATCTTTTCATCAAAGAATCAAACACTCAGATCATATAAACTACTTGGAATTCAGCCATTCTAAAACTCCCAATTATCTTTCAGTTCAAAAACCAACACACAATACCAAAGATTTCAACCTTGGTCTTGTTTTAACTTCAAAGTTCAAACCAACACACCCCCTTGTCCATTACAGCAAGCTTCGACTAATTCTTAATCAAAATCATAACTAGCAAAGCTGCAAAAGTAAAGCTCACCCAGTGTAGTAATACTTGGGAACGTAGACATCCCGAACAAGCCCAAATATCTTGCGTCAACTACATAGCTCTTCCGTTCTGCAAATTAACACAAACTCTAACGAAAAAAAAAACTGAACAAACACCAAAAACACGAAAAGCGAAAACCGAATTCGATTCAAAGAATTGAGGACTTGGAATTCAGAGGAATGTTCCGGACCAAAAGGCTTCCATTATTCTGCTCCTTGCGCTTCTGCTTCCGCTGTAGCCTCTCCTTTGGGTAGAGAAGACGAAAGATCGAATTACAAAAGAAGAAAGATCACAACAAAATCAAAGCTATGCCGCTGACCTCCGGTGTCGTCGGATAACACAACCTTAGTCAACTAATTGGAGGCCAAAGAGTCAATTGGTGGAGGCGATGTTGCTGGATGATGTTCGGAGATCAAAGATGGAGAAACCAGATCTACTTTCTCTCTCCTGGTACTTTTTTTATTCTCTACGCTTCAATCTCTCTTTCCTCGAAGAACTTCACATGACTCAGCTTTAGTTGTTGGTTTGTAGATCGATCTGAGAGAGCAGTGAGGGAGGAAGAGCTGGAAGTTTTTTAGCTGAAAACTTTCTAAGGCCAAAGTGGGAGTGAGAGATGGACGGCTCGGGATTTTGCTCGAAGTGAAGAAAGGCTCTGGGTTTTGCTCTTAGACTTGAAAAACAAAAGTGTGTGTAATGGTGCCCTCGAGTTGTATAAGGCATCACGCATTAATTATTATTATTTTTAATTACTCAGACAACAAATAGAGTTATATATGTTGTCTGAAGTGTAGCAAACCTGAGGGAACAAAGATGGAAATTTCCCGCCTGTGCAGTCAAAATTTCAGTTTTGGCGCTAAGGTTAGATATTTCTCAATCACACAATAGAATAGTTCATTGTGTTGTAGGAACTTGCAAGCATAACAAACCATTGAAGCCAAATTTACTCGTTTTGGGGAGAGAATGAATGCCATTTTGGAGACTTCTCCAAATTTTGCCACTCACTTGCACAACGGCACATTAAAAATCATTGTATGATGATTTGCAAGTACACTCCTACAACACAAGTAAGTAAACTGTTGTACAATTTAGTGGCATCTAGGGTACAATTTGGAGCCAAATTTGAGTCCATCTAGGAGGGAAATCCGCCTCATTTTTTTTTTTTATTCACACAACAGATTATTCTTGTAACCGTTGTGCAATGACCTTCTAAAAAAAAATTCAGAATTTTAACCAGCTTATACAACGTAACTTTAGTAAACATGTTGTGTGATTCACTTTCCCACATCACACAACGATTTTTTTTTTCGTTGTGTAAAAAGTGTTGTATGTTAAAGTTATTGGCCTAGTGATTGTTCGAACATGCGTAATTATGAATCCAATCCATATTCATTCATGAACCACTTCATGAAGAGCAATGATCTCAGCATTGTTCGAAGATATCATGGTCATTTCCCATGGTGAACACTTAACCAGTTTGGGAGTGACCATCGTGTAGGTCAGAGAGATACCCAACATCAGCAAAACCTTCCAAAACACATGTCGTTTTGGGATGGGGATAATGGACGCAGGCCAGTGTTGGCAGGATAGAACAAGCCCATATCACTCATACATCTCAAGTATCGAAAGATATCTTTTACACCAATCCAATGGCGTCGCGTTGGTGCAGAGCTATATCTAGCTAACAAGTACACAACATATGAGATGTCTGGTCTTGTGCATTGGGATAAGTACAATAATGCGCCTATTGTACTAAGTAAGGCACTTCTGCCTCTAGCACATCTTCGTCATCATCCTTTCGACGAAGAGGATCCTTTTTAGGACCAAGACTACGGACGATCATAGGGGTGCTTGAAGGCTTGACCTTGTCAAAATGCCTAAGCATCTATCGACACGATGCTCAAGTTCCAAACCGAGACATAATCCTGTTCTCCCAAAATCCTTCATCTCAAACTCGGATTTCAAGTGTTCAACGGTTTCCCTTAACTCTTTAAGGACTTTTAATGAAGATCATGTCCAACATGAACCGCGATAGAATCTGAAACTTGTTATAGAAACGTGTGGGCATATCCCTTCCCAATCAAGTAGTCACTTTAGTGAGCGTTTCAACCTTATTGTAAACGCGCTCCGTGGTCTAGAACCTCTTGACTTGGGTAAATGAAGTTCGCCATGAACCTTCATGTATATTCCGTATCTAGATCCCTATAGAGATACGTAGTGACCACATTTGTAAGCTACATGTTCAGTTATTCGGAAACTACCAAACTGACAAGGTAGTGGAGTGCAATGACATCCATTACGAGAGAATATGTCTCATCGTAGTCAATTCCAGGGCGTTTTTGTGAGAAGCCTTGTGCCATAAGGCGAGATTACCATATCTTTTTCTCACTGCGCTTTCTAACGAAGACCCATTAGTCAACAGGTTTTATGTTAGGAGGTGTTGGCATCTCTAGCTCGAAAACCTTCCTCTTCGTTAGAAAATCCATCTTAACCTGGATCGCATCTTTCCATTTAGGCCAAAACTCTCTACGTTGGCATTCATTCATCAACGGAGCGTGGTTCGATATCATTAGACTCAACAAACTCATGCGCAACGAAATACGCAACTACATCATCAATTATGATGGAGTTTCTATCCCACGTCTCATGTACACTAGTGTAATTTTCATAGAGATCTATATTCTCAGGAATAGGTTCTGACGTTGAGGCGTCCCCCAACGATAACCATAACCCAGAAGATACTCATGAGATTGATTTTGAGTCTTGATGATCAAAGGATTGGAATGTGCCAAAGTATCCTTCGAACCCACGGGCTTCCCACGCATCCTAGCTGGGGCCATGGCCTGTAACACCAGAGTGCCACTCTCTTTGGCGTTGGCGCCATGCCTACCTCCTTGTAGGGCGGCGCTACGTCCTCTCATAGGGACGTTCCTCCTTGCAGGCATGTTTGCAGCATATTTGTGTGATCTCGTCACTTTAATAGGGATCTGATCGAGATGAGACATAGTGGGGACAGACCACGACAATTCTTGTCGTTCCTGTTGAACATCTGTGTTCTTATCTCCCCCGAACGATGGGAAGACTGTCTCATCAAAGTGACAACCCTCAAATCTAGCTGTAAAGAGATCGCCTTGCAAGGGCATTAGTGGCGGACGATTGTTGGAGTCTCAAATCCAACGTAGTTGCCCATTCGTCTGTAAGGACCCATCATAGAGAGCTGTGGCGGCGCAATTGGCACATAAATGGCTCACTCAAATGTGCGTAAGTACAAAATACGTGTACCCAGTCACTAACTGTAACGCATAGGTACATTGAGTGGCGGTGGGTTGTAGAAGAATTAGCATAGCTTTATGCGATATTGCATTACCCCAAGCGGATATAAGGAGATTGGTGTGCATTACCAATGTCTGGACTACCATCGTAGTTGTCTCCGCAAGACCATTTGGGTGTGTACATGGGAATGTGATGTCCAACATCAAGCCCATCGCAATATCCATCGAAAGTCTTTCGATGTAAACTCTCTAGCATAGTCAAATACAATTGACTGAATAGGATGATCTGTGGAGTGGGCCCGTTGTTATATGATATGTGCTAGGAGTGTAGCGTAAGCAGCATTTATAGGTGGACAATGGCATAACACGTGACCAGCGTGTTTGCGTGTCAACCAACATCATGAAATATTTAAGCGTCCGCAAGTTGGTTGAATCAATCCACGAAATCCCTACGGATTCTTTGGAAGAACAGAATGAGTATTTGCATATCCTTTGCGTAGGACGGTCTCAGTCCTAATTTCCCGAAGGAATTGGCTTAGTGAAACGAGCGAGAGGCCTTAGAAGCTACCATTGAGTATTTTGGTTAGGCCTGAGCATCCGAAACGCTATGTGAAGCAAGTGGGTGATTACAATATCACCTGGGGCGCCATTACCATGATGGACGCCATAGGGACTGCGCTAGCCCTAGGCTGGTGGTGGACGGAGGCAATGCCCTAAGCAACTGTGTCGGTCACACTTATTCTAGAAATCAACTTTTGATTCATGCTTCGTTTCGCTCGAAAGAAATGATGTCCATGTGAAGTCTTTTGTAGACGGATCATCATATCATGACTAGGATGATCTATCCTGTCATGACAAAACCAATATGTGTCTAAATCCAAGAGATCTTCTCTCATAACATTAATAGATTAATAGCTCGAATAGTGACATAGAATCCACTAGAGAGACACATAAACTTCTTTAAGATGCGTCTTTGTTCGCAATCATTAGAGGTGATGCAAAGGAACTCATTTCCGTTCTCTACATGCATTTTTGCATGGAATGCGTTGGCTATTCATAGGGTACGATTTTCCCTAAGAGCGTAGAGAGTTTCTGTGACAACTGTAATCAATGTGCCATTTGGAAAGTGGAACTTGGGCTATTCCATGTCCTTGAATTAATATTGATGGCCCAGTCATCGTAGTCACAAAGTAATATGCTCAGAATTAAAATTGAGTCATAATGAAAAGAACTCAAAATTTTATTCATAAGCCAACGGAGTACATCATTGTTTCTATGATCAAAGAAAATCTAATCCAATAAAAATTAATATGGCAATCGCCTAAATCTCTTGGAAAATAAAAAGACTTAATTAAAATCGCCAGTTTCTGGGTCTTGATCCATGTAGTCTTCCACCCTTAGATCTAGATCGCCATCTTGATCTTCTTGTTCCATGTAATTTGCTTCCCTTGCTTCACGATACGTCTTGTATACGTTTGCAACATTCTGGGGTGCGGTACATGTTTTGGCCCAATGTTCAGTTGATTCACATCGAAAACTAACTTCATTATGGTCAGGCGCCATTGGGGCGCGATTTGGACGACCTATGCTCTTGGTGGCGTTACCACCATGGTCGGAGGCTCTGCCTCTCTCTCTCTTCACACGTTGACCTCCACGGTTCCGTGCACGCCTTTCTCGGTGATTTCCTTCCTCTTTAGGGCGAACATATGGACCAGAATGTCCAAAATTGTCCCTACTCTTAGGGTTTCTCTCCTTGCGTCCTCCATTGGGGGCACGACTATGGTTAGACTCCGGAATAGGCCTAGTTCCCACGGGTCTAGCATTATAGTTCTTCACAAGGATATTGTCGTGCTTTTCAGCTACGTTCATGGCGCCAATAAGCTCATGAAACCTCGTGATACGTCCTGCATTTACGTCAATCCGATAATTCTTTGAAATCATCAGTGCAGAGACTGGGAAGGTAGAGAGAGTCTTCTCGATCAACATCGTATCAGTTATGGCTTGGCCACAAAACTCCATCAGAGACTTGATACGAAGAGCTTCCGAGTTATAATCAAGCACAAAATTGAAATCACAAAAGCGGAGGCTATGCCATCGCACTTCTAAATCAGGAAGCAGGGAGTCACGAACGTTGCCAAATCGCTACTCAAGTTCTACCCATAACTTTCTTGGGTCTTCCTCATTTTGGAGCGCGTCATTCATGTGCCTTGTCATGAGAATTATGGCTTTAGCTTATTTTGCTTCAAAAGCAGTAGCTTGCTCAATGGAGAGCACGTTCTGACTAGGCTCTTGGATGGCTTCCAAAAGTCCATCAGCCTTAAGATGTTGGCGCACATCTCGGACCCACCTATGGTATCCTGCGCCAGTTGTCTCGAGTGGAACAAAGTTCAACTTGTTCAGGTAACTCATCCTGAAAAACAACACAAGATTAGGGTTAGTTTCGGAGCGAAAAAGGCTACCATGAAAAACTATTAAATTTCTGAGCGTAGTCGCTTCTAAGAAATTAGGAATTTTCTGAGCGTAGTTGCTTCCAAGAAAATCCGATTTCAAGAGGGGTTTTGGATTAGATCGAAACAACGATGTATGTGGTCAATCGTTTTCTTCTCAACAAACTCTAAGTTTGGAGGACTCTACAAGCTCCAAGCTTGGAGTGAGCACGAACCCCCACAGTTCGGCTATTGGTCTCCCCTATGAAGAAGAAAGGGGGGTAGAAAAAGGGATGTTGGAAGTCCCCGAAAAAAGAAGAAGTTGAAAAAAAAAACTTCAAAAACGGGAACTTTTAGAAAAATTACCTTAAAAAGATGGCCGGAAAAATGTCGCGCCGAAAGTTACTGTAGCTGACCGGAAAAGTGGCAGGAAAAATCGCTGCAGTCGTTGACCGGATGGTTGACCGGCATTGACTGTGGTTGACCGGATAGCTGACGTGGCACTGGTGCTGACGTGGCTGCTGACTGGAGGCTGACGTGGATGCTGGCGTGGCAGTTGACGCAAGGATGACGTCAGAGGCTTAAGGCTTTTGGGCTTCAGACTACGGCTTCTGAGCCTTGGGCTAATTGGTTTTGGGCCGAACGCAGGGCTGGATCAGTTGGGCTTTCTGGGGAGAATCTGGCAGATGCAGACTGGCAAGGAAACGTCAGGTGATCTACCGGAGGGTTCGGGGTCTTGCCGACTGGTTCCCGGAAAAATTCCACCGGTTCCTGGATCCTGGGGTGGTGTGGCAGCTTCTGACAAAATATGGCGGTGATCGGTGGACGGGAAGGATGCAAAATCAGGCAGAAGATCGACGGATTCTTCTTGGGTGGCCGGTTTGGTCACTTCCGGTGGCCGGTTCAGGTAGATTCCGGCCGGTTCTGGTGGCAGAGCCGCCGGTTCTGGACTCCTGGAGGTGAGAGCTTCAAGGTGGGCGGCGGAGGTTTCTGGGATTTGAAGGCTACGAATTTAGGGTTTCAGGGTTAGGGCTCGTGCTGATAACGTGTTTTAGGAAATCAGAAATTGAGAGATAATCGCTGTGTATTCTCATTGATAATAGGGACCTCTTTATATAGAGGATTACAATGCATAGAGTTAGAATCATACAAGGAAAGAGAATCTCTAGATTCTTCTAATCGAACCCTATTACCACTAGGTCAAGTAACCTAGAGTTTGGATTAAACACAAATAGAGATATCCTTAAACAAAATTGTTATTTTTTCTCAAAATTTTTTTGTAATATATATGGAGTTCTCATTATTCATTTGCTTTCCCAATCTTCTATGTATGAGTACAGCAAGCAAAATTTTAACTATTAGTTGTCTTTTTCGCTGTTATATTCTTATTTTTCTTTCTTATCATTCGTCATTATCAATCAATATTTTTTTTTTAACTTATATGATTAATTGATGGAAGATAATAAAATTGTGAAAAAAAATAAAAATACATTATCACCCAGAAAACTTTGTATCCATTAGGATTGTTTTCTTTTCACTACTTATTGATACAAATTATTGATTTACTGGTATATGAAAATGTATATTTTGAAACAAATTTGAATCAGGATCATTGCATACATCATGTATTTAATCAATTCATGTAGTTTTGATTTATTTAAGAGATTGTGACTTATTGGCTTGAAGGTTGCAAGTGGAAATATACTCTGCATATGAAGCAAAAAAATTTAACCTATGAATGGGCGCATACATATAGATATGTGTGTACACATGCACACACATCTCTGTAGAAATTAGTCTTTGTGTGGCAAGTGTTAGTCATCATGTAATTGCAACTAGCCATGGGGATGAAGAGACATTGTGTTAGCATTTTGAAATTAGTCCTTCGAGTGATGATTCTGTAGTCATCAATAAATGTGTTTACAACTAGCATGGGGATGATTGAAGAGAAGTAGTGTTAGCATTTTGAATTAAATTTTTAACAACTTCTGTCATATGCATCAAGATCCTTGTCCAAAATTTGGAGTCAGACTACCACAACGCATAGCTAATTGAGTCCCATCCCTGTAAACCAAATTAAGCTCTTTTATTTTTTTAATATATTAATTATGTGGGAATGTGGGGTGCAGATTGATGAACTTACAGGGTGAATTCTCATTTAATACACTAGAAGAGGTGGTTGATTTTCACTTACAGAATATACAAAGATTTCTCGTAGTCATTAACTCATTAAAGAGAGGCAGTCAACTGACATTTAGGATAATCAACTCATGATAACTGTAACTGCAAGAAGTAGTGTTTTGCTACTGAAAAGAAAGAATTTTCTTAAAGGTAGTTCACTCTTTCACTTGTTTTTCATTATATTCAGGGTTCGTCATCTAACTGAGGCTGCAAGTCCAATTGATACACTAGAAGCTTTACTGGATCTCGACTTCCAAAACAGCCATTCTAGGAACCTTGGAGAGTAAAGAGATTAGTTGACATGCTCGATCAGGATGACATTTGATTCTTGCCACTGGTATTTGTAAATAAAATTGTTAAAAAAAAATTCAAGAATACTGTAATATATATCTATGCTGAAATTGTAGCAGCACCAGTCCAGTGATTTATGGTCTCATTATGCTCGTATTATGGTAGTTGTTCTACAACATTTCTGAGTTTCCATTCAAAGGCCAGACTCATGTCCTTGAAGGTGTTTCTAATATCTTACCCAGTAGTAGTCCCGATACTGATAAAAATTCTATGTCTTATCTTAGATGGTTTGGGTCTTGTGCTTCCCTATTAATACACCTGCATTAGTCATGCAGGTATCGCTCAATATATGTTGTTTGCCTGTTTTATATTAGCTTAAGCTAGCTTTCATTTTGTGACATATGGTTCTCCAAAATATTTACTAAAACGTGATTATGTTCATCGATCAAGAACTTGGTAATAATATCTATTGTTCATTGGCAGGAACTAGCCTGTATCTACAGCTTATGATTGGGTCTTTGCTCATTATTGGCAGTGTTTATCTATTTTTGTTTGAGGATAAGCATAAATTGACAGAAAGAGAGTAATATTTCTGAGTGAATGAGGATTCATGTGCATGTGTTTATTCATCTCATACAAGAGGGTATTTATAGGAATACATTTGAAGTGTGAAAGCTGAAAGAGAAACTCAATTTGATAACAACTTGATTTACAGCTGCAGCTCTACATGGTGGCTGTGATGATGATAATTGCCATGCTTGTTGCCCTTTGGCATAAAGCTTGTCACACAAGTCTCTATACCTACATTATACACTCAAGTACCATATCTATACACTCAAGTACCTATTTATACATGATATAGACATTTATACTATGACTCATATATACAACATGATTCATATATACTACAACACTCCCCTTTGGATATTTCATGTCAATAGTATTGTCTAGGCGCTTTGAAATTGCCTCGTTAAAAACCTTGCCAAGTAATAAAACCTTGTTGGAAAAAACAACCCTGGTCGAAGGAGAAAAAGAGCACAACGCGCATTGAGTGTGGAGTATGTTTCTGGATACTCCCCCTGAAGATTATGGGAGTTCGGATAACCTTCTTAATCCGATGCTCTTCACATGTTTCTCGAAAGGGGATTTTGGTAACGACTTAGTAAATAAGTCCGCTACATTATCCTCTAATCGGATTTGATTTACTTCAATGTTTAGAAGTGTTTGTTGTTGCTGTTTGTAGAAGAATTTCGGTGATATATGCTTGGTATTGTCGCCCTTGATGAAACCTAATTTCATTTGCTCAATACAAGCTGCATTATCTTCGTAAATGCATGTAGGCTCATTTGTGGTAAACTCCAAACCACAAGTTCCTCGAATGTGTCTATTTATAGACCTTAGCCATATGCATTCATGCACAGCTTCATGTAGAGCAATAATCTCTGCATGATTTGAGGAAGTAGCAACAAGGGTCTGTTTTGTAGATCTCCAAGATATCGTCGTGCTTCCCATGGTAAAGACATAACCTGTTTGGGAGCGACCTTTGTGAGGGTCAAAGAGATACCCTGCATCAGCAAAGCCCATCAAAACATTATTTTTATTTTGATGGAGGGGAGGAGGAGAACGTCGGTCACCATGGACGGTGTTGCTGGCGTCTATATTACGGAAGGTGGCTTTTTGCCTCGTGGGGTCTGATCCCATGCTTCCGTCTTTTCTTTTCTCTCTGTAGGGATAAAACAAGCCCATATCAATCGTACCTTTCAAGTATCGAAAGATTGTCTTTATGCCAATCCAATGGCGGCGTGTTGGCGCAGAACTATGTCGAGCTAACAAGTTCACTGCGAATGAGATATCCGGTCTTGTGCATTGAGCTAAATACAGTAATGCGCCTATCGCACTTAGATGGGGTATTTCAGCCTCTAATAAATCTTCATCCTCATCCCTTGGACGAAACGGATCTTTTATGGGTTCAAGACTACAGCCGATCATGGGAGTACTTACAGGCTTTGCTTTATCTTCATTAAAGCGCCTTAGTAATTTTTGAGTATATGCTGACTGATGGATCATAATCCCATCATTACGGTGCTCGAGTTCTGTTCCGAGACAGAACCGTGTTTTCCCAAGATCTTTCATCTCAAATTCTGATTTCAAATATTTAGCAGTTTCCTTTAACTCATTTAGAGTTCAAATTAGGTTCATGTCATCGACATAAACTGCTAGAATTGCAAATCCGGAACTTGTCCTTTTAATGAACATGCAAGGGCATATTTCATTGTTAACATATCCCTTCCCAATTAAGTATTCACTTAGACGGCTATACCACATCCGTCCGGATTGTTTCAATCCATATAGTGAGCTTCTTAATCTTATTGAAAACACGCTCCGTGGTTTAGAGCCACTTGATTTGGGTAATTGAAGTCCATCTGGAACCTTTATATATATCTCTGAATCCAGATCCCCATAGAGATATGATGTAACCACATCCACAAGTTGCATGTCAAGTTTTTCTGAAACTACCAAACTGACAAGGTAGCGGAACATTATAATGTCCATTACGGGAGAGTATGTCTCCTCGTAGTCGATTCCAGGGCGTTGTGAGAAACCTTGCGCCACAAGGCGGGCTTTGTATCTAACAACCTCATTTTTCTCATTACGCTTTCTAACAAAGACCCATTTGTGGCCAACAGGTTTTATATTTGGTGGTGTCAGTGTTATAGACCCAAATACCTGTCTCTTTGTTAGTGAATCCAATTCAGTCTGGATCGCATTTTTCCATTTAGGCCAATCTGCTCTACGTTGACATTCTTCAACGGAGCCAGGTTCGATATCATAGTATTCTATCATTCCTTTTGCAATATGATATGCAAATGAATCATCAATAGTCATAGAATTTCTATCCATCATCACATGTATACTAGTGTAATTCATGAAGATCTCTCTATTCTCTGGATTTGGTTTTGTCATTGGAGCGTCCCCCAATGATGTCTCTTGGACATAACCATAATCCGGAATATTCTTATGAGATTGATTATTTGTATCGATGATTAATGGATTATTTGGTGCCAAACTCGCTTTCTTTCTTGGGCGAGAATCCATCAAACCTATGGACCTCCCGCGCTTCCTGGCAGGAGCCATGGGCCTAGCCACTGTGTCACCCATAGAGGGGACGTTGGCGCCATTCTCATGTACTCTTGAGATGGCATTATGTCCTCTAGTTTTAGGGACATTAATCCTTGCAGGTACATTTGCAGTAGGTATGTGTGATCTCGTCACTTTAGCGATATCAGAAAATGCATCAGGCATCGATTCTGCTACGTTCTGAAGATCGAGAATTCTCTGCACTTCTATTGCAGACTGTGCGGTTCGGGGATCAAGATGAGACAAAGTGGGGACAAACCACGACAATTCCTATCTTTTCTATTGAACATTAGTGTTCATGTCTCCCCCTAACGACGGGAAGACTGTCTCATCAAAGTGACAATCCGCAAATCTAGTAGTAAATAGATCACCTGTCAAGGGTTCTATGTAGCGGATAATGGTTGGAAAGTCAAAACCAACATAAAGGCCTAATCGTCTTTGAGAACCCATTTTAGTGCGTTGTGGTGGCACAATTGGCACATAGACTGCACACCCAAATATGCGTAAGTGTGAGACATTAGGCTCATACCCAGTCACCATCTGGGACGCAGAAAAGGGTTGGGTGGCAGTGGGCCTTAAACGAATAAGCACAGCTACGTGGAATATTGCATAGCCCCAAGCAGAAATAGGGAGATTGGTGCGCATAACCAATGCCCTAGCAACCATTTGAAGTCTTTTAATGGCAGCTTCTGTGAGACCATTTTGGGTATGTACATGAGGGACAAGGTGTTCAACCTCGATCCCAATGGACATAAAATAATCATCAAAAGTTTTTGATGTAAACTCCCCAGCATTGTCAAGAAGAATTGACTTAATAGGATGATCAGGGTGGTGTGCCCTTAACTTAATGATTTGTGCTAGGAATTTAGCAAATGCAACATTTCTTGTGGATAAGAGCATGACATGTGACCAACGTGTCGATGCATCAACCAACACCATAAAATATCTAAATGGTCCGCAAGTTGGGTGGATAGGTCCACAAATATCACCTTGTATTCTTTGCAAGAATGGTATATTTTCTTTAGTGTCCTTTGCATAGGATGGTCTCGATCCTACTTTTGCTAAAGAGCAAGCTTTGCAAAACGAATGATATGCTTTAGAAGTAATTCTTTGAACCTTTCTTTGGTTCGTACTTCTTTCGTTTTGAAGAATGGATGTCCATGTGAAGTTTTAATATACGGAGCATCATATCACGACCTGGATGTCCCAAACGGTCGTGACAAAGCCTGTATGTGTCGGAATCCCATAAATTTTCATTCATGACATGGTTGGATTCAATGACTCTAATAGTGGTTGCGTACAATCCACTAGAGCGACACATAAGTTTCTCTAATACTCATGCATTTCCATAGTTATTAGAGGTGATGCAAAGGAACTCTTGTCCATTCTCACAATGTGTTTCCACATGAAAATCATTGGCTCTTATATCTTTAAAACTCAATAGGATTCTTCCAGCCCTTGGAGCATATAGAGCTTCGGCGATATTAATATTTGTGCCATTTGGCAACAAAAATTGAGCTGGTCCTCGACCATGAATCAATTGTGATGGTCCTACCATCGTAGTTACTGAAGATTGACTAGGCGTTTGTCAAGCCCCTGATTTTTTTACACAATTAAAAATCGATATATATAACCCCATAATTATACATGCGTGAACGTTCAGTCATCAATACAAAATACCCGTAAACTTTTTCCCTTTTAACCCAGTTACATATTGATGCCCTGAACCCACTGTGTCAATATTGACCCACTCCATAGAGTCATATATTACATAAGCTTACGAATTAAATTGCCAACAACAAAATAAAATGTAAATGCTGCTCAGAGTTAATTATACAACGGGAGTCATAACAATGGCAAAACCAACAAAATTTGCTTCTACTCGTTCTTCTGCTAACAGGCCACCTCAGCTTCAGCCACGATTACCCTGACCTGCAGGATTAACCCCCACACCATTCCATTGAATAGTGCACCGGGTTGCTACACAACAAACCGGTAAACTTATGAAGATCGTATGAGTAAACTCAAAACCACAAAGCAAAACACATTTCCTAAGTCACCACAACTAAACAATGATAAGCACACATCTCACACCTACAACCATCAATTCCATATCCTTCCATATTGTGCTTATATAAGTCAACTGGTGACTAAAGCCTCATGCTCAGATCCTTAATCCTAGCATCCAATTATACAAATCTCGATCAAACTAGACTTCCTCAAGCAATGTTTGACGCCATCCTAACGCCCTATGGTGAATTCCAGAATCATGCTCATTCCCTTCCCACTGGAAGCCTTTGTCATCAACATGACATCAAAGGTGAAAAGCAATGAATCACCTTCCTATCCTCACCACATAGTACTATTTGTCACCATTATGGCCCTTAAGATAAATCAAACCATCAATCAATAAAATCAAGAAGAAAACAAGACAATCACAATTCAAGCAGCAAGCAAAACAATTCATAGTAACCCCTGCATATAATTTAGTTCAGGAGGTCACACTAAGTCAAGCAATTCAAATCATAGAAATCATCGTAACCCCACACTCTGACATCTGTAGGTAACCCCGGCCATCGCATCAGTCTTCTCGATTATTGTTAACTTAATAACAATTCAGCTCCGCTACCGAGCAATCATCACACTGATCATCGCACAGATTCCACTGGTCGTCACACAGATAGCCATCATCCTTCTGATCATCACACAGATTCCGAGGGTCATCACATAGATAGCAATTGTCCAGCTGATCATCACACAGATAGCCATTATCCAATGGGTCATCACACAGATAGCAATCATCACAAAGATTCATCACACTGATTTCAATGATTCATTACACAAATATTCCTACACAAGCTTTGCATGAGAATCATCACAAAGATCCATCACACTGATTTCAACGATTCATTACACAGATATTCCTACACAAGCTTTACATGGCAATCATCACAAAGATCCATCACACATATATATTTCACGTAAATATATATATACATAGTCATTCACTCAAGAATACCACTAATACCAACTATAGTCATAGTTAACCTAATAACTCCAAGACAATAGGATAATCTTGCTCATAACGAATATCAATCCTGCTCATACCAAATATCGTGAGATTTACTCACCTCAGAATCCTGCTGCGTCTTCACACGTTAACCAAGGCAAGCACAATCGCCAAAAATCCGTTCAACAAAACCAACAAGCACCTGAACATATAGGGTCTCAATTGAGTGCACGAATCACAAAGTGATTAAAGTTCGAAACCCCCGTTTTGAACTAAGTCCCCAAAAGTAATGTCAATCGAGGCGGAACCACATCCAAGACCACCCAATGTCTCCGGAATACTTATACGATCGATATATCAAATTCACAAGTCGATCGGACGCTCGGATCCTCACCGATCGAAACATCGAAAGGTCCGAAACAGTAAAAACCCTAACATGCTCATACGATCTCCAAAAATTACAAACAATATATCGAACTGCTTGTATCGACGAGTAGATCGAAATCAGGAATAGAAACTATCCCTGAGGTGGCCGGAAACTGCCGGAAAACACCACCACAGTGGCGGCGCCGCCGCCTGTCCAAAGTCAGAATTTGACAAAACTCCCAACACCAAAGTTCTTCATCTCAACTCCAATTTAAACTTTCATAACTAATACAAAGTCTAAATCACAGCCGTTTGGCCGGAATTTACCTCGCAATATCTGAAATTCGATGAACCCTAGAATTTCAAAGTTTCGATTCGTCCTCCACAAGTGAAATCGTCCCAAGTCGCTTTGGGAGAAGCATCAACGTCCTATGGGCTTCAAAAGCCCTCAAGAATCACCGGCAAAGGTAGCCGGAAAAAGAAGAACCGATGGAGACGATTTCGTCCCCGAAGAGGTTCTCTTCTGCCTTGTAGCGCCTCCTACAGCTCGTATTTCACTTCGATTTCTTCTACAAACTCGTAAAGGGGGTCGAGACGAGAAAAGCCCACTTTGTTTCACGTCAATCGGTGGCCTGATGAGGAAGATATGGCCAGAAAATCAGAGAGGAAGAAATCTGGGTTCGGGACTGAAGAGAGGGAAAATATTTCCCAAAATGGAAATCTGACTTTTTAATTTTTTTTTTTTCACGAAAAATCCCATATATACCAAAATGGAAACTTTTTCCGACGGCCATAACTTCTTCATACGAACTCGAATTTCAGTGTTCCACATATCCACGAACTCGTATCGACGCGCTCTACGACTTTTGTGAAGGAAGTTTTCAGAAAATCCCAACGAATAAAAAGTCAACCCTTGCGTCCCCCATAAAATGACGCTTTCTGAATATTTATTCGCCCGAAACACTTCCGCTCCATCCACGAGCCACGAAATCGTCCAATAACCACTAATTAAATTCCAGAAAATCCTTGGAAAATAAATACGAATTTCCGGGGCATCACAACGTCATCCATAAAAATAATTGCCTATGTCGTAATATAGTATGTGTGGTGCCACTATCAAGAAGGCATTCCAACTCTCCCGAAAACATACTGAAAAAATAAAGTTTGGAATATTAACACATGTCCATGACATTGAATGATAATGAGATACTTTATTAATAGGGTTCTTGCCCAAAAGCACCAAAATGAGCCAAACTTTTCCCACTTATCCCAGCAACATTTTTTTTTTCCCACATACACAACTTCACACAAAAATGACCATTTTACCCTCAAGTCAATTAAATAATTACAAACATTACCACTCAATATCAATCTCTCTCTAGCTAGTCCCGATATCTCTCTCCCTCCCTCCCTCCCTCCCTTCCTACTGACCTCTGGCTCCGGCGCATGAATCAGGCCGTCTCCAGCTCCGGTGCTCGACTCAGGTAGTCTACCTCTCTCCTCCAGACTCGGGCCGCCCACCACAGCGTCGTCACCAGAGGAATCGACCTCGACGACTCGGTCCAGATCAGAGTCGACCTCGACGACTGGCTGGTCCTAATCCAGATCGGAAGAATGCTGAACCTGAAGGAAGTGAATCGGAGATTGGGGATGTTGACTAGGCTCATTCGCCTCCTCCAGCCACCACTTCTCCGCAGATCACAGCGCCGAATTCGAAGTCGACGACTTCTCCGCCAACAATGACAGCGGTTCCACTCCCAAGTCCTCCTCCGCCGCGGCGATTCATCGAACACCTCGAGCTACAGGTCCACCGGTAGCCTCCGGGAGCTCGATCTCATCCCTCCGATGCGATGATTGACCTCCTCAACATCACAGAGCAGATGATCGCCGCCGGGCACTTGAGGGAGTGCATCTAGGAGCGTAAATCAATTCTTTGGGTGCCCAAATCACTCTTTCGTTTTTGATTTTAGGATCAGACTGTTATTGGATTCTAAGGCTTATTCATTTCTAGATAGATTGGATTTGACAAAGTTTTGAATTAGGATTCGATTTTGGACATTTGGTTTTTTGTTATTGAATGCTGTATCAGAAGCTTGGTTAAAAAAAAAAAAAAAGTTTAAAAGCATGATTTTTTTTGTTATTGGCTTAAAAAGAAAGTTCTATGTGGGGCAATAGAGGTATATTAAATGTCTATTAGGGGGCAATAGACGTCTATTGGGGGGCAATAGATATTTTCAATCGATATTATCTCCTCGTTTTTTTTATTTAATCAACATTTTATTTGTCTAAATTTAAGGAAATTAGTTTCAATTCCGGCGACCGAAAGTTTTATTGGAGAGTAATAGACGTCTATTGGGGGGCAATAGACATATATTGAGGGGCAATACATGGCTTATAGTCGTCTATTGGGGGGCAATAGACGTCTATTAGGGGGCAATAGACGTCTATTGGGGGGCAATAGACGTCTATTGGACCTCTATTAGGGGGCAATAGATGTCTATTGGGGGCAAAAAAACTTTCCAGTGAGATTTTTAGCAAATTCCGGTGGGTGGCAGCCGGTGACCGGATTCCGGCAGCAGGTGACGGGCTCCTGCGAAGTCTCCTATGGTTTCTCTCTCTTCCATTTTCTCTATCTCTCTCTCTAAGTAACAAAGGGGTGAGGGGTAAATGGTATTAAAAAAAATAAAAACAAAAAAAAAAATCTTAATGGGGTATTAGGAAAGACTCCCTTAGAGTGTATTGGGTAAGAGATAATTAAAAAAACTTAATGGGGTAAGTGGGAAAAAAATCCCTAGAAATGGGGTAAATGGACAAAAACCCTTATTAATAAGGAAAATAGCCAATGATTACATCAAAGTTTCCCAAATCTATTCCAAAATAAAATCAAACTTATACAAATTGTAATTGCTCAATCCGTTTGGTAATTCTAATGAAATATGACCAGGGAAGTAGAGAGATGTTGGTGGAGCGAGGCTCGCTTAAATACCCCGATCTCAATTAATTTCCTAGACATCATACTTCATTGGGTACGCCACATGAGAAAGAGTCAATACAATTGTCATTTATTGACTAAGGCACATTTTCCGTTTTATTGGAAAATAGAAAGGACTATTCTAATCAAAGTCTGCGGCATCCTCGTGCTCTTCATTTACAGCTTTGAAGTCCTCTATGGTGAGATTGACTTCTTCACCATCTTCTTCTTCAGCAAGGTTGGCTTCTTGCTCCCTTTGCTTCCCTGTACTCCTTGTAGGGTGCAGCTAGTTGAGTACTTGCATGGCATTGCTTAAACCAATGCTCGATTGATCCACACCGATGGCACAGGTGGTGCACGTTGTGGATATTCCCTAGATTTGAGGTGCAGGTGGTGCACGTTATGGATATTCCCTAGGCGGGTTGTTGCTGCTACTACCATGGCGTATGGTGCGACCTCCACGGGCCACAGTGTTACAGCCCATGGTGCTGTTATATCCACCTCTCCCACGTGTGGATTTGCCACCACGTGTGCCCGCTCTAAAGTTGCGGTTTCCTTCTTTATTGGGGCGGTTATATGGACCCGTTCGTCTTTCATGTCCCTTGTTATTAGGGTACACATGTCCCTTATTAGTAGGGTACACTCCTTGCGCCCTCTCTTGGGTGCATTATAATTCGCCTCACGAACGCTTTTGGTTCCAACGGGCCTTGAATTATAATTCTTTACAAGGATGTTGTCGTGCTTCTCAGCTACCGACAAAATATTGATGAGCACATTGAACCTTGTAAGTCGTCCAGCATTGAATTTAGTGCGATGTTGCTTTGATAGTATAATTGCTGCGACGGGGAAGGTGGAGAGAGTCTTCTCAATTAGCTCTTCTTCTGTGAGAGGTTTTTCACAGAACTTCAACATGGCATTTAGGCGAAGAGCTTCTGAAGTGTATTCAGCAACAGACTTGAAGTCGGAGAAGCGTATATTGTTCCACTGAACCTTCAAGTCAGGGAGGAGGGAATCTTAGATATTATCAAAGCGCTCTTCTAGCGCTAACCATAGGTCCCTTGCATCTTTGATGGACATATACTCTAATCTGAGTGCTTTGTCCATATGGCGTCGCATCAAGATAATTGCTTGTGCATGCTTTATGGCTGTTCATTGGAACACAAGGCCCGCGTTTGGTGCTTGGATTATGGGCAATATCCCTTTCGATGTGAGATGGTTCTCAACGTCGATTTTCCAACTATGGTAATCCGAACCTGTTGAGTCAAGGATTTGAAAATCGAGTCTAGGATCATTCGACATCCGGAAGATAAAAAGAAAAGATATATTAGTTTCGGAGTTTAAACTTCCACGAAAACTAAAATAATAAGATTTCCGAGCTATGCTACCGAGAAATTAATTTCCATGAATATTTGGATTAGACCGAAATAATGATGTTTAATAGGGTCATAAATCGATGCTTGCGGACGCTCTTAGTCCGAATATTATGAACACTCTTAGTTCATTGATCACGAACGCTCTTAGTTCGTTTAACGTGAATTTCTATAATTCCGCTTTTTGATTGCAAGTTCCCAAGAAAAAGAAAGAGAGAAAAAGGAGTAAAAACTCAAAAACGGGAACTTTTAGTAAATAATACCTTGAAATAAGGTGACCGGAAAATTCGCCGAAAAAAGTCGAGAAAATCGCCCGAAAAGTCGCCGGAAAAGTGTAGGAAAAGTCGTCGGAAAGTCGTCGGAAACTTGCTCGACAGATGTGTCGACAGCTGCTCAGCAGCAGCTTGGCAGGTGCTGTCGACAGGTCTCGGTAGCACTCTGCAGGGCTTCTCAACAGCTGCTCGGCAGGACTCAACAGCCGGTTCAGGCGGTTCTGAAACCGGTTCTGGGCTTCTTGGATCAAGGGCTTTGATATGTGCTAGGGTTTGGAGGTTTTTTGTAGGTTTAGAAAAATGGCTTTGATCGGATTATGAACTTCCTCTACTTTGACAATTTCGATTCTAATTCTAGAGCAATTTCGTGCTGATAACGTGTTTGAGGACAAGCATAAATTAATAGAAAGACAGAGAGAGTAATATTTCTGAGTGAATGAGGATTCATGTGTGTTTATTCAACCCATACAAGAGGGTATTTATAGGAATACATTTGAAGTGTGAAAGCTTAAAGAGAAACTCAATTCGATAACAACTTGATTTACAGTTGCAGCTCTACATGGTGGCTGTGATGATGATAATTGCCATGCTTGTTGCCCTTTGGCATAAAGCTTGTCACGCAAGTCTCTATACCTACATTATACACTCAAGTACCATATCTATACACTCAAGTACCTATCTATACATGATATAGACATTTACTATATACTAAATGTCCTATACTGTTCATAAGCAGTTTTTTTTTTTTTTTTAAATATACATATTCCAGTTTATTGCTTTTATAATTCATGTTTTGTCGTCTCTCACCGGTTATGGATTTGTTGCGTGGCTTCTAGAGAACTGATTGTGGAAGAGAGAGAGAGATAGAGCGAAAGAGAGCCAGAGAGAGGAAGAAGACCTGCGTTTTGGAGGAAGACATCCATCCGTCTGGGTTTGTTTTGAGATCGATCTCAATTATTTAGGGATTGCTGATAGGTTTTGCATTCGATCGAGAGCACCTGTTTGATGTTTGCTTTGATGTTTGATTCTGGGTTCAATTATTTGGGATCCTTCTTTTCTTCTGGGGTCAATCGATGTGATCGCTTTCCTTAAAAAGATTGTGGGAATTGATCATGGGCAATTGGGCAAATAACATGGCAGAGCTAATAGTTTTGTTGGTTTGTTAGTTATCGTGCTCTGAACCATTTTTAGTAGAGGATTCTGAGTAAGTGGGAATTAGTAACAAAAGGGTGTGCCCTTGATCCTAGATATTCTAGCTAAAAATGGGTAGCAAAGCGGAAAAAAAAAAATCGTGAAACTCCTTTGACTTAGTTTTCTGTCACAAACACACCTTTCGGTAAATCCAGCGAAACAGCTAAAGCATTAACAGTATTACAGATACAAAAACAATGGGAAAAATTAGTAATTTCTTATCTCAATAAGGGGATATGTCAATTAGTTTAAACAGTATTACTGAAAATTGCTATAGCCAACGTGCAAAGTTATCCATTCAGTCATCATATGTGAATATATTTGCAACGATCAATTTATAGAAAATTGAAATTGATTGTCAGATTTTATTTTACACAACTCATAGAACAATTTCTCCTTTACAGGAATTTGTGACTGAAAATAATCGTGCTAAACCAACTAGGTGAACACTAAATGAATCAAATATTTCTACATGTCTGACTTTATCTCTAAAAATCAATTCATCTGAAATTAATTTTCCATAATTTGCAGTTTTTGTAAGCACTGCAATAGAAAAGAGAAGAAGGCAAATCAGTTTCGTCTCCAATTTCACAGGTGAAACCTCAATCTTTTACTCTGTGCCTTTTCTCATCTAAATATATTGCTCGCTTTCAAATATCCTAAAGTAATTAGTCCTGTGTTCAGTGGATTGACAGGCCACAAATGTGACCATTTTTTTGCAATGCTCTGTATATACAAATACTATGGTGGTTATGGCTATTTATCATTTTGTGTTTTTTGGCAATGCTCTGTATATACAAATACTATGGTGTACAGTTTTTTGATGAAGTAATCGTTTTTGTGTAGCTGCAATCACAAGTACAGTTGGAACCACCACTGTTTTTGAACAAGCTCCACAATCTCACAAGATTGCAGCAACGATCTTTTTGTAAAGCTGCAACTATAATAGCTAATCTGACTATGCAGCTAGCTTTTTTGTAAAGCAGCAGCTGAAATGCCTAACATTATTGTGCAGCAAGCAATTTTTGGATGACTTCAAATGAAATCTATTGTGTAACAAATGTAGAATGTACATGTACTCTTTTATCAAATGAATATAATGTAACAATTCTCCCTCTATATGTCACTGTTTTCTTTATTACTATGCTTCATAGTTTTGATTAAAATTTTTGTCACAATTAGCTTCCAAAGAAGATCTCAAACTTCTGCAGGGATTATTTCTTCTTTACTTTGAGATTCAGTTTTTGACTTCATAGTTCAATTGCATTAAGAACTGCAGAAAAATTATGAAAAATTGAAGAAGACGAAATGTTTTGGGACCAGGAAGCTCTTAAAGAGGTAATCCTTTTACGAACAATGCTTATCGTACAATGTTCATTTTGAACTCGATTTTGATCTTTCACTGCATCTTCTTGAACTGAGGAACTAACATGAGTTTGCAGATCTCAATCAATCAATTTCAATTTCTGCTTCATTATCGGTCTCATATCGACTGTATTCAATTTCAGTTTCCTTAGTATCATATTAACAACTTCTTTTGTGTACAACTACTTACTTTCGTAAACAATTCACTAACAATCCTAACTCCCGCAGCAAAGCGCGGGCAACTATCCCTAGTTTATACTATGACTCATATATACAACATGATTCATATATACTACAACAATTTTATCTTTTTGCTTTGATGCTGAGAAAGTTGAGGAAAATGATACATGTATAGGAAACTGTTGGTGTTGCATGTGTTTGTGTACTAGCTGAAGGCTTTCCTTTGCACTTTTTTTATTCCAAAAGAGGAAAATTTGTTAAATTTAAACATGACAACTGTGGAAACTGTCTTCTGCGTTGAGCTACAGGTTTGAATTTTTACTATAATATATATCTCTTTCTATCTATCAGGTGTTGCAAAAGTATCCTGTCAGCACAAGTTGAAACATTCATCAAGAAATAAAAACTTCCATTGGATAGCCGCTGCTGGGGCAAGGCTTTTAAATTAGTCAATTATTTGCTCTTGATTCAGTGGTAGATTGTGCTTTGGAAAAGTTTTTTCACATCAGCAGCAGCTTAATTAAGGCCTTTGCAATTGGTAGACATTTGGGTAGAAGATTGTCGATAGCTCGGACGGCCTTATTGAACCAAGCAAGGAAAACACGAAGAACAAGATCATTGTTTTTCTAGATTTGAAGAACTTGCTCCTGTATGCTCTTCACAGCTTACAGGGGTGTTCAGCAGCGAAACTGCTACTATTCCTATTGAGTGCTCTTCATTGGAACACTTGCATTTGGACGACTGCCCTGAGTGCCCTCACTTTTCGATGACTATAATCTTTGGAACCAAGTCCATCTTAATAACGTAACGTGTTTCTACAGAGCAAGTATGTTTGTTTATTATAAACTTCATTTGGTTCTGCTGCTAGCTGATTAATGAGGCACTTACCTGAATTATTTACTTGTTGTATTTCACAATTACTATTAGATGTAGGAGGAATGTGTGACCAGAGGTGATGTGTGAAGAAGAAACAGATCGAGAAGAAATATATTGTATTCCCCAACAGAGTTGTTATCCTTAACAATAATGTGTAGCTTGAGATTATGTAGAATTACAATTAAGAATAAGTTTTTGTTTATTTTTAATCAGTCAAGATGTATATCAAGGCGTTAGACATGCATTTACATATTATGTGGGGAAAACATCACAAATGGTGTATGAACTTTAGGTGATTCTACACTTTGGTGTACCAACTTTCATAACTATCAGAATGGTGTATCAAGTTTGCTTAAATCTTTCATTTTGGTGTACGCCGTTAAATTTTCCGTTATCTTTATAAAATAAAAAATAATAAAAAACTGACAAAGCTAAATGAAAGATAACGGAAAATTTAACGGCGTACACCAAAATGAAAGATTGGAGCAAACTTGATACACCATTCTGATAGTTATAAAAGTTGGTACACCAAAATGTAGAATCGCCTAAAGTTCATACACCATTTGTGAAGATATCCCTATTATGTATGATCTTTTCCGTGAGATGTACATCAGAGTCTCTTTGCAGTAAGCATTTTTGCTTCAGAGAAAAAGAACTTGTGGCTACTAGCTAGTTTCATTTTGTGGGTTTGCAAATGAGAAACTGGTTATAAAACAATCCACATTTCCTCATATCTACATAAAAAGGTCCATTACAGACTAGGCCCAATCACAACGGTCGGGTCATTAGGGTGATCCGACCAATCCAATACATTCCCAGTCGTCACAGGAATTTGGAAAGACCCCCGAAGAAGTGACCGCTCGCCCAACTCATTTTCGCATGTGGAGATCACCGCTTCTCGCTGAAGCCTTGTTGTCTACTACTCGGAAGCCAGGACTTGCTGCTAATCAAGGTCACTTGTGCTCCTCGATAGCTTATGCTTCTTGCTTGTTGGGTTCTTGTTAGTTTAGAAGAGCTGAAAATTTTTACATTATATGATTGTTCTTCAATAGAGGGTGGTTGGGATAAATTTGATTTCAATAGTTGATGTGAGAGTGAGTGAGACTAGTGTTGTTTGTTTTTGTCCCTCTTACATTTTCCAGTGTTTTCTGTAAGCATTTTTGTTTGATTTCACAATATGATGAGTATTCTAAATTTGATAATGGATTAATTTTCGATTAGTTTTTATTTTATTAATTTTTTTTTTAAAGAGGGGTCAGCTACCCTTAAGCCTTGATAATTAATAAAATTACAGAATACATTGGAGGGGAGGGGGAACATTAAACCTGAACCTCAAATTACATGCAATAGGCACAGAGACAATATCTCGAGATAATAATGAGTCGCAATAAAAACTATGTATTCTAACATGCACCAATTAGCGAATAGTACAGAATGGGCTACTCTATTCGTTTTACAATGGTGGTGACATACCGGAAAGTTAATGCATATTCGAAGTCATAATATACTAATAAGATTAGCTTTCGCACTATGTTGCCACCGAAAAAAGCATCCGATGATGCTTAGTTTCATCCTGCCATTAGGAGGTTGCGACCATTTGGCAAAGCAAGGAACTCGCCACCTTTCTAGAGCAGACAAGGCACACAAGGTATGCAATCAGGGACAGAGCCCACGTCGCCCTACCACGACTGGGTAGGGACTTATTACCGACATAAAGCCACGTTGAATTAAAATAACAAAACAACCCAAATAAAAGTTATAAAACTTATTCTTTAAATAAAATAAATAGCTAGCCCACCAGATTAAGCCCAGCAGCCTGGAGCAGGCCCAATAGCCCAGAAACCAAGCAAGATCGCGGGTTGGAGTTGGCCCGCCTGCCTTGTCGGACCAGCACCTCAGCTTCCAGCGGATCATGTCGGCCCATCAGAACATAGCCACCAACTGACATCTCCAGCTGCATCGCCTCGGACCTTGATTCCAAAACGAAAACCGATCCAAAACAGGATCGATCACAAGCTTCATCAGCCTTTCTCAAACCCAAAACAAGGGAAACCGCAACGATAACCCGCCTCCGCCGCGTACCAACCTTCCCCCCAGCGCACCAGATTTCCTCCGCCACACCACCCTTACTCGAAACCTCCACCATACAGATCGAAACAGATCAACGAGGAGACACTCTGCTTTTCGTACCCAATCCGGATGCGACCCAGACGTTCCCATGTCCCTGCCTAGGCCCCAGAACCACTAACCCTTACTAGTGAACACACAAAACCAGTTAACCCATCCAACAACGACGTCCCATGGACGCCTCGCCGGACGGGGCATTGAAGATTTTGTTTCTAGGGTTTTCGCACTGCTCCGACTTTCTTGGAGCTCTTTCGTAATGTTTCTCTACAGTTTATTTTATTTTATTTGGATTACATAGTTTAGACACATATATCATGCACGTGTCAAATATTCCAAAGGTTGGTGATCTAGCTAAAAGCACAAAGTTGATTTATCCAACTGATGTGCCATCGTATCATGCATCATGTGAAAAACAACTTCTGAATTCCTACTACACCCATCCCATAAACTTCATGAGAGTTAAGAGATTAGTTGACATGATCAGGATAAAATCTTTCGAGATGTACCTAATCACAAAATTAAGTGTAAGAAGAAATGAATATAGTATCAACATGACATTAGTTAGGCCCGTTTTGTTGGCATGACTGTCAAAATACAAGAATACAACCTTGAGAGCTGTGAAGAATCTACTAAGGTTGCCTATAACAGACTCATCTATGGTGTTAGGTTCATGATTGTGTCATCAGAATATGCAGAAGATCCAGCCAATAATCCACATGTCCAATTGTCTAATTTTTTCTCAGGTCTTTTGTCTACCTATTCTTGTCCTTTATTCAAGAGGAACTTGAGGGCGAGTTCTTTCATAGTGGAGGAGAATGATTTAGGACGAGAATTGACCCAGTTTAGCCGAAAAACCATAAAAGTAAAGAAGCGGTGTAGAATCAAGAAGAGTGATAGGAAAATAGGTAACTCACGCGTAATCAGGTTACTAGCTGCTGGAATATTCAAGAAGATTTGGTTTTGGACTTTTCGGGTTTCTCGTGCGAAAAGTCAGGTTTTGATTTTGAATTAATCAGAATTGACTAACTTTTTGCCAGAATATCCGTTTGAGACGCATAATACCTTTCTAGAATGGGAACGACGAGATCTTCAAGACTCACTTTAGTGAGCCCTATCAGATTTAGGCCAAAATGTATCGTCTTAATTATCCGATTCGTGATTTAATATTTTTTAGGCTAGTTTTGCATTCTTTTTATTTTAGGTTTTCTAGTTTATTTTGGATTTGTTTTGTTTTAATCCGTGGGCTTTAGGGTTTCATTGTTAGTCGCCCTAGGGTTTCTTTTCTCATATATAAGCAACCTTAAACGGCTGCAGAACCTATCTTTTATCATATTATCAATCAAAATTGAGAATTTTCTCTTTTATCTCTGGTGGACTCCAGAATCTTTATTTTAGGTTTATTGTTGGTAAACCTAGTTATTAATTCGACTGCGTCATAAAGTGGCTGGGCACGGTTAATGAAAGATAGGAGCAGATTTGATGCTTTACTTTTTATTACAATATATTGTTCTAAATGACTTGATACACATTTACGCAAGCGTACGTATCATTGTCAAGATAGGGAAATATTAAGCCCAAATTTATCGTACCACGGGGATTAGTGGCTAACCCACAATCCTTGGGTAATCGGAAATAAAGACACTTAGCAAACAAAGAAAAGAAAAAGAAAATAAATAAAAATGTTAATCTAAGGCACCAAGCCCTAGCAATGCTCGGTTTTGGTTCTCACCAAAGCCTAATCAAAACTAAGAGCCTAATGATGGATATGCACAAATGAGTGGAAGAGTTTAATGTTTGGGGGTTGATTTTAACTTAACAAATAATAATGAAATGTAAAGCAATAAAAAATAAAAATGAAATGTAAACAATAAAAATGAGAATGTTGGGTGTTAGGGAGATTCCTTCACCCAAATCTCATGTGTCGGAAGCTAATCTAATATAGATGCATATTTCCTATTTTGGCGGTAGTCGTATCCAAGGCGGTTCAAGGCTCAAGGACTGAAATTCCCTTTCATGGTATTCCTACTCCGGTTCAAGGGCCGTAGGGACGCACTTGGCATGAATTAGAGCCGGTTCAATGGTCACTAATTCACATCAAGAGGCGTAGAGATCGAGGAATTAGACTACTAAGCGACCCGCCCGCGCAATCACGCAACGGGTGTAAATCACCATGCTTATAGCCCCTCGAATACGAAATTGAAGGTTTCTAGCTTAGGAATTAGAGGGAGTCAAGCCCCTAACTCCATCCTAGACATGCTCAAAATACACACCCTAGAGTTGACTAGGCTCCTAGACATGCATTTTAACCCAACAAAAATAGATATAAGCATCCATCATATGAAAATTGCATCATTACATTAAATTAAACATCTTTTAACAAATTTGGGTTAGGGACACAACCCTAAAACCCAACAAGAAAATTACTCACAACCCATAATCATAGACATCAAAATTACAAAATTCAAATAGAAAAAAGTAGAGAAGTGTAGGAGAAAACAAGAATAATCACAAATAGCTAAAAAGCTAGCATGACTAGTCTTGAATTACAACTCCCACAAAATACCCAAATATTGAATCTTGTAGAGGTTGAGTCTTTGATGAATCTTTAAAGCTTTGGGTGAGAAAATCCTTCAAATCTCAAAATAAAATAGAAAGAAAAGAGGGAAAATGGAGAAGGAAGAGAGAGAGAGAGAGCAGCCCAAATGGGCTGCCTCTATTTTAGTCTGTGCGGCGCTGCTCTCCTGTTGCTCCCTCTGATTAGGTGAATGAGGGTATATATATACCGGTGGCTGTCTTCATCGAAGAAAGAGGTGGTGGTTAATTAAACCATGGGTTGGGCTTGAATGATGATTGGTTCACTTGGGTCTTCACGAGAGAAAGGAATTCTCTTCGTCATTCGGCTTCTGTCTGGCAATATGGAATGAAATGCATAAGGAGGCACGTGCTGATGGGTTTGGCAAATGAGTGAATAGATTGATGATTGCCACGTGTCAAGTGGTAATTGACCAATGGGTAATTAACCCATCATCCTTGCATGCTGCACGTTTTGCCAATTAAGCTTAATTAGTTAATTAACCAAATTAAGCTTAATTGCTTAACTAAGCTATCCATCATTTTCTTTTTTTTTTTTTTTTTTTTTTGAAAATTCCATTTTGCTCTAATTTCGCCTCGTTTTCTTCCGGTTTCCGCAACTCCACTTATTTTCTACAAAATAAATAAAAATAGATTAATTACATAATAATTACTTTAGAGATCAGCTTAATTCTAGTGTTTAGAACGTAATTACGCGCATAGAAATGCGTGTAATCACTAAACATTGATTGATAATTGCTTACGTACATCTACTAATTGCTCATCTCTGGCTTTGGCCAGGTAATGGGGGTAATCTAGCTGGAACTAAAGGTCATCGCATTTACTTTTGGTGATCTATTCCTACAATCTCCCTTTTGGGTTTTTACAGAGTTTCTTGTTCACTTTGTTGTTGCTTTCTTGTTTGTTTTCTTTGATGGTGTAACCCTTCTGATTTTGCTATGTCAAAGAGGAGTTTTGAATATCCTTGACTAAGTCTAGGCAGCAGTGCAGTAATGAAGGATGTTGCTATTGGTGCTAACCTAGTCTACATGATGACCTTTACATGCAGCTCTATAACAGTCAATTATCAGTATTAGTTGTGAATAAGATTACTTTATCCTTTGATTTGCAAGAAATTAGGATAGGATTGATCTAACTTTGATATTTGTAGATCGAAGTGGCAACCTTACAGAAACTTAGTAACACTGCCATACCTGTCCAAAGGAAAATGGAAAAGCTGAGTACATTCCAGCAACCGTTTCTCGGTAAGAGACCAACCTCTCAACACCTACGACTGGCTGCACCGATAAGGAATTTTGTATACCAATAAAGAGATCATACATGGAACTAGGGATGCCACTTGGTTTGGTAATTACCAAACCGACCGAATACCAACCGATATTTTAAGTTTGGTAAACCGACTTTTTGGTAACTGAGACCTATAAAACCGAAATTGTTGTAGGAAAATGGAATTGTGTGTTTATTATTGATAATAGGAGCCCTTATATAGGGAGTTACAAGGTATACAAAAGGTAAGAGAATCCAAATACAATTGAATACCTATAACACTTTCCTATTACAATCTTAAACCCTAGTTTGTAGAGGCACACTATGTTGACATCCTTCAACACTCCCTCTTGTGCCGCTCAAACTTGGTGATGACGCTTTGATCGTTGCCTCGTTAAAAACCTTGCCAGGTAACAAAAACCCTGTGGGACAAAAAAAACCCTGGTCGAAGGACAAAAAGAGCACAACACGTCCTTCACTCTTCTAGATCGAACATGTAGACATCATGCCTACCCCTGATGTCAATATCTCCACTTGATTGCTACAATCATAGGAGTTCGGATAACTTTCTCAATCCGATGCTCTTCACATGTTTCTCGAAGGTGGATTTTGGTAACGACTTAGTAAATAAGTCCACTACATTATCCTCTTATCGGATTTGGTTCACTTCAATATTTAGAAGTGCTTGTTGTCATTTTGATGGAGGGGAGGAGGAGCATGGAAGGTGGCATTTTGCCTTGTGGGGTCCGATCCCACACTTCCGTCATTTCTTTTATCTCTGTAGGGATAGAACAAGCTCATATCAATCGTACCTCTCAAATATCGAAAGATTGTCTTTATACCAATCTAATGGCGTTGCGTTGGCGCGGGGCTATATCTAGCCAACAAGTTCATAATAATTGAGGTGTCCGGTCTTGTATTGTGCTAAGTACAATAATCTTGTATTGTGCTAAGTACAATAATGCGCCTATTGTACATAAGTAAGCACTTCTGCTATTAACACGTCTTCGTCATCATCCTTGGGACGAAACGGATCCCTTTTAGGGCCAAGACTACGGACGACCATGGTGCATCTTTGACTTTATCAAAAATGTCTATTGACACGGTATACAAGTTCTGAATCTGGACAAAACCGTGTTCTCCCAAGGTCCTTCCTCTCAAACTCGGATTTCAGGTGTTCAGCAGTTTCCCTTAACTCTCAAGGGTTCCAATTATGTTTATCAACATAAACCGCGACAATTGCAAATCCGGAACTTGTCATGGAAATGCGTGGGCATAGTTCATCATATCCCTTCCCAATCAAGTAGTCATTTTAGTGAGCATTTCAACCTCGTTGCAAATACCCTCCGTGGTCTAGAGCCACTTGGCTTGGGTAAATAAAGTCCACAAGAACCTTCATTATATTCTGTATCTAGATCCCCATAGAGATACATAGTGACCACATTCGTAAGCTGCATGTTCAGTTATTTGGAAACTACCAAACTGACAAGGTAGTGGAGTGCAATGACATCCATTACGAGAGAATATGTCTTCTCGTAGTCGATTCCAGGGTGTTGTGAGAAACCTTGCGCCATAAGGCGAGATTACCATCTCTTTTTCTCATCACGCTATCTAACGAAGAGCTATTAATGTCAATAGGTTTTATGTTAGGAGGTGTTGGCATCTCAGGCCCGAAATCCTTCCTCTTCGTTAGTGAATCCAATTCAACCTGGATTGCATCTTTCCATTTAAGCCAATTTTCTCTACGTTGGCATTCTTCAACGGAGTAAGGTTCGATGTCATTGGTCTCAATAATTCCACGTCCTCATATACACTAGTGTAGTTCGTAGAGATCTCAATTCTCTCAGGAATTGGTTCTAACATTGAAGCGTCCCCCAACGATGTCTCTTGGACATAACCACAATCCAAAATATTCTCATGAGACGGATTTTGAGTATCAATTATCAATGGATCAAGTTGTGCCAAACTCGCTCTCTTCTTAGGGCAAGAATCCATCGAACCTATGGGTCTCCTACTCTCTCTAGCGGAACCCATGGCCTATGACGCCATTATGCCACCTTTGTGGTGTCACCATACCACCATCCATGGTAGTGGTGCAGTACCCAAAAGTCTCTGGGTGGCACCATGTCCTCTTATGGGGACATCAATCCTTGCAGGCATGTTTGCAGTAGGTATATGTGATCTCGTCACTTTTAGGGAATCAAGATGAGACATAGTGGGGACAGACCACGACAATTCCTGTCGTTCCTGTTGAACATTGACGTTCTAATCTCCCCCTAACGACGGGAAGACTGTCTCATCAAAGTGATAATTCGCAAATCCAGCGAAATAGAGATCACCTGTCAAGGGTTCTACATAGCGGACTTATAATTGGAGACTCATGTCCAACAAATATATATATATATATATATATGCATTCGTTGCAATGACTCATGTTGATGCGCTGTGGCGGCGCAATTGGCACATGAACCGCACACTCAAATATGCATAAATACGAGATATTAGACTCGAACCCAGTCACTAGCTGTAACGCAAATAAAAGTTGAGTGGCTGCTATAAGTCGTAGACGAATTAGCATAGCTGCATGCGATATTGCATAACCCAAGCGGAAATATTGGTGCGCATTACCAATGTCCGGGCTACCATTGTAGACTTGTAGTCATTTAAAGGTGGTTTTTCCATGAGACCAATTGGGTGTGTACATGGGAATATGATACTTGATATAAATACCCAATGATATGCAATAGTCATCGAAAATTTTCGATGTAAACTCTCTAGCCATATGATTTGACTGAACGGGATGATCGGGTAGTGAGCCCGTAGCCATATGATTTGGACTAGGAGTTCATCTTAAGCAGCATTACGAGTGGACGATAGTGCGACACGTGACCAACGTGTCCACATATCAACCAACAGCATAAAACATCTAAGCAGTCCGCAAGTTGGTTGAGTCGATCCACAGAATCCCTTTAGGTTCTCTGAGAACACATGTGTCCTTTGCATAGGATGGTCTCGATCCTTAAAGAGTAGGCTTTGGGAAACAAGTGATGGGCCTTAGAAGCAACCAATGAGGATTTTGGTTGAGCCACGAAATCACAATTGACTTGAGAAGTGGAGAGAGGTGGCACATTGCCACTCTTGGCGTCAATGCCAAGCTCTTACCGTAGGGGATGACGGCATGACCCTTCTCCTTAAATCAACTTTTGATTCACACTTCTTTTCACTCGAAAGAATGGATGTCTGTGTGAAATCTTTAATAAACGGATCATCATATCATGACCTAGATGTCCTAATTGGTCATGCCAAAGCCTATATGTGTCGATGTCCCAAAAATCATCTCTTATGACGTTATTGGACTCAATTACTCGAATAGTGGTTACATATAACTCACTAGAGCGACACATGAGCTTCTCTGATACTCATAGTCATTAGAGATAATGCAAAGGAACTTTTGTCCATTCTCGCTATGTGTTTCCACATGAAAACCGTTGGCTCTAATATCTTGAAAGCTCAAAAGGGGGACCTCCATCCCTAGGAGCGTAGAGAGCTTCAGTGACATAAATCAATGTGCCATTTGGGAATGAGCTGGTCCTTGACCATGAATTAATCGTGATGGCCCTACCATCGTAGTCACTGAAGATTGAGTAGGCATTATCCCAAGGAATAATTGCCTATGTCAAGGTATGATGTGCGTAGCAGCACTATCCGCGAGGCATTCTAGCTCTCTGGGAAACATACCTAAGTGAATAAAGCTCGAAATTAAAAGAATCGACACTTTATTAATATAGCCAACGATTACATCAAAGTTTCTTGATCAAATCTAATCCAAATAAAATGAAATGTAGACAAATTGTAGTCACTCAATCCTTTTGGTAATTCCAATCAAATATGACAAGGGAAGTAGAGAGAGATGTCGGTGAAGCGAGGCTCTCTTAAGTACCACTAATCTCAATTACTTTCCTAGACATCATAGTTAATTGAGTACGCCTAGTGAGAAAGAGTTAAAACCAAATGTCATTTATTCATTAAGGCACAATTGCCATTACATAATTCTTGGAAAATGAAAGACTATTTAATTAAAATCTGCGGCATCAACATTGTTGTTTTCCTTGCCAGATTTGAAGTCCGTAATGATGAGATTGACGTCATTGTCATCTCCATCATCTCCTTCGGCTGCGAGATGAGCCTCATGCTTTCTCATATCTTTTATATACCTTGTATTATGCAGCTTTGTTTTTTCACTCCCATTCTAGCACTTAAACCAATGCTCTGAAGATCCACATCTATAGCATTACCTCACCCATTAATTAAGATGCACCTTGTGCATTTGGGCATCCTCTATGGATCCCACGTTGGCCAATGTTGCCACATGTCTATGTATCTCATGGTTTTCCTTCCTTTGTAGGGCGGTTATATGGACTCATACGTCCATTTTGTTGTCCCTTCACTTTTAGGGTTCCGCTCCTTGCTCCTTTCTTTCGCCTCGTGAACTCTCTTAGTTCCAACGGGCCTTTGAATTATGGGTTTTCACGAGTATGTTGTCAACTTACTCAGTAACTGACATAAGTTGATGAAACCTCGTAATCCATCTAGCATTTCACACAAGCCTATATTGCTTTGCAACTAATAGTGCTGAGACGGGGAAGGTTGAGAGGATTTCTCAGTTAATTAATATTCTGTGAGCTCTACTTCACAGAATCTCATTAGTAGTGAGGTGATTCTTGACGTTATTCACCCATCGGTGATAACAAATGTCATTTGAATCTGGTTTAGTGAAGTCGGGTTTTTGCACGTTTGCATTTGACATTCAAAGATGAAGGAGAATAGATTAGTTTCGGACTAAAAAAACTTCTACGACAACTAATATAAGGTTTCTGAGCCTTAATGCTACCAAGAAACCGATTTCCAAGAATATTTGGATTAGACTGAAACAATGATGTTGATATGGTCAAATTCTCATGCTCACAGACGCTCTTAGTCCGTAGCTTACGAACGCTCTTAGTCCGTAATATTTTTATGCTCACGAACGCTCTTAGTTCGTGGTTTACGAACGCTCTTAGTTCGTAAAGCGTGAATCCCCACAATTCCGCTTATTTAAATACTCAAAACCACACATGTTCATATATTCATATATTTCAAAATTCTGCAGAAAATAAAAGGAATTTAAAATACATGAAAGCAGCAACTTTAATTACAAAAACTTACGTGATGGTTCTGGGCTTGAGAACACGCGAGTGTTAGAGCAGGCGTGTTGGGGCAGCAACAGTTTTGGACAGCAGCAAACAACAGTTTCTGCAGCAGGTTCGCTTCTGAACATCTCCCACTTCGAATGGTGTATAGGTATCAAAACGACTCCAATGGGGCTGAAATTTGGAGGTCAGATAAAAGAGGCAGAGACGAACAACTTTATTGAAGGAAATATTTTGATCTGAGGCTCGATCAAGAGGTTTCGGAGCCTGCAAGCAGACGAACGTGCACAGGAAAGTAGAAGGATGCAGTCGGTGTGTGTTGGTGCTGCGAGGGCAGCAGGGATGCGTGCGCAGGGGGGAGTAGGTGCTGCAGGGGCAGGTGCACAAGTGAGGCTAGCTCGTGCTAGGGCTTGCTGTAGCAGGCTGCGGCAGTTTTAGGGTTTTGTTTTTTTTTTTCTTTCTTTTCTGCTAAGGTTAGGGCTTGTGCTGATAACGTGTTGTAGGAAAATGGAATTGTGTGTTTATTATTGATAATAGGAGCCCTTATATAGGGAGTTACAAGGTATACAAAAGGTAAGAGAATCCAAATACAATTGAATACCTATAACACTTTCCTATCACAATCCTAAACCCTAGTTTGTAAAGGCACACTATGTCGACATCCTTCAACAAAAATAGAAAATTACCGAAAAAGTTGGTTTGGTTTTGGTAAATACCGAATCTACCGATTATCTAAATATTAGCTTTATATACTATGGTTTTCATTACACATACATGTATATTAAGAAATAAACATAAAATTTTTCATAATAGTATGAACATTACTACATATACTACATTAATAGTACATGTATTTTAAGTAACCTAGTCAAAAATGGTTAAATAGCATAGTTTTATTGAAAATGACTCAAACTTGATGTCATATATACAAAAGAAAGGTATAATCAGGAGATGAGTACAAAGTTTACAACTATAAAATTGAAGAACCTAGTTTTGTCCTAATTTTAATTACAAAGAATTAGTTATTCTAAAGTTGGTAATACCGAAAACCGAAATACCGAATTTGGTAGTTATGATTAAAAACCGAAAATTTTGGTTGGTAATTGGTAGCTCAATTTGAAACCGAAAGCTTTGGTTTTGAAGTTGGTAATACCTATAACCGATTCGAACCGACCGAGTGACAGCCCTACATAGAACCCATTGCACTAAAGAGATATGTTTGCTTTTGTCTGGAAGGACCATGAAATGATAAATGTCACCCTTGCACATTAAGTTTTACATACATTGCATCACAAAACTTTGGGAAATATTGGTATCTCATAAGTTTGTTACAATATATACCTTTTGGAGCCAAGATCCTAGAAAAATGATCCAAGTAGTGCAGCCATCGATCATAGCTGTGAAAAGAAGTCTTATCAGTGTATTGAGGGTTTCGCCAATATGATACATGCTGTTTCCATAGGCAAGCTAGACACTGGGTGAAGAAAGACTATGAATATCGCGTTGGAAGTACAAGTCCTTTGAATTTGGTGCAGGGGTACTTGGTTCTTTTATCAATGCCTTATTTTTCCTAATCATTCAGATATAGAAATTAGTAGCTGAAACACAAGTACAACATTATTATATGAATTTTTATGGATATCATACCTATATATTTATGAATTTTTGTATATGTAATCCGTAAGCAAAATCAACCCCAAGAGATGCTTCTTGCAATGACCAAAATATCGAGTTTCGAGAAAATATCGATGGTTCCGAAAATGAAAATTTCGACGAAAATATAATGGATATGTCGATTTCGGTAAATAATCAAGAAAAATGATGGAAAAAAAATATGGAAATTTTAAGTAAAACTTTTGGATATGTTTGTTTTATCAATTGTCTACTATATATGAAAAAAAACAAAAAAACCTTGAATAAACATTGTTATATAGTGAGTTGTAATAATTTAAGATGAAACGATAAATGCTTAATCGCCGACACCAAATATTAAAAGTAGTAAATGTCATTAAATAGAACAATAAAATAAACAATAAGAACCAAATGGTTAATAATATTAACTTATTACTTACCAAAATTTTAGAGTGAAGAAGTAGTTGGAGAAAAAAGTAAAGAAAGAAACTTGTAGTTTCCTTCGGTGTAAGGAATGAATAGAATTTTGAACTATTTATAAGACTAAAATTTGAAATGTTGGTGTAAAAATTTTGAACATTTGGTCAAATTTATTCAATATAGTAATTGATTGTTCTAAGTCAATTATTAATGGGACATGTACCTAAGTTTTCAAATTCGTATGGAAAAGGATATATATCACAATGTTGCACATAAAACACATCTTCAGGTGTAGTAGAGTTGGCAATGCATTCAAAGTGCATGAAGGCAACCAAGGTTGGAAACTCGGTGCCCCAAATTGGTTTTTTGCTTGAATTTCAGTTGGAAAACTGAGAATCACCTGGTGGGGCCAAGTCTTAGCATTGCATGATGTTGATAGTCATGTGAGAA
Organism: Rosa lucieae; assembly: GCA_024704745.1. Lineage (NCBI taxonomy): Eukaryota > Viridiplantae > Streptophyta > Magnoliopsida > Rosales > Rosaceae > Rosa > Rosa lucieae. Next base: position 25,785,638 of record CM045498.1, read on the forward strand.
TGGAAGGTGAAGTTGGAAGTTTCCAGATAGTAGCAATCAAATCGCAATATCTCCTTTATTTCGCTATATATTGGGAAATTTCAAGAAATTCAGCCAAAACTCTCTTGGTTAGTAAAGGATATATCGCCATATGAAAAAAACGACGATATTTTTAATTTTTCAGTCATTGGCTTCTTGTGCCGGAGAAGTAACCTCCAACATCCAAGTTGCCAGATTGTAACCATCCTTTATTTTAGAAACTCCACGAATCTCCACGACTCTTATCAATTTTAGCAGTTGGGTAAAGTATGGCAGATAATATATTTATGTATTATACACCTAACCTCAAAGTATTCTATCATCTGCGAAGAATGGTGTCCTAAAGGGCTTACATATATTTCTTCACCACACCCCGTTTCAAAAGCAACATCTACATAGAATATCAAAATTTTAAATCTTGTAACATTAAATAGTATATCCAAAATATAGCTACTAATATTAACAGTATCTCACCTCATCAAAAGCATCAAATATATCAATGCTTGGTTGATGGATGATACAGACTACAGTTCTCTAAATGTCCACTGTTTTCCTCACTATTCTCATTACAATTGCTGCAGCCTTAGCATCAAGGCCCGAGGTCGACTCATTCATAAATATTATCGAGAGGTTGGCAACAAGCTCTACCGCAATTGTTAGCCTTTTGCGTTATTCAGATGAGAGACCATTCACTCCTGGAAATCCAACAAGTCTATCACTTATTGAGGTTTAGGGTTTAGGGTTTACCACTCGTCCGGCCAAAGACGCGGTCACCTAATATTCTGCCCAAGGTCTCAGACCTTCGATCCTCGGGCCGCAATGTCCCTTGGAGCAAAACATTAAAGGAGTCGCACTGGACCCAAAATGTTACACAAATCGTAACGCTTTTGAAAACAATCGAAATCATCATTTCCATAATCATTGTTTTCCGAAAAAGCCATAACACAAAACAATAAAAAGCATCAATTCATGCCTATTGTTTTCATACACAAATCTCAACGCTTTTCAAAACAAATCGAAATCAATCATTTCCACAAATCATTTGTTTTCCAAAAGCCAAACCCCAAAACAATAAAAAGCATCATTTCATGCATATTGTTTCATAAATCCACAAACCACCAAAACATATATATTTCACGTAAACATATATCTATATGTAGTTATCCGCGCAGAAATGTCTACTAATACATGACTACGTATGTATATATATACATCCCATAATATATATATACACACACATGGTCATCTACTCAGAAGTGCCACTAATACCATCTATAGTTTGCAGTTAATAAATAACTCTCAAAACAATAAGGGTATTCCCGTTCGCGAAATGAACTTCGTGAGATTACTCACCTCGAAACTCCCGCTGCGTCTTCTATACAGAACCGAACTAACACTATCAGCAACAACTCGTCCAATTCACCTTTAGAAGCACCTAATCACCAATGATCTTAAATCAGTAACGATTCACATTTGATTAAAGTTCGAAACCCCTGTTTTGAACTAAAATCCCCAAAGTGGCGCCAATCGAGGCAAAACCACATCCGAGACCTCCCAAAGTCTTCAGAATACGTCCACGATCGATGTGACCAAACCACAAGTCGATCGGACGCTCGAATCCTCACGGATCGAATAAATCGATCGGTATGAAACTGCAAAAATCATAACAATTCCATACAAACTCCAAAATTTGCATATTATATATCGAAACGCTCGTATCAACGAGTAGAACATATATAATACCAAAAACAGTTCCTTAAGTGGCCGGAACACCGCCGGAACGCCACCACAGACGGTGGTGCACCGCCGCCGGCCAAAAACTCATTATTTCACAAAACTCCCAACATCAAAAAACTTCAGCATGCTTGTGAACTTTCATAACTGGATCGAAGTCAGAAAACAAGCCTAAGGGATCGAAAACTACCTCACAAGCCGTGAACAGTAATCCAATCTCGAAGTTTCACGTGAATCGATCCAAACAAACACCAGGGATCGATCGGCGAGGCTATTCTGAACTCAACCAGGAATCATTGAAGTCATGAAGTCGCCGGAGTTGTGTTTTCCGCCGGGTCCGAAAACACCAACCTGCACCGCCTTCTACCCGCCGCTAACGCTACCCGAATCGGCGCTAGAGAACACCACAGGGACCACCAGACGGCGGAGACGTTCCTGTCTGGAAAGTTTCGTCGCCGGAGATGGTCGGAGCTCGCCGGAAAAGTCAGGTCGGATAGACCGGGTCCGGATCGGGTCAGTCGAAAAACTTCGACTCTGAAGGCGCGGACGAGAGAGAAGAAAGAGAGAAGAAAGGGTTCCGGAAAAGGAAATGAGGAAAAATGAAAATAATTTCTGATTTTCCCTATTTATACTAAAACGAAAACTTCTTCCGATAGCCATAACTTCCTCATACGAACTCCGATTCTCGCGTTTCACATGTCCACGAACTTGTATCAACGCGCTCTACAACTTTCGTGAAGGAAGTTTTCGGAGAATCCCAACGCATCAAAAGTCAACCTTGAACCCCCCCTAAAGTCATACTTTTCAAATAATTAATTCGTCCGAAACACTTCCGCTCCGTCCACGAGCCACGAAACCATCCAACAACCATAAATTAGAATTCGGAAACTCCTCGGAAAATAAATACGAATTTCTGGGGCATCACATTCTACCCCCCCTTAAAGAAATTTCGTCCCGAAATTTACACGTACTACACCTACAAGTACGCATAAACCAAGCTCATGTCCAAATTTTTTTTTTTTTTTTTTTTTCATTCTAAGCAAGAATGCCCTCATCTCGAAGCACAACTTACCTCGATCAATTATGGATACAGGTACCCCACTTAGTATCACAACAGTAGGAATCGTTACCACACCACTTGGTGGTAACCCAATCATTTCATGAATTCCCGTCCTCGTACCCTACCCACGAAAACTCTTGTGACTGCAACACTACACACAGAAAGAAGTACGCAACTATCACACATCATTCTAAAAACCCCAGTAGAAATAGATTAGGTACCTTCTTCCTCAGTATCCTGCTGACCAATAGCAAACACCCTAGCCTGCCCCTGAGGTAGTTGCCTCTGCTGGTTCCCTTGTCCCCTACCCTGCTGCTGGGTACAATCCCTTGAGAAATGCCCTGTCTGGCCACATGTGAAGCACACCAAGTTCCTCTGATTCGTGCAAGCTCGAGCAACATGGCCCATCTCATTGCAATTGAAACACTTATGGTTTGACACCTGCCCCACAGGTGCAACCCTAACAGGTGCAGCTGCAGCCCTAGCTGGCGCCTGTTGATGAGTCATCTCTCTCATAACTTTAGGTTGGGCACACTCCCGAACAACATGTCCCTTCTGCCCACACTTGTAACATTTCCTGCACTTCGGCTTCACACACTTCCTAGCCACATGCCCCAACTCCTTGCTGTTAAAACATCTCAAAGGCACAGCTTGCCCAATAGGTGCAATCCAAGTAGGTTCAGCGGCTACACCAACAGGAGCCTGCTGACAAGTCTTCTGTCTTTTCTGAGACCCATCCTGAGTACCTGGTGCATTACTGCTTTCCACAATTGCCTTTCCCTTTCCTCGAAAATCTCCTACGATTGATGACTCCCTCCGAGACCCCTGGAATTCCCGCTCAATTGCCATAGCCCTATCCAATATCATTGCCACAGTAGGCAGTCGAAGGATAATCACCCTCTCCCTGATCTCGTAGTTCAGTCCATGTTCGAACCTACGAGCCAACTTTTCTGCATCCATTGGCCAGACAAACCGATACAGTTGTGAAAATCGAGCCTCATAGTCTCTGACACTCATAGTTCCTTGAACTAATGAGATAAAGTCGATCCCCAATTGCTCTCTAACAGAAGCCGGAAAATACTTATCTCGAAAGAGTCCCACAAAACATCTCCAGGTCAAGGTGGCTACATCCTTTGTCTTCAATACAAAATTCCACCATTGCTTTGCCTCATCCTGGAGGAGAAATGTAGCTACTATCCACCTCTCAACGTCAGTACAGATAATCATCTTAAAATAGGTCTCCATGTTCTCAATCCAGCATTCAGCTAACATGTAACCTGTACCACCATGAAATGCGACTGCTCCCAATCTAGTAACTTCCCCAATCAACCATGATAGGCGAGTAGTATTGATGCCCTCAAAAACAGGCAGAACAGGCTGCATCAAAAGAGGTGCTTGCACTTCATCTTTCCGATAAAACTCCTTCAGAGGGAAAAATCTGCCTCTACCCTTAGCACTGTCTCCCTGAAGATCCATTACCTAAAGAGCATAGCGTAACCATAAGGTATTCTCCCAATCACAAGTATAAGTCAACGCTATGACTAAATCAACCGCAACACTACGTCAGAAGATACAATTCTATCCCCTACGTAAACAATAGTTAAATCTAAAGGTCCTCATTCTTCAAAAGACTATAACTCCTAGAAGCTACCTTAAGCTCCTACACTTTGTTCACTGAACCAACACTACCCTGATGACTCACAATCCAACACTCATTGCATACCCAATGACTATATCAATACCGAAGAGCATCAGATGGGGATTCGCTGCAGACGGGCCATCACTCGAGGAGTATTGATTATCACCAAATATGCACCTTACGCTCTGATACCAAACTGTCACGCCCCTGATTTTACACACATGAAAATCGATATATATAACCCCATAATTATATATGCGTGAACGTCCAGTCATCAATACAAAATACCTGAAGTCTTTTTCCCTTAAACTTACACACATATTGATGCCCTGAACCCCCAAAGTTAATATACACTCGCTCCAAAGAGTTATATATTACACAATCTTACGAATTAAATTGTCAACAACAAGATAAACGTAAATGCTCCTCAGAGCTCACTACAACGAAAGTCCAAATAACGGTAAAGTCACAAAATTTGCTTCCTACCGTAAAGCTGCTAGCTCGCCGCCTCAACCTCGATTATCCTAACCTGCAGGATTAACCCCTACACCGTTGGAATGGTGCACCGGGTTGCCACACAACAAACCCGGTAAGCTTTTGCAAGCCCGTATGAGTAACTCAAACCACACACCACACTCACCCAAAGATAAGGAAAACAACTCACGCTTTGATTCCTTAAAAACACGAAATAAAGGATAATAACTCACACTTTAATTTCCTTAAAAACACAGAAAAAAAACAACTCACACCTTGAATTCTATCAGTTGTACCATAAGCGTACCAGAGAAAGCAACTCACACCTTGATTTCTATCAATAAAACATAGAAAACAACTCACACCTTGAATTCTATCCTTGAATTCTATCAGTTGTACCATAAACGTACCATAGAAAGCAACTCACACCTTGATTTCTATCAATAAAACATAGAAAACAACTCACACCTTATTCTATCAGTTGTACCATAAACGTACATAGAAAGCAACTCACACCTTGATTTCTATCAATAAAACATAAAACAACTCACACCTTGAATTCTATCAGTTGTACCATAAACGTACCATAGAAAGCAACTCACACCTTGATTTCTATCAAATCGTTAATAAGGAAAACAACTTGCACCTTGTCCCCTTAAAAACCATTAATAACGAAGCAACTCACACCTTGTTCCCTAAAACTACGTAATGTCATGAGTTGTCAATAACCAATTCCCGTTACCCCATGAATTACCTATATGGCAGACAGATTAGAGCTCTAACTGAAAAACGTAACCACTCGTCCGGCCAAAGACGTGGTTACCTGATATTCTGCCCAAGGTCTCAGACCTTCGATCCTCGGGCCGCAATGTCCCTTGGAGCAAAACATTAAAGGAGTCGCACTAGACCCAAAATGTTACACAAATCGTAACGCTTTTGAAAACAATTGAAATCATCATTTCCATAATCATTGTTTTCCGAAAAAGCCATAACACAAAACAATAAAAAGCATCAATTCATGCCTATTGTTTTCATACACAAATCTCAACGCTTTTCAAAACAAATCGAAATCAATCATTTCCACAAATCATTTGTTTTCCAAAAGCCACACCCCAAAACAATAAAAAGCATCATTTCATGCATATTGTTTCATAAATCCACAAACCACCAAAACATATATATTTCACGTAAACATATATCTATATGTAGTTATCCGCGCAGAAATGTCTACTAATACATGACTACGTATGTATATATATACATCCCATAATATATATACACACACACATGGTCATCTACTCAGAAGTGCCACTAATACCATCTATAGTTTGCAGTTAATAAATAACTCTCAAAACAATAAGGGTATTCCCGTTCGCGAAATGAACTTCGTGAGATTACTCACTACTCACCTCGAAACTCCCGCTGCGTCTTCTATACAGAACCGAACTAAACTATCAGCAACAACTCGTCCAATTCACCTTTAGAAGCACCTAATCACCAATGATCTTAAATCAGTAACGATTCACATTTGATTAAAGTTCGAAACCCCTGTTTTGAACTAAAATCCCCAAAGTGGCGCCAATCGAAGCAAAACCACATCCGAGACCTCCCAAAGTCTTCAGAATACGTCCACGATCGATGTGACCAAACCACAAGTCGATCGGACGCTCGAATCCTCACGGATCGAATAAATCGATCGGTATGAAACTGCAAAAATCATAACAATTCCATACAAACTCCAAAATTTGCATATTATATATCGAAACGCTCGTATCAACGAGTAGAACATATATAATACCAAAAACAGTTCCTTAAGTGGCTGGAACGCCACCACAGACGGTGGTGCACCGCCGCCGGCCAAAAACTCATTATTTCACAAAACTCCCAACATCAAAAAGCTTCATCTAAGCATGCTTGTGAACTTTCATAACGGATCGAAGTCAGAAAACAAGCCTAAGGGATCGAAAACTACCTCACAAGCCATGAACAGTAATCCAATCCGAGTTGATCGAAGTTTCACGTGAATCGATCCAAACAAACCCCAAGGATCGATCGGCGAGGCTATTCTGAACTCAACCAAGGAATCATTGAAGTCATGAAGTCGCCGGAGTTGTGTTTTCCGGCCGGGTCCGAAAACACCAACCTGCACCGCCTTCTACCTCCGCTACCACCGAGAATCGGCGCTAGAGAACACCACAGGGACCACCAGACGGAGGAGACGATCCTGTCTGGAAAGTTTCGTCGCCGGAGATGGTCGGAGCTCGCCGGAAAAGTCGGGTCGGATCGACCGGGTCCGGATCGGGTCAGTCGAAAAACTTCGACTCTGAAGGCGCGGACGAGAGAGAAGAAAGAGAGAAGAAAGGGTTTCCGGAAAAGGAAATGAGGAAAAATGAAAATAATTTCTGATTTTCCCTATTTATACTAAAACGAAAACTTCTTCCGATAGCCATAACTTCCTCATACGAACTCCGATTCTCGCGTTCCACATGTCCACGAACTCGTATCAACGCGCTCTACAACTTTCGTGAAGGAAGTTTTCGGAGAATCCCAACGCATCAAAAGTCAACCTTGAACCCCCCCTAAAGTCATACTTTTCAAATAATTAATTCGTCCGAAACACTTCCGCTCCGCCCACGAGCCACGAAACCATCCAACAACCATAAATTAGAATCCGGAAACTCCTCGTAAAATAAATACAAATTTCTAGCTAAAGAAATCAAACACAGACCAACTCACATATTCTGACCTAACCGGGATTGCAACACATACATCAATCCCAGTATGCATAAAGACACAAAACGTATGAGATGCATATGCAATTACCTATGAAGTACCTTATTGAGAAGTCAACTGAAGCATTGAGTGCATTGAGTCTTTTTCTTTTCATTCAACTAGGTCTTCACTCCATTGATTGGCACACTTCTAACTTAGACCTAAGACTCTAGGTTTTGTATTAGGAATGCCATTATACAAAAAAATATATACTAACACTTTGCCAAGAATTTACGTTGTGATATGACATATATATATATTTGCAATAGTTATGTTCCTTCCTAGTGCCCCTATCAATCAAAACAGTCCATTTGCCATCTAGCTAAATACACAGCAGTAGAAGGAACTGTTTGAAAACCCTGTTAACAAATTTTCATAATTATATTTGATAACCTATTAACTTGATCTGTCTGACCAAATAAAATTAATCTGAGCTGAACCTAAACTTTTAAATGCAATTTCGATAATACATGTTTCACTTTTCAATTACCTTTCAATGCTCGGCATAACCTATAGGGTAGTAAGTTATGATCACCCAGATGGAAAAGTCCACAAAAGTTATAGGAATCCTTATCATCCATGTGGGTAAAGAGTATGCCCAAGCAGGATAGAACAGATGGTCCCTTTGCTTGAAAAACACAGGCAGTCTAGTCACTCTAGTGACTGTCATATGAAGCTCGGGAAACCCATTAAGCATAATTGCCAGTAGTGTATAGAATAAAGCTCCCATATAAATCCCACCATCTGCTACTGTGTTCCGGTGCATCTCAGTACGTAAAAATAATGTCATTGTTGAAAGAGCAACTAGAATAAGCTGAAACCAAAACAATTTAAGTATTTCATTTACTTTTATATTTCATGAATGAAAGATGAACAAAATGTTCGATTTCATTTTGCACCAACTGCAGGTTGACGATCCAAAATTTCACTTTGCATGTATGGAATCACCTGACCAGTTTCCTTAAGATAACAATGAATATGAAGAGTTTTTCATTTTTTTTTATCGAAATAGGTCAGCCCTTTCATTAAATTCAGCAAGCAGTACAAAAACGAAACACCCCTATGGGGTCGACAGAAAGAATCGTTCCTCAAAACCTCCCTAAACCCTATTCTAGAAGAATAAAATCCCGAAAAGTCCCCAGTACACCCACCTTTTAGGAAGTCCACGCACCATTATTCTAACAAAAACCAAGAAAACCTTGAAGCAAACATAAAAATGATTCAACTAAGGCACTGGTTTTTGTGACCCAAAAAGAAATTAAACGAAACTAGCTATAGAAGGTGACGCATCACCTTCCACCTGTCCCTCTGCTTCAGAAGGCATCACCATCTGAACTGCCTCACCCTCCTCCATCAAGGGTTTTCCACGACGCTTATACCTTTGAAGCTTTTTCACTTCTTGGTCATCTGCATTCTTAATTTAGTTTTTACTTCCCTTAGGACGCCCAATCTTCTTCTTCTTTAGCGAAACCACCAACTTACCATGCTGCAGGACCAAAGAAACATTCTCCTCCTCATCAAGCGTTGAGTCAGGAAGAGCCAAATACTTCTTACCAAATCGAGCCAAGCTATTCGCCGGTTTTCTTTTCCTTCCAACTGGCACCACTTGAAGGGAGGAGAACTCCACCCTAGCAACCTCCTTGCCAGTCCCTACCGAGGCAGGAAACAGTTCCAATGATTTCGAGTAAACCTCAGTTGGGATAATGGGAAGTGGAATAGCAGTGTTCAATCCCTTTGCTGTTGTGATGCCGGCCAAAACCTGGTCCAGCAATAGGGGCTTACCCAACATCTTGGAGCTCAATTCCCCTTGAGTTGACGCCACGACATGGCTATCAGTAGTAGTATCAGAGAAACCCGATGCCTGCTCAAGTGTAACCAGAGCATGACAATTCCAATCAACCCCGGTCTCCATCCCCAACCGCATACCAGAAACATCCAAGGGATTAGGGCGAACATCTACTCCCGAAGTCAAGGACAAGCCAGCCAACACCGTCACCGGCAGTTTAGCCTGAATTTCCTCCTTCTCCTTAATCAGCATCTTATCACAACCTAGGGCATCATGAACAAACAACCTGCAATCACGACAAAAGCCCTTGACTTTGTCAAAGATAAAAGTGATCTCCGGTTTCACAATTGGAGAGAATTCAAAAACCTTCCAGACTCGAATTCGGCGACGGATATCATAAGCAATCTTAATTCTCTATTCTTCTTCTTTTCTTTTTAGAGCGGTAGGATCCAACCGAAGCACCCTTCCGAGCGTCGATCCCACCATGGACAACGCCGTCTTATTTCTCAGAGCGAAAGGTAGTCCCTTAACTGCGACCCAGGTTTCCATCATGTTCAAAGGCACCTCCTCCACTGGACTCAGGCCGTCATACTCTCCCACCACCAACATAGTGTTTCGATAGAACCAGGGTCCCCCATGCAAAATCCTATTGCGTATAGCCTCACTCTCGAACTGGAAAACAAAGCGATCTCCTGCATCCTGAATAGTGAGCCCTGCCCTGATATGCCAGATGGTGGATATGGTACCTTTGAATCCCGGCAATGTTGCTTTTGGTGCCAACAACCGCCCTACCATATACCAATTGTCATCCTGAAAAGCAGCAGCCCTTGCCACCCCCAAAGAAACCAGTGACGAATCCGAACATGTCAACTCCGTATCATGACCTTCCAAGTTCCATCACGTCTGCCATAGGATGGAGAGGGAAGAATGATCGAGATAGATGAGTTTTTGGAAATTTTGTCGATGTAGGAACACACCGAGAAACCCTAGCAGAGACGGCTAGGTCAAAAGTTTTTCACATAATTCATTCTTTGAGATAGGATAAGAGCTCTAATTAGACTAAACCTTTGCTAGTCTCAGGCATGGCTGAGCTAAACATTTTAGCAGCCAGTAGAAACAAGCTTCTCCATTTGTAATGCTTGAATGTGATCAATCTGATCTCACAATGAATATTAAAGAAAAAAGAGAGTTTTTCATTTAAATCCACCTCTGGAAAAAGTCCATTACTAACTAATATTCATTACTTCTCAATTCTCACCTGAACCAATTTGAAAATGTAGACAAACGAATTCCTCTTCGTAAGAAAAATTTGTCTGGCCATACTAGCTTTGAACAATTCCTTCTTATTAACACCATATTTTTTAGTTGACAAAGCAGCAGGGTGGCCTTCGGACTTGTTAAATGGAATAGAAAGCTCATCACCAACTTTTCTACCGATATGAAATAACTGCATTGCTTCAGAGAATGCTTTGGTTGTTACAAATCTATAAGGCCTATGAGCCCAGTTTTTCTCTTGATCTTTTCTTGATGTCACCTGTCATAGAATTAAGATAAATGAGAAGCTGTATTTATATATATCCAATCTCTGTGGAAAACAAAAGGTTGACATAGAGGGAGGAGATGTCATATATATGTGTGAGTAAGTTGAGCTACCTCTTGCAGGAAATCGGCAACTCCTTTCCTCTGGACATTTGAAGCCCATGTACTCAAAGAACTCAAGAACATTCTCACGTGGACCCTGATAAACGATGTAGCCATCCGAGAGGAGAATTATATCATCAAAGGGATCCTACACCTCCGGTGCTGGCTGCAGTAGAGCGATTAATGCAGTTCCATTCAGAATGTGGACATATTGTTGTAGTGATTTCACTAATTGCAATGTTGTTGAGCTGTCCAGCCCATTGGATATTTGATCCATTAGAAGCACTCTTTCTGCTACAACCGGCATCTCCCCCGCAATAATGTATCAACCATTTTTTTCCTATATATGCATACCTGTGGTGCGTCTCTTTTTCTGTCCACCAGATATACCTCTGGTCATTTCGTCTCCTACCATAATGTCAGCACAATCTTCGAGTCCCAAAATCTGGAAAAGTTTATTAGCAAAAGTTGGAAAATTTTCTTTTACTGATCGAAACAGAAGGTGTGTGGTTCTAGATTTTATCTTTGTACACAAGTCACATAATTAACTTGAACGAAGGATACATAGCAGTACCTTAAGAATAAAGTCTGTAACTATATTATCCTCCTGTCCTTCTAGTGCTGCTGCCTGCAAAAAGCTTAAAAGAGCCATTTTTGGTGCTTGAATGCTACTTCAAGAACAAGTACAAAAAGTAAGGTTTAGAGGGTGCAAATGATAAACAACACAAAGGATACAGTTCCACATCAATTGCCAGAGATATAAAAAATTTAAGATATATTGTTCTGGTTTATGTATTATAACATTAATTAGAATTATAAAACATAGCTTTATGCTATTCTTTCCTATATATACAGCTGTTCCCATACCTTCATGTAGAGATCAAGATCTGGCATAAGGTAACCACCACAGGTGGTCGGGTTGGTAAGAGTCTCCAGGTGTGGAACCCCTATACCTGGGTTCGAATCCCGCTGACGCTTATTGGAGTTAAATCCCAATATATTCTTGGTGGCCAGGGGAGGAAGCGTTCTGACAAGATCTCCCGAGCACCGATTAGTCTCTGGGCCTAGGAAGCCTTTGAGGACACCGTGTGATTGAACAATCAAAAAAAGATATGGCATAAGGCTGCAACCTTTTCTCTCCTTAACAATTTCACCAACATTTCTGAAGTTTCCAAAAATGCAAATGAAAAATTAACTTAATTCAGATTCTCTAGATCAAAATTATCAAACCTAGATTGTGTATAAATGTCACCTTAACTTTAGGGTGTTTTAACAGACATACCTTAATGTGGTCCAACACCTTGACTTCTAGCTGCAAAAGCCAGTGTCTCTCTCACTGTCAGTTCTGGAATATGTAGATTTGTAAGAATTAATATGGACTTATCAATGTTCACTATGGACCATAACAATTTAGCTACCTTATTTACAGAATACATAATTAGACAATGCTTTGATTATTCAAGTCTGTGACCTCTTTAATCAGTACTGAATACGATATATATTGTTGTTTACTTAATTATAGAGTAATCCTAAATGTACATGAAATAGTTTGACAAAGGCCTACATTAATTAGGACTAAGAATCCTTTATGGGAGGTACCTAGTCCTTGATGCCTATAAAAGTCCTAGATCCCTACTCTATCAATCACCAGCTATTCATAAGCTTTGCCCCATAAAAGTTTGCATACAGGATTGGATAGAGGAGAAGATCTATCATGACTAATTCAAGTTGGTATACATGATTTATATTTTGTTCATCTTAGCATATATGTTTAGTGTTCTTAGATTGAGTACAATCTTATCTTAGTTTTACATTTGGTATCAGAGCCTTTTGTGCTCAATTAAGAATCAAAATGTTTGGTTGATAGTGAGGGCAGTTTGGATCCATTAAGAACGCGCCTCACACGCGGAGACCAAAACAGATAGTTCAATTCAAGCGCGTTCTCTCTCTCGGCCGCTGTAGAGGGTCGACCCGTCTTTAATGGGTCAAAACCAGGTTTTTAATCAAAACCCAAAAAAGGCAAAAACCTTTGGTCTTAAAAAAAAAAGTTCTTTCTTTCTGGGCGTTGTTCTTTCTCTGGCGCGCGAAGTACAAAAGAGAACAGAGGGTTTTGCAATTTGTTTTGTCAAAATCGTTTTATGGGTTTTGTTTCAGATTCTTTTGCAACTCGATTGAGGTATGTTTTGTGAATTTTAGTTTGATATTTTGTGGCAAATTTCCAAAACCTTGAAAAGTTGGAGTTCTTCAGTAAATTCTTCACTGAAGCTTGATAAATGTATTTTGTCAATTGGGATGCTTTCTCCCAGCATGTAATTAATCTTTAAGCCGTAGATTGCCTTTCTCCTGAGAAATTAGAAAATTTTATTTTCTTTGTGGGTTCTATATTGAAATTTTTTTTTTCTTTGGCTTAAAGGTTTTACTACTGACACTTATGCAAACCGTTTTATACCTTCAAATTGACCAAACTAGATGTTTTTGATGCAAACATTATTCAATTTTAGTAAATATGGTGTTCAACTTGATCATTACATGAGTTTCATATATGCTTTATATTTTATCAATTTACTACTGCAAATCTAAATTCCATAGCCTTGAGGCCTATATGAAACTGCTGCAGGTGTTAGTCGAATTCTATGAATATTGTTTGCTTATCTGGTTTTGTTTTGTGTGTTTTGTTGGCTGTGTGGATTAAGTACTCCCTTTTTCGCTAAGCAAAACTACACAATTCCTTAAGTTTTTGTGTAAAACTCTGAAAGATTTCGACGTAGACACTTAAAACTTGTTCTGATCTAAGTTATCTAAAATTTTAATTAACATTCAATATTGCCCTAGCAATTACATGTTAAAAGTTTTTATAACTCTATAGAAAGGATCAGAAAACTTGTGATTTTATTGCCTAAAGATTGTAGTTCTTGCTCCCACAGGAGGTTTAAATAACATGCATGCATCTTTAGGTGTGAGATCAGCACCTTACAAGCTGGGATAATCACTTTCAGATGGTGTAGGGAGTTCTTCATGCCTCCAAACATGTTGACTTAGCTTATAACCTACAGTTGGTTATTTCAGTTTTGGGAATGTGATTCAGTATGTCACAGTCTTGGCACTACAGCTGAGCAGACATGTTATGCAAAACTGGAACTTCAGTTTATTTTCTGATTTTGCTTTGGTTTGCATCTTAATAAAACTTAGGGCTAAATATTGGTTACTACCCTGTGGTTTAAGTCCAAAATCAATTCAGTCCCTGGACTTCTAATTTCATCAAAAACACCCCTACACTCTCAATTTTGATCTAATAGGTCCAATTCATTAATATTTTGTTATGAGTTCAAGTTATAGTGGGATTATTTGTTAAAAAATTATTTATTTTATAGTATGACTCACTCCTAAATTGACTATGCAGGCCACCTCAACACCACATCATAAAACATAGGCCATATATGAGCCATGTTAACAAGTTAAATAATTTCAATTATTGGAAAACTAACAAATTGGACCTATTATATCAAAATTGAAAGTGCAGGGGTGTTTTGATGAAATTAGAAGTTCAGGGACTGAATTGATTTTGGACCCAAACTATAGGGTAGTAATCAGTATTTAGCCCTAAAACTTATGCATGAGTTTGCACGAAAGATTGATTCTTTTATGTTCAGAAAATCAGAAATTTTTGAAAAGAATTCATTTTACTAAAACCAATCCGATTTCACAATGTTTATCCTGACAAATATTTTCGCTTTTTCAATTTACTTTTTTCCGCCTATATTTGTGTATAATTATTGTTGAAAGCGTGGTTGAGGAAGCCTATTGCTGCGGGTATGCTTTCATTTTGTTGTTATTTCCAAGTTGCAGGATAATTTTGCTTCCAGGTGCGTTTCCATACCTATCTTAAAATTAAGCAAAACTATATAGTTGTCGTAGTTCAATCATGATTTCCTACCTGCTTTACATGATGAATTGTCTTGGTTTTAAGTAATTTTTCATGACCCTGGTGAGGCATGCATGATTTTGGCAAATTGTGTTGATTTAATCCTTATATTTTATCTAGTTTATGATCCTGGATACTTCTGTCTGCATTGTTTGATTCACTATATGCTTAAAAAATAGCTGATTACTTGTTCTCCCAATTCAGTAAATAGTTATTAGTGAGCAATTCATAAAACTCGAATAAAATACATAAAACTCTGCATACTTTTTTGTCCAGTTTAATTAACATCTTTTAACATAATGTATTGTCAATAGCAATCCCATGTAGAAGACTATAATTAAACATAAGTATTGGATCAATACCTTGTAATATTGAGTTTGGAAGTGAGTGTCTTTGATCCCCATCGGAGGTTTAAACATTCACAACTTTTAAATTCAATATTAGCACATAACAAAATTAAAATTCACATTCAGAGGTCATTAGAGATGTTCTTCTTGCCACCCTAGGTGTTGACATTATCTAACCGACCTATAGTTGAGTTTTACTCTTTGGTTATGTGATTCAGTAGTGTCAATTGTCCCTTTGCCACTCTAGGTAAGGCTGACACGATGAAGCACTTGGGCCTCTTCAGTTTTAAAGCCTAGTTCTCAATTTTCAAACTAGGGTAAATTTTAAGGAACTGTTAATGATTTGTTACAACAATAAGTATTCTATAAAGTTTTTCCACTTTCTTATTTAAGAGGTTAAATTGGGGCAGCAACTAGAGTTGAGTGTCTGAATCTTCTATCAATTTCATAAATAACTACTACTTTCTTTTACCTTGAGGGGAAGAGATTTGTGATACCTCAATAGCTACTGTTTTCTTTTATCTTTTAAGGGGGGAAGGAATGTAACTATCCCCTGAAGTTGCTTATTACTACATGGTTCAAATATAGTAGCTATGTTTGTCAATCCTTCTGAAAGTCTTGGATAGTTAATGTGTTGACTTTATGTTTGGTTTTTGCTCAATCATGGTTCCTTTTTGGAGAGTGTTACATTATTTTATTTTGATTTATTCATGGAACCGTAGTTAAAAAGGACCATTTGCTTTTCATTTGCGTGGTTGTAATAACATCTGTGATAAATCAAACAATACCTTGATGAGTTACGATGTGCTGGTTTTACCTAATTATGTTAATTTTGATTATGTGTTTGGTATACTATCTGTATATGTTGGATGCCAAAGTATTGCCTTGTTTTGAAGCTTGTTCATTATCTTCAAATATTCTTGCATATCTGATTCTTAGTGTCAAACTGTTAAACAAGTTGCTTATATATATTTATTCGGCTATCTTTTGACTACTTTAAGTTCCAGGATCTTCATATAACCCATTCATTATTTCATGCTATCTTTTAGAAAAGGATTTTTCAAGACTAAATATACTTTTTCATTCTCTGCATGAAAATCTACTTCAAATTTTTGGTAACTCAAGCAACTGCCATAAGTGCAGTCATCTTTAAACATTGACTCGTTTTAAAGATAAGTTTTTATCAGTTTGCCTTCTCTACTACAAATAATGATCTTTTGATAAACGCTACTGTACTACTTATCAAAGAAAATATATTTTGGTATTTGTTCACATTAATACGATAACAATGAATCATAGTTTTTCTCATTATTAGGAGTCATATGATAGGTCCTCTTTATATCAATATTGGCGCTAAGTGAAACTCTTAGCAAATACTTAAATGAAATAAAAAGAATTTTTGCTTTTGGCAGGTTTATTAGATTCACTTGTTTAAGGGTGGACACAAGTTGTGTAGTTCTTATGATCCCTACATGTATTGTTATTTCTGTTACATATAGTCTATTTTGGCAATTTTCTTTCTGTTTAGGAAATATTAAAGGAACTAAGTTTAGAGGTATAATGGAACAGCTAGGTTCCAAATAAAATGATATATATATATATATATTTACAGGGATATTTCCTTTATGATTACTTTTCATTATGTCGAATGTGGTCTTGTGTTCATTTTATGTTATTCTCCTTCGTGCATAGATTACAGTTAATTTGCATTACAAGATACAGATACCAGAGTTGTAGTGAATTTTGTCCTTTTGTGTTTTTTTGCAGTTCATCTTCTTTCTATCTAGTTGATAATTGCAGTACCTTGAAATTGAAATTGAAATTGAATATACTACAATTAATAAGGACCTTTATAGGGTGTCTATAACCAATTTATTTTTGACAGGGATAATGTAAATCCATTTGTCTTTCATGAATTGTTCTCACCTTTAAAAGACACACTTTAAGTCATATGGTTCAATATTTTGCGTTTAATCCAACTGCGTTTTCATTTGCATTTATTTAATCCAAGGACATGCAGCTTAGTCCTTCATATGTGTTGTAGAAACAAAGTTTTAAGTGTTGGACTTTATTGCATCTACCTTGCTATGTCCTTTTACTGAATGCATACCTTAATTAAAAGTTCAGTGGGAGTAGATTCTTTTCAGGGAATGCTATAAAAGCTGTAAGATTGGTACATCTGTTGGTTAACTTCATTCACCAAAGTTTCAGCAATTTCATAATCATGAAAATCATGCGCAGACTATTAGAGTACCTGAAAATCTTCCATGCTTTTGGACAGTGGGAGTACTCTGATATACTTAAACTACTTTGATAATTTTGAGAACTTGTTGCTGTAAGGATTTACTTTAATTAAATTTTATGATGTAATAACATTAACCTTTTGAAGTTCCTATTTAGTATTTGGCAAATTTCTGACTTAATTAGCATTGTTGAATTTATCTGCATTTATTTTACTCGAGTGATGAGCTATTTCAGTATTATAGCATTCTTTGCAGATAAGTTACAACATGACTGATGAAATTTGTGTGAAGCTTCTTTAGAAGCCTTAAGTTACAGATTCTATATATTTAAGAATCCTTAAGAATGGATCATACATTGGTTTACTTGCATTACAAATTTTAATCTGAGTAAACTGAGTTTTCATGTACAAAGAATAGCTCCTGTGTTCTGTGAATTGTTGCATTATAATGCACCCTACAATTATAATGCAACAATTCACAGAACACAGGAGCTATTCTTTGTACATGAAAACTCAGTTTACTCAGATTAAAATTTGTAATGCAAGTAAACTGAGTAAACTGAGTTTTCATGTAAACTGCTACTTGGTTTCTCTTAGTTCGTGTTGATTTAGGACTCCTTTGGCACAAAACAGATTTCCGGCAGGATTGACCTCAGTCCACTAAAACGGCCATAACTTCCTCTAGAAAATAGATATTGATGAGCTGTAAAAAGATCTGGAAACTAGACATCCGTGGATTTCTAACCATATAAAGATCATAATTTTCTGACCTCTGAGAGATTTTTGACACTCCGTTGAAGTTGACTGATCTGCACAGGCAGATTTCCGAATCTGTAATGGATTTGACTTTTAAAGCACAAGTTGAGTCCAATTCGGTTTTCCTTCACATCACATGCCTCCCACATGTCTTCCACGCCTATTCTGAAGTAGAAACGTCAAGAACCTTCAAGAATCTTCAAGATTATCACGGCAATTCAATCCTTACTCAACAAGAAGTCCAAATTCTACATTGCTTTGTAATTCGTATTTCTTTGAGACTTCCTCTCCCATGTGCACGGCATATGACCTTCTTGAGACTTCTAGATGCTTCATGTATGTTCCATAGACTTCTCCTAGCTTCCACAGGTCTCCTAGTATGAGTAGGACTCCTTATGCAAGTAGGTTTCCTAGTTGAATACTGCTTCCTTTTCCGAGATGCTTCTACACTCTTCCGGAACCTTCTTGAGTAATCCTTATCCAACAGGGACTCCTTGTCACACTAGGATTCCTTACTTGAGTAGGATTAGGTTTCCTTGTCCAAGTAGGACTTCTAATTTCCGCGACTTAAGAGTTTGAATCCAAGTCAGCTTCTGATTCCTACTCCAACTAGGATTCATTTTCCTAGTCAAAATGGGAGAACTTCCATTTCTTCATTTTTCTTCATTTCTGCGCCACTTGTGCTTCCTTAGCCATTTTCGGACCTTGAGACTCCATTTTCACCTGAAAAACACTAACTAAGTTAAATTGATCAAGATAAAGGAAATAACTTAGCAAAATATAGGGTTTAAACATTATAAACGTCGCATTTTATGCTCCTATCAAATTCCCCCACACTTAGCTTTTGCTAGTCCCTTAGCAAAATCAACATAACAAACCA
The DNA here is from genome assembly GCA_024704745.1 of Rosa lucieae. NCBI lineage: Eukaryota > Viridiplantae > Streptophyta > Magnoliopsida > Rosales > Rosaceae > Rosa > Rosa lucieae. The sequence continues at coordinate 25,804,909 of CM045498.1, forward strand.
AAAAGACTATAAAACAAAGCAAAGAAACTACAAAGATAAACTAAGTATAGAAAACGAAAATCAAAGACTCAAGACTCAAAAACGTAAAAACACTTAAAGAAAAACTAAGGAAAACGTCACAAGCAAAGACACAAACGTTGACACAACAAAAACCTCTATTGCCTTTTAACATATTGTCTCAGAAATCTCATACTTTCAAGTCACCAAGATTAGCACTTAACCAAGCATCACATCTTCAAGATATTCAAGAGTTAATTACAAAATATAATCCACATATAAGCATGTAAGACTTGGGGGTAAACAATGGTGGTGGGTTCTTTAACATATTTCAAACAAGTCATGATTCAAACCTCACATGGATAAATCACTCTTTCTTCTCTCAGATTCAAGGCTCATGCTTAAAAGCTTATCACTCAAGTATATGTGAAAGATAACAAGTAATATCACATATGTAAGAAACGAAAGCACATATATTATTTTTCAAAGATCTCATGAAAGATATCAACCACTTGCACAGATGAACCCAAACCATAAGTTCAACAGTTATAACCCATCTCCACAGATCAAAGGCTGTCCCATCTTAAGGATCAAAGAGGTCTTACAATTTAAGGTTGTAATGGGGCCAAGGCATAAGGTTAAAAGAAACGAAGGGATAGGAAAATCACAAAGTATCCTAAAAACGTAGTAGAGCACTTGTTGATGTAGAGAGACCAAATTTCAAACTCCACCAACGCAAAAGTGACGCCAAGTCCTCCTTCAAGACTTCATAAAAGGGCCAAGTGCCATCATGTTGGGCCCAAACTTCATTCTAACCTTCTTTTGAACAATTGTGAATCGGACAAAGACCAAATTTTTCAACAATGGGTCTTCAATTCAAAGCAAACTCCAAATCCACTAAGCATAGGGGACTAAAATCCATAAACATAAAACAATACTTCACATTTTTTTCTCTTAATTGCCGAATCATTCTTTTATTTTTTTTATGATTTCAATTCCTTTTTCTTTTTTTTTTCTTTCGGCAATTACATACAATTTCTTTCATATGGACAAGTCTACCCCCACACTTGAACTTCTTCATGTCTTCAAAAATCTTCCTTGACGTCAAAACTCCAAGCAAAGTCTCAAAAATATGCTCCACTAAGTCTTTAGAACAAAGGGTAAGGATATAACTATACTAGGGTTAAGGTTAAGGAATTTTGAAGGTGATGAAAGAAAAGGCTCAATGTAGGCTCAAAATGGTTAAACTAGGGGAGTCCCACGACGGGTACAAATAGGGACACAGGCTATATTTGGCTATGGTGGTCAAAATCCTAAGTAAGTACCTTTATCCTTTCCAGAATCAGGGCCATATATTGATCATAAACGTCTCAACAAGCATAAAAGTGAATTCTAGCATTCTCTAGTCCATCAAACTTAATCTATGGCAAGTAATCAATCAAGATGAAAGAATAATGAGATCAACAAAATCATCGCCAAGAAAATAAGAGTATAATTCATTTTTTCGTTAATCACTCAACAAAGAAAGGGCACATGGCTCAAATTCTCACAAGGGTATATTATGAATCACAACTTATCTTCCACACGTTCATATTCTGTACCAAAGTTACGCATGCACCATATCTACTACACATTCATATGCTTTTCATAAATCATAATTAACCAAAGAATATCACCAAACATTATCTCAATCTTGTGATCCTCTTTTAGCCTTAATTTCAGAGATATAAACTCATCCTAGACAGTTAAAATGGCATCGTAAGACTCAATCACACAACAAAACCAACAAACAAAAAAAACAAAAAGTTTTTTTTTTTTTTTATGAACAGTGACGATTTTTTTTTTTTACTATTAAAGTGACGAAAATATTTAGATTTTTTTTTTTTTTAAGACCACAAAACTAACTATCTAAAAACAAAGTGAAACGTTAAACCCTTCCCCCACACTTAAATCATGCATTGTCCTCAATGTAGAAACAAGTATAAAGCATGCAAAGCATAAATCAAGCATGGAATAAGAGATAACGCAAGAAATCCTAAAACACAGAAAAGTTTACGAAAAATAAAAGAGAGGGAAGAGTTCAAGAAAGCAAATCTGCGTTGATGGCTCCTCCACAGCTACGGTTGAAATGGGTTGCCTCCCATGCAGCGCTTAATGTTTAAAGTGTTTCAGCCTAGACTTGTACCTCTATTTATTCCAATATATACACATAACAAAACATCAAAAGTATGGATATATACAAGACTGACAAAATTTTATGTATATATTTACAAGTTTCACAATTTTTACAATCTTTAAGTAGTTAACTCCAATAAGCAATCGTGAATCAAGGTTTAGACACACGGCCCAAATATTCTAATTTTAATACAAGTCTCCCTTCCCTTTATCTTTTGGTTACTCTTTTCACACAGAGCCAAGTAGTAGAGGAACGATTTTGGCGGAGCTCAGCTCACTTGATTAGCAGGGGACGAGACCCTTTGCTAGCACTTCTCGTATCCAATCAACCTAGACACCCTGTGCTAATAAAGTGTGCCTATTTGATAAAGAAAACTTTGACAAGTATTAACAAGAGAATATTTCACCTAGTCCTTTATGACTCACAACTTCTTACCAAACCCAACTATTCTCGAAAATTGTCTAAGTATATGACTTCAACAAGACATCATGAACCATTGTTTTGGACGTGCGGCCCAAGTCCTTGCCTCCACACATATTTCTTCTCAAATCCTTTGGGCAACCTTACTGAAATGGCCAGTGCGGGGGAGGACGAACACGAGAGGTAGAAACCATTTTGGCACAAGCTACTCCCACATAGTGGTTTAGGCTCGTTTGATTGCACTTCTGGATTCAAAACCCATCATGGACGTTGTCCCCTTCCTGAGTAAACTGAGTAAACTGAGTTTTCATGTAAACTGAGTAAACTGCGTTTTCATGTACAAAGAATAGCTCCTGTGTTCTGTGAATTGTTGCATTATAATTGTAGGGTGCTGATGCTTAGTTAAGTGTTTGATTTCCTGCAGTTTAATGTGATTAGTCATAGAATGACTGAGTTTAAGGATGGCTTGATGATTTTGGCTTGTCTATGTGCACACTTCATAATTACTATATCTGATGCAATAGCATTCTTGTTGTTTGAGCATTGATAGTCCAAGTGGGAGACTGGAAGAATTAATATGGACTTATCAATGTTCACTATGGACCAAAACAACTTAGCTACCTTATTTGCAGAATACGTAATTAAACAATGCTTTGATTATTCAAGTTTGTGACCTCTTTATGTATAATCAGTACTGAATACGGTATATATTGTTGATTACTTAATTATAGAGTAATCCTAAATGTACATGAAATAGTTTGACAAAGGCCTACATTAATTAGGACTAAGAATCCTTTATGGGAGGTACCTAGTCCTTGATGCCTATAAAAGTCTTAGATCCCTGCTCTATCAATCACCACTCTATTCATAAGCTTTGCTCCATAAAAGTTTGCATACAGGATTTGATAGAGGAGAAGATCTATCATGACTAATTCAAGTTAGTATACATGATTTATATTTTGTTCATCTTAGTGCGATGCTTATGTTAATCTAATTATGTTTTGTGTTCTTAGATTGAGTACAATCTTATTTTAGTTTTACAAGATTGAGTAACATAAGCTGACATTCAGACTGATACAAACTCCTCCACCTCACTTCCATTGTATGTAACTCTCCCTGAAAACTAATGTCATTCATAAGCGAATACACCAAATTATACAGTGATATATTGTGAACTAAGCAATAGAAATCAAGTATTGGAACCCAAAGGCATAAGAATAGTGACCTCCTTACTTTTAGATTAGCTTTACCGAGCCTCCTTACTTGGCTGAATGTGATGTTCATAGCTGAAAAGGAGGCCAATAGCAGTATAAGGAGTAGAAATCTTAGAAAAAGAGAACAACTTTAATGCCCAAATCTTCATGAAAACAACCAAGAACCTTTTTCTTTTTTAATGAAAAACATTAACGTTTTGGGCTTTGACATTGAGCAATTGCAAACAGTATAGCAACTTCTCTCCTAAGCAGACTCATTTTTCTCCCAACCTACTCCCTAAGCTTTTGACAAGATTGCGACACGGCATTGTAATAGTCTACATTCTACAATAGATAAAACTACAGCTTGTCTTTTTCTATTTTGGTTGGTCGATCAATTTTTCTTTTCTATATATGCCTTCGAAATTTGTTCTGATTGAACCGATATGAAAGGAAAAAGGACCGACGTTTAATCAACCACCGAGCCTTCTTCTTGTTCATACAGTCCGGTTGATACTAATTCACTATACCTTTGTTAGTTTGTTTTCCGATCTGTGAACTCAGTCGAAAAGAGCAGATTCACAAGATGATTTTAAGCCTCTCTGTTCTTTGGCCAAATTCGAATGGCTATACCTCCTTCAAGAACCTTAAACTCTTAAAGCTATAAGAGTTTCAATGAGAAAATTGTGAAATTTATAGGAATTTTAACGATGTCTGTTTAGGATTTTTTATTTTATTTTATTTGAATGGTACTTTATTTTTTAGAAAAATAGATAATTTCATTACTTATCTATGGCCAAAAAGCACGTACATCAGATGTTGTCTCCACTACAAGAAAAAAGGCTTTTTGCAAGGAATTTTTTCCTTGTAAAAAGCTGGAAATTCGTTGCATTAACCCAAATGCAAGGAAAATTCCTTGTATTTGAGTCCTTGCAAAAGAGCAAATACAACAACTTGAAAATTCCTTGCATTTGAGTTTGCAAATGCAAGGAATTATTAATCTCAAATGCAAGGAATTCAGCACCTGAGGTTAACTATGGTTAACCAATATACAAGGACAATTCCTTGCATTTTTGTAATACAAATTAAAAAAAAAACCTGAATAAGGAAATATACCCCAAATGTCATTCCAGACTCTTCTTTTATTCCTTGAATTAAAAATAATTAGTTTGTTTGTACATCAAAAATTGAGGCTACACTAATCTATAACAAGATTAGCAAAATCAAGATACGTACATATGCACAAATAGAGACACCATAACATAAATTAGCAGACTGAAGCCTAGGGTGAATGTATTTTGGTGTGGGGAAGTCATCCCAACTCATCTGCTCCGCAGAAATTTCAGGCTAAGTATTCTCCTGCACCATTAAGCTTGTCCCCTGTAAGAGCTAAGTATTCTCTTGCACAAATGAAACAAAGAATGGGCAGTGAATGAAACTCCATTTATCTAGAAATGTAGAACTTGAAATTCTGATAAAGGCAAAACATCTCCAATTTTCTAAGTTTATGTTATCTAAGTAGCCAGGTAGACGAGAAAGATAATATGAAGCTCCTACATCAGGATGGAAACTCATTTGAGCCTCTGGATTGCAAAGGACCTGCAAAATGTGGCACATCAATAAGACATGACACAAGCCGCACCTTACTTAAGACAGAGAAAAAAGATGCAGAACTATATTTGTTACACGGATTGGAAGATGTTTCACTGAAGGTGTAAACAGAACCACCGGTGAAACTCGTTCATTATGTAAGCAGCAGTCACGTACAGTTTTATCAGTCACCACACGAAACATTCCTGCCCCACGTCCCATAGTTATTATACCATCCAGGATATCTACCTGCATGAGTTTTGATTAAGTGATCATCAAAAGCACATTTAAGATTGTCTAGGCACTTGATTGTCCATTCCTGTGCTTAAACAATTCGTTATTTTTAAAGAAATATTAACATGTGTAGAACAAAGTATGCTACATATCAAAACATACTACTGTTTGCATGTGAAAGAAAATCACATGATCCCGCATATATACTGCTAAACTAGTATTAAGTAAACTGGTAGAAGTAATCTAGAAGTTAGATATAAATAACAACAATGTCGTGAACATTATAATATCCAACTGTTCCGGCCATATGATAAATTTCAAAATAAGCTCTTATCTGATACTTACATGTGGCTTCAAGTATGTTCCTTGAATACATACAAACTTATACAATGTCTCGGAAACTTTCTGCATTCCTCAACATTCCCTGCACATTATTAAAACAGATGAAAAGAAAACCGACCTGTCACCTAGATAGCAGAAATGGCATTCTGAAAAATTAAGACTTATTGAACTAGAGATGACTTATTAAACTAGAGATGACTAAAAACGGTAACCTTTGTTGGAATTCTTGGCTTGTTTTTTGGATGCAGACTGTAGTAGGAATTTTTAATACTTGATTCCCCAAAAGAACATGAAACAAATAGTAATAAACGGAATTTGATGGGCATCACTTAGCTCAGAATTTCATTGATGAGCTATGCAGAGAACCTTGAAAAAGAAAAAGAAGTGAGATTAATATACATTACCAGTTGCTGGGAGAAGTCACCAACAAGGACCTTGAAAAAGGATGGTCTTTTTTCAAGCTCCATACACTCTCTTTCTTCTTCCCAGCTTGGTTCTGTAAAACTGAAACTAGCCTACTGCAACTCAAATACAGAAACATGTATATAAACTAAAACATATTTCTATGTCAGACTAGGATTAGATATAGAGTTTAAGTAATTAACCAGTTTGATTTGTGTTGTCCATTCCTTCTCCAAGATCCATACGAGATATCTCCTTGTATTGATGGGAATATATATATAAGGAGATTAGTTTATGTTCTTGTAGGGGAATCAACAAATCTGTAGGACAGTTTTGTAACTGCTTTGCAATTATAGCAGTTCCTTCCATCAAGGAAACTGTTTATAACTCCTTATCTAGTCAGACAAGGTCTTATCTTAATCAATGCATAATTTGAATGTTTGTATTCAAATCAGATGGCTTTAATTAAGTGTTTATAAATGATTTCATAACTTAATTAAATCACCAATGCTTTATTTAAATCTCAATAACTTAGCTTCATTTTCTTTGTCTGTTGCTGCAACTCATATTCATACCAGCTTCATATATCTAGTTAATATGATCTTACAATCTCCCACTGAACTAGATATATGTCCAAATGTAAAAATGAAATAAACTATTGTTGTAGTGTGCACTGAATTTAAATAACATTCATCTGATTCTCAAAATTCTGTCAATTGCAATCAACTGTGCTGAATCACAAGAGTTGCAATGTGTTAACAACACAAAGTTTCTTGAAATCACACCACAGTGATCACAATTACATGAATTACCACAAATGCAAAGAACTTAATATGCTTAACATATATTGTAATTAACAATTCCTTAAGCATTATTGACTCCAGATTATCTTGGAATAAGCCTATTGCTCACTGCATAAATTACTGATTCATATCAATATCATATTTATACCCAAAATAGTTATGCATATACAATACTTAGTTCAATTTATGCTATATATAAAATAGGGCTAAATACTAGTTAGTACCCTGTGGTTTAGGTCCAAAATCAATTCAGTCTCTGGACTTCTAATTTCATCAAAAACACCCCTGCTCTTTCAATTTTGATCTAATAGGTCCAATTCGTTAATATTCTGTTATGGGTTCAAGTTATAGTTAGATTATTTGTTGAAAAACTATTTATTTTTAATAGTAGGACTCACTCCTAAATTGACTATGCAGACTACTTCGACACCACATCATAAAACATAGGCCATATATGAGCCACATTAACAAGTTAAATAACTCAATTGTCGGAAAACTAACAAATTGGACCTATTAGATCAAAATTGAAAGTGTATCGGTGTTTTTTATGAAATTAGAAGTTCAGGGACTGAATTGATTTTGGACATAAACCACATGGTAATAATTTGTATTTAGCCCTATAAAATATTAATAGACTCAAACGTAATAAGTAAATTACTTGAATATTGTAGCACTTAATAATACTGCAAACATTACACAGTATACCTACAGTTCCAACAACTTAAGCATCAATATTAGGCAACACTCCCATCTTCTTAACATGCTCCACAAAACAAGCAACTGGTAAAGCCTTTGTCAAGGGATCTGCCAATTGTTCCTTTGTTCCTATCTTCACAATTTCCACCTCTTTGTCTCTCACACTTTCTCTTACAGAGAAGTACTTCGCATCTATATTCCTAGATGTTGAAGTTCTTTTGTTATTCTTTGAAAAGAAAACTGTTGCTGCATTATCACAATATATAGTCATTGGTTTTGCTGCAGAATCAATACTCTTCAGTTTTGAAATAAAATTTTTAAGCCACAATGCATGAGCTGTTGCTTCAAAGATAGCAATATATTCTGCTTCGAATGTTGATGTTGCAGTTAATGATTGCTTGCTTGTTTTCCAAGATATTGCTCCATCAGCAAGCATAAAGATATATCCAGATGTCGACTTTAAATCATCTGGATCTTGCTTATAAGAAGCATCTATAAAGCACTCTACCTTCAGTTCTTGATCTTCAACTCTTCTGTAGACTAACACATGATCCCTAGTTGCTTTCAAATACCTTAAAACCTTTTTCCTTGCAACCCAATGCTCATGCCTTGCATTGGACTGAAACTTAGATAGCACATTCACTGCAAAAACTATGTCAGGTCTTGTGCAGACTTGAGCATACATTAAACTCCCTACCAGCCTTGCATATGGAACATTTTCCATGATTTTCTTTTGGAAATTGTTCTGCGGACATTGACCCTTGTGAAGCTTATCACCTTTTGACATTGGTGATTCACCATTTCTCCCTTTCTCCATGCCAAATCTATGCAATATTTTATCCACATAATGCTTCTGAGATAATCCCAACACATGTTTGCTTATGTCCCTCTCAATTTCAATACCAAGTACATAGTGTGCTTCTCCCATATCCTTCATGTCAAAACTCATTTGCAGAAATTCTTTGGTTGATTTCAACAAGGCTACACTATTTGTGGCAAGTAAAATATCATTAACATATGAAATTATAAATATCAAATAACTCCCACTGATCTTGCAATATATGCATTCATCAAGTTTATTCTCTTCAAATCCAAAATATGTGACCACTTTGTCAAATTTCAAGTACCACTGCATGGACGCCTGCTTTAATCCATAAATGGACTTCTTTAAACTACAAATCTTGTTCTCATTTTCCACATATCCCTCTGGTTGAAGCATGTAAATTTCTTCTTCCAAGTTTCCATTCAAAAATGCTGTTTTGACATCCATTTGGTGCAGTTCCAAATCATAATGTGCCACTAAAGCCATGATGACTCTGAAAGCATCCTTGGTTGACACAGGTGAAAATGTCTCATTATAATCCACTCCTTCCTTTTGGTTGTAACCCTTTGCAACTAATCTAGCTTTATACCTCTCAATCCTTCCATTTGCATCTCTTTCGGTTTTAAATACCCATTTGCAACCTATAGGCTTCATTTCTGCTGTTCTTTCCACCAAGTTCCACACACAATTCTTTGACATGCTCAGCAGCTCATCCTCCATAGCCAATTTCCATTTTTCTTTGTTAACAGATTGCATTGCGTCCTTGTAACAAACAGGATCATTATCTTCTCCCAAATCAAATTCCACCTCAGTAGAAAATAGATTATAGTCATCAGAAATTGCAGGCCTTCTTTCTCTTATTGATCTTCTCACTGGAATTACTTCTGGAACAGCTTCAACTGCTTCATTTTCACCTACTTCATTCTCTTGAAATTCCACACCATTATTTGCTTGATTTTCAACTACTACAACTGATTCATTTTGTGCAACTTCTATTGAAATTTGATTTCCAATAATCATGTTTTCTTGAGTATAAGCATTATCTTCAACCACAATTTCTGGATAAACAAACCATTCCTCAAAATTCTTCTCATTTTGCCTTGTGCTTGATGCATCTATTACTACCTCAAACTGATCAAATAGTTCATCAAGGAATGTTGCTCTATTTGTCTCAAAAATTCTTTGACTTCTTGCAGAATTATAAAACTCGTACCCCTTTGATTTTTCTGCATATCCAACAAAAAATGCTGATATTGACTGTGGATCCAACTTATCTTTCTTCTCCACATCATAGACTCTTGCGTCAGTCTTACATCCCTACACATGAAAATGGTTTAGGCTTGGTTTATATCCAAACACTGCTCAAATGGAGTATTTTTCACAGCTTTTGTAGGAGTTCTGTTACTAATGTAATTAGCTGTCTTAAAGGCTTCTCCCCATAAAAATTTTGGCATGCCTAATCAAACAAACATGCTCCTAACCATGTACATTAGGGTCCTATTCCTTCTTTCAAAAACCCCATTCTGCTGAGGAGTGTAAGGTGTGGTGTATTGAGCAATAATTCCACACTCTTTCCAAATATAAAGCAAAGGGTCCTTTATGTTGTCCCTTTTCTAAGTATTTGCCAAAATACTCACCTCCTCTATCTGATCTCACCATCTTAATTAATCTCTCAGTTTGTCTTTCAACCTCATTTTTGAAAATTTTGAAACAATCCAACACTTGTGATTTTTCAGAAGTGAGATAAATGAAACAATACCTTGAAAAGTCATCAATGAAAGTGACAAAATATGAATTTCCACAAATGGTTTGAACTGAAAATGGTCCACACACATTTGTATGTATTAAGTCTAAAAGATGCTCACTTCTTTTAGAATCAAGATTTCTGGAATTTGTCATTTTTCCTTTTAAACAGTCAATGCAAGTTTCAAAATCATTGAAATCTAATGCAGGCAAGATATTTTGTTTAACCAGTTCCTGCATTCTAAATTTTGAAATGTGACCTAATCTCTTATGCCACAGAAAAGATGATGCATTTTGCTTGAACTTTCTTTTGACACCAGAAACTTTATTTATTGAAAACACATCAGCAAAACATCTATTTTTGCAGAAAACTTCATCAACGCAATTAACATGCCAATAGCCATCAATAATATCAGCATTACCAAAACAGAAATCAACTTTATAAAACAACATCCTAATATTATTACTTGAAAAGCTAAAATAACCATCTAATACAAATTGAGAACCAGATACTAGGTTTTTCTTTATTTCTGGAATACAATACACATTAGATAGTTCTAACACAAATTTATTCCTAAACAATAACTTGACAATTCCTACAGCTTGAACTTCTACTTTTTGTCCACTTGCAGTACTTACTTTAGTCTCATTCCTTCTTGGGATTGTTATTCTTGATAATCCCTGCAATGAGTTCATAATGTGAATAGGTGAACCAGCATCAAACCACCAAGAATTGTCAGTTTCAAAACCATTTGACTCAACAGAGAAAACATATTTGAGTAAAAAGTTACCTTTCTTATTAAGCCAATTCTTAAAAGCCATCACAGTCCTTCTTGAAATGTCCAACTTTCTTGCAAAAGAAGCATTTCACTTGACTTGGTGATGCATTGAGATATTTACCCTTGGTAAAGTCATATTTCACAGGGTTCTTAGATGAACTTCCCTTGAAGTATTTTCCAGATTTTTTCTTAAACTTGGGTTTTCCCAAGTAGTTCATTGGGTTTCCCATGTAGTTTATGGTTACAGCCTTAGCCCTCTTGAGTACCTCAGTCTCCTCCTGTACACATATGGAGATGAGTTCATCAAGACTCCATTTTTCCTTCTAAGTGTTGTAGAGACTCTTGAGATGACTGTATTGGTCTGGCAATGAGTTAAGTAGCAGATACACCAAGAAAGTATCTTCAACTGTCACATTTAGGCCCTTTAACTTTCCAGCAGTGTCTATCCCTTGCATAATGTACTCCCTGATGCTTCCTTGTCCATTGAACCTCATCTTGATCAGTTTATTCATCAAATTTCCAGTCTCAGCTTTGTCAGACACCTTATACTTGTCTGCAATGGAGTTGAAGAACACCCTTGCATTTTCAAAATCTGGAATTCCTCCCTTCACTGAATCTGTCATGCTTTTCTTCATGCATATCACAGCCATTCTATTATGCCTATGCCACTGTAGATACTTGTCCTTAGTCTCCTTGCTTGCATTTGCAGCTGGCTCCTGTGGTGGATCCTCCCTTAGCACATGATCAAAGTCCAAAATTCCCAGATTCAATTCAATGTCTCCCTTCCATTTCTTGTAGTTTGATCCATTGAGCAGTTCAATGTTACTGATGCTCATTGGAAAATGCAGTGCTGCAATATGTATTGATGTATTCAGTATGGTATCTGTATACCATTGACTTAATATATAATTTCCCAAATGCAAATTGATAATATGCATTTCATACAGTGTATATATTTATGATAAGGGATAAATTCTGTTTAGTCCATATACTTTGACTCTCTCATCATTTCATTCCCTGACATTCTAATTTAATCTAAAACTCCATGATCTCTCAATTTCCCTCCAATAGGTCCTTTCTGTGGGAAATTAGGAGAAATAAGACAGATGTCTTCAAGAAACTGAATGAGAGATTAGATGTGCACTTGCAAGGGTGGCAAGGGAAGTTCCTCTCAAAAGCGGGTAAGCTTGTGTTAATCAAAGCTATAGCACAAGATATTCACACTTATTCAATGAGTGTTTTCCAGCTACCAGTTGGTGTGGGCAAGAAATTCCAATCTAAGGTAAGCAAATTTTGGTGGGGAAAGGGAGGTGGTACGAAAGGTGTTCACTAGAGTAGCTGGGATAAACTTTGTCACAGAAAAGAAGAAGGAGGGCTGGGTTTTCGCGATCTAAGGGCATTTAACCAAGCTATGCTGGTAAAAACGGTGTGGAGGATTTTTTGGGGACAACATTCCTTAGTCAGTGATTTACTCCAGGCCAAATATTTCCCAGGTACGTGTTTTCTTAATGCCAGTTTAGGGCGTACTCCTTTTGCTATTTGGAAAGGGTTGATGTGGGGAAAACAAATGATCAATAGGGGGACGAGATGGAGGATTAGAGATGGGAGAAGAGTTAGTGTGTTAGCTGATAGGTGGTTGCCTTGTCCGGTAAGCTTTAAGGTTGTGAGCCCAAATTCTTTGACGGTGCAACATAAAGTCGAATCTTTGCTCACTGAATCTGGAGTATGGAACGTTCCACTAATCCGATCTATGTTTCTATCCCACGAGGCCGAGATGATTTTGGGTATGCCTCTTGGTCTTAGAAATGTACCGGATAAACTTGTTTGGCACTTTTCTAAGAATGGGTCATATAGTGTGAAGTCCCGGTACTGGGTTGCTAGGGATATGATGACTCGGCAACGGGGTGATATTGCAGGTTCCAGTGACAATGAATGTAAGAAGGTTTGGGAGAAGATATGAGGAATTAATGCACCACACAAGATTAAAGTGTTTATGTGGAGGGCAGCCAACCTAAAACAAAAGAAGGTTCTGGAAGATTCTAGATGTTAGCAATGTGGATGGCATAGTGAGTCAGTGATGCATGTATTTTGGGACTGTCCAAAAGCTAAGATTCTTCATGGAGTGTGCAAAGTGTGGCAAGGGCCCACTTTTCTGGACTTGGTGTCTCACATCTGTTCAACAGCTTCTGGAACTGAACTTGAAACATTCTGCTTCACAGCCTGGTGAATTTGGAGAAACAGGAATTTGACCAAGTTCGAGGGAAAGAATTTGGAGGTTGCACGGTTAGCTATGGAGTGGCATAATGAGTTCGTAAGTTTGAGGGGGTCGACACTTAGGTCGACTCCAACTACCGTCCACGCCCACATTTGTTAGAAACCTCCACAGTCGGGGCACCTTAAAATGAACTTTGATGGGGCTCATGATGCAAAAACTGGAGTTTGCGGTCTGGGGGTGGTCTTTAGAGACACTCAAGGTGTGTTGAAAGGTACAATGGCAGTCCCACAAATTGGTAACATCGCCCCAAGATCCATAGAAGCTTTGGCATTGCTGCACGACCTCAGATTTGCTCTTCATGTTGGATTCACCAGAATTGAAGTTGAAGGAAATGCTCTCTCAGTTATCAATGCTTTGAAAGAGAGTTCAGAGGACTATAGTTCTGAGGGACATTTAATCGACAAAGTTAAGTTTTTATTTCAGTCTTTTTCTAGTTGTAGTAGCCACTTTGTAAAACGAGAAGGCAACAAGGTTGCTCATCATTTGGCAAAGGAGGCTTTGAAAGTTAGTTAACCTTTTCTTTGTCTAGAGTCAGGGCCTAGTTGGCTTCATCAGTGTGTCAGTATAGATTTCTAGTGTGAAGTCTAATGTGATCAATCCTTTATAACAACTACTAGCTGGCTGTTGCAAGGTTGTTCCCTCATTCCATGTATGCAGTTCATTATCATTAATGAAGTTCTATTTGATCAAAAAAAAAAAAGTTTGTCCATGAAACAATATACTTTTGGTTCATGTAGTGGAATTTTGTTTCCCTGCCCTGTTTGGTTAAGATTTTAAGGAGTCCATTATGCCCCGAAATCTTAATCCTAAAGGATTTTCTTCTCCTAGCGTATATAGGGAGTGCAACAGTGTTATTGGTGAAGAGGAAAAGACATGGAACTTCCCCCCTCAACTACTTCTTCAATTTTTTTTTTTCAATCTTTTAATTTTACCGTTTTTAATCATTTTGTATGATTTATTATGAGTATTTTTTATTATTAAATTTTTGACACCAAATCTTTTGCTTTCCTGATAGTAGTAATACATTTCAATTTTCAACACCAAAAAATACATATATGTTGTGGGAGAATGGAATTGTGTATATTATTGATAATAGGAGCCCTTTAAATAGGGAGTTACAAGGTACCAAAAGGGTAATAGAATCCGATTACAATTGAATACCTAGAACACATTCCTATTACAACTCTAAACCCTAGTTTGTAGAGGCACACATTATGTCGACATCCTTCAACACTCCCCCTTGTGCCGCTCAAACTTGGTGATGACGCTTTGATTGTTGCCTCGTTAAAAACCTTGCCAGGTAACAAAAACCCTGTGGGACAAAAATAACCCTAGTCAAAGGACAAAAAGAGCACAACACGTCCTTCATTCTTTGAGATCGAACATGTAGACATCATGCCTCCCCCTGATGTCAATATCTCCCCCTGATTGCTACAATCATGGGAGTTCGGATAACTTTCTCAATCCGATGCTCTTCACATGTTTCTCGAAGGTGAATTTAGGTAACGACTTATTAAATAAGTTTGCTACATTATCCTCTGATCTGATCTGGTCACTTCAATATTTAGAAGTGCCTGTTATTGCTGATTGTAAAAGAATTTAGGCGATATATGCTTGGTGTTGTCTCCCTTGATGAAACCTAATTTCATTTGCTCAATACAAGCTGCATTATCTTCATAAATGCATGTAGGTTCATCTATGGTAGACTTCAAACCACAAGTTCCTCGAATGTGTCTAACTACAGACCTTAGCCATGTGCATTCTCGCACTGCTTCATGTAGAGCAATAATCTCTGCATGATTTGAGGAAGTAGCAACAAGGGTCTGCTTTGTAGACCTCCAAGATATCGCAGTGCTTCCCATGGTAAAGACATAACCCGTTTGGGAGTGACCTTTGTAAGGGTCAGAAAGATACCCTGCATCAGCAAAACCCATCAAGACATCGTTGTTATTTTGATGGAGGGGAGGAGGAGCACGGAATGTGGCGTTTTACCTGGTGGAGTCCGATCTCACACTTCCGTTATTTCTCTTCTCTCTGTAGGGATAAAACAAGCCCATATCAATAGTACCTCTCAGGTATCGAAAGATTGTCTTTATGCCAATCCAATGGCGGCGTGTTGGCGCAGAACTATGTCGAGCTAACAAGTTCACTGCGAATGAGATGTCCGGTCTTGTGCATTGAGCTAAGTACATCAATGCACCTATTGCACTTAGATAGGGCACTTCAGCCTCTAATAAGTCTTCGTCCTCATCCCTTGGACGAAACGGATCTTTTTCAGGCTCAAGACTACGACCGATCATGGGAGTACTCACAGGCTTTGCTTTATCTTCATTAAAGCGCCTTAATAATTTTTTAGTATAAGCTGACTGATGGATCATAATCCCATCACTACGGTGCTCGATTTCCAGTCCGAGACAAAACCGTGTTTTCCCAAGATCTTTCATCTCAAATTCGGATTTCAAGTACTTATCAGTTTCCTTTAACTCATCTAGAGTTCCAATAAGGTTCATGTCATCGACATAAACTGCTATAATTGCAAATCCAAAACTTGTCCTCTTTATAAACACGCATGGGCATATTTCATCATTGACATATCCCTTCCCAATCAAGTAGTCACTTAGATAGTTATACCACATCCGTCCAGATTGTTTCAATCCATATAGTGAGCGTCTCAATCTTATTGAAAACGCGCTCCGTGGTTTAGAGCCACTTGATTTGGGTAATTGAAGTCCATCTGGAACCTTCATATATATCTCTGAATCTAGATCCCCATAGAGATATGTTGTAACCACATCCATAAGCTGCATGTCAAGTTTTTCGGAAACTACCAAACTGACAAGGTAGCGGAACGTTATAAAGTCCATTACGGGAGAGTATGTCTCCTCGTAGTCGATTCCAGGGCGTTGTGAGAAACCTTGCGCCACAAGGCGGGCTTTGTATCTAACAACCTCATTTTTCTCATTACGCTTTCTAACAAAGACTCATTTATGGCCAACAGGCTTTATACTTGGGGGTGTCAGCGTTATAGGCCCAAATACCTGTCCCTTTGTTAGTGAATCCAATTCAACCTGGATCGCATTTTTCCATTTAGGCCAGTCTGCTCTTCGTTGACATTCTTCAACGGAGCGAGGTTCGATATCATCATGTTCTATAATTCCTTGAGCGATAAAATACGCAAACACGTCATCAAGGATAATAGAGTCTTGACTCAACGTCTCATGTACACTAGTGTAATTCATGGAGATCTCTCTATTCTCTGGAATTGGTTCTGACATTGGAGCGTCCCACAATGATGTCTCTTGGACATAACAATAATCCGGAATATATTCATGAGACGGGTTATTTATGTCGATGATTAATGGATCTCTTTGTGCCAACTCGCTTTCTTTCTCGGGCGAGAATCCATCGAACCTTTGGGCCTCCCACGTTTCCTTGCTGGGAGCCCGGCCTGAGCCACATTTCCATAACCATTAGTGGTGGTAGCGCCATGCTCAATACCCCTAGAGGTGGCACCATGTCCACTATTTTTAGGGACATCAATCCTTGCAGGCACGTTTGCAGCAGGTATATGTGATCTTGTCATTTTAGCGATATCAGAAAACGCGTCAGGCATAGAGTCTGCTACGTTCTGAAGATCAAGAATTCTCCACACTTCAATTTCGGACTATGCGGTTCGGGGATCAAGATGAGACAAAGTGGGGACAGACCACGACAATTCCTGTCGTTCCTGTTGAACATTAGTGTTCTTATCTCCCCCTAAAGACGGGAAGACTGTCTCATCAAAGTGACAATCCGCAAATCTTGCGGTAAATTGATCGCTTGTCAAGGGTTCCAAATAGCGGATAATGGTTGGAGAGTCATATCCAACATAAATGCCCAATCGTCTTTGAGGACCCATTTTGGTGCATTGTGGCAGCGCAATTGGCACATAAACTACACACCCAAATATGCGTAAGTGTGAGACATTAGACTCATACCCAGTAACCTTCTGGGATGCAGAAAAGGGTTAAGTGGTAGCAGGCCTCAGGCGAATAAGCACAGCTGCATGCAATATTGCATAGCCCCAAGCAGAAACAGGGAGATTGGTGCGCATAACCAATGCTCTAGCAACCATTTGAAGTCTTTTAATGGTGGCTTCTGCGAGACCATTTTGGGTGTGAATGTGAGGAACAAGGTGTTCAACCTCAATCCCAATGGACATGCAATAGTCATCAAAAGTTTTTTATGTAAACTCTCCAGCATTGTCAAGACGAATTGACTTAACTTAATGAATTATGCTAGGAGTTTAGCAAATGCAGCATTTCTGGTGGACAAAAGCATGACATGTGACCAATGTGTCGATGCATCGACCAACACCATAAAATATCTAAATGGTCCGCAAGTTGGTTGGATAGGTCCACAAATATCACCTTGGATTTGTTGCAAGAATGGAATATTTTGTTTAGTGTCCTTTGCATAGGATGGTCTCGATCCTAATTTTGCTAAGGAACAGGCTTTGTAAAAAGAAAGATGGGCTTTAGAAGCAACCATGGAAGAATCTGGTCGAGCCACGAAGTCACAATTGACTTTAGAAGTAGAGAAAGGAACCAAGGAGGCATTAGTGGTGTCAATACCACTGTTGGGCCGCAGGGAGTAGGCGGCTATGGCCCTACCGTGGACCGAATTTTTGTTCTGACTTCTTTTTGTTTTGAAAAATGGATGTCCGTGTGAAGTCTTTAGTATACGGATCATCATATCACGACCTGGGTGTCCCAGATGATCGTGCCAAAGCCTATATGTGTCAGAATCTCATAAGTCATCTCTCATGACATGGTTGGATTCAATGACTCGAATAGTGGTTGCATACAACCCACTAGAGCGACACATAAGTTTCTCCAATACTCGTTTATATCCGTAGTCATTAGAGGTGATGCAAAGGAAATCTTGTCCATTCCCACAATGTGTTTCCACATGAAAACCATTGGCTCTTATATCTTTAAAACTCGATAGGGTCCTTCCAGCCCTAGGACCATATAGAGCTTCGGTGACATTAATACTTGTGCCATTTGGCAACATAAATTGAGCAGTTCCTCGATCATGAATCAATTGTGATGGTCCAGCCATCGTAGTCACAGAAGATCGACTAGGCGTCATGCATAGAAATAGTTGTCTATGTCGCAATATAGTATGTGTGGTGCCACTATCAACAAGGCATTCCAACTCGCCAGGAAACATACTGAAAAATAATAAAGTTCGAAATTAAAAACATGTCCATGACATTGAATAATACGATACTTTATTAATAAATGTAGCCAATGATTACATCAAATTGTCCAAAAAGGTCTAATCCAAAATAAAGAAAATCAAACTGAGACACATTGTAGTCACTCTATTCGTTTGGCAACTCCAATCAAATATGACCAGGAAAGTAGAGAGAGAGGTTGGTGGAGCAAGGCTCGCTTAAGTACCAATTATCTCAATGACTTTCCTAGACATCATATTTTATTGGGTACGCCACATAAGAAAGAGTTAATACTATTGTCATTTATTGACTATTACATGATTCTTGAAAAATAAAGAGGACTATTCTAATCAAAGTCTGCAGCATCCTTGTGCATTCCATCTTCAGCTTTGAAGTCCTCTATGGTGAGATTAACGTCTTCACCATTTTCTTCTTCTTCTTCTGCAAGGTACACTTCGTGCTCCCTCGGGTCCCTGTATGCCCTGTATCTTGAAGCTAGTTGCTCGCTTGCCTTGCATTGCTTGAACCAATGCTCACTAGAACCACATCGATGACACATATGTTTGTGGTTGCCTCCCTTCAATTGAGGTGCACGTTGTGGGCGTTCCCTAGGAGGATTAGCGCCTCCACCACGAGCTATGGCTCCATTACCACGGATAGGGTTGCCACGACCCCCTGTCCCAAGTGTGGCATTGCCACCACGTGTATCCGCTCCAAAATTGAAGTTTCCTTCCTGATTAGTGCTGTTATATGGACCCATACGTCCCCCATGTCCCTTATTCCTAGGGTTCCGCTCCTTGCGCCCTCTTTTGGGTGCATTATAATTCGCCTCATGAACTCTCTTAGTTCCAATAGGCCTTGAATTATAATTCATCACGAGTATGTTATCATGTTTCTCAGCTACAGATATGATATTGATAAGCTGATGAAACCTTGTGATCCGTCCAGCATTGACTTCAGTACGGTATTGCTTTGATACCACAATGGCTGAAACGAGGAAGGTGGAGAGAGTCTTCTCAGTTAGCTCTTGCTCTGTGACAAGTTGTCCACAGAATCTCAACATGGATTGTAAGCGAAGAGCCTCTGAATTATATTCAGCAACAGACTTGAAGTCAGCAAAGCGCAGATTGTTTCATTGAACCTTCAAGTGAGGGAGGAGGGAATCTTGGACATTGCCAAAGCGCTCTTCTAGCGCTATCCATAGCTCTCTTGCATCCTTGATCGACATATACTCCAATCTGAGTACCTTATCCATATGGCGTCGCATCAAGATAACTGCTTGAGCATGCTTTGTAGATGTTCGGATGAACACAAGATCCAAGTTAGGTGCCTGGATTATGGGTAATATTCCCTTTGAAGTGAGATGGTTCTCAACATCGGTTACCTAACTATGGTAATCCGAGCTTGTTGAGTCAAGCATGGGAAAGTCGAGCCTAGGTTCATTCGACATCCTGAAAATAAGAAGAGAAGATATATTAGTTTCGGAGTTAAACTTCAACGAAAACTAAAACAATAAGATTTCCGAGCTATGCTACCAAGAAATCAATTTCCAAGAATCTCTTTTGGATTAGACCAAACAACAATGTTGTAATATGGTCATATGTGATGCTAACAGACGCTCTTAGTCCAAGCATTCTGAACACTCTTAGTTCACACGAACACTCTTAGTTTGTTTAATTATGAACACTCTTAGTTCACACGAACACTCTTAGTTTGTTTAATTATGAACACTCTTAGTTCATACGAACACTCTTAGTTCGTGAAACGTGAATCCCCACAATTCCGCTTTGTTAAATACTCAAAACCATTTGGCAACATATATTCCAATATTTGCAGAAAATAAAAGAATTTAAAATACATAAAAACAGCAACTTTAATTCACAAAAACTTACGTGATGGTTCTTGGCTTGAGGACACGCGCATGTTGGAGCAAGAGTGTTTTTTTTTTCTCTCTCTCTCTGGGCCGTCTGTTCTTTAGGCTTTCCTCCCTTTTTTTTTTCTGGGCCGGGTCCCCTCTCCTTTTTCTTTTTTTTCTTGGGCCAGATCCCTGCTCTTTTTTCTTTTTTTCCTTTCCTTCTCGTCTGCTTCTTCTTTCTTTCTTCCTAATCTGCTGCAGGTGGGAGGCTGCTGCAATTTGCCGGTGGGAGGGAGGCTGCTACAGATCAAAGGTGCTGATGCTGGTACTGGTGCTGGTGCAAATCGGAGGCGATGCTGCAAATCGGAGGTAGTGGGTTGGGTTGCTGGGTGCGCGGGCTGCAAGTGCGTGCTGGTGATGCGTTGGCTGGAGGTTGGGTGTGCTGGCTGCAGAGCGGGCTGCAGGTGCGTGGATTGCTGGGCGCGCAGGCTGTAGGTGCTTGGGCTGTTCGTGGCTTGGGCTGCTGGGGGCAGGACGCAGGGAGCGGCAGGAGGTATGGCAGTGGGCTGCAGGGAGGCCGGCTGGAGGCTGCGGCAGATTTTGGTGTTTAGGGTTTTAGGGTTTTTTTTTTTTTCCGGCTAAGGTTAGAACTCATGCTGATAACGTGTTGTGGGAGAATGGAATTGTGTATATTATTGATAATAGGAGCCCTTTAAATATGGAGTTACAAGGTACCAAAAGGGTAATAGAATCCGATTACAATTGAATACTTAGAACACATTCCTATTACAACTCTAAACCGTAGTTTATAAAGGCACACATTATGTCGACATCCTTCAACAATATAGAATTTTCGTCCAAAAAAAAGAACCACATAGGATTAAAAATCAATTTCCTAACAAAATGAACAACTTTTTTGTAATAAGAGAACATTGAGGGAAAAATGAATCCTCCAATAGTGAACTGATTGCAATCAGAGCGGGCCTTGATCTCCTGCACTCACTTCGAATTCAACACGTAATTGTGGAGAGTGACTGTATGGAGGCTATAGCTGAAGTTCAGTGTCGTGATTATGCACTTCTTGCTAATGGGGTAATTGTGGAGAGTTACTGTATGGAGGCTATAGCTGAAGTTCAGTGTCGAGATCATGCACTTCATGCTCATGAAGTTTAGGGGGGCTAATTGTGGAGAGTTACTGTATGGGGCGCTAATTGATGACATAAAATATGCTGCTGCACATATTCCTTCTTTTCAGGTACAACACACACCACGTTCTTGTTATATGGTTGCGCATAGGCTGGCAGCTATAGGCTATGAGGCACTTCATCATACGATCAGGTTTGATGTTATGCCTGACTGCATTTCTAATGTAATCAACTCTGACCACAGGCACCTCCGTTGCTCTTAATGAAATCTCTCTTTGTTTCCAAAAAAAATAAAAAAATAATCCTCCAATAGGGATTCATTTCCGGTTATACTTTTTTTTGTAGTAGATACGCATTAATTGCCTAATCCAATAATCATTATATTCCTATTGAAAATTGTTATTATAAATTTCCGATTACGAAGATTGATGTCACTGCTATCAATCACCTATGCCACTAGATGGTTTAGCTGTTTTACGTACAGGAAAAGAAAAAACCTACTTGCCCATCAATTGTTCAAACTAATGTCTTGAGAGCACAAAGACCATGACCCTTCTCCATCTCTTCTAACCTTTAACTCCAATTTGTGCATCAAAATCAATGAAAGCAAGTGATGGTTTAGTAATTACATCTTCTTTCAAAGCCTTCATATATGTATGGTTTTGCATATTTCCATTTTCCCTTTTTCTATTGTTTTTCAATCTGGGCTCAAAGAACTTCTGTTTCATAAAAAATATCTCCAGCGTCAGAAGTTTTTCTTTTTGTTCTGATATAGTCAATGGCTTATCAATAAGCAAGATTGGCATTTTCAATAACTTTGAAGCTCTAGATTGTTTATGTACTGGGCCATTTAAACATGAATGACGAAAACAAGGTGCTACAAGGCAATTCTAAAATTCTTGGCTTATCCGCTTATATATAAGTATCCTGATTAATCCGCTTGATCACTATACTCCATGTTTCAATTAAATTTCAATATCTTTGCTTTAGCTCCTTTTGACTCCCTTGTTTCCCTTGCCCTTTCAATGATGGTCTCATCTGATTCCTTGGGTAAAGGATGAGTGGAAGGAAAATTTGCTTGTGGGAGAATTTTAGTTTTTATTCAAGTTAAGGGCATTTTAGGAAGATTAGAGAGGTGTAGTTAGTATATAAAAAGCAAATAAGGTCAAGAGGTCGAGGTCCAAATGTTAATTTTAGAGGTTTGAATAGATATTACACAAAGCAATAAAAAAATTAATATTTTAAGTTTAGCACAAATAACAAAGAGTCATTTATAGTGTAAGGGAGAATGTTTTTTTTCTAGTTTTTCTAAACATACTGGCAGATTGATTTTCCTAAACATATTTTCTTATGTAGCCAAAATACCAAAATAGAGATGCTGAAAGTGGTCTTATTACTATCCAAATACCGTACACATTATACCTAGAAAAAGGAAGAACACTGACAACTAATAAAACAAACAGAGAACTTAATCAGAGACAAAAATCAGTGCTGGAACTGTGATTAGTTACCTGTATGATGGAGGATTCTTAGGCCAGATATCATAGTCAACCTTAGATGGGGGAGCAGTGTGGTGAAAGAAATAGTCAATCCACTCAACCTTGTCATCATGGTTCTTGGTCATCCTAGTTCCATACCCATCAAATCTGCCACTAGCAGGGTCATTTGCATAGGCCTCTTTTTCCTCCTGTGGCAACATATAAAACTCCTTGCCAACCTTCTGTAACTCCTCTATCAATGAAGCTGGTATCCCATGGTCAGTGATCAGAAAGAAGCCCCATTGGGCAGCTGCCTCGGAAGCTTCCTCGACGATGATGTTGTGTGGCATTGCTAGGGAAATGACCGGCACCGCGATTTCCTCCACGGCCTTGGTGTTCAAGGGCTGTTCGTGGGCGGGGCGGATGAACTTTTCCGGTAACTCGTTGAGCATGCCGAGGGCCAACGCCTGAACTCTCTCTACCTACATTTTTGGTTCTGGTGAATAACGTTATGGTTATCTATAATCACCAAGTCAATATGCTTGTTGCAAAACGGAAGAGCAGGTTCGATCAGGTTCAGCCATGAAGAATGAAGTGCAGCTGGTGCTGTAATATAACCTATCTACCTAACTTTCCCCTAAGATTGATTTTCAGTTTTGGATTTGAGTGCATTTGCATCACCACATTGGGATGGTAGGCAGTAGGCACTGTCATCTATATCGTTACCCAACATTCTAAACCGCGCCTACTTCTGTTTTGTCTTTCAATAAACTCCGTTCTTGACCATATAGAAAAGGTTTACTTTTTGGATCGAAGCATTAGGAGAAAGAATGGTAGTTCTTGCTGAATGGCTTTTGCAAGCGGAGCAGTGGAGCCAAACCAAATCACTGTCAGTGTCGGCGACGGGGAGGAAGAGCACATCTGGGTTTCAATTTGATATGAAGATATAATCTTTAATTTCAATTGTATTATAAACAAATGACCAAATTCAGTTTGCCCCCTCAAATTTTAGAGCAAACATCAATTGGTCCCTGACTTTTTTTTTTTAATCATGATGGTCCTTACACTTTTATTTTTCATCACGCACGTGAAGGTTCTAAAAATCGCTACGCGCTAGTCGGGCGGTGGTCAGGGGTCTAGGCGGGCGCCTAGGCGGTTTTATTTTTTTAATTTTAATTTTATTTTTATACCATTTATTTATATAATTATAAACGTATAAAGACTTCTTTTTTTTTTTGAGAAGATAAATGTATAAAGACTTGAAGAGTAAAAATATTGCGGTTTTTATTAGCAAAGACAACATAAAGTCATTGGTCAACCCAAAATAAAAAATTAAAACTCTAGCTAATTATGGTTGGTAAAAAAATATATATATAATTTTTTTATTTATGTTAAGCTTGTCAAAATGGAGCAGCACGTGGCTCCTTATTAACCAAAGATTCAATCTATCTTTTCTTAACCTACTGCTTCACACCTCTTCGTGTTGCATCACACCTTCCCAGTGTTTCCGCGTTCTTCCCTGCCATTTGCACAAGCCCTGACTTCATTCTCAGCAACTCACTCCAATATATCGAGAAAGCCTCTAATTATAGGAAAGATCAGTGCGACGATTCGTCAGATTAACAAAATCAGTGCAGAGAGAGAACTTACGGGGAGAGAGAGAAAGAAAGAGATTGATTACTCGAGGAGAGAGAAAGGTACTGTCAAGGAGAGAGAAGGATTTTCAGAGTCAGATTGGCGGCCTATTGAAAGAGAGAGACGGCGAGAGTTGAGGAGAGAGACATGGGGTTAGCTGCCAGCCCGCCTAGCCTATCCGCCCAGCCCGCCCAGAACGCCTAGGCGCTCGTCAAGCTCTTCTAGGCGTCCGCTTAAATTCAAATACGATTTTTCGAGCGACTAGGCCTTAATCGGGGCGGTCATCTACCTTCCAGCGCCTAGGCGCCGCCTAGACGGCCGCCTAGAGCGTTTTTTAGAACACTGCGCACGTCCAAAATTCAAATTTGTCTAAAAAAATGACGTTAGATGCTGAGCTGGACCCGACAACATGGCCCACTTTTCAGACTTCGAAGGGCATAATGGACATTTGAACTCAATAATCTCAAAAAATAAAATTAAATAATAAACCCCTGTTGAAGGAAAACCTAATTTGTGTTTAGCCCAAACTCTAGGTTACTTGACCTAGTGGTAATATGATTTAATTAGAAGGATCTAGAATCCTAATCAATGTAGAATTACTTTCCTTGTATGATTGAGATTCTATGCATTGTAATCCTCTATATAAAGAGGCCCCTATTATCAATGAGAATACACAGAAAATTCCTCTCAAATTCAGTTTCTGTACAACACGTTATCAGCACGAAGCCCTAACCCTGAAATCCTAAATTCGTAGCCTTCAAATCCCAGAAACCACCGCCGCCCACCTTGAAAATCCTAACTTCAGGAGTCCAGAACCGGCGGCCTCACCCCCAGAACCGGCCGGAAAACCACCGAACCGGCCACCGGAAAAAGCAAAGGTTCCCCTGCCCGGTTCAAAGCTTTCCTCACCACCTCCTGCAGCCATACTCGACCACCTGCAGCGTCTCCACCCCAGAAACCCGGAACCGGAAATTTCATCACCAGAACTGGCCAAAATTCCACCGAACCGGCCACCGGAATCCTCCTAACCTGAACCGGCAGAAGAAAAAAAAAAAAAAAAAAAAAGGAGGGGGAGGAGATCCTGTGCAGCCGACCTACTACAGGCCCAAGCCAAAGGTTGAGCCCACTTGCAGCAGGCCCACGTGCAGTAAGCCAAGCCAAGCCGCCAAGCCAAGCCACCAAGCCAAGCTAAACCAATCTACCACGTCAGCAACCTGCCACGTCAGCACATCAGGTCAACGAAAGTCAACCATTTGGTCAACGACCGGTCAACGCCGGTCAACACTTTTCCGACGACTTTTCCGGCCACTTTTCCAGCCAATTTCCGACGACTTTTCCGGTCAGCTACAGTAACTCCGGCCGCTACAGTAACTTTCCGGCGACGTTTTTTCCGACCATCTTTTAAGGTAAATTTTTCTAAAAAGTTTTTCAATTTCTTCTTCTTTTCTCGGGGACTTCCAAAATCTTCTTCTACCCCCCTTTCTCTACATAGGGGAGACCAAAAGCCGAACTGTGGGGGTTCGCTCACTCCAAGCTTAGAGCTTGTAGAGTCCTCCAAACTTAGAGTTTGTTGAGAAGAAAACGATCGACCATATACATCGTCGTTTCTATCTAATCCAAAACCCCTCTTGGAATTGGATTTTCTTGGAAGCGACTACGCTCAGAAAATTCCTAATTTCTTGGAAGCGACTACGCTCAGAAATTTAATAGTTTTTCGTGGTAGCCTTTTCGCTCCGAAACTAACCCTAATCTTGTGTTGTTTTTCAGGATGAGTTACCTGAACAAGTTGAGCTTTGTCCCACTCGAGACAACTGGCGCAGGATACCATAGGTGGGTCCGAGATGTGCGCCAACATCTTAAGGCTGATGGAATTCTGGAAACCATCCAAGAGCCTGGTCAGAACGTGCTCTCAATCGAGCAAGCTACTGCTTTTGAAGCAAAACAAGCTAAGCCATAATTCTCATGACAAGGCACATGAATGACGCGCTCCAAAATGAATACCTCAATGAGGAAGACCCAAGAAAGCTATGGGTAGAACTAGAGCAGCGATTTGGCAACGTTCGTGACTCCCTGCTTCCTGATTTAGAAGTGCGATGGCATAGCCTCCGCTTTTGTGATTTCAAGTCTGTGCTTGATTATAACTCGGAAGCTCTTCGTATCAAGTCTCTGATGGAGTATTGTGGCCAAGCCATAACTGATACGATGTTGATCGAGAAGACTCTCTCTACCTTCCCCGTCTCTGCATTGATGATTTCAAAGAATTATCGGATTGATGTAAATGCAGGACGTATCACAAGGTTTCATGAGCTCATTGGCGCATGAACGTAGCTGAAAAGCACGATAATATCCTTGTGAAGAACTATAATGCTAGACCCGTGGGAACTAAGCCTATTCCGGAGTCTAACTATAGTCGCGCCCCCAATGGAGGACGCAAGGAGCGAAACCCTAAGGATAGGGACAATTCTGGACGTTCTGGTCCATATATTCGCCCTAAAGAGGAAGGAAATCGCCAAGAGAGGCGTGCACGGAACCGTAGAGGTCAACGTGTGAAGAGAGAGAGAGGCGGAGCCTCCGACCATGGTGGTAACGCCACCAAAGGATAGGTCGTTCAAATCGCGCCCCAATGGCGCCTCGATCAAGGGAGCCTGACCATGAATGATGTTTGTTTTCGATGTGGATCAACTGAACATTGGGCTAAAACATGTACCCACCCCAGAATGTTGCAAACGCATACAAGACGTATCGTGAAGCAAGGGAAGCAAATTACATGGCACAAGATGATCAAGATGGTGATCTAGATCTAAGGGTGGAAGACTACAAGGATCAAGACCCAGAAATTGGCGATTTTGATTAGTCTTTTTATTTTCAAGAGATGTAGGCGATTGCCATATTCCTTTTATTGGATTAGATTTTCTTTGATCATAGAAACAATGATGTATTTCGTTGGCTTATGAATAAAATTTCGAGTTCTTTTCATTATGACTCAATTTTGATTCTGAGCATATGACTTTGTGACTACGATGGCTAGACCATCAGTATTAATTTAAGGACATGGAATAGCCCAAGTTCCACTTGCCAAATGGCACCTTGATTACAGTTGTCACAGAAACTCTCTACGCTCTTAGGGCAAATAGTACCCTATGAATAGCCAACGAATTCCATGCGAAAATGCATGTAGAGAACGGAAATGAGTTCCTTTGCATTACCTCTAATGATTGCGAACAAAGACGCATCTTAGAGACGTTTATGTGTCTCTCTAGTGGACTTTATGTCACTATTCGAGCTATTAAATCCAATAAACTTATGAGAGAAGATCTTGGATTTAGACACATATTGGCTTTGTCACGACAGGATAGATCATCCTAGTCATGATATGATGATCCGTCTACAAAAGACTTCACATGGACATCATTTTTTTGAGCAAAATGAAGCAAGATGCCGCCATAAAAGGCGCCAACCATGGGCATAACGCCATGGTTGTTCCTCCTTGTGGCCATGACGCCATACATGCTAATTTCCATGGCTCCCACGCCATGATGGGAGATGTAGTCACATATTTTGCTTCTAATAGCGCTACAGACGCTTAGGCCTAACCAAACTCCTCATTGGTTGCTTCTAAGGCCTCTCGCTCGTTTTACAAAGCCCATTCCTTATGGAAATTAGGACTGAGACCGTCCTATGCAAAGGATATGACAATACTCATTCTGTTCTTACAAAGAATCCGTAGGGATTTGTGGATTGATTCAACCAACTTGCGGACGCTTAAATATTTCATGATGTTGGTTGACACGCAAACACGCCGGTCACGTGTTGTGCCATTGTCCACCTATATATGCTACTTATGCTACACTCCTAGCACATATCATGTGACAACGGGCTCACTCCCCGAATCATCCTATTCAGTCAATTGGATTTGACTATGCTAGAGAGTTTACATCGAAAGACTTTCGATGGATATTGCAATGGGTTTGATGTTGGACATCACATTCCCATGTACACACCCAATTGGTCTCGGGAAACGACTATGATGTAGTCCGAACATTGGTAATGCGCACCAATCTTCTTACATCCGCTTGGGGTGATGCGATATCGCATGCAGCCATGCTAATTCGTCTACGACCTACCGCCACTCAATGTACCTATGCGTTACAGCTAGTGACTGGGTACACGTATTTTGTACTTACGCACATTTGAGTGAGCCATTTATGTGCCAATTGCGCCGCCACAGCGCTCTATGATGGGTCCTTACAGACGAATGGGCAACTACGTTGGATTTGCGCTTCCAACAATCGTCCGCCACTTAAATGCCCTTGCTAGGCGATCTCCTTACCGCTAGTTTGCGGATGTCACTTTGATGAGACAGTCTTCCCGTCGTTAGGGGGAGATAAGAACACGAATGTTCAACAGGAACGACAGGAATTGTCGTCGTGTCCCCACTATGTCTCATCTTGATCCCTGTTAAAGTGACGAGATCACACAAATATGCTGCAAACATGCCTGCAAGGAAGGACGTCCCTACGAGAGGACGTAGCGCCACCCTACACGGAGGTAGGCATGGCGCCAATGCCAAAGAGAGTGGCACTCTGGCGTTACAGGCCATGGCCCCAGCTAGGATGCGTGGGAGGCCCGTGGGTTCGAAGGATACTTTGGCACATTCCAATCCTTTAATCATCAAGACTCAAAATCCGTCTCATGAGTATCTTCCGGGTTATGGTTATCGTTGGGGGACGCCTCAACGTCAAACCCTATTCCTGAGAATATAGAGCTCTATGAAACTTACACTAGTGTACATGAGACGTGGGATAGAAACTCCATCATAATTGATGATGTAGTTGCATTTGTTGCGCATGAGTTTGTGAGTCCGATGATATCGAACCACGCTCCGTTGATGAATGAATGCCAACGTAGAGAGTTTTTGGCCTAAATGGAAAGATGCGATCCAGGTTAAGATGGATTCTCTAACGAAGAGGAAGGTTTTCGAGCTAGAGATGCCAACACCTCCTAAACATAAAACCTGTTGACTAATGGGTCTTCGTTAGAAAGCGTGATGAGAAAAAGAGATGGTAATCTCGCCTTATGACGCAAGGCTTCTCACAAAACGCCCTGGAATCGACTACGATGAGACATATTCTCTCGTAATGGATGTCATTGCACTCCACTACCTTGTCAGTTTGGTAGTTTCCGAATAACTGAACATGCAGCTTACAAATGTGGTCACTACGTATCTCTATAGGGATCTAGATACGGAACATACATGAAAGGTTCATGGCGAACTTCATTTACCCAAGTCAAGTGGCTCTAGACCATGGAGCGCGTTTACAAAAGGTTGAAACGCTCACTAAAGTGACTACTTGATTGGGAAGGGATATGCCCACGCGTTTCTATGACAAGTTTCGGATTCTATCGCGGTTCATGTTGGACATGATCTTCATTAGAAGCCCTTAAAGAGTTAAGGGAAACCGCTGAACACTTGAAATCCGAGTTTGAGATGAAGGA
Organism: Rosa lucieae; assembly: GCA_024704745.1. NCBI lineage: Eukaryota > Viridiplantae > Streptophyta > Magnoliopsida > Rosales > Rosaceae > Rosa > Rosa lucieae. The sequence continues at coordinate 25,835,212 of CM045498.1, forward strand.
TTTTGGGAGAACACGATTATGTCTCGGTTTGGAACTTGAGCATCGTGTCGATAGATGCTTAGGCATTTTGACAAGGTCAAGCCTTCAAGCACCCCCATGATCGTCCGTAGTCTTGATCCTGAAAAGGATCCTCTTCGTCGAAAGGATGATGACGAAGATGTGCTAGAGGCAAAAGTGCCTTACTTAGTACAATAGGCGCATTATTGTACTTATCTCAATGCACAAGACGGACATCTCATATGTTGTGAACTTGTTAGCTAGATATAGCTCTGCGCCAACGCGACGCCATTGGATTGGTGTAAAGATATCTTTCGATACTTGAGATGTATGAATGATATGGGCTTGTTCTATCCCTACAAAGAGATGATGGATTCGGACCCATCACACACCAGGTACGCCAACGCTGGCCTGCGTTCTCTATCCCCATCCCAAAACGACATGTGTTTTGGAAGGTTTTGCTGATGTTGGGTATCTGTCTGACCCACACAATGGTCATTCCCAATCCGGTTAAGTGTTCACCATGGGAAAAGACCGTGACATCTTGGAGGTCTACATATTAGACCCTAGTCGCTATATCTTCGAACAATGCAGAGATCATTGCTCTTCACGAAGTGGTTCGTGAATGTATATGGATTGGATCCATAATTACGCATGTTCGAACAATTGTGGTTTGAAGTCTACCACAGATGAGCCTACGAGCATTTAGGATAATGCTACTTGTTTTGAACAAATGAGGCAAGGCTACATCAAAAGCGACAACACCAAGCATAATCAGCAACAACAGACACTCCTCGAGATCAAAGTGAACTAGGTTCGATCTGAGGACAGTGAGGCAGACTTGTTTACTAAGTCATTGCCCAATACCACGTTCGAGAAACATGTGGCAAGAATTGACTTGCGGAAATTATCTGAACTCCCATGATCGTAGTCATCAGGGGGAGGTGCAGACATCAGGGGGAGATGTCTACATGTTCGTCTCGAATCGTGAAGGGTGTGTTGTGCTCTTTTTCCCCTTCGACCGAGGTTATTTTTGTCCCACTGGGTTTTTGTTACTCGGCAAGGTTTTTAACGAGGCAACGAGAGAAGCACCGCGTTTGGGCAACACAAGGGGGAGTGTTGAAGGAAAACCTAATTTGTGTTTAGCCCAAACTCTAGGTTACTTGACCTAGTGGTAATATGATTTAATTAGAAGGATCTAGAATCCTAATCAATGTAGAATTACTTTCCTTGTATGATTGAGATTCTATGCATTGTAATCCTCTATATAAAGAGGCCCCTATTATCAATGAGAATACACAGAAAATTCCTCTCAAATTCAGTTTCTCTACAACAACCCTATAATTCTTTAAAAAAAAAACCCATAATATATGGGGCTCGGCTCAGATCGACGTATTTTGTCCCTTGGATCAAATCCAGTTCCTCTGTCCCTGCTTCTCTTCTTCCCCATCGACGATGCCTCTTCTCTTCTCTCCTACACTTGAAAATTGCAGAAATCTTGTTCTCTTATCCGGGAGAAGGACCTTCCGATCTGGGTGGTTGGAGTCGCTGTCGACGGAGACTACGCGGTGGAGCTAGGTTCCGGGGAGTTAGGCCTAGGCCAGGTCCTGTTCGGTGAGTAGAATTTTGTTGTCCGGGGTGGTGGTGTAGGCGGCCATGGTTGTAAAGAACAAGAAGACGAAGATGAAGAATATGAAGGTCTCCCGCCTCCAATGCATCTTTAATTTTTAATCTGATTGGGTTCCTCACTTCCTTGAATTTCACTCTGGGTGTACAAATGTGAAATGTGTAGCGGTGGTGTTCTATTTGTTTTGGTCTTAGATTCATCCTCATCTTCCTCTTCGCCAATCTCGTTGACTTCTTCATCCTAAAAAAACTCAAATTCGAGCAACTCCAATTGACACCCACTCAAAAATCTCAAAAACTCCCCCCATCGATTTTCGAAGGTAACCCATTTCTAAAGCTTTCATCTTTCTCTTCTGGGTTTCTTTCATTTTGGCTAAAGTTTCAATCTTTGGTTATGGTATTTTTGATTTATTTATTTTTATGCAGGTTAGCTATGTTATGGAATTTGGGTTCTGGACCTTTGTGGACTTTGCCAGTGGCTAAGTTGACTTGCCGGCGTGTTACTTCTTGGAGGTAGAAGAGAAATCTGGTTTTAATGGTGAAGGCGAATTGAATTTTGTGTTTGATGATTTGGGTGGCGCAGGTGAAGTGAAATTTGGTTTTGATGGTTTGGATGGTGGTAGGGATGCCTCTGGAGAGTATAGAGAGAGTGGGTTTGGGGAGATCCAGAGATGAGGGAGAGGAGAGAGAATGCGTAGTTGGAGACTAGTTTTGATGGTGAAGAGGATTAAGAGTAGGAAGTGAAGTACGAGAGGATGGTTGGGTTGCACTCATGGTGGAGGTTGGGTGGAGCTGTGACGGAATCTGGGGTTTTTGGGGTTAGAGAGAGGGTAGTTTGGACATTTCATCTAAAATTAGGGGACAAGTCTGAAAAGTGGGCCATGCTGTACGGGCCAACTTAACATTTGACGTCATTTTTGGAGACAAATTTGAATTTTGGATGTGTGTGATGAAAAATAAAAGTGTAAGGACCATCATGATTAAAAAAAATGTCACGGACCAAACTGATGTTTGCCCCAAAGTATGAGGGGGCAAACTGAATTTAGTCCATAAACAAATCACTAAATCACCATATTGGTTTGTACAATCTTATTTGACCACTTCCCTTAGCCCAGGTTCACCAAAGATAATGAAAGAATGTGACATACAGAGAGGGAGGATCAAAACGTACACAGAGAGAGGGAGACTGGGAGAGCAATATTAGTTTGCTTTCGATAGAGAGATTAAGGGTAATTTGGGAAAGCAAATAAGAGTTAGAGAAGAAATATTATAAAAAAATCAAAAGGGATTGCAGAATGTAAATGGGGGAGTGCAAATTTCACTCCCCTTTGGTATGGCTTTGAATTATTGGGGACCATTGACTTCTGCATTTTGCAAGACTTGGTTTTTGCTTGGAATTTCAGATTCTTTCTCTTTGTGGAGGACTGAGGTGGGTGGAAGCTTCATGTTTCTCTATACTTGAGCTAATTAAGGTTAGGAATGAGCAAACGAGGGTTGGGGGGGGGGGGTACCCGCGGGTTTTCCCCGCATTTGTCAAGCGGGGGCGGGGGCAGGGTTCCCATCACATGTGGGGGGGGGGGGGGGGGGGGGCAGGGTTTCCCATTACCCATGCGGGTTCCCCATATATTTTTTTTTTCAACCTGGGCATTTTTATAATTTTTCTTATTCCTCATGAGGATCCGACAGTTGGATCTTCGTATAATTGTGAAAAGACGATTCAAAAGAAGATCCGTGAGAATTCGATCGTTGGATCGTCATATAATTTTGTGAGGATGATTCTAAAGGCGATCTGGGACAATCCAACCGTTGGATCTTCACATAATTTTGAGAGGATGATCCTAAGGGCAATCTGTGAGGATCTGACCGTTGGATTTTCGTATAATTGTGAAAAGATTATTCAAAAGGTGATTCGTGAGGATTCGACCGTTGGATCATCATAGGATTTTGTGAGGATGATTCTAAGGGCGATCCGAGACAATCCAACCGTTGGATCTTCACATAATTTTGAGACGATGAACCTAAGGGATGATTCTAAGGGCGATCCGGGACGATCCAACTGTTGGATCTTCACATAATTTTGAGAGGATGAACCTAAGGGCAATCCATGAGGATTTGACCGTTGGATCATCATATAAATCAGTAAAGATGATCCTCTAGGTGATCCGTGAGGATCTGACCGTTGGATCTTCGTATAATTTTGAGAGAATGAACCTAAGGGCGATCGGTGAGGATCCGACTGTTGGATCATCGTATTAATCGGTAAAGATGATCCTCTAGGTGATCTATGAGGATCCTACCGTTGGATTGTCGTATAATTGTGATTTGTGAATTATTTTTTGTTAAAAGAAGAAAGGAAATTTTTTTTTTAAAGATAGAAATAAAAAATTTCAAAATAGAAAACCAAAAAAAAGTTCATATAGAGAAAATAGCAAATGCGGGGGCGGGGAATCCCCCATTTGAAAATATCCTCAGATGGGGAACCGGGGGGGGGAATCCCCCGTTTGCCCATTCTTAATTTAAGGTACCAAGATCTTATAGCAAAATCTTCGGCTTTCACATTTTGATTCCCAATCTTTGATCTCTTGGATTTAGTTCACCATTGAAATTTAGCTTTTGGGTGCTTGAGATCTGATCTAAATTGAAGTATTTGGGTTATTTCTAGTTCTTCAGTCCACCCAAAAGCATTGAAAATCAATATAGAACATGTAAGATCAAACATTTCCAACATCCTCACAAGGAATTCTAGTTCGAACATTAATGGGTCTTCATCTACCTCTTAGAAAAAGACAAGGATGAGCAGCTAATGAAGAAAAAAAATTGAAGTCTGGGTTCAAAGGACATTATAGGATTGATTTTGAAGGTGATGATTTTACCAAAAAAAAGAAGAAGAAATTGAAGGTTGGGGTCTAATTGTAAGCTGGGATTCTGGGATTGAAGGTTGGTTTATGATCATTCATCCACTCTTGAGATGGGACAGAGATTGGTGTAAATGAGCCTCCATGGAAGAGCTGATTGTTGTTGGGTATTGCAAGAAAGATGCTCATGGGTGATAGGACATAAGGGCCAAACGGTAAGAGCAACGATTGAAGTTATAGAATACATTAAAATTAGAAAGTTGAAGTGCAGAATGTAATTTGGAGAGTGCAAATTTTACTCCCATTTATTTTTTGTTCAATACAACAAACAGAATTAACTGAAGAAAGGAAAAACAAAGCACCAAGTGCAGAGATTGCATCATAAATCCCCACTTTATATGCTTTTTATTTTTTTTTTGACAAAACCCCACTTTTATACTCGGACAAACAACAAAACATATGAACCTTATGAAGAAATTATTTTTACCCAATGAGCAACTCAGCAACACATTAATTAAACCACTCATTCACTGTGGGATTTTGTTGAATTTGCGGTGTCGGTATTCAGCATATGTTTTGGTAGAGTATTTGGCAGGGTTTTGTTCATCCAAAAGCTCTGGCAGAGGCCCAATGACCGCCTCATGCGGCGGTGCAACGAACACAGCCCACGACATGCGCAACCGTTCCTTGTTCACCAAGCTCCTGTGAAGAACACTCTTGTACTTGCCATTGCTCAACACCTCCATCTGATCACCAATGTGAACGAAGATTGCGCCTGTCTTGGTTAGGTAATTTACTGAAACCCAGTTGCCATCTTTCCACAGCTGAAGACCAGGAACATCATTCGAAACCAGCAAGGTGAGGGCCGACATGTCTGTGTGAGGCTCAACTCCGAGAGCCAGTTGCGGCTGTGGGCATGGCGGGTACATGTTTATCTTCATTTCCAGCTCTATTTTGTCACCTCCGACATGTGATTTTAGTACCTGCTTGTCCAGGCTTAGACTCTCAGAAAGCAACTCCAGTAGCTTGTCTGTTACCCTCAGCATTTCCCTATTATATTCTTCATTTACTTCCCCGTATGTGTTGTTATATATGTATATGGTTAAATGCTAGCTCAAGTAACTTGGTGCAACTGCTCGATGTAGGTAACTTTTATGTTATTAGAGGTAAAACCAGAAGCGCGCACACACACACACACACACACACACACACACTTGTTCTAAATAATTATGGATAAATCATGTAAATAGATGAGTAATAGGTGTCTCTCCCTATAGATTGGTGATTGATAGGATTGTCTGTAGGAGTAAAAGACGTTGCTATTAAATGTTACCTTTTTGTGTACACCATGTACTCCTATATAAACCTCCTCATAGTGAGGTGAATACACATATTCTCTCTCTCTTTCTCTCAAATTCTAGCTTTCAATATTATTTTACAACACGCTATCAACACGAAAAGCTCTGAAATTGCTGATCAACCAAAGGAGGATCATCATTTAATCTGGTTTAGGACCTGAATCACAAACAAGCTCTTGGATTGGTTAAGAAGACAACTTTCTCAGTTTTGCACAAATAAGCTGAAGATTCATCCGTTCTTCATCAAGTAATGTTTTCCAAAATCTAATTTTATATTCATACTTATTGAGCCTATTGATTGAATATGAAAAATCACCATAATGCATGAACCCTAGTTAATCCTACATGATTTATTTACTTGGTATACATATTTGTATATATTCATTCATGTGTCATGAATTGTTTGATTGGAAAAGAAAAAAAAAAAGGGTTATTATCACAAATAGTACCTGAATTATACATCAATCTTATTGATGGTATCTGAACTTCAATTTTTATCACAACCAGTACCAGAACTTTTTGATTTCACTTTAAATGGTACCTAGAGCCACCTCCAGTCAATATTCCGACTAAAAACGGCATGTGAGGCGATCATAGTGATGATTTTTGATGATTTCAAGGGCTGCGATCATATATAGTGATGATTTTTTTATAATAGACTTGCCTTGAACTTGAATTTTTTTTTTTTTTTTTTTTTTTAGATTTGGCTTTTTTTGCCGGAATAGTGACCGAAGGTGGCCTTAGGTACCTTTTAAAATGAAGTCGAAAAGTTCGGGTACTGGTTGTGATCAAAATTGAAGTTCAGGTACCATCGATAAAATAGAGGATAAGTTCAGGTACCATTTGTGATAATAACCCAAAAAAAAATTAGGATTCTTTGGCTGTAGTTATTTCTAGCACTTGGTCCAGTATGCAAAAATAAAGTCTGCTGTTTCTGGGATTCGAACCAAGCCACAACGTGTACCAGCCAAGCATATTGTCCACTGTGCCATTATGGCCAATTGGTAATTATCACCACCATTTAATATTAGGGAAAATGGTCCGTACGGTACCCCGCCTTTGGCTCCTTATAACTTTTGGTACCTGACAAAAAAAAATATCAATACGGTACCTGAAGTTCTCTGCCCGACTGAAGATTGGTACATATGGCCGTTACCTCCATTACGGAACCTGCCAGCTGGCAATTTTCAACTTAAAATGACCAATTTACCCTTTATTTTAGGGAAAATGGTCCGTACGGTACCCCGCCTTTGGCTCCTTATAACTTTTGGTACCTGACAAAAAAAAAAATTCAATACGGTACCTGAAGTTCTCTGCCCGACCGAAGATTGGTACATATGGCCGTTACCTCCGTTACGGAACTTGCTAGCTGGCAAATTTACAAGGGTACTTTCGTCCATTCACATATCAATTTTTTTTTTTTTCTCTAAGCATTTTTCCTCTCTCTCTCATTATCCTTCGTCTGCTTCTCTCGCTCTCTCTCTCTCTCAGCACTGAAATTCAAGCCCCAAATCCAAACCCAATCGAACCCTAAACGATCTTCCCGACGAAATTCTGATCCAAATCCTCTCCTTGATTCCGACCTTAGAGGCCATCCACAACTCTCTCGTCTCCGGCCAATGGCGATCCCTCTGGTCCCATCTCCGCTTCCTCGAGTTCTCCTACCACCTCTTCCAGATCAACGACGCCGAACCCCTCCCCATCACGAGCCACGGCTTCGTCGAGTTCATCAACCGCGCTATCATTCTCCGCCCCAATTCTTCAATCAAAACCTTCCACCTCTCTTTCATCTTCTACCAGTACTACACCTCCCACGTCGACTCTTGGGTGTGCTCTGCCGTCACGCGCTTCCAGGTGCGTGAGCCTGACCTCGATTTCTTCATCGACAAAGAGTACCATCTCTGGAGCGAGGAAGATCGAGCCCCGCGTGACAAGTATGATTTCCCTTTCTCTGTGTTGAGAAACGGCTATGTTGAGAGGCTCACGCGCGTCGATCTTGCTTTGCCGGCGAGCATGGCCACGGTGGGTGTGAGCTCGGTGAGGTCCATGTTTCTTAAGGATGTGGATTTGATGGACCAGAATTTTGGATTCAATAATATTTGTTTCTCAGAGTCATGCTCTATATGGGGTGATGATGTTCAAAAGTTTTCAGACCTGCATTCGGTCCATGATTATTTTCTTTTGAGGATGGAGAATAGACGAAATGGGGAAGCAGATTTGGTGGTGTTCTGCCACAAAGGATCTGATTCTAAAAAGGAACTAGAACACCCACATTCAGAGAGTACAATTTTCTCTGAGATGGTTAGTTTTGTGGATCAGTCTGGGGCAAAATATGCAGTTCTATATGTCTCAGACCCCATTAAATCAATCCAATATCCTTCTCATTGAGAGTTTCTCGCTGAAAGTGCCTCAGGAAATGTATAAGCCAATTTGACAACCTGTTATGAAGATCACACAAGCCAGATGAAATTAAACGAAACCCACATGAACTTAAGCAAAAAATTTCTTTTGATTTTTTTTATTATATGAAGAAGAACAACTAAGAAAAATATAATAATAAAGGGTAAATTGGTCATTTTAAGTTGAAAATTACCAGCTGGCAGGTTCTGTAACGGAGGTAATGACCATATGTACCAATCTTCGGTCAGGCAGAGAACTTCAGGTACCGTATTGATATATTTTTTTTGTCAGGTACCAAAAGTTATAAGGAGCCAAAGGCGGGGTACCGTACTGACTATTTTCCAAAAAAAAAAAATTAATTGATATGTGAATGGACGAAAGTACCCTTGTAAATTTGCCAGCTGGCAAGTTCCGTAACGGAGGTAACGGCCATATGTACCAATCTTCGGTCGGGCAGAGAACTTCAGATACCGTATTGATATTTTTTTTTTGTCAGGTACCAAAAGTTATAAGGAGCCAAAGGCGGGGTACCGTACAGACCATTTTCCCTTAATATTAATACTGCCAGAAGCAGATTCAACTCCATTTAATTGGCGATTGATCAATTGATTCAATTTATGTTTTGGTTTTGATTGACATTTATCCAGAACAATTACCACAATAATTTCACAATGTATCCTTTATTACTACATTTTAATATCGTATATTAAGCGAATTATGGGCTTAATTTTTGGTTACACAAATTCGAATTATGCCATTATAATTCCTTATGCTAGAAGCATTATGGGATAAATTATTACGGGATTATGACATAAACATTATGCCAGAAGCATTTGCCCAATTTATTACCTATACGAAATGCCAGAAGCATTAATGGGATTTGAACTCATTTCCTTAGGTACATAACCGTTGCATTAATTTATTTACATATGATTTAATAACATATATTGAATTTGGTTATGTTATAATTGTGAATATTAAATGAGGCTGAGTCAGAAGCTCAAATCAAGCCCAAAGTCACAACAACAAATCCGAGCCAGAAGCTCGCCACGTGTTGCCATGGCAATGGTTATGAATCTTCTCCAAGTAGGCTCATCCAGTTGGATGCGATGTCTAGGTAAGGTTCAGATGAGGCTGTGTACTTAAGTGAGTCTCGCTCCACCTAAACCTCATCATTCCTTACCTGGTCGTATTCAATTGGAGTTACCAAAAGGGTCGACTAATAACTTTTCATTTATTGGCAGACCAGCCTGAGCCCAACAAGCCCACTCTCCCTCGACAGGACCTAGCAGCCTAGCAGGCCTCACACACTCTTTGACTAGTGCATGAAAGCCTGAGTCACGAGCTCGCAGCTAAGCCCCGTAGGCTTCACTATCAAGCCCACTCTTTCTTTGGTCCAGTATAACCAAAATAAAAGGAAAAATGATTTGATATTGTAACTTGATTCACCATATCTAATATATGTAATTAATTGCCAGAAGCATTTATTCACATAATTGTGTGATAATTAATATGTTATATTACTAGCATGCAATTAATATCTCAATTGATTTGTGATTTCCATTTATCCAATTTGTGAGAAATTATTACAATTTGCTTTATTCAATATTTTTATGTTACTTGTCTAAATTTTCGCACTATAATATATGTGTAGAAAATGCAGGTACCTAATGAACTAGAAGTTCTAAATGAACCAGTGGTTCATACATAAATTGAACTTGTAGTTTTGATATGCCATTTAAGAAACTTGAAGTTTCCTTCATAAATTCATCACACATGATAAAATCAGTAGATTTTACATGTTTAATCTGATTTGTCATACCATGTTGTAAGAACTCGAAGTTCCCATTTGTTGCTCATGGATTTTTCCAAAAAGCACTTACCACGATTATTTGTTCTTTAATATCAAATTTTAGCAATTGAAAGTTTTTGGAAGAAATTATCTAAAGTTGGCATGTTTTCTTGCCTGAAGCAAAAACATGATTAGCAAGATATTGAACAAGCCCATCTGCACAAAACAATACAAGGAGGGGCACTTTACTAATTCTAAGAATTGATCATTATCTTGTTGCTCACTAAAATGAACAACAAGCTCCTGTTGAGGAATGATCAAGCCAAGGCCATCGGTACCCGAGCAGCGCTTTTGCTTGAAGCAAATGATGTTGCTCATCGCAAACCTAATCACGAAAGGAGAAATTGTGGCCGTGGAAGGGACAAAATGTCCGATCTTTCGAGACAAGGAAAGAGAGGTGGGCCCATATAACCGGCCCAAAACATGGCCCTATGTTATAGTGCCCCTGCCCAACAAGCCAAAGTGGAAAGAAACACTAGTTCGGCCCGCCGCCACCAAAATCAGCATGATCTTTGTTATCGATGTGAAGGGATTGACTGCTGGTCCTGCACCTGCTGTGCGATAGCTGAAGCAGTGGATGAGTATTACGCCGGTGGCTGAACTCGAAATACCAACTTTATTAAAGGGTCATTTTCTATCGATTCGACACTAGAGATCATGGATTTTTGGGCAGTTACTGAACATACCGAGGATTAGAACTTGAAGACATGGGTATAATTGGCCCCTTGTGCCATATCTATTTCATCTTAATGAATGAAACATCTTCAGATTTTGGTGATTTATGTTTTCAATTATTTTGGATTATGAAAATGTGGTTTGTTCGAATATATTTAATTCAATAAACTTATTTATACAATTGATCCATTGAATTAAATAAATGAATAGGTATATTATGTGGGGAAGTTTGTTGTCTGGTTAAAAGTGCTATTACGCACACCATACTCCCAGATCAGAGATATTTTTCAAAGGACTAAATACTGTTTAGTCCTTGAGCTTTTGACCATAAAACACTTCAGTCCCTGACCTTCTAATTTCACGCGTTTAGTCATTGTACTTCAAAATTTCAGACCAATAGGTCTTTGCCGTCTAAAAGTCGTGGTGAAATGTCTATTATGCCCTCAGAGAAATGAACAAATTTATTAAAAAAAAAGAACTGAGGGCATAATAGACATTTCGCCGTGACTTTTAGACGACAAGGACCTATTGGTCTAAAATTTTGAAGTACAGGGACTAAACATGTGAAATTAGAAGGTCAAGGACTGAAGTGTTTTATGGTCAAAAGCTCAAGGACTAAACAGTATTTAGTCCTATTTCAAACTTGTTGTCTATTCATACCTCTGTGACAACCGTATTAGGCTAATCCAACCTGATAGAGGGTTATGACAAAACCCACTGTATATTGTCCAATGGTACTGAACCTACCATTAATGAGGCCTTATAATCTCCATGTTCTAGAAGAACGTTATTGAGTATTAAGGATATTCCAATTAAGCAACGGTTATCACGTTGAAACCACTGAGAAAAATGAGTGTAATATCTTTGCATAACCTCCAAGTGTGCGGCCAGAAGCGTACATTGGAGAAATTGAAATCTATTAGCTAAAGGCTAACTAATTCAAGCAACTACTTGCTATAGCATGATAGTTTGGGACATCCAGGTCAAAGTATGATGCACCGTATCCTCAACTCATCGCAGGTGCTTCCCCTTCTGAATAAGGGTCTTGTATATAATGACATACTATGTCATACTCGTTAAGAATATTTAATACTAGACCATCATATCCAAACAGTAGTACATACACTACCATTTTTTCTTCACATAATGCAAGGGAAATTTGTGGACATATCTAACCACTATGTGGACCAGTTAAATATTAATAGTTTTGGTTGATGTATCGGCAAAGTGATCACATGTTACACTACTGTCCATAAGAAAATGCTGCTTTTGCTAAACTCTCGTCCAGATCATGAAATTGAGGGCTCACCACTCGGATTATCCCATAAAGTCCATAAGACTTGATAATACCGGAGAGTTTACATTGAAGTCTTTTGATGATTATTGCATATCCCTTGGGATTGATGTTGAACATATAATTCCCTATATTCACACCCAAGATGGTCTAGCAAATAGAATCTTGGTAATGCGCACCAAGCTTCTAATTTCTGCATGGGGCTATGCAATCTTGCATGCAGCTATGTTGGTCCCGTTGAGGCCTACTGCTACCAACCTTACTCCGAGTTACAGTTGGTAACTGGGTAAGAACCTGATGCTTCGTACTTAGGCGCATTTGGGTATGCAGTCCTTGTGCCAATTGTACCGTCACATATACCTGCTGCAAATATGCCTGCAAGGATAGAAGTCCCCGTAGGACATGTCGTCCCAGATGGATGAAGTACGACCATGGTGGCTAACCAGTCATATGTCCCTGCTTAGAAGTGAGGAAGACCATTAAGTTCGAAGGATTCTTATCCCCGGAAGAGGGTAAACTTGGCACAAACGAATCCTATTAACATCGCAATCTCAAACTGATCAATCTCATGAAATAAATCCGGATTATGGGTCTGTCCTAGAAGAGACGATGTTGGGGGACGCTCTAAAATTTGAACCCACTCCTGAGAATAGAGAGATCTTGGTAAATTTAGTGAGGTTTGGAATCGGAATGAGATTATCATCAATGATATATTAGTATTTGCAGTGGCCACATAAGCGATGATCTCAAACCTTGCTTTGTTGATCAATATCAACAAAGAGGCGACTGGCCAAAAAGGAAATAAAACATCCAGGTCAAATTAGATTCCTTGACAAAGATAAAGGTGTTTGGACCTGTTGTTCCTACACCTCCCCATGTTGAAACCATAGAATTTAAATAGACATTTGTAAGGAAGCGTAATGAGAAAAATGAGATTGTGATACACAAGGCTTATCTAATGGCGCAACGATTTTCTCAACGCCCTGTGATTGATTACGAGGAGACGTATTCTCTCATAATGGACGTCATAACGTTCCCTTAACTTTTCAGTTTGGTAATTTCTGAAAAACTGAGTATGCATCTAATAGATGTGGTCACAGCTTATCTCTATGGGGATCTTGATACAGAGATATATATGAAAGTTCCTGAAGGACTTAAGATACCCGATGCAAATAGTTCTAGACCACGGAACACGCTCTCCATTCTTTTGAGGCGTTCACTTTATGGATTAAAACAATCCGGACGGATGTGGTATAACCGTCTAAGTGAATATTTGATCGGGATGAGATATGTAAACAATGAACTATGCCCATGTGTGTTTATCAAGAAAACAAGTTATGGACTTGCAATTGTGGTGGTCTATGTCAATGACATGAATTTGATTGATACTCTTGAAGAGATCAAGGAAACCGCAAATCGCCTGAAGTAGAAATTTGAGATGAAAGGCCTTGGGAGAACAAATTATTATCTCAACCTGGAGCCTGAGCATAGTGCAGATGAAATTTTGGCCCATCAACCAAATTATATCTAGAAAATGTTAAGATGTTTTAATGAGGATAAAAGCAAGCACACCCATGGTCGTCCGAAGTCTAGAAAGAATCGTGTCATTCTGCAGATGATAACAAAGAGATATTGGTGCCAGAAGTACCATATCTAAGTGCAATAGGTGCATTATTGTACTTGGCTCAATGACCTAGATAGAACATCTCATTTGATGTGAATTTGTTAGCTAGATATACCTCTGCGCCAACACGCCACCATTGGAATAGCATAAAAGACATTTTTCGCTACCTTAGAGGTATGGCAGATATGAGCTTATTCTATCCCTACGCATCAAAGAATGGATCAAACCCTCTTGATCCTTGGAATGATGCCCGCCTTGTTGGATATGTTGATATAGACTATCTATCAGACCCGCACAAGGCGCGTTCCCAAACTGGTTATGTCTTTACCATTGAGAATATTGTAATTTCTTGGAGGTCTACGAAATAGACACTTGTTGCTACCTCTTCGAATCATGCTAAGATACTAGCTCTTCAAGAAGCAGTATGTGAATGTACATGGGCTAAGAGCCATTACAAAGCATGTTCGAAGCACATGTGGATTGCATTCCACCACTGATGAACTAACCATTATCTACGAGGATAATGCTGCTTACATAGAGCAGATAAAGACGAGTTTCATCAAAGGAGACAACACCAAACATATTGCACCAAAGTTCTCCTTCAATCAGCAACAACAGGAGCATCAGAAGATTGAAGTTAAGCAGATTTGATCTGAAGACAATCGTGGAGACCTCTTCACCAAGTCACTACCAAAGTTTACATTCCAGAAGCATGTCCAAGGTATTGATCTACGTAAACTATCTAAATTACTTAACATGTAATTTTCAGGGGGAGTATCCTGAAGCATACTCATTTGACCGTCGTGTACTCTTTTTGTCTTTCGACCAGAGTTATTTTGTCCCACTAGGTTTTGTTACCTGGCAAGGTTTTAACGAAGAACATCTTTAGCATGATCACCCCACTGATACTACATCCTGAAGATGCTTTGATTCAACATATATATGCATTTGCTCATCTTTTCCCTTCGACCATGGGTTTCTCCCACTGGGTTTACCGGGCAAGGTTTTGGTGTAGCAACTCTGATGCATCCCTCTCGTAGACATACTACCTACTTATGGTGTTGATAAGAAGACTTCACCTATCTCTAAAGCTGTGATACTGCTACTCCACACTCAAGCTCGTTGTGCTCTTTTTCTCCTTCGACCAACGTTGTTTTTTTTTTCCACAGGGTTTTTATTACTTGGAAAGGTTTTTGAAAAGGCAACTAAGAAGCGCACACAGCCTACTCAACACTATTGACATGGAATATCCAAGGGGGAGTGTTGTAAATAATTATGGATAAATCATGTAAATAGATGTTGAATAATAGGTACATATCCCTATAGATTGGTGATTGATAGGATTGTCTATAGCAGTAAAAGACGCTGCTATTAAACGTTACCTTTTTGTGTACACCATGTACTCCTATATAAACCTCCTCATAGTGAGATGAATACACACATTTTATTCTCTACGTCTAAACTCTCTCTCTCTCTCTCTCTCTCTCTCTCTCTCTCTCCCTCTCTCTCAAATTCTAGCTTTCAATATTGTTTTACAACAACACTATTATTAAGAGAATATATATAGAGAGAGAGCACTAAAGTCCCCGAGTAACATCTTTGTACTCAGCTTAATGAGTAAAGGCTTACGACCAATTTATGTACCACCTTACGTTTATTTTAGTCAATTTTCTTTGAGTTGAAGGAGGTTAGACATTTTTATTCAATATGGAAGAAGCAATATTACACAGCCGCTCCTATGGGGCGGTAAGAAAGAGACATCGCTAAACGCAATACCACTCCACCTATTGAGTGATGCTCGGGGGGAATAAACTAATAAGAAACTGACAATAAAAATTTTCCGCAGCATCCATCAGTAGACTCGCTGACAACCTCAGACTAATAATCTTAGCAGTTCCTTGCGGGTATTGGTCCCAAACAAAATAAAAGGTTGGATATAGAACCGAGAGCTGTCCCGGATCCCAAGTTTTGATAGAAAAACCACCTGGATCCCAGATCCGGATCCAAGACTTACTAAGCCCAATTTCTACTGCTATAGCCAGCCCAAAAATTTTTAGGCCCAAGTCCAAATAATAGACTGGAGCCCAAGTCGCATTAGGTCATCTCCTAACAGTTAGCTTGTCTTGGTAATAGGCCTTGCCGCTGCCGGCGCACCAAAACCCACACCAGTACCCCGCGCACTACCTCACTAGCGAAACTCCACTTGCGATGCCGTCGCCGCTCGCCTGAGAGAATGAACCACTCCTTCTAACCGCTCGATGGCAAAACCACAGTAGCCAAACCCTTCAATTCTGGCCACCAACAATTGGCCACCGCCACAAAGAAACTGTAGGAAACCAGCAGCCAACGACCTCTGTCATCCAACTTCTAGATTGGATTTCCATGATGCCTTCAAAGAATCTGGATCTTGATGTGCTCATATTATCCTATATTTCTATGTCTCTTAATCTCGGTTTTTATGTTTAGTTCTTCTTATTTATGATTCATTTACATCTTTTAGTGTTTTTATAGGTTTGTTCCATATAAAGAAGAAAAGAAGCCAAAATGAGCTAAGTAGGATTAATTGAAAGACAATGTGCCATCCGAGACTAGGAATCTGTCTGTGTAGAACATCCAACTTCGCTGAATTACTGGGAGTTATCCAGATCGAATCAGACAATGACCCTTATATGCATGGAAATCTATAGATGTCTACTATTTGTAGAATTTTACGGATCTCGATTTCAATACTTCTGGAGAAAGTTATGATTATTTGAGTGAAGATAGGTCGGACATGAAATCTACTAGGGAATTTACAACCATTCGTAGAGAACTCAAGTTCCGTGGCACAAGATCATCAATCCTAATGTTTCAAGGAAGTTAATTTAGATGATGATTAAATGATGAACTTATTCCTACTTCTACAAGAGATATTTCAAGGTTTTCCCATTCCAAATGAAGAAAGGAATCTAAACCCAAGTTTTACAAGGAAATATGAAGCCAAAGATGAGCAGAAATCTTCCCTATATAAGGGAGGACAAATTTACATGAGGAAGGAGTCTAGGGAGCACAATGTAGGTGGAGCAGAGACGACTTATCCATCTTCCGCATCTTTTTCCTTCCATTCTTTTTATGTTTTTTTTTCTATGTTTTATTTATTTATATTTTACTAAACCTTTTTCTATGGTTAAGATGATGTCCTATCATGATTGTTTATGTACTTTGATGTTATATTGATGAATTTATAGTTTCTTTATGATGAATTCTTAGTCACTATTTGAATTGATGCTTTATGTTTAAGTTCTTTGATTGATCACCTTAGGGCTTTGCATCTAGTAATTAGAAGATGAATTTGAGGCGTACCTGCAATATAATTCAAATTAGCTTCTTGTGCTTAAGAGTTGTGAATTACATTAATTATTGTCGTACCTGAAGTAATTGTTTGCATGTTTCTCTTGTTTTCTAGAACGTAATGAGTTTTATGTGTTAAATTTATGCCGTACTTGGATAAACTGCATGTTAGGATATACAACCTCTGCCATACCTGGAGAGAATCGAGCACTCAAGGAAAACTATGGTCTAAGTGTCGTACCTGGACTTAGATACGAGAATTGTCATAAAAAGAAACAAAATAATATGTTAATTGTATCGAAACATAAATTGGATTGTTAGTGGTTGATTCTAAAACCCTAGATTCTATCATCTTTGCTTTTCGACTTATAAACTTTGTTTGTTTCTTTCTTTCTTTAATTTTCACATTATTTTTTTAGTCGAAAACCTCAAAACCATATCTTCTTTAGTTTGATTGTTTATTTGTTTTTGTAGAATTGAGTTAGGATTTAAATTGATTATCAATCCTTAGTTGGAACGACCTCGTACTTGCACACTATACTAACCACGATTCGTGCGCTTGTGAGTTTTAATTAAAATTTCACAACAGATCCTAAATCCGGATCTGACCCAAGACTGAATTTCGAAAGGTAGCCAACCACCCTCACTAGTTCGCCAGACTGAATTCAACAATAGTTCCCAGGTCGTAGCGACTTGAGAGAGGGATAAAATCACGATTCACCACCACAAAAGAAGACAAAGACCACGCCTTCATGGAACAAAACAGAAGAAAAGAAGAGACGGTTTGCACCACTCTCAAGGTATACGATACTAGGGGAAGCGCCGACAGTGTTTTAAAGAAACTCCCACCCATCGACGCCATTATGTCAAACCCTATTTTAGTCAATTTTCTACTATAGGTCTTTAAAATTAATCAAAATACTAAATTTTCTCAAATTAACCTTGTTTGCCTCCGTCCGACCAAACATTTACATGTGCTATATGATTTGTTATATGAAAATTTACCCATGCTCAATTATCTAATTAAAAAAATATACGATAACAAATTAGTACTAAGATAAATCTTTAAATAGCAAATTGGTATCCTTTTGTCAAATTAATAACGTATCTCGGGCTAGCTATATATAGACTACACGTACCTGTATGATGGAGGATTCCTAGGCCAAATTTCATAGTTAACCTTATATGGAGGAGCAGTGACGTGAAAGAAATAGTCAATCCACTCAACCTTTTCATCAAGGTTCTTAGTCATCGTGGTTCCATACCCATCAAATTTGCCATTAGCAGGGTCATTCGCATAAGCCTCTTTTTCCTCCTGTGGCAGCATAAAGAACTCTTTGCCCACCTTCTGTAACTGCTCTATCAAAGAAGCCGGTATGCCATGGTCAGTGATGAGAAAGAAGCCCCACTCGGAGGCTGCCTCAGCCACTTCCTTCACGACAATGTCATGTGGTTTAGCCAGGGAGATCACCGGCACGGTGACTCCCTCCAAGGCCTTGCTGTTCTCGGGTTGCTCATGAGTCGGGCGGATGAACTTCGCTGGGAGCTCGTTGAGCCCACTCAAGGCCAAGGCTTGGACTCTCTCTACGTCCATTAATTTTGCAAGGACAATTACTAAGCAAAGTAGTGCTACGTGCGTCTACACTATGATGCATTGGAGGTGTGTGTGTGTATATATATATATAATGTTATAATAGCGTGCTTAAGAATAATAGCGTGCGAAATGTTTGGAAGAGCAAAGAAGCGATAAAAAAGAAAACGTGCGCTTCCACTTTATCAAAAGATCAAAACACCACCTAACAGAATTGTACTGTTTATTTTAATTGTTAGGTTGGAAAATGGATTGGGAGAGGACTAGTTTTATTGCTGAGGGAGCTACTTGAGCTTTGTACCAAATAAGGACATGTTATTAATATCTAATGGTCCACACTCCACAGTTCCTTCTAATTTTATGTCTCTTTCTTTTTTCTTTCCCTTTCTCTCTCTTATGTTCTTCTTTTCCTTACGTTCTTCACTCTCATGATCGAAAATCACTCGGGCAATCTTCAGCTGAAACAAGAGATTTGATTTTCATTTGCTTTCCAGCAAGCATAGTTTTTGTTTTGGATTAAATTCTGCTTACTACCTTGTACTTTCAAGAGTTCATCAGTTCAGTCTGTGCACTTTCTAATTTAATCAGAAAAGTCCTTGCACTCTCCAGTTTCATCAAATCGATCCAATCTGTCACTATTCCGTCAAGTTTCGCTGTTAAAATGCTGACGTGGGACTTTCTCACAGGAAAAATTCTCAAACTACCCATTGTTAGGCAGCCCGCTAACGCGTCAATGTTGTGAATGCAGATGGGTAGTTTGGAAATTTTCCCCGAAAATTGACGGAATGGTGATGGATTGGATTGATTTGATGAAATTGGAGAGTGCAAGGACTTTTCTGATTAAATTAGAAGTGCAGGGACTGAACTGATGAACCCTTGAAAGTACAGGGTAGTAAGCAGAATTTAGTCATTTTGTTTTCCTTGCTGGCCCCTTCCTTTCTCTCTTTCTTCCTCCATTAATGACGCCGAAGAAGACACTAGCAGAGGTCGAGGATTTCGGTGATGAGGGATGGTGAGAGACTGATACTGGTGATAAATGGATAATGAGTGAGCTTCTTGAGATTAGAAATCAAAGAACATGCTAACAAAAAAAAAAACACAAAAAATCAGAGTTCGTGATGGAATGAATACAACGAGCACATCATTTGAATGGAATTGCATGTCATCAGGGCTAGACCCAGAGGGAAGAATTTTCTCTTCATCAATGTATTAAAGTAGAGATGAACAATGATTTCCTCTTCCACTGAAGTTTCAGCCGAATGGGGATTACCTCTTAATGTTTAATTTTGCCTTTTTTTTTTTTTTTTGAGAATGATTTAATTTTGCCTTTCGGTGGTCCTCAAAAAGACAAAAACAGAGGAAAGAGGGACACATTATCAGTCTGTCAAAGAGGAAAATGATAAGAAATAATAGAGGAAAGAAGTAGACACAAAAGTACAATCATAACTCCCTGCAAATGGTCCATGGGTTATCCCAGAGCTGTCTTGGGTCCTGCCCCAATAGACTTCAATAACAGTAACAATCCCAGATCTGAAAAAAGAAACTTTCTAGTACAGCTCTGGTGCTTTTACCATTTACTCGGTTCTCTCAGTCGGCAGCTCTAGACCTTATCAACGGGCCGGGCCGGGCCGAGCCTAGCCCATTGGTAGCGGGCTTGGGCCGGGCCTTACTCCATTTTTAAATAGTAGCGTGCCGGGCGGGGCCAGGCATTATTGTAAATTGAAGGATCCAAGCCCATCCATTTAATGCGGGCCTCGCAGACTTTTTCGGGCCTGGTTAAGCCTTGCGGACTTTTTTGGGACTGGCCTTGCGGGTTTTATTTACAAATAAATCTTTAAAGATAATATTTTTATAGACTTATATTTATATATCACACACTCTAAATAGAAACCTCTATCAACTTAAATAAAATGGAAAAACCGACCGTTGGACGAGATTATTATAATAAATTATGAGTGTGGTAAAAAATTTAGCCAATTTCACCATATTTTAGAATCCGATCGAATTGGTCAACCGTCGTTACTTGTATGTTTTCTTGGTTGACCGATAGCATGACGACCGCGAAATGTGCTTATTTTTTCACATCATGTCTGTAAATATTCCATCGATGGATGTACGTGGACATAAGAAAAAAATTTCAATTTTAATTGCAAAGATGTTGGACTATATCAATTTGCCTCCTAAAGTCGTATGACTTATATATTGCATTTAAATTGTTGAGGTTCATTCTAAAGTAACCATGAAGTGGAAAATGAATTTAGAGAAATCAACCGCTTGATTGAGAGATTGTAATGTTTTATGGTGATTGTAAAAAATTCAGCTAATTTGATTCTCTTTTCGAATTTGATCAATTAGGTCAAATTTAGTTACTCTTATAAACATATATCTATAGATCATACACTCCAAAGAGCAACCCCTATCAATTTAAAGAAAATGGAAAAATGGACCGTTGGATGAGATTATTACAATAAGTTATGAGTGTGGTAAAAAATTTAGCCAATTTCACCATATTTTCGAATCCGATCGACTTGGTCAACCGTTGTCACTTATATGTTTTCTTGGTTGACCGATGGCATGACGACCGCGAAACGTGCTTATTTTTTCACATCACGTCTGTAAATATTTCATCGATGGATGTGTGTGGGCATAAGATAAAAATTTCAATTTTAATTACAAAGATGTTGGCCTATATTAATTTGCCTCCTAAAGTTGTATGACTTGTATATTGCATTTAAATTGTTGAGGTTCATTCTAAAGCAACCATGAAGTGGAAAATGAATTTAGAGAAATCAACCGCTCGATTGAGAGATTGTAATGTTTTATGGTGATTGTAAAAAATTCAGCTAATTTGATTCTCGTTTCGAATTCGATCAACTAGATCAAATTTAGTTACTCTTATAAACCTATATCTATATATCATACACTCTAAAGAGCAACCCCTATCAATTCAAAGAAAATGGAAAAATGGACCTTTGGATGACATTATTACAATAAATTATGAGTGTGGTAAAAAATTTAGCCAATTTCACCATATTTTCGAATCCGATCGAATTGGTCAACCGTCGTCACTTGTATGTTTTCTTGGTTGACCGATGGCATGACGACCGCGAAACGTGCTTATTTTTTTACATCATGTTTGTAAATATTCCATCGATGGATGTGTGTGGACATGAGGTAAAAAAAATTAATTTTAATTACAAACACATTGGCCTATATCAATTTTCCTCCTAAAGTTGTATGACTTGTACATTACATTTAAATTGTTGAGGTTCGTTCTAAAGCAACCATGAAGTGGAAAATGAATTCGGAGAACCAACCGCTCGATGAGAGATTGTATGTTTATGTTTTTTGTGGTTGTACAATTTGGTTCTCGTTTCGAATTCGATCCACTAGGTCAAACTTAGTTACTCTTATAAACTTATATTTATATATCACACACTCCAAAGAGCAACCCCTATCAATTTAAAGAAAATGGAAAAACCGACCGTTGGATGAGTTTATTACAATAAATTATGAGTGTGGTAAAAAATTTAGCCAATTTCACCATATTTTCGAATCCGATTGAATTGGTTAACCGATATGTAGAATATATATATGCACTAATACACATATTCTTTATAGAAGTATTAAAAACTTCCACACACACACACACACACACACACACATATATATATATATCTCTCTCTCTCTCTATATATATATAAACACACACAGATACACGCACATATAAACACACACACAAATATCTACACAAACACACACACACACACACACACACATATATATATATATATATAATATTTTACGGGCTTTTACTGGCCCGGCCTAGGGGGCTTTTAAGGGCCGGGTCGGGTTTTTGAGGGTTTTTGGCGGGCCGGCCCACTACCCCCCGAGGCGGGGTTTTTAAAGAGCCGGGTCGGGCTTTTAGCCATCAGGACCAGCGGGCCTCCATCAGCCCACTTGATCCGCGGGCTTTTTTATGAGGCCTATGCAGCTCTAGGTTTTCTTCTGTTGGGAAGACGGAGACTGTCAAAGGAAAGAAAGATAATGATGGTTTTTAGAAGGCTTAGGACTTTGAGATTTAGGACAAGGTGTAGGATCGTTAAGGTGAGCTAGAACTAGAAACAGAGGAGCTTTTGATGAGCTTTTGATTGTTGGTTAATTACTTACAATTGTACAAAGGCTTGATACATATTTATAGACTTGTAAACCGACATTAGATAACCCATTGGGGGACCTACGTTATCACTAATGGGGGCTGCTGCTCTCACTCAAAATCCATTGCATACTTCTGTATAATTAACATAACCTTGCTTCCTTACCAATGCTATGAAGAAATTGAATAAAATCTCAAGGTTAGCCCGCACTTAGAATGAAATTCCATGCATGATTCTAACATTGATATATTAATTGTATATGTAATAGATTTTGGGAAAAATATTACAAATGGTCACCGAGTTATGACCCATTCAACACTTAACTCACATTTTCAACAATATCACTTAACTCACTCACTTTTACATCAATCTTTCACTTAACTTAGTGTCGTTAATTCTACCATTAAAAACCATTAAAATTGAAGGTATATTTGTCCAAACACTAAAAAATGCATTTCTAACTTTAAAAAAAATTGAAAAAAAAAAAGGACAAATATTTATTTTCAAATTATATTTAAATTAAAATAAAATTATTTTTTATTAGAAATTAAAAAAAAATTGAAATTTAGTTAAAAATGTATTTTAAGCGTTTTGACATATATACCCTCAATTTTAATGGCTTCTAACGGTAGAATTAACGGCAGTGAGTTAAGTGAAAGATGGATGGAAAAGTGAATGAGTTAAGTGATATTGTTGAAAATACAGTGTGTTAAGTGTCGAATGGGTCATAACTCAGTGACTATTTGTGATTTTTTGCTTATATTTGGAGACATATATATACATATTCTCACTACTAAAAACAATTGCAATTGCTTCGGAAATTTGCGACGGAAACGTTTTCCGTCGCGAAAAGTCAACTTTTGCGACGGCATGTGCTACGGCTATTTACCGTCGCATCTCAGAAAATTTTTACTACGGACGTAACCTTGCCGTCGCATAATTATACATCTATTGCCGTACAGTCAACGCCGTCGCTTGTATAATTAAAAAAAATAATAATAAGACTATTCAATCCTTTAGATCTAGACCAAAACTGATTTTCTTTCATCCTTCTCTCTCTCACGCTTTATCCACCTAGCGATCCTCGGCCTCCTCTCTCTTAAGACCAAGAGACACAGGAGCTTCGATGAGCCGACGCCGCGTGGCTCGCCGAGAGTCAGTAAGGATTTGGGGACGGTTATAAACGAGTCGTCGTCCGGGTTCTCAGGTTTCGATTCCGATGGCGGCGGCTCCAAGGGACATCCGCTGCCGTGGTTGTCGGTGTCGTCGACGCAGGGAGTGGGAAATGATCAGGGGATTGGTTTGGGATCTGCGTTCGGATCGGTTTCCAGTGGGACTTCGTCGGTGTCGTCCTCTGATGAGCAGCCAATATATTACTGAATAAAGCGCTAGGCCTAATCTTTATGACGCGAATCCAAGACCCGAGGACTTGCCGCCGACCACCAGAGCCAGCAGTACTACGACACCTTCCAAGGCGTCGCCAACTACCCCCCTCCGCAGCCACCGTCTGAGCCGGTAGTCGGTTTCCCTATGGCATCCCTCCTCTCGGCTCCTCCGACCGGCCTCTCTACCTCCCACACCCCCAGCGCCACCATCACCACCACCACCAGGGATACCAAACTGTCACCGGTAACTATCTCAATCGATGATCCGTAGCTCGTTTGTTTTGTCCAATTTCAATTTCGAGCTTAAGATTTTTTATTTGATCTTTGTTCAGGTTATGTTGTTGTTGAGGGAAGGCCTGTGAGAACGAGGCTTCCGTGCTGTGGTCTTGGAAGCGGCTGGTTATTGTGAGTTGATTCACTTTCACTCTTATTTCTCAGTTTTTTACTTTTTATTGTTTTGTTTGTGCCATTCTGTGTTTTAGGGCACTGAAATTTGTGTATAAATAAACCCTAAGAATTAAGATTGATGGTTTTGGGGATCAAACTAAGCAAAAATGTTTTTCGGTATGAATTGTTTGTGTTTTGCAAATCATAGTGATCACTTTCGAGCTGAAAGAGATTAATCGAATGGATAACTCTGTGCTTACAGAGTTACAGGAGCAGAGTTATTTCTTCAAACAAGTTCGTTGCAATTTAAAGAGTTGTGCTAGTTTTTAAATCAGATAGTATGATATCTTCAGACCAAGAAAAAGAAGGGATCTGATATCTGATATGAAAGACATCGTAGATTATTCATTATGAACTTCGATTGTATATTTGACTTTGAATGCATATTTCAATTAGCATATTCTAGCTGGCTGTAACTGACAGAATACAATTTTCACTGTCTCTGAAGGTTTATAATGGGGTTCTTTCTTGGTGGCATCCCCTGGTATATTGGAACGTTTATTTTACTTTGTGTGAGGGTGGACTCAGAGAAAAACCTGGATATGTTGCATGCACATTAGCAGTAAGTTTTCCTTCATTTCATTTACGTGCTAACTGCTAAGTAATGTTTTCTAATCAAATATATCCCGTATATTTATAACTGTGATTATTTTGTAATGATGGATTTCCAGAAGCAGTTTTCTTTGTTGTTTGCGTTTCCTCATAAGTACAGTTCCATGTTCATGAACTGGCAAATAGCTTCGATCTTCACGTTCTTGAATTTTGCCACCAAGGTTACAGAGTGGCTGTATGTTTATCTAGTTTTTGTTGATATTCTATTCAAACTCAGGATAAGCTTAATGATATAAGGGAATTTTGCATATATTATAGAAACTGGCATTTTGGATTAGAACATAGTGTTGATTATGATTGTTTGGAAAGTTTGTGTTCCAGTCAAGTTTGTTGTAGCGTGCAATTTGCCTGAACTTCTGGTAGTCCTTTAAAATTTGTGTGCTTGCAATATATATTGCAGCTGTATCTGTTCTGCCTGTTTGAAACTACATACCATTTTAGGGATTTGTTTAATTAGTTCATGGCACCATATTCATATAATAGGACTGTTTAAACCTATCATGCAATGTGCACATCTTGCTACTTATGAGCCTTGTTAGTCGTAAGGGTAATTCTAGGTGCATGTCTGAGGTTTCCTGTTCTCCTCATGTCTGTTTGTGAAAGTAGAAAATGCGTTTGGAGGCATGCAGCCCGTTTTTCTTTAGCTTATCCTGTATTCATCCCTATCCAGTACTTAATGTTTTCGTTTGTAAAAGTTGAGTGTATTCGTCTTTCTTGGTTTCTCTAAAGTGAGGTTTTTTACATTTCGTGCCCTAACATGGAACTATATACTTCATTTTCAGTCAATATTGCAGTGCTAGCTATCACTCTTGGCGTTACAAAGCGAACTCACAACTGGTGAGGATAATATGGACAACAAGCTTGATTCTCTGTTATTTTGTGATTGCCTTATGTGCAGGTTGTGTTGGTTGAAGTTTTTAGGGTTGGGTTATTGTTGGATTTCTTGCTTTTCGTAGGCCGGGTAGTGAAGGTTGCTTCTTCTTCTTCTTATGACTTTTCTCTAAATTGGATTATAATACTACTCACATTTCATAGATTTGATTTTAAAATAGGGGATACAGTTATGAAGATTGTAGCCAAATTTTATTGCTGAATTTTTTTCCCAAATTTAGATTATGGTTATAGCTTTGATATCTTCTTTTGATTTGTGGAGTTTTATTGCTAGTTCTTTGCATTACAGTTTTAGCGAGATTTTATTGCTTTTGTGAAGTTATAACTGTAATCCAAAGAAGGTAGTGGCAAATTGCTTTGTGAAGCATAGTATTTTGTATGAAAAGGAGGTATGAGGCTCATCAATCCTCAAAGTTCTTTCAGCTGATGTACAGAAAGATAGAGACGAATGCCGACAAACAAATTGGTAAAACTTGGATTAGCTGTTCTCTTTGTTTTGTTTTTTTTTTTTCCCCTATAACTTTCTTTGATCACCAACATACTGCAACCCAATAACCAGTAATTGATTTGATGGATTTAGTTTGGAGATTGTTTGATGAGAAAAATCAAATGCTTCGAAGAATTCATTAAGTGCAACGGGAGAAACAAAATGAATTTGACTGATTAAGTGCTAGGAAATAGATAGTTCAATGAGCTGTGATAAGTTACATAATAGATAGCTGAACTGAACAAAGACAGCCACGACACATAAATATTTCAATAGTTAATAGTCAAAAGCAATAGATTTGAAGGGGTGCCTTCCTTAATTTCTGTTCATGAAACCAGTCTTCTGGGTTTCTGTTTCATTACACCTAAGAAAACCTGTTTTTCCTTTGGGATTTTGTTGAAACAGAAGAAAGGAAAAGAAGTAGAGGAGGAGGAAGAAGAAGAAGACGGAGACGAGAATAAGTTTATGCTCGATTTGAACAAAAATTGAGTAAACTGATCATCCCAGGTACTCTACCATGGCTTCGAATTTGTTTCATTTTTTTTTTTTTGTCAGTCTCAGCTTTTCCACCATGAGAACCAATCGAAGTAGTTTTCAACTGAGCTGGGTTTCGATTATGTAGGGGTATTGTTCGTGCTTCAGTTTCGGGTTTGATTGATTGGAGGAGGTTGAAGGTGAGTTTTTGATTTTTTGGTAATTTCAGAAATGTGGCTTTTTTTTTTTTTTTGTGATTGGGTAGTAATTTCATGAATCAGTTTATGCTTTGGTAAAATTGGATCTGCACTTTGTGTGTCACAAGTTCTGGGTTCGATGAATTGAGAAAATTAGGGGTTTAGGAATTGTGTTTTGTGGGTTTGTACATATAGTGGTTAAAAGAAGCATGCTTTGATTCTTGCTCTGATACTGGAATTGACTTGCACAGAGTAGAGCTTTATTCATTCTCCCTTTTGATACATTGCCGTAACTTCACTTTTCATGCTTTTTATTTTTCTAATGGGCTTTAGATTTGTCTCCCAAATACATTATTTGCTACTGTGGAAGAGTTTTCATCAAGGAAATGTCAGTGTTTAGAGAGATATATATCAATGCCTTAATCCATGTATTAAAGTAGTCCTAGCAGCCATATGCTAGTTGGACAGAGTGCTTCCAGAAGTTTTTTGTTTTTGCTTCAAACTTGACCACCCTTTTGTGTTGTTTTTCTGAGCTTTAGCTGAGCTTTTGGATTGAAGTGCATTACAACTCACTATATGCTACTGCAGGTGATGAACTAAACTGATAGTTGAAAAGTGATTGTCTTAGCGCTGTATTAGATTCTCCCATATTCCTGAGCTTTGCCACAAACAACAGTCAAATTTTAGTACATGGTTTCTTTTTAGTTTTCTATTTTCATTTTTTGTTATTACCTAATTATGCAATGTTTGTTTTCCATTCAGGTCAAGTTGAAGAGATATTTGGAAAGGAGGGGAGCTGATGGAGAGACTTGATCAACTTCATTTTTTGTTGTAAAACAGACTTAATTTTTTGATAATATAATGATCATGTCAACTATATTTTCTGTACTTTTAAATTTAGTTCTTAAATAACATTGTGTTAGCTTCAAAACCCGCGGCAAAGTGCGGGCACAATTTCTAGTTAATACTAAAGGAAGGGAAGGAAGCAATGTATATATATGCAACAATGCGGTGTTTCACAAATTACTTGTGAATAATTGGCTGCTCATCATAAAGATTAGGCCTAGCACTTTTTATTATTATTATTATTTTTTATAAATGAAATATTCTTTTGCGACGGTAAAGTATCCGTCGCAACAAATTCACCCCAATTTTTTTTTAAAATAAAATATATTTTTGCGACGGCAAAGTATCCGTCGCAAATAGTTTAGCCATTGCGACGGCACCAGTTTTCCGACGCAAATACTTTTTGCGACGGTAAAATGCCGTCGCAAATGGATTTTGTGACGCCACCTATTGCAACGCCAACATTTCCGTCGCAAAAGGCTCAATTTTCCGTCGCGAAAAGTTTTTTCCGTCGCAAAAGCCCAATTTGCCATCGCAAAATAGGCGTCGCAAAAGCAATTCTTTTTAGTAGTGTCTGTTACGTGAGCTGCAACACACCAATCTTGACAAAGTGCAGCTCTATATCCACCGATCTTGACAAAGTTATCCATACTACATTAAGGCTTTGACAAAAATGTATATGTAAACTTCCCAACTGTAATATTGGTAGGATAATTATGGTAGGAGCTCTATAAGAGTAGAATTGTAAATCAATAAGGGTGTGCTTGAATATACATCAATATATTACCAGATTTGACATATTCCTTCTAACACATAATACATATTTTGTATGCATTCATACATACATTTTAGCTTGGTGTTTTCACATACCTCATTAGTGAAAATAAATAAATAAATTTCGCCCCCACAAAATTAAATTTTTGGGTCCCCCGCTGAGCTAACCATTCCCACCAACTAACTTACCGATCTAGCATATGTGGCTAATTGCTAACCACTCACTAATAAACAATTCTAGAAACACAACACATGATTAATTACATGATCATTCTAGACTTAGACATGCTCTAGACACAAGATCTAGGTAGCTAGAGAAAGATCTAAAAAATTTCAATGTGCATTACTTGTTTTAAAATATCAAATTAGGGAGTTTCGTGTAATTTGTATTACTTTTATTATGAAGAATAACACACAAAGTACTGTATCAAGCATGTAAGTCTACGCCCGCCATCAAGAGAGTACAAAGTGGCTTGATATCGGAAAAGGGGTTCTTTTCCATATCTTCTTGATTCAATAACCTTCTTGCTAATAGGAATTTATTTTTTGTTCGAGCATTTAGTTTCATAAGTATATTTAAAATATCTTTTTCTTCTTTAACCTACTCAACAATTGATTTATTTTACTGTAATTGTTTTGATCCCACATGGTAGCCGGTGAAAAATACTTTCCTGAAAAATGAACGCACACACTCAAGAAAAATGGTTGAGGCGGTGTTGTCTGGGGTTGAGGTTAGAAGATCTGTTCAAGAACAGTCACCGTGAGTGTGTTGTTTTCCCTTAACAATAGGCCGTATGTACATACATACCTTACTTGAGTTGGTGTTCCAAAACCTCAAATTCAAAACATGAGAGAACTAGAATCATATTGCCTAAATTTCCAAGTAATTATAAAACAAAAGGAGAGTGGCCATTTCCGCATATATTCAAAATATAGGACGCTAATTAAGGGTTTGTCAAGTTGGGAGCAGCTCTAGCCTCCCCCGTCACACCAGTTCGCCAGCCCTTCACGGCGGCGATATGGCGCTGCCTCAACACTCTACCCCAAAGCCCTCATTTGCCTATCTCCTATCAGCACTGCCCCCTCCGCTAGGGTTCAACATCGATGATCTGCCTTCACCCATTCTAGACGACGGCGTCGTCTCAATCCAAATTTCAGAAGACTCTTACCTTCGTGGCTTGGAGCGTTGTAAGACCTACCTTGTGGGTCGCGTCGTTCTTCCACCTAAAGCCCTCCCTATAAAATCTCATGACTTGATGTCGCAGCTTAAGTCTCTTTGGCCTTATTTAAGCAACTGGTCCGTCTCTCCTCTGGGTAGGGGGTTCTTCATGCTTCAGTTTCAGTCCTTAGAGGACATGCAAAGGATTTGGTCTTTTGGTACAGTAAGGCTGAAACAAGGGCTTCTGCGTCTGATAAAGTGGACTCCAAGCTTCTCTCCTGCGACCTATAGAAACACGTTTGCACAAGTCTGGGTGCGACTTTGGGACCTGGGCTTTGCGTTTTGGGAGCAACAAACTATCTTCGAAATTGCTAGGGGGATTGGGATGCCCATGAAACTTGACCCTAGAACTGCTGATCGGTCTGTTGGTCTCTACGCGAGGGTTCTAATTGATGTCGACCTTTCTAAGCCTCTTCTTCAGCAACTGCGAGTGACCCGTGGAAATGGAGAACATGTTTTGGTGGGTATTGAATATGAAGCCCTTCCAAGTGTTTGTTCTAGGTGTGGCCTTGTTGGGCACTTAGGTGCCAAATGCAGGGTAGCGGGTCCTGTTGCTCCCACTGCTGACGCATCTCCTTAGCGAGGTCGCTCCTCCACTCGTAGGTCTAGAAGGAGGAGGGTGAAAGCTTCTGTTTCCGTTCCTCGCAGTCCGAATGTCCAACCTACAGCCTCTTAATATTGTTCTTTTAGTAATGGTAATGTGCAACAAGTGCCTTCTGTTCAAGCTGCGGCAGCTTTGGAGATAAATGTTGTGATTGGAACAGTTGAACAAATTATTAAAGAGTCCCAATGTTGGGACTGAAGGGTTGAACAGAATTTGGTTGTGCAGCAGGCATCTGATCAAGACTCCTCTTTGTAGTGTTCCTCCTGGTTTCAGAGGGTTACCCCAGAGAATTTGAAGCAGGCAAAGACTTTTGTTGTCAATCTGCTAGCATCACTAATTCACCGGTGGTTTGACAACCAGTGGTGCTAATTTGGTATCTTCTGACTCTATTGCGGAACCAGCAAACCAGATACTTTGAGGACCCTACCCTAACCAGGAAAAGGGGAATTTACGCCAGTAGTCTCAAGAGAACCAAAAAACAGATTAAAAAGTCTAATTTGATAGTGCCAGTTCGTAAGTCTATTACAGGCGCGCCTTGTGCAAAAGGGAGAGAAGCATAAATTATATTAATGAAGGTTCTTTATTGGAATGCCCGTGGCATCGCAAACGATGACACTCAGGGGGCGTTACTGGACTTGGTACTGTGCATCGTCCTTGTTTGGGGCTTTATCTGAGCCTTTTGTTCCTCTTAGTTCTATTTAATTGGTCGTTTTGGAGGTCATTACGCCTTTTTTCCTTTTGCTACAAATGACCGGGGTCTGTAAGCCCCCAATTTATGGATTCTTTGTCAGGAAGGGCTTCAGCCTGCTATTCTTTCCTCTACCTCTCAACAGGTTATGTTTTCTTGTATGCTAGAGGGTGTGCTCTGTGTAATTACTGCTGTCTATGCTAAAACTTCTAAAGTGGGCAGACGCTCTCTCTGGCAGGAGCTTACAGCTATTCGCAACATGTATGTTCAGGGCCCATGGGTGGTCCTAGGGGATTTTAATTGTGTTTTGGGTGCGCATGAAAAGCGGGGTGGTAATCCTCCAAATTTGGTTTCTTGTACGGACTTCCAACAAATGTGTACTGTATGCGGTCTTGTGGACATTCCTACCAGTGCTTTCAAAGGCGTCGCCGAGGCGAGCTCGGGGCGTGCTCCGGTGTGAGGCGACCAGAAAAAGCCTCGCTGGATCAAACTGAGACGTGCTGCTGGAAAAGAGGTCGCCCAGGCGATGGAGCGTCGCTTTTTTGCAGAAGCGGCGCCTCAGGCGGCAGTGCGAGGAAGAAGAAGACGCGAGGGTCATTTTTTTTCTTTTTCTTTCCGTCAAAACGACGACGTTTTTACTTTTTTTTTCTTTTTTTTTTTTTAATTTCCCCGTACGAAGTCGACATCTATCACATTGACTTGTCTACTTCTATCAGATTGAGAAGCAAACTTTTTCTCTCTTCTTCTTTGTCGTCGGCAACCTCCGACAAGTCGCAGGTCACTCTGGTCTCTGTGGCTTCTAGCGAAGGAAGGCGAGAAGAGTTCCACACCGAAACGATGACGGATGAGGCGTCGGGGAATCTGGAGTACGATTTCTATTGGAACCCAAAAAAGTGAAGGTAAGCTCTGTAAATGAAGTGTTTTGGGATTTTTGGGTACTATGTGCTAAAGTGTGTATCAATGGTGTTTGGTGTCAACTGCATCTCATATGGGTATGAGAAATTTTTGTTCTTTAATTGTAATTCTAGTCTCGTATTTGAGTTCTTTGTTTGCAACCAATTTTGAAATATAGGAAGAGTTGTCATTGACTTTTTAATGTGTTTAAGCTTGAATGATGAAATCAATGTCCAATTCATGGTGTTAATTGATCCACGAGAGTTCTATATGTTTGTACTTCAAGAGTTCTATATCTCGGTATTCATTATATGCTTCCTTGTGCCCTCAGGCAGAGACCATTGTGAGGTCGAAGATGGCTTGGATTTACGGCCAGCAGAGGAATGTCTCGGCTCAGTTGCTGCATCTCTTTTTCCATGACTGCTTCATTGAGGTAAAGAACTCAGATTCTTCATGACTTTGGTGTGAGTTTTTTTGTGATATGGCTTTAATTTCTGGTTTGAAGTATCGAAATATAAGGATATATGGATTCTTGAAATTACGGATTTGTTGATTGTTTGTGGCTGATCAGCTTGGCATTGAAATTTGAATGTGGTTTGGGGTTTTGCTCAAATCGGTTTTTAGTTGCTCTGCTCTTAACCATTGAAATTATTTCTTGACTCTTGTAATTTAGGGATTTCTTGACTCTTGAAATGCTTAAATGTAGCTTGTTTCTTTGGATTTTCCTATATGGGTGTTGTTTGGAACCTTATTTAAGTATATTCATATTATTTATAAATGTAGTGTATTATTATAATAATTACGGGAAAAGCGATCGCCTCAACGCCTTGAGGTACTCGCCTCGCGAGGCTCTAGGTGGTCGCCTTCGCCTTCGCTTTCGCATTTGAAAACACTGATTCCTACTGCCGGTCTTGCATATACTTGGTCCAATCGTCGGACGGAGGTTAGGCTAGACAGAACTCTGGGTAATTTTGAATGGTTGGAGGCATGGCAGGTTATGGGGTGCAGTACTTTGACAAGATCAACCTCTGATCATTGTCCGATTCTACTCTCATTCTCAAAGTTTTCCTTATCACATCGGACCCCCTTCAAGTTTCAGAATATGTGGCTACAGGCTCCCAACTTTATCCAACTTGGTAAAGACTTTTGGGAAGGTTTATATTTCTATGGTTGCCCAATCTTTGTTCTGTGTTCCAAGTTACGTGCTCTCAAAGTTATGCTTAAATCATGGAATAAAAATCATTTTGGTAATGTGCATGCACGGGTGGATACTGCTAGGCAAGGCCTAGATGCTATTCAAGCTGAA
The DNA here is from genome assembly GCA_024704745.1 of Rosa lucieae. NCBI lineage: Eukaryota > Viridiplantae > Streptophyta > Magnoliopsida > Rosales > Rosaceae > Rosa > Rosa lucieae. Next base: position 25,868,795 of record CM045498.1, read on the forward strand.
ATTGCAGCCTTGGGGCCCTTAGGTGATAGATTTTTACGTGAAGATGTAGCCAATACGCGTTATCAGTTTGAGCTCTCACTGCAGCATACTCTACTTAGGGACAAGTCTCGTGTGAAATGGCTTAAAGAGGGAGACTGCAATACTTCTTTTCTCCACAACATGGTTAAGGTGCGTCGCTTAAATAAAGTGATCTCTTCTTTGTCTGATGGGCAGGTCATTTTGCAGGATCATGATTCAATTGCTAGCCACATTATGCAACACTTCACGAATATGTTTACTCAAGATCAAAGTATAATTGATTCTGGCCTTGTGGAGAGAGTAATCCCACAATTGGTCACAGATGAAGAAAATATGTCCCTTGTTTCTATTCCCAGTGATGAGGAGATTTCTTTGGCTGTCAAATCAATGGATGGTAGTAGCTCTCCCGGTCCTGATGGATTTGGAAGGGGCTTTTTCAAAGCTTGCTGGTCTGTCGTTTCAAGTGATGTAATTCTAGCAGTTCAGAGTTTTTTTGAAACGGGGTTCATCCCTCCGCACTTCAATGCCAATCTAATTATTCTGATTCCAAAAACGCTTGAAGCTGAGGGCATCTCTGATTATAGGCCTATTGCACTAGCGAATTTTGTGTTCAAAATAATAACTAAACTGTTGGCGGATCGGTTAAGTCAGATTGCTCCAAGAATTATTTCTCCAAATCAGAGTGCTTTTATACGTGGTAGGTCAATTTCAGACCCTATTATTCTTACTTCTGAATGCATGAATCTCTTGGATCACCGGTGTCAATTTGGGAACATCGCTATTAAGTTCGATATCGCTAAGGCCTTTGATACCATGGATTGGAATTTTCTTCTTCGGGTGCTCCGGGCTTTCGGTTTTAATGGAAATTTTGTGCACTGGGTTCATTGCGTGCTTCAGTCAGCACATCTCTCTGTCTTGGTTAACGGCCAGCCTTGTGGTTTCTTTACCTACTCGCGAGGTGTTAGACAAGGTGACCCCCTTTCACCAATTCTGTTTTGTCTGGCGGAAGAGGTGTTGAGTCGGGGTTTATCTGCGTTAGTTGCTGACAATAAGATTGATTGCATTGCTGCCCTTGGTATGTGCTCTCCTCCGTCCCATGTTCTTTTTGCGGATGATGTAATGATATTCTTGCAGGCTAGGCCAGAAGGTCTTAATGCTCTCATTCAGTTTATGGACGAGTATGGAGCTAATTCAGGGCAGTTGGTAAACCGCAATAAATCTCTTCTCTTCATTGGCAAGCATGCTCTTAATCGGCAGACGGCTATTCATAATCTCTTGGGTATTAAAATTGGTGAGCTTCCTTTTATCTACCTCGAGGTTCCCATCTTTCAGGGTCGCCCCAAGATTGAATTCTTAAGGCCAGTTGCTGACAAGGTTCGATGTAAGCTCTCTTCCTGGAAGGGGAAAATGTTATCTCAAGCGGCAAGGTTGCAATTACTTGATTCTATTATTCACAGTATGCTCATCTATAGCTTTCATATTTATTCCTGGCCTCGATCTCTTTTGATGGAGGTGCAAAAATGGATTCGTAATTTCTTTTGGACCGGGGATCCTTTAAAAAAAGGTGTTGCGTTGATTTCTTGGGATCAGGTTTGTCAACCCAAGGATAACGGTGGTTTGGGTCTTAAGAATCTGTTTGTCTTGAATCAGGCTCTTCTTCTGAAGAAAGGATGGGATGTTGTCTCCAAAGTTTCCACTGCTGCTTGTTTTTTGCATGGCCGGTTTCTCACAGTTGGGTTCCAACCTAGTACTTATTATAAAAAATCATCAGTTTGGCTTGGGTTGAAACAGGTTTGGAGGACCTTGCTTTCCAAGCTGCGTTGGATTATTGGGGATGGCAATTCGGTTAGGCTCTGGAAGGACAATTGGATGGGAGAGATTTTGGGGGAGGCTTTCAACTTGAGTCCCCAGGAACTAGCTAACCTTGATAATACAATTAGTGAGTTCATTGTTCATGGTAAATGGGTGCTTCCTGATATCTTTGTTCAGGTGTTTCCTGAGGTTGCAGAGGCCCTTACCTCCACTACGCTTCCTTTAGAGCCAACAAAGGATCAGGTGGTTTGGTCTGGTTCTTCGTCTGGCGCTTTGACATCAAAGGAGGCTTACCTGGCCTTGGCTCCATCATCTCCTCCGTTAGCTTGGGGTTCTTTGCTATGGCATCCTGCAATTCAACCGCGAAAGAGCATTTGTTCTTGGAAGATTTTTCATGAGAAAATTCTTACGGATGAGCGGCTTCAAAGGATGGGGATTTCACTTTGTTCGCGGTGTAGCTTCTGTGGTGCAGGAATGATAATTGGCGTCATTTTTTTTGGGCTGTGAGATTGTGTTGGATGTCTGGAAGTGGTGCTTTCACATGTTCAACATTGTGTTCCCCCAATTGTTCTCATTGCATGACCTGCTTACTTCGGAGTTTATGTCACATCTTTCTACTTCTTCAAAGCTTCTTTGGCGTATTACTGTGTGCAATGTTTTGTGGTGTCTGTGGTCAGAGAGGAACCGTTTGCGGCATGATGGAGGTATGTTTAATTGGCACAAATTCATGCACTTTCTACTATTGGCTTTAAAGGAGTCAGCTGGGTTGATCTTTGCATCGTCAAATTCTCAATCTGGGGTTCCTATATTTGGCTTCTTGCATTTGTCGCCGTTGCGACCATGTGCTCCTATATTTACTCGAGTTACATGGGTGCCTCCGCCGTCCCCATGGATAAAAATAAATATTGATGGGTCTTTTAGAAATCGGGATCACGCAGGCTTTGGTGCCATTGCCCAGAACAATGACGGTGCGTTTGTTCTGGCTTTTGCTTCAGTGTGCGGGTTCCTAGTGCTCTTGATGCTGAGGTATTGCATTTATGAGGCTATCAGGGTGGCCAAGCTGCAAGAGTGGCAATACGTATGGGTCGAAACGGATTCAACGACTGTTTTAAGGTATTTTGCTTCACCAAAATTGATTCCTTGGCGGCTCTGTGTTCAGTGGTCCAATTGTTTGGCTCTTGCAAAGGGTTTGCATCTGCATGTTTCACACATATTCAGGGAAGGAAATGCCCCTGCTGACACTTTGGCTAATTATGGTGCCTCTCATGACGGAGGGAATATGTGGCTGTCTCTACCCTCGTTCTTGGTTGCTGATTTTGGACGTGATTTCTCTTCAAGGCCAGCATATAGATTCTCTTAATTATGTTCCCAGGTTCATCATGGACGTCTCATGTCTTTGTTCTAGGTTTTTGAGTTTGTTTTGCTTGATCACTTATGTACTTGCCTGGAGTTTTCTAGAAAGTTCTTTTTTATGTTTGGTTTTTCATTTGTTCATGTACCTTTGTTTGGGTTTGGCCTTGGCTGAGTCCTCCATCCCGTTTGTTTTATTTTCTTTGACCATTAATAAAATTTCGAGAGAGGACAATGAGTTAGTCCTCCTCTCGCTTCTCTAAAAAAAAAAAAAAAAAAAAAAAAAAAAAGTTGGGAGCAGCTCTCCATAAGACATTTTCTAACCTAACAATTAATCTGAGAATAGTAGGGGTGGGCACCCAAAACCGAAATCCCGGTCCCGTCCCGAAATCCGCCGAAACGGGACGGGATCAAAATTTAAAATTTACTATTTGGGCCCGTCCCGTGAAAACGGGATCGGTTTCGGTTCTCATTTTCTATGTCCCGTTTGGGCCCGTCCCGTACTGATTTATATATATATATATAATATGTATAATTTATATTATCTTTGCTCCTATTTTCTTTTGTCTTGGTATTGTCTCCATCTCTGTCTCACCTTTTATTAGTTTATTCCCCCTTTCTTTCTTGTCCCCCCTTCTTTTCTTTCTTCTCCCTCTCTCTTCCCCCCGTCTTCACCTCTCTCTGGCCCTCCTCCCCAGTTTCTTTTCTTTCTTCTCCCTCTCTCTCTCGTCCGTTTTCACATCTCTCTGATTAATGTCTGGTAAACCGACCAAAATTGATCTGGACAAGGACACCCGAATTGATGTGCGATGCCAGGTTATCTTCTTCACTTACTCCTTAGCATAATTCATATCTTTTTTGTCGAGTTAATTGGAATTTATTCATGAGGTGATTTGTTTGCATTGCCAGATTCATCAATTGACTTTCAGTCCTCATACAGATGCCAAAGGGATTATGGATCTGGTGAAGTTTCTTTCTCCCAAGCATGTGATACTTGTTCATGGTGAGAAGCCTAGGATGGCTACTCTGAAAGGAAGAATTCAATCCGAACTGGGAATTCAAAGTTGCTCAAATCCAAACTTCAAGTTTTCTACAGGCGGCTCAGAACACGAACAAATCCAAACTCCGATGCATTTTTTTTTTCGGGATGTCCCGGTCCCGACCCAGTCCCGACCCGGTCCTGTTCGGGTTCGGGCCCGTCGGGATCACTTCTCAAAATAACATTAACCGTCCCGTCCCGTCCCGAAAAATAATTCCGGGCCCGGGATCGGGATTACCAAGATCCCGGCCCGTGCCCAGCCCTAGAGAATAGCGTCATGTGATCTTTTAGTTTAGATGGATTTTAAAGTAAAAGTACATGTTCTTTTATCGCTTACCTACTGTTCTAAACATTTTCTTCCTAATAATGAACTCATTTCTAAGCGCCTAATTAACATTATAGATATACCACTAATGAATTATTGACATATATGCAAATATATCACTAATTTGCTTAGTAATTGATTAATTGTCCTTGGAAAATTAATGAAGGTAGAGAGAGTTAAGGCCTTGGCCTTGGGCGGGCTCAATGACCTAGCTCTTGGCGAAGTTCATTCCTTCGGCTTATAAGCAGCCCGAGAATAGCAATTGGCTCGTGAATGAAGTTGTCAAGGATGTCGTTGAGTGAGGCTTCTTTCTCATCACTAACCGTGACATGCTGGTTTCTTTGATAGATTAGTTACAGAAGGTCGGCAAAGACATCTGTATGCTGCCACAAGGTCCACAAGAGAAAAACAGAAAAAGAAAAAAAGAAAAAAAAAGGCTTATGCAAATGACCCTGCTAGTGGCATATTTGATGGGTACGGGACCAAGATGACTAAGAACCGTAATGAAAATGTTGAGTGGATTGATTATTTATTTCACATAACTGCTCCTCCATCTATGTTTAACTACGAAATATGGCCTAAGAATCCTCCATCATACATGTAATACAGTTGGTACAGAGCTACCTCGAGATGCATTAAATGGAATGTTGTTGGTAGTTTATGAGGGGGAGGAATAATTTCCAAATCAACTCAACCTTTTCATCAAGGTTCTTAGTCAGGTTGGCATACCCATTAAATCGGCCACTGTGAGGGTCTCATACCCATTAATTATAGGCAACTCTCCAAGACCAATTACTACTGCAAGTTTAAGGATGAATCAATGTGATGTATTTCAGCCGATAGTGACACCGAAATCTCTTCAGCTTTAACAGTCGCAAAGGGTAAAGAATAGGGATGACAATAATCCCATAGGGTAGGGTACCCATCGGGTATTCGACCCTAATGGGGAGAAATTTGGGGGAAATCGGGTAACGGGGATGGGGATCCCCAGTATTCGAATTCTGAAATCGGGTACGGGGCACCAAAACCTCTAACACCCTCCTCATGCTTCAAAACTTTTGAAACGGCTCTGTTCTATAATATTAGAAATAGGAATACGAATCAATCATAAATATCAATCCTGTTTAGTAACCCAGAGCAGAACTAGATAGCTATAAGCCTATACCGATGGGAATAGTTGCTTCTGATGAAATTCTGGGGACGTTTATCCCCATAATAATGTACTGGCTGTACGCTGCCGTAATTTTATCCATTGAAAAATTATTATTCCCCAAAATATAAACTGCGAAGCTCAGAGGAGCAAGACAAGAGAAACCACCTCGTCTCCAAAGGGACAGTAATCAAAAGCGTTGTCCTCCAGCAAGCACTGCAGGCTTGCACTGCAACACTCTTGTATATTCTGACAAACCGTGACAATGATGCTGTTGCTTCTGTGACTACTTCTACTACAGGTTATTAATTCATTATAAACTCTCTAGCAAAATGGATTGGGGTTTTCATTTGTGACCTGAATGGGGGAAAGTTGGAGACAAATCAGGGAAGGGAATGACGGAGTTTACTATAGATTTCAGATTTCCACTTTTTGAAATCAGAAATAGGATGGAGATTTGTCCCCAGAAAGTCGAGTTGTTTTGGGAAGGGATTGGAAGAGAGAGCAGGGTTTGGGTTTGGGTTTGGGTAGAGAGGAGAAAAGAGACGATCTTGAGGTGGGTTTTCAGTCTTGGACTTGGTCTTGGTCTTCTTGAAGGGGAAGATTTGATTGGGTTTGTTTTGGAGGAGGAAGGGAATTGAAGAAGGGTGAAGGTTAATTTGGGTTTGGGTCGGGATAGAGAAGAGAAAAGAAAGGAAGAAGAGGGGTCTGGCGGTAGTTGTAGTTGGAGGCGGTGGTGGGGGGTTTTTGAGACGAGAGGCATGAACGAAACCTATAGAAAGAGAGTTTAGGGTTTAGGGTTTAGGACCAGTTCCTGACCAAAAAAAAAAAAAAACCTATAGAAAGAGAGTTGATGAAGTACGAGAAATTTAGAAAAATAACCTTTTTACGAACATGAAATTGACTTTTAACCTTATTTTCTAAACATGTTGAAATCTAACCCAAATGAGGGTTAAAAGTACTTAAATGTCTTTATTGGCTTAAGTTATTTACATTATTCTATGAATCCAATTATGCATATGGGGGTTGGGATCGGATTGGAGTTGGGTCCTTGCTGGGTTGTGTCTTGCAACGGTCGGAGGGTGAGTCAGGCTCGATGGATTGAGGGATCGGTTCGCTGGGTTGATGGGAGGAAACGGTCTGGAGGCGGTGGGTTGGGAGCAGCAGCGCGATTCCGGGTTGGTGGTTCTGTATCCTTGGTTGGTGATGGGTTGAAGGATTTTCGATCTGACTTCTGGCCATACGAGTTTGGGATTGTGATGGGGGGTAGGATCCATACGGGTTTGATTTGGTTTCGCTGGTGGTCCGTCGGCGGCAGGGTGGTGAGGGTCTTGCGGCGACAAATTGAGGACCTTTTTTATGTGCCTAAATTGTTCCTACGACAAATTGCATCATCTATGTTGTAGCAAGGATGGGTTTTTGCAGCCCAGATTGATAAGTAGGTGGAGAGCAATGTCCGATAACAAGGCTGTTACGATCTGAACCAGGAAGTTCAGAACAAAAGAACAAAACGTCTTCTCTCCAGTAAGCAATTCGTCGTCATCGATGTCTTGCATCCAGGAAGACCAAACGTCTCCAAAATATTCCATCTTTATTTTCAAGTTCCGCACCCATTTTGGAGAGGTATGTCTGATTTAGGACTCCACTAAGGTGGAGAATTAAAGGAAGAACTGAGCTAATTAAGAAGATCCATGAAGTATAGAACAAGGTTGGTGATGCTACCAAGAAGAAATGTGCTTCTACACATTTTGAGGCTGCAAGTTTCTGCACCAGCATCCCATGTCGTTGTTCTTATATTCTTTTCTTAGTGAACATAAACTTTCCGATTACACAAAGAAAAAGTAGAACTTTGCATTTTGGATACTCATGTCTTTTCACACTCTAAAAAGGTTAGATTTCAAATTTTTTACAAAGAGATTAATAATCAACTTCATGTTTAAAAAGAGGTTATTTTTCTAAATTTCTCATGAAGTACACGATAGAATGAGCATGGCACTTCTACTTTTACCTGGTAGTTCACTCACGCAAGAATTTTGTGGGACAGGAACTTGGAGGATTTTTTTTTTTTTTTTTTCCGTCTTTCCTCCTCTTTTTCCTATGGCATGGCGCATGGCTAACAAAGAAAAATCGTGCGACTGAATAGGGATGAAGTCATGAAGAACATTTATAATGAGGTGAGGAATCAAACCAATAAGTGAATGAACGTGTCAAAGATTTTTTTTTTTTTTTGGTGCAGATTTAAGGATCGGAACCAAACCAGTTTAAAGTAATCCCGGTCCAGTTTTTAACGAAAACACATCAATTTCTTCAAAAATCCAATCCAAACCAGCCATTCCCGGGCCGGTTTTCCAGGCTCACACGCCCAGCCCTACTTCCAACACATCCATCTTACGCAGATATGCACGGAGATGTATTACAGGAGGGGCACCATAACTCATCCCAAAGAGACACCATATCTCATACCAAAAAACAATCATTAAATAACTCTAATTACTAGAGACTGAGGGTATTATATGAATGGAAAAAGGATAAAGCCAAAACCATATACATAACATAACATGAAAACCAAAGAATTATGAATTTTATTAACATATACTTTTGACCATTACATAACAGACATAGAATACCCATCAGAAGCCCCAACCATCAACCTACAGAAAAATCAATCCCCCACCACCCACCCAAAACAACCAGATATTGTAACAGACAGCTATATACTAAACTGGATCAAGAAGCGACAAACTCAAGTCAGGCATAATGATTCCAGAAAACAACCCATCAGATACATTAGCAAAACAGATGGGCATATTGTAAGTCGACTCTGATCAAATGCAGATAATCTTCTGATTAAGCTGCAAGTACTATTATCACAATGAGAAGCACGATTCCAAATATTACCAACAGCAAGCAAGTCTGCAAAAACCAAAAGAAAACAAAAGCAAAGCTTTAACAAAAATAAAAAATGAAAATAAAATAAAATAAAAAATGATGGCCTGTCAAATTTAAGAGAAATGATTGTGAAATGTAGTAGATTACCAGAGACGAGTTTGATCTCTGTGTCTTTGAGGCCTTCACAAGGTGGGACTTTGCCTGGGCAGTTGCAGCATGAGAACTCTCAATATTAGAGTCAATATCCTCTACAAGCAGATACAATCAACATAAGAACACACTAGCCAGATAAATAATAGTGCCTTCAAGAAAGGACACGATAAGTTACCGATCATGGTCCCTTGTTCATGAACCAGAATAGCCAGATCTTTAAAAATCTCATTCACTTCTCCAATTTGCTGCTGGATCTCTTGTATTCCTTGTTCTCTTTCCTCAATGATAGCCTCATTAAAGGCAATTTCATTGTCTAATAGCAAGACCTCCTGTCTGCAGTGCAAACCATACATAAGTAAGCGTATGCAGAAACCATACATGTCTCAGCACAAACCCTACATGTTGATAATAGTTCTACGCACACACCAACAAAGATGTATATACTTGGCACCACATACCCTAAAGCTTGATTTAAGAGTTTTAAACTTTAAGTATCATAGACAAATAAAACCTCCAAAGACTCATAGGGATAGTATGCTAAAACTTATAGAGTTAGACTCCATAATTGATAGGAGACTCCTGTTCTCTTAAAAAGAAATGGAGACTTATTGGTTAATTAAATAATAGATGAACCACACTTTTGCAAGTACAAGTACCATTCATGCTAAAGAAGCCAAGAATCACACCTTCCTCTCCCTAACAACTACAGACATATAAAACCTCATCAAGGACTTTGAAATATTCAAAAAATTAAATTAAATTAAAAAAATAAACAAACAAACACCAAATCCAAATCATGAAATTTCTACCAAAATTACAAAACCGCATTCTCTTCTTGTCCAGGACAAATAATTTTCAAGGCAAGCACTCTAGCCATCGTGAATGTAAAGAGGGCAGAAAGCCAGAAACAGGGCCACGGACATCAAACCAAAACTAAAGTTAATCCTCTAGTCCAACCTTATATGTCACTTCTCCAAGAAAAATTATCCCACACCTCTAGCCCAAGAACCTTTCTAAACTCTATCCGAAACCCCTTCTCTATAGCACCAACTTTCTAATGAATATCAATAATTACAATCAACTTACACTGCACCAGGTAGTTCAATCTTATACTCTCTCCTCGGAAAGGAATCCTACCCAACCTATAATGGTCTTCCAGAGCGTTCTATCTCCATAATGAACCTCCTTGAAAAACAATGATTTTCTAGTTCCCTTCAATATTTGATTTCAAGTTATTTCCGAAGTTTTTCCAGTGATGGCCCGAATAACATGCAAAATGAAAATCCAATACTTAAAAAACATACTAACAAGTAATAAATTTAAAACTATTATCTTTCTCTGATTAGTAAGGTATATAACTCACAAGAAGAAACATGCATTGATCTTGCAAAAGCATGCTAGAGTGAGTACAGCTAGCTCTAGCAAACAGAAGAAAAAAAAAATAACACTTCACAAAAACTCACCTTCTCGATTCCACAAGGAGAGCACGCTGTTCTGGATTCTTATCTGAGGTTACATTTATCTCACTAGCAGTGTAGCTGCATAAAGCATCAAATAATTCAACTTAAAACTGAGAGACTGAAATCACTAGATTCATTGCAAACAAGGGATCACAAGAAAAAGATCTTCTAGCAGATATCACATAATTCAACTAAACATCCTCAAGGCACTGTCACCTACCTTGATGGAAGAACAGCCTGGGGAACAAAAGGAGCATATGCCGTTTCCCTCTCAGCTGAAAGTCGTTGAGCTTTCTGAAAATCTCTCAGTACCGCTTGAAAATCTTTTGCAAGCTTAGCATCTGCAACCTTCTGTCTTCCCTACAATTTAATTGAAGACATTCAAGATCAGCAAACGCCCTAAAGAGCAGAAGAAAAATAAAATACATAACCCGATAGAAAAGACCGAATAAAATATTTGGGTTCTTCATAGGCCAAGCCACAGTGGAAAGGAACTATCCATCATTTCAACAGAATCAATAATTCAATTTTGAAGGCTAATTCAGGAAATTCCCTAAGGGGGAAAAATCAGATCTTTTGGAAAAGGGAAATATTAAGTTAGTTGTCATTTCATAGCCATTTATGTCAATGTTATTTCTATTCAACCTCGCAACACAAAGTTTCATTGGGAATAACCCCCATGACTCCTGAATAACTTGTTTGAATGACCAATATTCGAACATGTTTTCGGAAATGATCAATCTGACAACATGAGGTGTGCAACGGAGGGGTAGTAAAGATTAAAGTGAACGATTGAAGAGTATCCAAACCCCTACATGAGGTTAGTTCACCAGTTGTAAAACTTCTGGCATTGAGTACTGACAATGCTGAATCATGATAAACATAAGTAAATCCAACAGGAGGTGGCTGACCCTGAAATTGCTACTTTTAGGTATCTATATGACATGTGAGTGAACTTTTGGGTGTGTGTGATATATGGAGAGAATGAACTATACATATTTAAATTTTATATATATATATATATATATATATATATATATAGAGAGAGAGAGAGAGGGGGGGGGAGAGAGAACTTACATTAACATCAGAATGATGATCTCTTTCACTCGCTTGTTTAAGTTTTTCTGAAGTATCCTTTACTAATTGCCCAATATGTAGTCTTGTCTTGTGCCTAAAAATCAGTAAAAGTAAAAACAAAACAGAAAAAGATAAGCATTACATGATGGAATTTATCATGCAAGTAAAGTGGGCAAAATCATTCACAAAAGAGAGATGGAAGGAGCGATGGGGAGAGGGAGAGAGGAGGGGGGACTGCCTACCAATACGCAGTGGGGGAAAAAAAAAAGACAGAACAAGCTAAAATTATGAAATTGGTACCAGACACTAGTATGGCAATAACACACCACAATTGCATAAGAGGGGAATAATTCAAATGTCGACCATATACATAGAGCATCTGACTAACCACAACACTGTTTGCAATACTAAAATGAATCCTTTCTTGGAACAATTAAGCTCTATTTCCCTGAAACTTACTTCAGGTTCGAAATTATAAGATGATACTATAAATACACTAGTCCACAATGCTAGCCAAACAGCTCCTAATCTATCCAATTACTCACTATCAACTCCTCATTCATCTAAACATTTAAACTCAGCTTATTACGATACAAACAATACCAGAAAAACCAATTCAAACCGAAATTCTCAAGAATTAAACAATTGGATCAAAGTTGAGAATCAAGAAATGAACTCACAGCTTCTCGCGGAGCTCGGGCGTGTCTTTGGGGGTACCGATGGTGTTGACGAGCCTCTGAAACGTGGAGACGGCAGTGGTGATCTGGAAAATGCCGGAGGCCAAGGCTTGGGTCGGTTCGCGCCTGGACTGAGCCGGGCCGCGGCCCGCTTCCAGATCCCGGAAATCCTGAAAGCTCATCTCGGCCCCCTCCCAAACCCTAACACTGCTACTTCCCCCGAGAACAATTCCGGCGAGAATTTCGAGAAAGATGAGAGGAAAGCCTGGGGTTCGGGCACAGGGATCAGGAATTGGGAATAAAGAATTAGGGCACAGAAAGGTCGCTAAGCACGAGGCGATGATTAGGGGGAGAGAGAGAAAAAGAAAAAAGAGTCAGCAGGCGAAGAAAAGGAAAGGTTTTTGTTTTTCGGGTGTAACAGAAAAGAGAAGGTGCGCTATGTGTGATTGATTCGGTGCGGTTGTCTTTTCTGGTGGAAGCTACGGAACGGAAGCTGGTGGCCGCACATTGGATTGGGACTCGGAAATGCACAAGTGGGTGGTTGTGATTGGGAGAAGCTTCTAAATGGAACGGTGAGTTCAGTTGCTAAATGCCACACCGTCGAACACATGCACATTTGGAAGGATTAGCCGTCTAGATTCCGTCAAGGATTAGCCGGGCCCGGTGTAGAATTTAGAAAGCCCGAACTCACACCGAGGAAATTTTCGGGGCCCGACTTATAATATGCTTCCATTTTTGAGACCGAATCAGGGCGGATTCCTTTTATTGGGGCCGGTTTTCTAGGCTTTCGGGCCCAAAAGATTCGAGAAAGAAAAAAGCACACCGACTCGTTTTGCGAGTTGAAGCGAGCATTACTCATACCAACTGCGAAGATTGTCGCCCAAGTGGAGTGAAGAAGTAGTGAAGGGTATACATGCGAAGAGAAGGCGCTCCAAGGCTAGCACAATTGAAGGATTCTCAATTGAATGAACTAGAGGGAAACCCAAATGTCGATCAAGAAATTAGTTTGGCGCAGAGGAAGGCGACAAGTCCACAAATTTATATTGTCACGAGAATCCACAAATTTATATTGTCTGATTTTGGTCTCATAATATGCGTTAAAGAGTTTGTATCTGAGATTTCAAAAAAAAAAAAAAAAGAACTTTGGATCTGGTTTGCTTCAACTTCCGGGTTATGACTATAAAGTTAGCCTCAATAATCCGTCTCCAACCTTCGGCGATCTCACCTACAAAGGCCTCGGAGTTGAAGCATCTGAAGAAATGAGAGTATGACATCGCGTTAGCATGGTGGATTTGATCTCAAAAGTTCAAGGCCCCAAAGAAGTCAGGAAGTATTTTGATGGCATGTCGGAGCAATTGATAGGTTTGCAATAAAGGGAAGAGGTTTTGCTGAAGAAAGGAAATAGGAAGAGAGAGAGAGAGAGAGAGAGAGAAATCACACAGAAAAAGAAGAAAAAAAGCACTAACATTTACACGTAATAAAAAGAAGGTGAAAATTCTGTTTAGTCCCTGTATTGTAACTCTGTCATCGTTTCAGTCCCTCATATTCTAATTTAATCTGAAAAGTCACTGAGATCACAATTTCCGTCTAGTAGGTCCTCGCCGTCTAGATTCCGTCACCCGAAAAAGAAGAAAAAAAGCACTAACATTTACACGTAATAAAAAGAAGGTGAAAATTCTGTTTAGTCCCTGTATTGTAACTCTGTCATCGTTTCAGTCCCTCATATTCTAATTTAATCTGAAAAGTCACTGAGGTCACAATTTCCGTCTAGTAGGTCCTCGCCGTCTAGATTCCGTCAAATTGGGTCGTTAACTTGCTGATGTGGCAATCCATGCTACGCCACCTCAGCGGCTCAGCACGATAATGGTGAAATGTCCTATATAGCCCTCTGTTATTTCTCCATTCCTTTTTTCCTTTTCAATTTCTTTTATTCCTCTTTTTTTTTCCTTTTCTTCTTCACACCCAAACCACCACCATCAAGCTCTCTCTCTCTCTCTCTCTCTCTCTCTCTCTCTTCACTAAAAGAAAATTTGGAAATAGGTCTTATCATCACTATCAATAGACATGAGTCTTATCCCATCTTGATCGAACCCATCAGACCACCAGTAGCGGAACCAGGATCCAAGACTTGTCTAGGCTAATTAGAAGTACACTAATTTTATTTTATTTTTCAGGTGGAATCATGTTTGATTGTTTGGTCCAAATTGAGAATCTTTCAATAGGTTTTTACCCCCTATTGGTCTATTCTTGCTTCACTTGTAGACAATCAGTACATAATTGAATTGGCCTTCAAAATCTGAGAAAATTTATGTTTCCCCTCCTAATTCATCTTTCTAGTTCCTACTTACCAATTCCAAAGATTGTACATATATACTCCTTTCAAGAAAAGTCACTAACCTTGCTATTAGCTTTAAACCAGGACTCTCGGTCTACTTGAGGATTATCAGGATTCACAGGGGTCACCATAAAAGAAATCGGGAACTACCACGAAAAATCCAGCTGCAGCAACTTTATCCGCAGGTTTCCTTTTTCAAAAGACAATGTGAAGTAGTAAGTAATGGATACAGTGCATTACTGAACTCAAAGTTGTATGGTAAACTTGGAATAAGACCCCAATTGACCATCTTGATACCAAATTTCTCAAAACGAACATACTTGCATCATTTAAACATTTACCTTATTCTCAGATTTCTAGAGAAAGATTGACCATTTTGTTGATTACTAGAGTAGAGAAAAAGAAGGCATGCCATTGAATAAGAAAAATGACGGACGAATCACAATGTAGAATTGAAGAAAAGATAACAGTACCTTAAACCAAAGAAAAGAATTGATCAGCAAAGAAAAGAAATCAACAACAAACCCATTAAACCAATCAAGAGAGAATTGATCAGAAACATTATTTCAATCAACAAACCCATTAAACCAATCAAGAGAGAATTTATCAGAAACACTAATTCCATCAACAAACCCATTAAACCAATCAAGAGACTTACCTAAAAAGAAAAGAAAGACCTTCCATTTTGGAGCAACTCAGAAAACAAAGCAAGCTTGGATGGGGAAAGCCAGAGAAAATGACTGCAAGTCTGCAATGAAAATCAGTACAGGTCAAGAACTCGACTCAATATCACGAAGAGAAGAACTGGCTGCATCTCATTGACCTGCTGGCTGCTGCACATCTGTGCGTCTAAGAGGCGACTAGGCGAGGTTGAGAGTTCGAGGAGGTGAGGGAGGTTGCAAATAAGTTGTTGTTGTTTTTTTTTTTTTTTATAGCTTTGGGCTGGTTTGGGCTGAAGGTAGATATATATATATATACACACACACACACACTTAGGGGTTTTTGGCCCAAAATATTGTCTAGGCTTGAGCCCATATAGCCTTCTATTTGGTTCCGCCCCTACAGACCACCATAATCAAAATGTGTAACGCCCCAAACCACACCTCACCAGCTTGGGCACGTCACAGTGCCGCGGGGCTCTAAAATATAAACCGAAAGCTCGATTCACATTCTAGAGGACCACTAGGCATTTTGTTAGAAAACTTTTTGCAAAACACAGCAGAAGCTACCGATATTTTTGAGGTGAAAAAACTTAAGTTGCTGAAATCTATTTCACTCATCCAGTACTTGGATAAGGATTCCACGAGGTATGAATTTCAATGAAAGAGAATTCAACTAAAATTGACACGATGCTAAATAACCACAAGTTCTGAAACACGGAGTTCGAGAAATAGAATCTAAAACAACATCTAAATAATGATTTACCGAACTTGTTCCGCACACCCAGCTCCATCCGCTACTGTCCCGTCACCAGTGCACAATACCTGCATCCACACTGTTGTAGGGGTGAGCTTTCGTCCTCGCTGCTCAACAGGAACTCTGTCTCGACTAGATTTGAAAATCGATAAATAAATTATTGAGGCCTCAGTATGAAAACATGCTTTAACCAAATATTTCAATGAACGACAAAACTTTTTAGCGCTGAAACTTACCGGATGGCCGGTCCCATAGACCCACTACACGACCTTACCTCAACTAATCTGTAAACCAGGTAAGCGTAGCGAGAGCGTCCACTACCTAGCTACACACACGTACCGGGCCCGTCATTACAATCGGAATACCCGGACGACCGGCGTAACTAACCCTCCGGAGGTTTTGGAGATCGAACCCAAGGAAGTCAGAGCCACCCTTCGCTCTCAAGCCATCACATTTCTCACATGGTTTGGTTAGTATGCATTGCATTTGAACATAACCAAACCATACTAACTAGCATGCATCATTTAATAACAATATAAGAAAATCACTAACCGAGGAGAGTCCTGAATCCCTACCTGGATTTCGATGCTTTCTCTCACGTACTCCGAGAGTCGCGAACCTTCCTTTCCTCGAGTAACTAGAGTCCTAGATTCTGACATTTCGATAGTTAATAACTTTTGAACAGTTAAACAAAACCTCAACGATTAATATATCGTCCAACCCCAACTTTTCCTGGTTTGACCAGGAGTTGACCAAGGGTTGACCACATTTGACCATTTTTACCATTGTTTGACCAACGTTTGACCAATTGTAATAGGTTCGATAATTAACCCAAATTACCGAACATTTCACTTAAATCACGATATCGACCATACAAATTAGGTGCACCCAAATTTTATCAAAGCCACCCAATATATACACATTTCTTTTCTTTACTCACTAACATTTTTACAAAATTCTTATGCAAACCAATGTTATAACAAATTCCCAACTTCATGAACAATTAAATTCGAGTATCCCTTAACAATTTCGTCCCATAGTAATCGAAATTACTATGGACACCCAACCAATCTTATGCCAATTGTTTCACCACCATTTCAAATAACCTGCTTTCGCACACTAACAAAACCTTAAATTTCACAACCAGAAACAATCACAAATTAGTCTAATCTCCAGCCAAACAAACAGAAACATTTCAATCAACAACCTCAATATCACCTCCCGTACTACACTCTGCAGCGAAATCCACAAACCACCGAACTACACAACTCGATCAAACCACACATAACGCCATGATTGAACCAACTCTCCAAAACAGAAATAAATCAAAAGTACTTCAGTCCACTGTTTGGAACTCAACCCAAGGGCAACCTTTTATTTCAAGGTTTGGGATTATACCTTCTCAAGTCCACGTTGATCGAGCTCGGCCTCACCAAACTACTTGCCGGAACCGGAATGGTGATGAACCGGTGATTTCATCATGCTACAACTCAGAAAACTTCACACCATCTCGCCTAGTCCTGCCATCGAGCAAGCAACGAAGCCCAGAAGGCCGGAGAAGTCGCTGGCAGCGAGGAAACGCGACGGAGGCAGAAACAACCCAGAAACCAAAATGCCGAAACTCGATCTAATTGGAAAACTAATCATACTGGGGTGTAGAGCATGTCGAGGAGGTGAGGTTTCATACCACAGGTGGCCCAAATGGTAGCCAGAAATCGCAGAAATTCACCGGAGAAGTCAAGTCTTCTTACTGTCGATTCTCCCTCCTCGCCGAGTGCATGGGCGATCCGAGACCGCAGACGTGACGGCGATGAATAGAGGAAGACATCGGTGGTCGTGCGTCCTCTATCGGTGGCCGGACGGCATCACTCCTGTCGGGTCACATGATCGGGTCGCCGAGTCTCAAGAATGGGTCGACCTCTCTCAATCTCTCTCGATGTTTCTGATGCAATCTAGTCCCTTCCACGGGATTTATAGTCCAAACAGATCAAATCCAAAGGTGGAGATCAATTGGTGGAGTCAACAGACGGCCCAGATTGGTCCACGACATTTTCTATTTTCTTAAATGATTTCCAAAATCTCAAAACTTCGGAAAATCATAACAAATAGGTCGGGTATCCGAAAAATTCCCCGAAAAGTCCCACGAACTCGTCGTGTCGTGCATTTTATCATCCAATCCTTAAATTGAGGATTTCACTTTATGAAATTTCTGAAAATTTTCTCGAGCATCTTGACCTTTATCGAGATCGTTGAATAATTTCTCGTACGATCTCCGCTAGGCTCGATATTTTTTTCCGGGGCTCACAAAATGGGTCTCACCCAGTGATTCACCAACATCGACTTGCAAAGTTCAATTTCATAGCAATCTCAATCAAAATCAAGATTAATTTAGAATCCAATGTCATCAGCAACATAACAGAAACCCCAATTATGGGGATGGTGGTGGAATTAAGGTGAGTTGAAATTTTTGATTGCTTCATGGATGTGAAAGATTGAATTTTTGATTTTGGGTATCCCTCAGGTTTGAGAACTGGATATCCAAGTAGCAACCATAGCACAGGTCACCGCAACCAAACGAATCCCTGTCGCACTGAGATTAATAAACCAATTCCAATCCTCAGCCTGTTTCAGTAAAACCGCAACCGCGTGCAGCACCGCCGCCATCACCGTGGGAGGTGAGAATGTCACAGTTGTAATAGTCGGTGTTCCAGCAGACCTTGTAGGATGCTAGTCGGGCCTCAGCATCGGCTCGCGCGACTTCCATCACCAACTCGCCTCGTCGTCGCCGCCGACCACCTGCCAATCCACAAAGTCCTCCATCGTCACCTCCAGCAATGGCTTCTCGATCGCCGACCTATCACCCCCCTTAATGTTGTGCGCCGATATCCCCGCCATGATTGGGATCTAGGCAGTCCACATGGACTTCCCGGATGACGAAACCGTCGACCAGCCTCAGAGCCAACCGTGCATCACGCTGCCGATCCCAACCACCTTCGTTGCAGTCCTCATCACGTTGCCTCCATCGAAAATCGAAACCCCTAGAAGAGGAGACTCTAGTTTTTGGGTTCCTGAGATGTTCGCAATTTAATCGCTGAAGGATTTTAGGGAAGAGAAGGAAGGGGCCTGAAAAAGATAAGAAGAGGCTTTTGATGAGCTAGGTGTTTGGGTAAAGGAACAACAGGAAGAAGAGATTGCAGCAAAAACAAAAAAGAATTAAAAAAATTTATAAAAAAAAAAATTAAAAGGGGAGGCTAGGATTATTCTCGACATTTTAACATCCGTTATGGTTATGTGGCGCTGAGTTGGAATCTACTTATCTGCCATGTCAGCCAATTAACGGAGCGTTTAGACAGCGAGGACCTATTAGACAGAAATTGCGACCTCAAAGATTTTTCATATTAAATTAGAATGTCAGGGACTGAAAAGATAATAGAGTCATAGTACAGGGACTAAACAAAATTTTCTTCTAAAAAGAATTATTATATTAAGTTATTTAAGAATCGGGCCCAACAAGCTTTCTATTTTTTAAAATTCAGGATCGGAAGCGGACCAAGTTTTAGATTTTCAGGTTTTTTTTGCCCAATCCTACCAATTAGGATCAAGATTAGTTCATATGCTCTTTAATGATATAGAGCTCTGTTTAAGTTTGAATTACATTTTGGAGATCAAATTTGGTATGGATCAACTCATATATGAAATGAGATTGAGCTTCAGTTAGGCTCGACTTTATTGACTAAATAAAGTGTTGAAAAAAAGTTAAAACAAAAATCAAATGAAAAAAATACATAATTAAGTATTAACGGTTAATATTACTTATCCAAAATTGACAATAAATCTTGGTGTTCTCTTGTTGCTCGTCTTTTGGTTTGTTTACCATTATAGCGATAAATTTGGGAGTCTTGATTAAAGGAATTGTAATTCCCTAACAAGTGGTATCAGAGCCAAAAGTTCAGCTAGGACACGTCATCATGCATTCAAGGTGGAGTCACACAAATGATTAAGGTGACAACTCAAAGGTGCATTAGGTAAAGCCAACTCGAGGAACATTTCTTGAAAGGTGGAGCGTGTTGGAAACTTAATAAGTTCATGATCAAAGATAGTCGACAGGCAGAGTGATTAAGAGGTTAGACGAGTAAGCTAGACTTAGGAAAATCCTAATCAAAGGTGAAGTTGCAAGGAAACAAGATATGACTCAAGGGAATGATACTTCGTGAGAGAGTAAATCTCACGAATGTGCACTTTGTTGCCAAGTTTGTAGTGTCAAAGATTGTGACGCTTGTTTTTCGTGTGTGATATTTGTTTGTCATTAGTCTGCGTATAGATCATGGTTGTTTGTCATGGCTTCAAATATTATTTCATAGGTTAAGATGGAGCAGTTTGATAGAAAAGTAAGTTTCACTCTTTGGCATAAAAGAGTGAAGTACATCCTAGTTCAATAAGGCTTAGCAAAAGCATTGAAGGGAAAGGATGAGAAACTAGAGAAGACAACAGATTATGCATTGAAAACTACGAATTTAGTGATCACAGCAGGTCTAAATCCAAGGGCAGGGGATGCTACAAGTATTGTGACTAGGTTACTTGAAGAGGAAGGCTTGGATGACACTATTTTGCTAGGAGAAGACGATTTTTATATGGAGGTACTCTCATAGTCTCCATAGGTGACATATGTCCTTAGAGTGGATATTAGATTCAGGATGTATAGATCATATTCGCTTCATGAAGGAATATTTTGATGTGTTCTAGGAATTAAAGGGTGGACAAACATGATGGGTACAAACATGACGTCATGGGGTGCAGGGACAGTGAAGATCAAGATGTTCGATGGAGTGGTGCATAGTTTGGGTGATGTGATGTCTATCCCAAGGTTATAGAAGAATTTGATATACAAGAGTTGATTGGATTCTAAAGGGCTTACATATTTTATAACATGTGGAGCCAGTAAAATCACACATGACAATATTGTCCTCATACAGGGAGAACAATATGGTAGGTATCGTCTGGTTTGTTATACCCCGATGTATAATAGGAAACAGGAGTGCGCATAGGCGAGTCTCTTTGCCAATATAGCAGAGACATCATTGACAAGTTTTCAGGTTTAGACCATGGTGAGAGGGAAAATTGTACTAGGAAAAGGGTCATTTCGAGGTCCCTCTTCGGAGTAAACTGGTGATTGTTAACTTGATGTAATTACACATAAGATTGGCCGTTACAACTCAGGGAGGACCACATTTGATTCAGGCTATGTGTTGCTGGTACAAGAAAATGCCAATGGTAAAAGTGGTGCAAGGTAATTTGTATGGCATTCTCATCAAGATGGAGATTGTTAGAATTTAATGAGAACTAAATTGGGAAAGATAAATCTGAGCTGAACCTGATTTATTTTCTCTTGGTTTCATGGTTTCATATCATCATGGAATAAGATATTTTCTTTTGTATAAGGTTTGGTTTTCCTAAAACTAATTGGATTTTAATTAGGGTGCCTATATATAGAGGGTATTGGTACTGAACCAAGACTTCGTCGATACGATCATCACTAATAGTGTATACCTTTTGGATAAACAAGTAGAGATGTCATGGGGTCGATTATCACTGACATATGTAAGGGGGGGGTGAGCTAAGGATTAAAAAAAAAAATAGAGATGTCAAGAGTGAGTAGAGCTCTTGGGGTGAGAGAATGAGTTCTTGGAAAATTCTATTAGTGTAGGTATACAAGAATTTACAGGTTTGAGTTATGATTTAGCTCAATTGTATCTTGAACTGTAATTATTCTCATAGTGTATATCTTTTGGATAAAGGAGTAGAGATGTCAAGAGTGAGTACAGCTCTTGGGTGAGAGAGTGAGTTCTTGAAAAAAGTGTGGGTGTAAAGGATTTACCGGTTTGGGTTATGGTAATTTAACTCAATTGTATCTTGTACTGTAATTATTCTCATAATGAAGAACATGTATCTCTTGGAGGACTTAGGCATGGATTTGTGCTAAACCTCATTAAATCTAGATGTTCTCTTATTGTTTGTCTTGTGGTTTGTTTACTTTTCTATCGGTATTCTGTGAGTCTTGGCTAGAGAGATTGTAATTTCCGACACAAGCCTCCTGTTGAGAATCGGTCAATATGTGAAGTCGAGAACCACAAATATGCACAACACACCAAGAGAAACAATCACAAAGATACGAGCACAAGAACACAGATTTAAGGTGCTTCAGCAAAACCTTTGTCTACGTCCACGGGGCAAAAAAACGATCTTCCACTATATTTATAATGGGTACAACCACAAAGAATAAGAAAACAAGGACTCTCTCTTCTCTTCCTATCCCTCTCTTCTTTGCCCTCTCTCACTCTCTAACTCCGAGAATGAAATACAATTTGCTCTCTGTCTTTGTGCAACAAAACCAAGAGCAGAACCCCTCCTTAGAGAGGTATAAGGATGTGACGACCTAAAATTTTTAACATTTTCTAAAATATATATATATATATCAGTTTCTTGTAAGGTCCTGATGTATAAAATGACTATAGACATTGTTTGATTTATAAAAAACTGATTTGGAAATCCTACTATGACATCGTTTTACATAAGAAATTGATTTATATATCAGTATTAGACATATGTTTTATAGATAGAACTGATGTCCTGAGTCATTTATAACATCAGTTTGTTATTTCAAATTGTTGTGTCTTCATTCTTTTTGCTTCAATTTCCAGTTTAGAAGTGTTAACGTTAGTGATCCGTGGGATCCCTAGTTAGCTTTAGAGAAAGAGAGAGAGAGTGACACGAGATGTATAGTGGTTCGTCTCCCGCCTTAGCGGGAAACTACGTCCACTTGAATGTGTACTAGTGTGTCAAGCCTTGCGGCCTAACAAGTCCACTTGAATGTTGTACTAGTGTGTTGAGCCTTGCGGCCCAAGGGGATTACAAAAGATGTAATGGGGTTGAGATGGAATGGTGTTTAAGTGGGAGGAGGCATTCCTTTTATAGGTGAAGGAAGCCATCTCCTTTACATTTTCTTAGATGTGGGACAAGCAAACAACTATTCTAGTATAGAAATGCATATTATGGAGGCAACTTGGCAAGGCCGGAAAGGTGACTTCCCGGCGACGGATTTGCGACTTCCGGATACCGTAGCGTAGCTTGAACATAGGGCTACAAGATGCAAGTAACGGTTGGGCCTCACCATGGCTTGTGGGTGTCCCAAAGAGGGTGTTAATTATGCTTGGTGAGATAGCAAACTAGTGTCACTAGTAGAGGTATCTACAAGTCCCCGAAGTCCCCAAGTAAGAGGAGCTTCTTGGTTGGGGAGTTATACACATGATGTCACCAAGCATAAGTAACCGGGCGGTACGGAGCCCCTACAAGTCCCCGAACTCCGTAAGCAAGAAGGGACTCGTAAACCTGCACAACAAAGACAAAAAACCGGCATATGTAGAATGCTCGTTGCATTGGGCAACAAATGTGAGTTGCATTGATATGCGTTGGCGTATATGAGCGTAATAGTGCGCATATGGTCGTGTGAGAAAATGAATTGCATATGATAAATGCGTGACGCGCGCAAGGAGACGAACGAGGTCGATTTTGACGGGGTTATACTCGCGAGATGCAAGTTGCATGAGCGCCGCGGAGGTAAGCGTTTGTAATTCGTGAGTGTTGAATGCTTGAACGCTTGTGTTTGTTTGGTTGTCGCTCGTATTAATGGAACGCGAAAAGAATTTGATTTGTCGCGGTCAGTAAATGACAAATGGTAGAAAAATTCAATGTTCCATTAACGTGTGGTGTGTCGAGTAGACATGAGCGTAAAGCTCGAGGATTGCCGGGAAGGCATGAGCGGAAGCTCGGGGTGCCGGGAAGGCATGAGCGGGAAGCTCGTGAGAGGAAGCTCGTGAGAGGAAGCTCGTGAGCGGAAGCTCAAGGGTTGCCGGGGAGGCATGAGCGGAAGCTCGGGGTGCCGGGAAGGCATGAGCGGGAAGCTCGTGGGTGCCGGGAAGGCATGAGCGGAAGCTCGGGGTGCCGGGAAGGCATGAGCGGAAGCTCGGGGTGCCGGGAAGGCATGAGCGGGAAGCTCGTGAGCGGAAGCTCAAGGGTTGCCGGGGAGGCATGAGCGGAAGCTCGGGGTGCCGGGAAGGCATGAGCGGGAAGCTCAAGGGTTGCCGGGGAGGCATGAGCGGAAGCTCGGGGTGCCGGGAAGGCATGAGTGGGAAGCTCGTGAGCGGAAGCTCGTGGGTGCCGGGAAGGCATGAGCGGAAGCTCGTGGGTGCCGGGAAGGCATGAGCGGAAGCTCGGGGTGCCGGGAAGGCATGAGCGGAAGCTCGGGGTGCCGGGAAGGCATGAGCGGAAGCTCGGGGTGCCGGGAAGGCATGAGCGGGAAGCTCGTGAGCGGAAGCTCAAGGGTTGCCGGGGAGGCATGAGCGGAAAGGTGTGGCGGTGCCGCTGAGGCACGAGCGCGAAAGCTCAAAGGTTGCCGCTGAGGCACGAGCGCGAAAGTCTGGCGGTGCCGCTGAGGCACTAGTGCGAAAGCGTGGCGGTGCCGCTGAGGCACTAACGGGTAGCTCGATGGTGATGCCATGGGGCATGAGCGTGGCCGTTGCTAATTATGCTGGGCTGTATATGCAAGTCCCCGAAGTCCCCAGTCAAGGAGGGTGTTCTTGCGGGTTGATACCAAAGCGTAGCTTTGTGCCGTATATCAAGCATAATTAGTGCGAGTGCGCCGTCCATCTAGAATTGTTAGAGCGAACGCTTTTGCCCTTTCGGGTGGGCCCCTGCTAGGCCCTGCGAGGAGTCCCCCACTCCTGGCTATAGACCTCCGGATGGTCGGAAAATTGTTTGATGAGGGGAGCTGCGCGGAGCAGAGGGTGTTGGGTAGCGAGCCCAATCTTAGATACCCAAGCGTCGGGGTTAACTGCCGGATCAATGGCTGCCGTGGGCTGTGTTAACTAGTCCCTAGCTGTTTTCTCAGATGAGAAACTTGACTGCAATGCCGCGTAGCGGTCATTGTCATTATGAGGCGTTGCCTTACCGCCTTGGCGGTTGGTTGAAAAATGATAAACACATAGTGCAAGTAATAAAATTTTGTTTGAGTGTCCCATACTTATTTAATTTTGCAATTAAAATAGAAGCATGGCATATGTGTATAGCATGTACTTGTAATGTGGATGCTAATATCTTTTTTGCATTTTTGTAGATATGCTAATGGATCATTGAGATCGGTATGTGAAGCATGGCATATCTAGTACGTGAGATCTAGAAAGTGTTGCCGTTATGGAAGTATGTAAGAGCATACCAAGAGTGATATATTGTAGGCATGCTTAGAAGTAGTAAAAGCATGGTATTGGCATGGTAGTAGCTCTAATTGCAAGAGCGTAAAAGATATAGTTACTTATCTTATGCCGATTTGGAGCGAGTTGGAGTTGGAATCAATGTAAGTACCCAAATCATGTTGGAGTTGTCCAAGCATGACGCTCCATTGCCCCGGCAAAGTACCTTAGTCGAAAGGTGATGATTTCGCTAATTGGAAATGGTGTTCGTGCCTCGTCAACATAAGATAAGGTAAATGATTAGCGCTTTTGTAATTGAATTGATTAAATATGTGTAATGAAGATTTTAATGTACACATTTTAGAATGTCATAGTGGTGATCATAGTGATATGACTGCTTCACATATATGCATGGCACTAACTTGCATACACACACCTTTACGTTGATATATATATATATCTCAAGAAATATATGATTTGAGAGGCAAGAAAAGCCTAGCAGATAAGTATGTCTTGTCATGCATGAGTCATGCTCAACATTTGTGCCCGCTGATGATTATATTAATTATGAGATAATATATGGCTTTGCAATAAGTATAAGCATAAGGCATGTAGATTATGGTGTCACTAATGATTTGACCAGGAGCATGCGAACTTGTCAAAGAACACATGTGAACGTAAAGTTTACATGCTAGTACACATGGGAGACTAGCAGTACATATGCTTCATGTGTAATTGCCAAGCAAGCTGTATGTGTGTATATAAATATATATGTGTACAATTGAGAAGCTAGTAGTGATGTGATAAGGACAAGCACAGGGGCTCGGTACATCACTCTTATGCATGTTTATGAGCTAAGTGAAATCAAGGCATATATAAATGATATATGGATGAGTACAAGCAAGCCACTCCAATTATGTCTCTGACAGCAGCACGTGAGTGTAATTGCATCAATGTATAAAGGTGTGTGCAGGAGACTAGCACAACTTTAGACGTGGCATTGAATTATTAACTATGCAACTATTGACCAACTACTGTAAATTAGTTCACCTGTGAAAGCTAGGCACGTGTGTACCAAGTAAAGAGAGAGACTTATCTCGATTACTGGCATTGCTGCAAGCTTCGGGAAGAAACCAGGCATTCATATAAGAGACATTCAAATTAGATGCTCAGAGAAGAACAAGGGGATGTGCGTCAAGGGTGATCAGCGGCGGAGACCAGCGTACCATGGCCAACTGTGGTTGCCTTGCGTTGTATGTTTAGCGGTATCATTTCAGAAGAGGCTGGTGGCGGTTATGTGATCTCGCTGGCGGAAGACTCACCGACGGAAGGAATGGCTGGTAGAAGCTTGAGCTTTAGCGGAGGTTTTGAGTTCGGCGGAGCTCGGAGCTCAGCGGAGGCCTTGAGTTCGGCGAAGCTCGAAGCTCAGCGGAGGCCTGATGCTCAGGGAGGTGCTGCTCAGCGGTGAACAGTCCAGCGGAGGTGGAAGGCCGGCGGAGAAAGCTCGTCCAGCTCAGAAATAAGCTCGCCCAGCTGAGAAGTCCGGCGGAGAAAACTCGTCAGCGGAGGAAGAAGTCCGGCGGAGACTCAAGAGTTCAGCGGAGATGGCAGACCTGGAGCTCGGCGGAGTTGCCAGCGGAGCTCTTAGACGGTGGAGTGGAGCTTGCTAACGGTTGAAAGTGGCGGTGTACAGTGTGGCGGCAGATTTTCCGGCGGAGGTTGCTAGCGGGAGTGCTAGGGAGGCTGCTGCTGGTTCCAGCGATTTGTTGCCGCTAATGGAGCTTAGCGGGAGAAAGCTGCTGCAGTCGGAGAGTAGCGGAAGAATATGCCGCTAGCTGTGCTTAGCGGAGGATTTCCTAGCGGAAGCTGCTGCCGGACTTAGCGGAGTTTCCAGGCCTGGCGGTGTCTACCCCAAGCGGTGAAACTCAGAGGATAAGCTCGGCGTAGTTTGCCCAGCGGAAATTTCTCCGGTGAAGCCGTTGTTGCTGGCGGTACTCTGCTAGCAGAAGATGGTCTCTCGAGTCCTTGACGAAGTGCCGATGATGAAGGTTGGCGGTGCAAGACCTTCTGATATTGTGGAGCTCGGTGGTGATGAAGGTTGCTGACAGAGAGCTGATGGTGACGAAGAGTTGGGTGCCCATAGTGAATTTCTGGGTGTCCACAATAAATAGGCACACCAAATTTTTTTTTTTTTTTTTTTTTTTGGAGGTTCAGCGTTGACCAAGCCTTGATGGGCGTTGACCGACTCCAATTTGATGTTGAATGAGTGTTGACTCGACACTTTCGGGTCGAAGTTCGTGGTAGGTGACGAAGCCTTTGTGTGTCGGCTTCCCACAGACGGCGCCAATGTTAACGTTAGTGATCCGTGGGATCCCTAGTTAGCTTTAGAGAAAGAGAGAGAGAGTGACACGAGATGTATAGTGGTTCGTCTCCCGCCTTAGCGGGAAACTACGTCCACTTGAATGTGTACTAGTGTGTCAAGCCTTGCGGCCTAACAAGTCCACTTGAATGTTGTACTAGTGTGTTGAGCCTTGCGGCCCAAGGGGATTACAAAAGATGTAATGGGGTTGAGATGGAATGGTGTTTAAGTGGGAGGAGGCATTCCTTTTATAGGTGAAGGAAGCCATCTCCTTTACATTTTCTTAGATGTGGGACAAGCAAACAACTATTCTAGTATAGAAATGCATATTATGGAGGCAACTTGGCAAGGCCGGAAAGGTGACTTCCCGGCGACGGATTTGCGACTTCCGGATACCGTAGCGTAGCTTGAACATAGAGCTACAAGATGCAAGTAACGGTTGGGCCTCACCATGGCTTGTGGGTGTCCCAAAGAGGGTGTTAATTATGCTTGGTGAGATAGCAAACTAGTGTCACTAGTAGAGGTATCTACAAGAAGTGATTACTATAAATCAGTTTCTTCACTAGAAAAGTATCACAATGAGAATACCGGTGGCAAGCAAAAGAAAATTCTCATTAATATTATTGATAAAAACAATACAAAGAGTATGGAGAAGGGGACATATGGCCTAAACTTCTCCATATACAATAGCAAAAGAAAAGAACAAGATTGAAGTCTCCTAAATAAACCATATGAAGACAAAAATGGTTTGTAGATACAGTAAAAAGAAAAAGAGAAAAAAGTAGCAGTTTGTTATAAGATAAAAATACTTGTAACTTAAATTTCCAGTCCTTAGTGTAACTGCGAATGAACCTAGCAAAAACATGTGCCAATGAGTTGAGAACTAGTTTCACAGATATCCACTTAAATTGCAACTTCAAATCACAAAAAGTAGTTAAAATAGAGGGCAAAGACTAAACAGTATCATTGATCTATAGCAAAAATATAAAGTACATGGGTGACATAGGCCAAAGTCCACATCTGCATTGTTTGAATGTGAATGCATAGGCTACATAAAAGCCTAATCTTAGTGGCTTTGAATGATAATATTTGAAGTTCTGCATTACCATCCATGGAAACCATGGAATGATATCTTTCCTGAAGACAAAATCTAACTGTTAGTCATGAATAGCATAAATAATAATTATAATGATGGTTACTAATGGTTGGTGAAGCATTAGTAAACTGAGAGTTTTATCTGATAAGAACCAGAACTAGAAATTTGTTTTACCAATAGGGGGACTTTGGTGAGATCTCTGCTTATTGATGATATCAAAGGGACAATGAAATAAATGCATTGAGAAATAGAAGACTGAGCACATGAACACTCTCGAGGAAAACAAATAAACTTTTGCATGTCCTTGCGTTATTCCTCAATCCTTTCTTTGCTTCAAGATCGATCATGAACCAGAACTAGTGACTTGTCTTTTAATTAAGGGAACTTTGGTCAGATCTCTCATTGATGATAATGAAATAACCTCACCAATGCTCAAAAACAATAATCTAGAATATGACAGTGCAGACAAAGTAGAAAAATGGTAGAAGAAGCATAAACTGCAAGTAAACAAACTTTGGAAAACAATGTGCCAATTGGAAGAGCATAAATGATACCTTGAAAGTAAATACTTTGAAGTAAATGTGTCAACTGCAAGTAAATACTTTTGCATACATTGGGACAATGGAGGAGTAATCCGAACAAGGTTTCTATTAATAGAATCCACAGCAAATAGCTCGCCATCCTCTGAAATGCGGATTTTGAAAGGAACAACTCCAATGTCAGTTCCTTCCACAACAGTCTCGACTAAGTACCCACTCTCAAACTGAACAACATTCCCATCTACAATACCACAAACCATATAACACACACCACCGAGTATACTTATGATATGAGCATTTTAATGCGACATTTTAAATGTTATTTCCTCATATTTACTTAGTTATTTCCTTAAATAAATCCTTCTTGTTTAGGAAAGTTTCCATCTTTAGAAAGTTTCTATTTTTAGTAATTTTAATAAAAGTTCTATTTTCTAGGTACATTGGAATAAATGAAGAGAAATGACAAAAAATGAGGAGTCCTGATGACAATAGGATACCTGGGTAGACTAGGAGAGCCCAAGAACAAGGTCAAGATGTCCTCTACAAAGGTGATATGGATTGGGAGTCATTTTTGGCAAGGAAAATGTTTAAAAATCAGATTTTGGGTCATTATTAGACACAAACTGATTTTGGCCGAATTTCAAAAATATATATGGATAATGACATCTCAATTAAATCCTAAATGCATGAGTATTGCCAAAGGGAGACTTCGACAGATAAGAAAGGAGAAATTCAAGGGATTGCAACAAGCATAAAGGTTGAAAACAGGTCCAGATACATTACTTGATTTCCACATTCATTCTTGACCAAAATTGAGGAGACAAATCAGAAAATAATCATGCAATTAATTCAAAAATAATCTCCCTAAATCAAGGTGTTAAATTGGAGGTTTCTCATTGGTTGGATGACATAGCAGAGCTAACGTGGCATTATCTGATTGGTTAATGCTATGTGGAGCAATTTTGAAGACTTGGAAACTAAGTTGCCATCCTCCTATAAATAGGAGCATTCTACACACCACCACAAAACACACCTCTTCATTCAGAAAATTCTCTCCATAACGTCAAGCTTTCTCTCCATCCTTAGTTTCAAGTCTCTGCATCTTTAAGCAAAGAGAAGAAGAGAAGAAGAAGCCATGAAGCCTCCTAGCCGCCATCATCCACCTTGTGTCGTGAAGCTTTGGAGCCTTGCTTTCAAGATCCAAGACCAACGTCTCAAGCCTTCCACCATTCATCCTTCATGGTGTAATTCTATCTTATTCCTTGTAACCTTTTCAGGTTTTCTTTGTTTGATTTCGTATGAACTTGATTGCTAGTTGACATAACGTTTAGGGCAAAGTTTAAGCCCATTTTTATGTTTTGAAATAAAATTGTGATTTCTGTATGTTGATTTATATGTTGCTTATGTGAGATTGCTTGATTGATTTTGGATTATAGAAAACTTTTGTATGTATGTGTTCTTTGGTGGCCAACTTAGGATATATGCATGTAATTGGAGCTAGATTTAAGTAGTGAAGGCTTTGGACAAAGGTCGAAATCAATTAAGGAAGATTGCAAATAGGTGAACTTATTCATAACTAGGTTGTGCACTTTGGTTGACATCCTTTCTTTGTTCTTAATGCGTTGAATGTGTTCTTGATTAGCTAGCTTTCTAGACTATGATTGCATGTTCAATCGGATTGATTTAGGTGCTTTCACTTAGATTAATTATTCAAGGAAAGTAAAAAATGGGAAATCGTTTGCTTTCTAACGTTTCACATTGTCAACTTCTTTCTCATGACATAGAAAATCAACTATAAGAATTGTGATTGGATTTCTTGCATATGATTGTGGTTTTGATCTTTGTTCCTTGCGTTCCACCCTTGTATATATGTTTTTATATTTTCTTTCTTTTATTTATTTTAATTTTTGAAACCCTAATTCTTAAATCCCCATTTTATTTAGTTATTTGTATATATTTTTGTAAATATTATACTTTTTATTTATTTTTCCAATTACAGGTGTACCCTCAATCCCCGGAATAGAACGATCCCTATTTACTATATACTAACAATGACATTTTATAGGGTTAAATTATATGCTTGCTTTTAGCGTATCAACTTACACTTAACAAACCACTAATCTAAGAACAAAAATACCAAAATACACCGAAAACAGTAGTCACTTCATATTTACCTGATTGAGGTGCTTTGGCAGATGCCGCTCTCGTCCACTTGACAAGGGAAGAGAAGTGCTTTATCAATGGCCCTGAGCAAACACAATCCAATCCAAATAACACTATAAGCCAGCCAATAATAAGAAACAAAAACATCCAACATGTAAAAATAGATCAGTACGACCCAACTTAGAACAATTTACAGAAAAGATTACCAATTTAAGTACAATAAAGAGAAAGCAAAACTGGGTATCTGATTATCTACATAAAGCTGCACAGTAATACTATACTAAACTCTTTACAAAAGTGAAGCAATTGAAAAAAACAAAGCAAACCCAGTAACCAAACAGATCAAAACACAAAACCCAAATCAAAGCTACTTGCAGGAGTAGCATGAGCTTCAAATAGGGTGGATACACACCTTTAGCAGAAGTAGATCTGATGTTTTTTTTTCATTGAAATAACCAATCGCATTATTGAAGAACTGGTACTACCATGAAGGAAAATAATAGGAAAAACTTGCAACAATAGTTACTGAGCACACTAAAAATAATACCTTTGAAAATAGCACATCAAGGGTTCAACTTTTCAGTTTTCACAACCGAAAGCAGTACTGCTCCGTGGGCAGATGGATACCTTCATATATGTACAAAAGTAGTGTAACTGATGAACAAAGTAAAATAATTGTCAAATGAAGTGCATCTGTGATTGTGCAGAGTCATCAAGAAAGGGATTAAACTCCTCTGCAGTCAATATATCTCTGAAGTTATGAATTTCATAAAATCAACAGCAGTACTTATCTGGGTATACCATTTTTGGCGATAGTTCAATTTTCTGTTCCATCCTCAATCAAAAAAAAGCCTAGAGGATCTATATCTTCATATGACTATCATGCCAATAATCCAATCCATTCAATAAATTAAAGAAGGAATCACACAAAAGTGAAGAAACTTAAGAAACCCACTCACAAAAACTTCAAAGACACAAAACCAAATCCATAAACTAAAAAGATTCAAATTACCCAGACTTCTTGCGGAGTTGCTCCAATTCGTCTCTGAAACGGAGGCCTTGAATTCTGGAACATCCACCATCTTTGAGCCCTAACCCCTCGCACCCGACCTCTCTCTCCTCTTTGTTCTTAAACAGGTTCTGGTCGGAGGAGGAGAAGGAAGAAGAGGATGGTTCGGTGCCGTTCGGGGATGAAGGAGGAGGTTGGGTGCTAAATAGAAAGGAAACAAGAACTCCACGAGACAAAGTGGATCTGGAGGACACTCTCTCCTCGATCACGATCTCCAACCACCGGAGTGGGCTCACCGTAGCCACCATCTTCTTTGCCATCCTCCGACGAGTCAACGCCAGGCTGCACCTTCGAGATGAGCCAAAAAGAAATTTCTTCGAATTCGTTTTCTAGGGTTTTGTGGTTCCAGTTCAGTTAGGACAAGGGTAAGAGAGAGAGAGAGAGAGAGAGAGAGAGAGAGAGAGGGAGGAGGAGGAGGGGGATAGGTTTCGGGGAAGGGCGAGAGAGAGTGAGTGAAGTAAAGTGGGAAAATTTTGTTCCCCGCGTGTATGAAATTGTTTAACTTAGTCTTTCTGCCTTTTCAAAAATTTTGGAATCAAAATATAGACATCAGTCAACAGTAAAAAACGATGTCAGTTATTTACATATAAATCAGAATTTGAGGAATCGATGTTAATGATAATTTTTTACATCGCGTGAATTTCTCACCGATGTAATTGTCTTGATGTCTAAGAGCAAAATTCTAATAGTGTTCACTCTCTAACTCCGAGAATGGAATACACTTTGCTCTCTGTCTTTGTGATGCAAAACCAAGAGCACAACCCCTCCGTAGATAGCTATAAGGATATCAGCTTTCTTCACCGATTAGGAAACTTATTCCTATTAGTGGTAGGCAATTATGCCTTCTCCTTCTCTGTAATCAACAAGGATTACAGGAAATCCTACATCAATAAGGATTTTCCTTCCTCATTGGAACTCCATTCATCAATAGGAATCCAAAAACTTACTGGGTA
Organism: Rosa lucieae; assembly: GCA_024704745.1. NCBI lineage: Eukaryota > Viridiplantae > Streptophyta > Magnoliopsida > Rosales > Rosaceae > Rosa > Rosa lucieae. The sequence continues at coordinate 25,901,917 of CM045498.1, forward strand.
AACAATTCTCATACTCTAAGACAATTGTCTTAGGAAAGACTCATGGGCTGGAAACCTAACAATCTCCCCCTCCAGATCATGAGGGAGGAATACTGGCGTGAATCCATTACTGGGAGTCTGCTCGAGCTGACTTGATACAGAACTTCATGTTTGGAGCATGTACTCCCCTTGATCAGGCTCCCCCTAATCGAATAACCCATCACCATGTCCCTCCTGGTGGAACAACTCTTGACCATTTTCTCCCTGGTCAGAAAACTCATCATTGGAAAAGGAAATTAGGGACTTCTTTTCCAGATCACCTTTCTTCCTTATACGACATTCGCTGTGGTGCCATATGTGTGAAGAAGTATCACCCATTGCACTCAAGTCATCTCTGCATACCAAGCTATGTGTCTTGTATAGGGAATGACAAAGCTCTCCTTTAGCAACATCCAACGACCCGTTTGTAAGCGTCCACTTTCCATCACCAATATATTGGTGGAAACCTTGTCTATCAAGAGCACTTAAAGACAATATGTTGACCCACAAATCAGAAACGTGCCTCACATTCTTCAATGTCATCTAGTAACCAAGATTAGTCTCGATGCAAGTATCTCCCATTCCCGAAATCTTGGAGTAGCTTGTATTGCCCATCTTTAACATCCCAAAGTCGCATGCTTCGTATGTAGAAAAAAGCTCTAAGTTGGAAGTAACATGACAACTTGCACCGATATCCACGAACCAATCGTGACCCTTGTCACCAACATATAGACATTCTTGAACTATATGAACATCTCCTGAGATAATGTCAGAATCTCCATTATATTGGTAGTTGCCTTTCTTTGTGTCCTGTTTCCACTTTCGACACATCCGCTTCATGTGGCCTGCATTGCCACAATAGTGACACTTGCCACTAAACCCTCGACCTGAATTCTTGTCTTTACCCATTGTGACAAGGAGCTTTCCTTGTCCATTGTCTATGCCGACAGCTTTCCTTCTTGTTTCTTCGTTAAGCATGTTATCCTTAACGGTATCCATAGATAGTACATCATCAAACGTAGAATTACTTACGTTCACCATGAAAGTTTCCCAACTTTCCTTCATTCTTGGTGTCCACGTCACCCAATTCGTGTGTGTGAGTTTGATCATTGTGCTATTTGTTCTTTCCATTCTGACAACACCAAACCTGCCGATTCAAACCTTGAATTTCTCAAACGAACCTGACTCTGATACCACTTGTTGAGAATCGGTCAATATGTGAAGTCGAGAATCACAAATATGCACAGCACACCAAGAGAAACAACCACAAAGATACGAGCACAAGAACACAGATTTAAGGTGGTTCAGCAAAACCTTTGCCTACGTCCACCGGGCAGAAAAATGATTTTCCACTATATTTATAATGGGTACAACCACAAAGAATAAGAAAACAAGGACTCTCTCTTCTCTTCCTATCTCTCTCTTCTTTGCCCTTTCTCACTCTCTAACTCCGAGAGTAGAATACAGTTGGCTCTCTGTCTTTGTGATGCAAAACCAAGAGCAGAACCCCTCCTTATATAGCCATAAGGATTTCAGCTTTCTTCACCGATTAGGAAACTTATTCCTATTGGTGGTAGGCAATTATGCTTTCTCCTTCTCTGTAATCAACAAGGATTACAGGCAATCCTACATCAATTAGGATTGTCCTTCCTCATTGGAACTCCATTCATTAGTAGGAATCCAAAAACCTACTGGGTAAACAATTCTCATACTCCAAGACAATTGTCTTAGGAAAGAATCATGGGCTGGAAACTCAACACTTCCATCCATCTGTCAAAAATCGATCACTTGAAATTCCAAATTGCAATTCAGAAGAAGAAGGGGTGAAGATTTGTTTTGTGATTACAGAAGTGCTCAAGAGAGAGATGAAGATATGTTTTGTGACGAGAGGTGGTAAAGAGAGATGTCTGTTTTGTGATTTAGGAGAAAGAGAGTTGCTGAAGAGAGAGACTTTAGGTGGTTTGCCAAATTCATGTTGGTTTTGACAAATATGGTGAAGATTGGTTCATCTGCCAAAATTATTTGTTGAGCTTCCACCCTGTCATTTGGAAGATGGATTGGAGTTACTCTCACATGCTCTCATGCATACACTAGCTATTTCAGCTGTAATTTCATCAAGTGTTCACAAGTCGATACTTTTTCATGCTTCCAAGTCATTGCATGCTAATTTGACTATTGTTCCATCACTGCAACTATATTCAGCATACATCTTCATCAATATTGTCATCAACTCACCTTGGATTGATTAAGCTGCTTTAGGATTTGTTTTCACTGTTTTCATGTCTTTCTTATACCATTAAAGCTTATATTTAAGGAGTGCAATTCACAGTTTTCATTTTTCAATTCACACTCCATATTTTTGTATTACTAACTTAATTTTTGTCTTCTTATGAGAATTCCAACCAAAAAATAATATAAGGAGTGTGGCTTGCAAATTGAGAAGTGTGGATTTCACTCATATAATTAAAGTCATATTGATTAACATTATATTTTTTTTTTTGAATCGAGCCTGAGAGCGAAAAATATATTCATCACAAGCCAGAATAGACCGTTACATACCCTTCCGCTATCATGTATAGACAAACAAGAAGATAGTGTTAGTACCCACAGTGGTACATAGGAAAATAGACATACTCATTGTACAATCAAATACGTAGACAGTGCGGAATCCTCATTTGGTACTACGCCAGAGGTACTAGAAGAACTAAGCCTAAAAATAGAAGGACCTAACCCTCCCAACCTAACTCTCAAAGTAGTAAATCTAATCGCCTACAGATCTCAATTGGTGTACAACTAGAGACACTGAGAATTAAGCCGACAAAGACCAAGACCAAATGCTAAACTAGGTAGGAAAAAATCCACTAGACTGCCAAGAATGGCCTAAAAAGAGACTAGAAAATAAAAGACTAGAAGAGAAAGAAAAAACTAACAAGACCACAGGTCCAATAGCAAGATCCATAAACCAAGCCTAACCACATGAGCCCAAGCAGAATCCTGACAAGGAGCAGTTCCAGCGCGCCGCACACTCTCTGTCACCTCTGGTAACAATGAAGCCACCAACGCCGATGACTAAATATGGTAACCACTCCATGAGTGCCCACCATCATCAACCAATCCAAAGCAAAGCGATAAAATCACCATAAACTCTGGATCCAGAAGCAATCGGCTACCTCTCGACCACCCCTACAGCAGCCGTTAATAACGAATCATGTTGCCCCCTCCGCCTTCATCTAACCCGCATCACAGTCGTCCTTCTTGACCTAGCAAAGCCATACTGCGGCCATGGAGACCAGTCCCAGCCAAACCTAACGATCCATGAAGCATGAACCGCCTAGGAACAATTGCGCGACGTCAAGGGACGCCACCTAGATGCCCGTCCGATTATGACATACTAAGGACGCGCCGCTGGACGAACAAGAATTCTCTAAGGGTTGAAAGCTCTTTGGGAGGCTAGATTAACATTATAATATTAATTTGACTAATAGCTGATCTAATATTTTTAAAATAAAAAACATAAATGACAAATAAAAGAAATGATGATTCTTCTTGAGAAAATGAAAAATAGTTGAACGACCGCAAAGAGAAGAAAAATCAAAGTTTGCTTAGAGTATCTCCAACAATGTAAATTATTCTTAAAGTTAAATTAATTAAATAAGTGCAAGTTAAATGTAAGCTATTCGTATAGGTTTAACAATTTTGTTCCAACAATACTCGTTATTTTAAATATTTTATCAAATCAAATATTAACATGTGGACAAAGAAAAAAGAAAATATGAGAGAGAAATCTAACTATTTGTTTAACTATTCATGAAGTCTAGCTAAATATAGCTGATCATTAAGTTATACTTAACTCTGTTGTAATGATTTTGTTGGAGTTAAGTTTTGCTTCAAAACCTAATTTATCTATATAAAATTAAATTTAACTACTCTGTTAAAAACGCTTTTACGCATGACATTCTTATCGGGAGGTCATGCTATCGAGTTGGATTATTTAACCAAAGACTTTATGGTATAATTAAGTCACCTCATGGTAAAAATAGTAAGTATTTGTTTTTTTTACTGTTATCCAAAAAAAAAAAGTCCACCCTATAACCCGATGTCCTTTCCAGAAGTCATGTATTCCTCTAAACGCGTCTTGGAAAACTGTCCTAGAAGGCCCCACCAGTCCAATAAACGCCAATCAACGCGCTCACGTTTCACGTCTCTCTCACGTTTCAAAGTTTCCTCCATCTGATTCGGACGGCACATCACGTGTCCGGGCACGTGCCTCCAAAACCCTTCCTTGGCGCTTGCGTCACTATAAAATATCTCCTTCTTCATCCCCTTTCTTTTTCAGCCAAAAATTTCTCCCCTCTCTCTTTCACGGACCGCGACAAAGTCTCGTTACTGTCCAAACAAGTCTCGCCTTTCTCCTCCGGCGACTCTCCGGCACCGTCGTTTCTTCAGCCCCGTAGCTCGATCTTCTTCCCTAACACCTCGCCATGTCGGTCAGTACTCTCTCTCTCTCTCTCTCTCCTCGCTCTGTATTTATATATATTTCTGATTTTCTTTAGATTACAAATTTGATTGAGTTGAGGTGTTTGAGCTTTGAAGTGTGTGTAGATGATTAGGAGTAGTAGGTTCTCTTTGTATAGATTAGGCGATTTGCTGAACTTGTTTGCTCATTGACTCTCAGTGATTGGGACTCTTGCCTTATTTTAGATCTGTTTGGAGCTTCATACAAGAATAAGATTCAATTGATTGGTTGAATTGGATTCACATTTTCAAGTGAAGAATTGTAAATATATGTGTATATATGTATGCCTATGCTCATAGATTTGGTCTGTGTAGATTTGCTTTTTTGCGCTCAATGGATATCGTTTGCAAAAGTCGGTTCAGAATTCTGGAAATGTTAATTAGATTACATTTATGTTTTAGTTTCAGTCTTGTAAATATAATTACGACTACAACTTGAGAGATATGTTGTAGATCCGATTCTTGTGCTGAAGTCAAAGCAAAGGCAACCCTAATTGAGTTACCTTTTCCTGTAAAAATGGCATTGATTTGCTTACCGGAGGTCCGAAAGTAGTATCTTCTCCATATTTAGTTTGCTGCTTTCACAACCTTTTTTTATTTATAATTTATTGCGACTTTGTTAAATGGTAGAAGTTATGAGGGTCGTTAGGAGAGTTAAAGACAGAGGAGTGGATTTCTCTACATAGATTGTAATGTCCCTGATGACAAAAGTTTACGGTTGTAAATAATTTAGATGGAGGATTGACTACGCCTAGGGTTTGCGAAACTTAAGTGTCGCAGAGACCTGGACACCACTTATCCACTTGTTTATATGCTTCTATATGGGTTTTTTCGTGTAAGAAGGTTTGTATAAAACCTATTAATTGTTTTGGGAGCACTGAGATTGGGTAACTGACTTTGTGTTGTTATTTCTTGGTTAGCTATCTCTCCAAAATCACAGCATATCTATGATTCTGGTAATTATATTGTGTATGTCAAACTCATATATTTCTTTTGCAGGTAAACACCATCAAGGTCAGCAACCTTTCCTTGGGTGCAAGTGAGAGAGACATCAAGGAGTTCTTTTCCTTTTCTGGCGATATCGCATATGTGGAAATGCAGAGGTTTGATCCTTGTTTATTCTCATGCTTTGTTTTGTTTGATTCATTCCTCAATCTTTTCAGTATTTATGTATGAATGAAGCTTATCCTGTGTCATGCAGTGACACTGAGCGGTCCCAAATTGCATATGTTACCTTCAAGGATCTACAAGGAGCAGAGACTGCTGTGCTTCTTTCGGTAATGGAAATTCTTTTATGATCACTTTTTTCTACCCTTCTCTTACTCTCATGATCATTTACTGTGCATTGCTCAGCTGTTGTGCTAATCACTTTTTCATGGTTTGGCTTGATGCCCCAAGTATATCAGTTATGCTTTGCAAACATGTGGGCACCTAATAAACAAACAAATGCATTAGAAATTGATATAGCTAATATGAGGTTGGTGAGACTGGTGAGTAGAATTGGACAACCTGTACACACACACACACATATTTAAATGGTTTTACTTGACTGCTTGGATCTTCTTGTATTGAAAATGATTTGATGCATGTCTGCTGTTGAAAAACAGAGCAACTAGACCTGGTTTAATGTTGGCTATAGACCATTTTATCCAAGCCATTATTATTTCACTGCTTGACTTGATTTCATACTCTTTATTGGCTCTAGCTCTAGAGTGATTCACATGTGGTCCAAATTCAACTTAGAGGTTGATGAGGAGAATATTGCTGGCTGAGATGGTGAGAATAACATGGAAATTAGTTTACGACCCTTGAGCTGACTGATCACTTAGAAGTCTTTTTTTTTTTTTTTTTTTTTTTTTGTGAAAGAAAAAAAAAATTTATTGATGCTTTGGGTTATGTTGCATTGATTATAGGTGTTCCTGGCAGTTTATGAGGTTATCATCTAAGTTCTCAGATACAGGTAGTTATAAGAGTTTGTGAAAATCCAATTTGAGGCCACACTGAATCCTACCACAGCCTGGGATTGGTTATTTCTCTATCCTTTTTGGAAGTTGGAATTCTTTAGCTGCTAGTAAATGACATAGGATAGTGCATTACTATTTTTGTAACATAGATCCAAGATGATATGGAGCATCGTTGAAGAGGAAGATTTACAAAATATTGGTTGGAAGTCTGTCTAATATCTGTTGCTGCTCCAGCTATAATTCACTAATGAGTGCTTACTTCAGTTAGGATATGTGATCGTATAGGAAGACATAGTAATGCTGTTGTACAAAGTTCAGGTAGTCAATTTTCAATTGCATCATTTAGAAAGTAGTCATGACTCAGATTGGCTAGTGGCACCCCCACGTAACTAATATACAAAATGAAATTGGAAAGAATACTAATTCTAATTTACTGACTGAAGCTTTGGTTTTGCTTTAGCAATTGCATTTTTGTGATTTAATTGGTGGTCTAGCTTCTTTGTGCGAAACATGTTTAAGTTTCACTTATAACTTTATGTCATGACAGGGAGCTACAATAGTCGATATGTCTGTAACCATAACTCTCGCTCCAGAATACAAGTTGCCACCTTCTGCAATAGCACCTTCTGTAAGCGTTTTGCACAGAGCTTCTGCATCATAGTTTACCCCTACAATTTCGATGACCTTTTATGCTCCATTCTCTGCAGGTAACTGATAAAGCCCCTGGTGGTGCTGAATCTGCATTTCGGAAGGCAGAGGATGTTGTTAGCGGCATGCTTGCTAAGGGATTTATCTTGGGGAAAGATGCAGTCAACAAGGCAAAGGGCTTTGATGAGAAACACCAGTTGACCTCAACAGCTTCAGAAAAGGTTGCTTCTTTTGACAAAAAGATAGGGCTCACTGAGAAAATAAGTGTTGGTACTTCTGTGGTGAGTGAAAAAGTTCGTGAAGTGGATCAGAAATTCCAGGTCTCTGAGAAGACCAAGTCAGCTTTTGCTGCTGCCGAGCAGACAGTTAGCAATGCTGGATCTGCCATTATGAAGAACCGATATGTGTTTACTTCGGCTGCATGGGTTTCGGGTGCTTTCAACAAGGTTGCAAAGGCAGCTGGTGATGTTGGTCAGAAGACAAAAGAAAAAGTTGAAATGGTGGAAGAGGAAAAGAACAGAAAAATTGAGGATGACTATGCTCAAGTTCTGTCCGAGTCTCCAAAAGCATCTGGACCAAGTGGGCATGAACCTGTTAAAGGTTTGATCCTTTGATTTTCATCTGTTGTAAATACCTTCAAACTTTTGGAAGCCATTCTCTTTTGATTTATTGCTTTAAATTTCTAGCATGAAAGTGGTGAATGTAGGACATATTCTTCCAAATTTGTTTGACATGTGAAATTAATATTTTTACCCTTCTTGCATGAGAATGTCAGTAAACCAAACCTTTATTGGGCTACTGATTTGTTATTTCTTATTGTTGTTTCCCTTGACAAGTTCCTGATGTCGAGTTGGTATAAATAATTAAAGCTATAGAATCAGATACAATGCAGACCCTCAACTTGTAAGAGATTCTTGTTTTGTCCCCTTCAAATTTTGCAAGATTTTCAATTGTTTTGTTGAAAATTCCAGTGACGAGTTCTTTATTGGGTTGCAAACTTTTTCTTGTTGGACAAAGTGTCGGTTGCAAACTTTCAATGGCTTCTGGGTATTTTTCTTGTCTCAATTTTTGAAGTACATATTTTTGGTTGCTTCTTTTTTTCACTCGTTCAGCTGTTCCTTCAAACTTCTGAGGATGATAACGTCAAGCCCGTAAGCGTAAAAAGCCGCAACTAATTTAATATTTGGAGGAATAGGAAATTGTTTTTTTGACAAAGCAGAAATGGGAATTGAAGGCATACAAATCGGGAAATAAGTATGAAGTTTTTGAGTTCAAGTTGTCTCACTGCCATGTTCTAAATGTTTCTTTTACCAATGAATTTATAAACAAACTAGCAAAAGGGGTGAAGTAACAGCATAAGTGCAGAACGTCATTTTTACTGAGAGAATACTCTCAGACCTCTACTTGAGTCGACGGCGGTTTAGTCTCTCCCTCCTCATCTTCTTCTTTCATTTCCTAGTCACCTCTCTCCTCTCTTAGTCTTCTCTCTCCCTCAATCCAAAGTCTTCTGATGGCGTTAGTTATGAAATGGCGTCTAAGCTCGCAGCCGCCCTTGCCATTCAAGTTGGAGGGTAACGTTGTGGATCTCGATGCAAGGTCAGAGGCTGAAGCTGATGTTTTCTTGGTTACCAAGTTCTCCACCACTCTTAATCCCATCCCGACCAATAAGTTCATGTCCACCATTTGGTCCATCATTGGGAAGTTCTCGGTTCAAGAAAGCCTCAATGATAGGTTCTTGTGACGTTTTTGGGTTTCTGAGAACAAGTAGCGAGTTTTGGCCAAAAGCCTATGGTATTTTAGAATGGTGACCATCGTCCTAGCAAGCTATGTGTCACATGCCGACTTTTTATGCAGCAAAATTAGCCCGTGAGGCGCCAAGGTTCCTCTGAACCGAGGTCATCCTATCTTCTTTTCTTCCTTGATACTCCATTTTTCTCTCTTTGTGTGCTTCTCTTGTCAACTTGACCTCTTTCAACATCGACCCCTTACTTGTTGGGGTTTACCAATGAAAGTTACTCACACATGAGTCTTACACCTTGTGTCATGGTTGTCTTCTAAGACACTAGCTCAACCTATAAGCTTCTGTGTCATCCCGGCTTGTGTCAACCCATTGTTGACCCGCGTGCATCCTGCACATCGATAGCAAGTAGCATGACAGTGCGCTGAGACCTAGTTGGCCTTCATATTCCCTCGTTGGGTCATTCCTTAGTAGCTTGCATAACTCATTCGCCTTATGGGCACCACTTACACAACTCACTCAACCCATGGGCAACACCTGCCAGCATACTCAAGCCTTGAGTTTCTTCCTGACCAGCCATCCTGGCCGTATGGCCTTTCCCTTCTAACGAGGCTAACCATGTTCTCTTCTTGATGATTGTCATGGCTCTAAGGCATGTCCTCGCCCGTAGGCCCATCCCCAAGCGGGCGTACCGTCTTGCATGTTGGCACGTCACTCGAGTGAGCAACTCACCATCGATGGCCCTCTTGAGTTCGCTTTAGTCTAGCACGGGGTCTCCCCTCCCATGCTTGCTGGCATCAGTTTCCTTTGGGCAAGGTCGAACCCTAACATATGCCCACGTCGCTTGCTCCGTGGCCAATGAGCACCACGGGGTCCCAACATATCTTCCGTAAGCCCACATGTTTGTCTAATGCTGATGGCATAAGGACCGCCCACATACGAACCTCGCCCTCGACGTTGACCCGTAATATCAACTTTTCAGCCAATATTGTCCACGAGACTTCCTAACTCATGGAAACACATGTCGCCCCTTTCTGAAGACATATGTCGGGCCCCTAGGCCCCCAACAGGTCCCCGGGAAAAGCTCACTTAGTGCTCCATGAAGGCCATCACCGGAGGTGGTGGAGAGCTACACATCAGGCTCCCATTATAGAGCATACCGGGCTTAAATGGCTAAGGTGGGAGGAAACATCAAAATAGCCAAAGAGACTAATAATCCATAGAAAATCCAAATGACATGCCGTTGAGTGTGTTGGACTCTTCTCGAGGTCCTTGACATTTCTTCTGTTTTGAGTTTTCCCAAATTCTAAGCTGAAACACCTCGAACCCGAGCTCCACTTAATTATGACAATGCCACTCACCCTCTATTTAGTTCCAAGCTTGTCATTGGGTCTCCAAAACTTGCCCCTCTTGGCATCTCCTTCATCAAGTGTCACTACTCTTAAGTACGGCTCGTGACACTATGATAGTATAGGTGATGTCATAGTGGTGCCGCTCACTTCTCTCTCGGTTTAGATCTAGATCCATAGGGTTCCACTGGCTTACACTTATAGGACTTGGGTGGCTAGGATTGGATATGCACTAGGGAGGTACTTTCATGTTGACTGGCGATGCTTAGAGCGCAATTGATGGAAGTCTTGGACATGAGCAAGCCATTCATACTTTGGGACCAAGTATTGCTTCTCCAACTTGTTTGTATGTGAGTTGGATTTTGGATATTAAAAGGCCTATTTGGCATGTCTGGATGCCTACGGCATGAAATTCAGGACTGTCGGGGACCGAAACAATGGGTGTTACCAGTGTTACCATCAACATCTATCTCAATGAGGCCGGCCATCAACTTTGTTTCGCTTCCAATGGTTTCTCCACCACCATGGAGCCCTTTGACTTGGGGTTTTGCTCGTGAATCAATTATGGGAGTCCTTGTGGGACCTAATGCTCTTCTTCAAGTTGATGTGACTGGTGCTCAACTATAGATAGTTTGATCCTATGTTACGGCCACGATTGTTGTGCTACTGCCATTTATGCAGGCCCTGATCCTTAGTGCTCCAATTGCCTCTAATCCCCTGGACCTCCCAACTCTCTCAATTCCTAGCAATCTGCTTTAGGTAAGAGAGCGGGTTTGGATGCACTCTCCTCTCCCAAGAAAAAGGGGAAGGCCGATGCTCTCGATACCCTCGCATCCTCATCGTCTTCCTGGTTTGGATGGTATCTTAAATGGACTGGTTATCCGTGTTTTTCAATGTTGGCTTTGACTATTGCCTCTAAAAGGAAGAAGAGAAGGTTCCACTCAATCTCACCAAACTTAAGGATGTTGTAAGCTCCAAATTGAAGGCTCAAATTTCTTCTACGGAAAAGAAATCATCCCTTACAGCCTTATAGGGGAGCAATCATCCCTTCAAGGAAGATATTTTCATCTAGAGATGTTAACGTTGCCTTGAAAAAGACTTTTTTTGGATAGGATGAATAAGAAAACTCATTTAGAGGTTTGATCTAGTGTCTTTTTTTTTTTTTTTTTAGGAGAATCGATAATTTTTTTTAATAATGTGGTAAACGTTACAAAGAAATATGCAATAGTGTGGCTCGATAAATTAAGTCCCCTAAAATAAAATTACAATTACTATGCATTAAGCACTAAAAGCACAAGAAAATTGATAAACGAGCATATATGTCACACCCCATACTCAAATTTAACTGTGTGGTTACTAAGACTTCTCAATTAATATAGGTTATCTCCTTAGGAGCAAGAGTAACTCATATGGCGAAAAGAGTAAAAACTAAGATAAAATTTTGTTCCCCGGCCTAAGTCTGTCAGCAAAATCAAACCTTAGGATACAAGAAGAAACCCTAACCGCCATGGACATCAACCCGAAGTGGTCATCACTCATAGAACCGCCGCCAACATCACTACCACCATCGGTAATGTTGTCACCTCCAACAATGAATCCATGAGGTCAAGATCTAGGTTCAAGATCAGATCCAAACCTAAAATTGTATAAAACAAATTGATCAATTCCACTGCGATATCGTAGCCATGATCCTCCACTGGTGAGACTTGCTTGCGGTTGAGGATGCACCACCAAAATCACCAATTCGATTATGGCTAGATTCATCCGTGGACTCATCCATGACTCACCAACTTCAAGCGATGTAGTATTGATAACCCCACAACTAATTTTGAGTATGGAGATTGATGTCATTTTTTTAGTTTCTTTGTACTCGAATAATTTTTCTATGTTTCTTTGAGTGGTCAGCTGTATCAGTGTATGTAAGTGTAGTACTATGTGTGAAGAACTTATTTTCTCAATGTCACTCCATGATAAATTCCTTTATAATGCTACAGTTTATCAATAAAATTATGATTTCTACTAAAAGAAAAAAATAGCTGAGAAGGCACGGTTTACAACTAAGGAAAGGATTGCGTTTGTTATGGTCATACATTTTTCATTTCTTTTCGTCTTCTTTTTTGTTGCATGTTGATGCAGCAGCAAACAAAACAAAAACAAAAAAACAAAAACTTAACTGCTGCAAAGTTGAACAATTTCGCGAACTGTTTCGGTTTTGGTCCCCATAATACAATACCAACAAATGTAGTTTCAGTACCCATCAGCGCCGAACTGATTCGCCTAGTTCTCTATTCCCTTCCATCTTCTCAACTGCTAAAGCCTAGACAAAATTGATCTCCTTTAATCTTTAACTTGGAATATGGTGATCTTGGCCGGCCATGTGACTAAAGGCTTCAAAATCAGATGCTTAACAGATACCTAAAGGTAATTAACCTTATTCATATCAAGTCTTTGCTAAATTCTCTCTGAAGGGTACGTGTTGAAAAATCTGCCCATAATAAATAATAGTACAGTTTTATTCCCAAATTCACTCCCGAGTGTGGAAAACCCTGTCACCCTGACATAGCTGAGCAGCCCCCATGCACATATCAAGTCTTTAAATTTGCATTCAAGTCCAATTCAATTTTGCACAATTGCCTATACATCTCAATTATGAAATTTACAGTAGAGTCTGACACTGGGAGCCACCTGTATATATAAGATCTTCTGCACTAAATGATGAGCACTGCTTGAGAACTGGGATATATAAATATGTTCTGGAAAATTCTATAATATATATCTGTATATCATATACACATTTACAAATGTAACAATAAATTTATTGTTAAAGTAGTAATCTGAATCATATTTTGTGTAATCTTAGTTCTATTAATGATAATTATACCACCTACAACATTGTTATAAGTTTTTGAATAAATTCGTTGTCAATGTTATAATTTTATTTTAATTATACGTAAATAGTGTAAATGAATATGATAACTTTGTTCTCAATATTGTAATTTTGATTCATATAAATTGTAATTTTTGTTCAAGTAGATATAAAATCAGTATATGATAAACATCACAATATCATAACTTATCGTGTATATTCTTATGGTGGATCCAAAATCAGCATGTGACACATTGGTCTTTTGGCTAATGGCTATGAACTTATGATGGATCTATGAAGCAAAAACTATTTTCTCCATGCTCCACTTCGCAACATGGTTAATGGTTAACAAGGTAACGAAAACATTTTTCTGTTCCTTAATTTATAATTCGTGAAACAAGTAGGTATAAATTCAAATTTTAGCTGAAGATTGTGAGTTGCCAAGAACATGCATGTATCCTAGACAATAAAACTGCAGATGACTGTTAAAAGGGCCATCTTACTTATGAGAACTTTAAAATTCGAATCAACTTCTACATTCATTCTATAGTAGCCTGGATCTAGATTTGAAAGTAGTTATTCATTCCTATGAGGTCAATTTTGGACGCTTAGTTGTTCAGGGTTTTGAACTTAAACGACTTAATTAGAAAACTTATAGCAAGTTGAGCTTGAACTTAAAATTCTCTTTTAGCAAAAATAAATCAAAAGTTATTCTATAATACATAGTCGTATGTCATACACACATTTATAAATATGACAATGGTAACGTTGAATTTTATTTTGTGTAATCTTTGTTCTATTAATGGTAATTACACCACCTACGACCTTGTTACAATTTTTTGAACAAATTCGTTGTCAATATTGTAATTTTTGTTTAACTATATATAAATAGTGTAAATGGTAACTTTATTCTCAATGTTGTAATTTTAATTCACATAAATTGTAATTTTTGTTTAAATATATGTAGAATTAGTGTATGATAAATATCAAAGTACTATAATTTGTCTGTTATTTGTATAGCGGGAACTTGGGTTTAGGTTTCATTCAATATTACTGTGAAAAGAATTTTACGTACTAAATCAATAGCCAATTAATGTAGATCAAAATTATTTGTTGAAGTACGAATTAGATGAGCGTATTATCAACTAGGGTTTCTTCAGACGACAACACTGTGACTGGTAAAGGATTGTTAATTAGTTAATTAAGCTATAAAGCTATTATTGCTGGTTGAACTAGGTTCAAGGTTGGAATTGTTTTCCACTCTGCACAGAACAAGAAAGAAGGTGGATACCCTACTCAATCGTAGGTCTCGATCATTTCACACCTGTTTATTTTTGTGTTCTTCGTAGTGAGGTATGTTTCATCTAGTTTACGGTTGAACTTAAACTCATAGACTTTCATTTTCTCAAGTTTTCCTTTTATAGAATTCTTCTGGTGTTACATGGTCTTTAAATGCAGTACGTAGAGTAGTGGTGCCAGTGTGCCACCTTGTTTTTTCTTCTGTATTGGTGGACATATACAAGTGCCCCACCCCTACTCGTGTATACATCATTTAACTAGTTCACGACATAGCAAAATCCAAAGCCTTCAATTCACGAATTGTAAGTTTTGGGAAAGGATCATCAAACGCGGAGTTTTTATTTTTAGAAAGATGATTAAATCATGTATGTAGTGCTCGATTACAAAATTGTCACATAAGACAGTACATAAGAACACACTTCTTTTTGTGGTAAAATAAAGAACACACTTTGTCCTAGCAAAACTATAAATAAAAAATTAAAACAGAAAGAAAATGTTGAGCATGAAGCTGATTCTCATTTGTCATTCTCCCTTATTTCCATGTATCAATGTGGATTTATGATGTGAATATTAATTTCTAAGTCATCAACTCTTCAAAGATCTCTGCACAAAAATGTTTTACTCGTGCGGCTCTCTCTATGTTGCTATGCTAGGGTTTGATTTTGCAAACCCGGCCCTTTGTTGATGACGCTCCTAGTGTTTAGAACGACATACCTTGCTCATTCGTTGGATTCTTTAGCCATTAAGCTACCATAGGGGGCTTTTCTCTCTCTTCTCCTGGCGTTCATTCTTGTCGGGGTTGTGTTTCTCGATTGTTTGGGTCATGTCTCGGTTTACAGCTTCGATTTTTTTGATTATTTTTCTTTGCGATCGGATTCACCGATCTATTCCTTGCTGGTGCAACTTGGTGGATATTGACAAGTTTTTTGGTCGAATTTGTTGGTGATGGTAGTTGTTGTAGATGGATGGATTGTTCGTTTGGGTTTATTGTTCAGTGGCTTCATGGCTTTGATGTAGCCTCGACTTGGGCGGTTATGGTCAGCTTTAAAGGGGAGGTTCATTTGGTGTGGTGGCATTTCGGATGCTTCAAGGCCGGAATACCCTTGTAGTGGATATCCGAGCGGCGAGATTAGTAGAATAGGATTTGAAAGTTGCAGGACTAGCGAATTCATCTATTAAGCAACCTAGACATGGTAACTCGATGGAGGTTTCGATGATTGTGGTTTCTAGGGTTTTGACCCTAGTACTGCTAGCATTGATCCTTGCCTTAGGAATATCGGTATCAGTCTAGGATATCATGACTTTGTACTCAAATTATCGTCATCAATTATTGTTAAATCTGAATTTTTTTTTTTTTTTTGTAACGCGACAATAGTTGGATAGAGCCTTGAGTTTAATTTTTTATTTAGGGTAAAATACTGTTTAGTCCCTATATTATGCCTCTCTCATCGTTTCAATCCCTGACATTCTAATTTAATCTGAAAAGTCCCTGACAGTCTAAATTTCCGTCTAATAAGTCCTCACCGTCTAAATAGTCTGTTAACTAGTTGACGTGGCACACAATTAGACGCCACGTCAGCGCCATGCAAGCGAGGTGGATGGTAAAATGTCCACTATACCCATGTTCTTCCTTTTTTCTTTCTCTTTAATTTCTTTCCGTCTCTTTTCCTTCTTTTCTTTACACCCAAAATCCACCACCACCGAACGGAGCCATGCGTTTGAAGGAATGGATGGATTTCAAAACTTTTTAATTAGTGCGGAATTAGTTTAACCATTAAACTACTAACTAAACATAGAATTCATTCCTTTAACCCATAATCTTGGCTTATTGTGATATGTATATAAACATAGCATGCATAGTAAGGAAGAACAAAGAAGTAGTTTATGTTCTACTCACCCTTGGAGCGTGATTTTAATCCGATCCAAGTGAACCACCAAAGTTCCTCTCCTTGATCTCTCCTTGTGTGTGTTTCCTCCACCTTGAAGCACCTTGGATTAAGAACTCCTTCTTGTACTCCTTCTTGTGCTTGTAATTTTCTCTTTGATGTAACAAGTAAAGCCACAAAAGGATATGGCCTCTAAGGATCTTCACCAAGTGAATCAAGAGATGAAGAAAGATGAAAGAAAAGAAGAAATTATGCAAGTGTTCTTCTTTCCTTTAATTTTGTAATGGACCAAGAGAGAACTCTTCTCACTCTCTCTCAAATCTGAAAATAATAGTGTGGAGACACACTTATTATTATGTCCATGCTTTCACTTTTATATAATAGGAAATAACTCCAATTACTAAAAGAAAAATATTGACTTTCATAAAGCCAATATGTTGGCTGGTCCATACATGTTATTGGGCACTAAAAATGTGTCTTGGGCTTTCATTTAAATCTCACTTAGTGAAGCCCAAGTCCACACCAAAAAACCCGACAATCGTTTAGGCCCAATAGGTTCGGTTTTACCCGAAAATCCTAATTATGTCCAAATAATAAATCTAATTAATTATTTGGTCATAACCAACTCTTGTTTAATCTTCTTCATATACAATCTCAAGGATCCACTTATATGGTGTGCGATCTCTTAGGTTCTAATTAACAAGGCAGTGAAGTTTATAGAAACCATTCTATTTTGTTTACGAATCAAAAACTCCATTTTTGATTCTCCCTTGTTATTAGGATTATAAATGTTTATTAATCCTCGGGGACTTCACAAGTCATGAGTGACGTCTTGCAACATATCATGACTACCCTAGTTAATGTAGAATGACAAAGAACCTATTCAATTGGAATTACAATACAATACGGTCCTTCTCTAACACTATGTTCTAAATCACATCATCGGGGTATGGAATTGATATGTCAATCCCCTAATGTGATTTTCATTCTTATGTGATTCTTAGAATGTGATTAGAAACTCCTTTTTAATCTCATTCAATGCTTTGGCCAAAGACTCATTGAATCACATCTTTGAACATACACCTTATTTACTTAAGGATAGAGATTCCTTATTGTACACTCACATGTCTCCATGACCGAATTGATTATACCAATGAATGCATCTATTATATCCATTAAGGGACACAATATTATTGCATCATCAAGAAATAATCAATTCACTCATAAGACAACTATGGTGTCTCAGGTCAAAGGACTAATTTGTATTATTGCAATTTAGAGTTCAAGTTTGACATGTAAGTAAGACTCCATACAAGAACTCTAATGATCGCGTTCAGTGTACTCTTTAAATTAAGAGCACCCACATACTTGTATTAGTGTCTCCACACAAATGACAAGAGACATATCATCCTCCATATTGAGCATACATAGTATGTGCTAGTCTTTCCGGATTATCAATGTCCAAGTGATAATCCTATGACTAGGAACCTTTTAGGATAAGAGTGTGAAAGAGTAAAGGTCTCACACATCTAACTCTTTAGATTACTTTCTCTTTAACTCATATTCCTTGGACCTTGTTCAATCAAATATCAAATATAAGCAATGAACAATAAACTTGCCCTTTTGATTAATAATAATTACAATAATAATTACATCAAAATGATTGTTTTAGGACACAATTCCTTCAGCGTTGAGCAAAATCCACCACCACCGAGCTCTCCACCACCACTACCAAGCTCACCATCCAAAAACATCCTCGGATTTGCCCAAAACCCTAAGGTCTTCGGATATGGTGATTTGGGGTTGAGGATTTGGATTCAGATTACCCAAATCCAAATCAATCCGATTCTCACCAGTCGACGTTGGGGTCATTGGCGGAGTTGAAGATGTGGGTGGGCATGACGGTTGCGATGTCATCTTTGAAGGAGTAGCAACTATCGAAGTGGCCGGAGCCATACTCGAAGCTATTACTGGCATATCTTGATGAGGAGACTGCCAATCTAGCCTTCCTGTAGATCAGGAACATGAGTTGCTGGTTGGCAGTGGCGCCGTTGGTTGGAACGCCGGACGCGCCACTACTGGAGTTGCATAATCTATGCTTTTCCATTCACCAACCTCCAGCTCGAATAGAGCTAAACCACTTCCATAATTAGAGTCAGCACTTTAATACCCACACGCTTCCAAGACGCCGCCTCTCGATTTAGATCAGAGCCGCCACAAGCGCCACCGCTGGCACGTGTACTGCCATAGCTTCTCTGTGTATGCCAGCGTAGTCCAATTGTTCTGGTAAGCTAGCCCTGAAGCCTCTTTCAGTATCTGATTGACTTCCAGCCTTGAAATTGGTGGATTTCTGATGTTTAGTTCTTCGATTTGCAATATTTGAATATTGGTTTGGAGGAAACAATGGACTTCAGATTGGAAGGAGAGCTTCTGGTCTTGATTGTTATTAAGCCTTAAGGGAAGGATGATGATCTGAGGAAAATAGCGAGTTCCAGTACGTCGTGGAGTTTTGGCCTCGGAAAAACATTGAAATAGGGTAAGAAACCCTAGCCTTTGAACTGTGAATTTGATTTTGTTGGGAAATTGAGATTATTGAGAATGTTGTTTTGTGGTAGAGATGAATACATGGAGTTTTGGGTTAAGGAAAATTAGCCGAGACTATCACCTAGAAGGGAGGAATTGGACTGATTGTGAAGAAGGTAATGTTTTGATGAAAGATATGATTTCTACTTGTAGTGGTTATGTTGTATGCCTTGAGATCGAAAGAACTGAACGCGAATGATATGGTAACTGATTGTGTTTAATTATGTTTGAATGGTTGTGCGCGCATTTCAATTTGGAGCTTGATTTTTCTGGTCACGGCCAAGTCTGAGTCTTATTTGATTTTGTTTAATTATGTTTCTTGCTAGAGTCTCAATAAATGTTTTATTTGTTATTGCTGCAATTGGGGGTTTGGAGTGAAAAATACAATCAATTTGGACGGAATTTATCATGAAGAATGGGGGAAAACGTAAGGGAGGTATATTGGACAATGTACAGGTTACATAACATGCAAATTGCTGAGGTGGCATAGCTTGGATTGCCACATCAACAAGTTAACGTCCCAATTTGACGGAATGTTAACGGCCGGTGAGGACTTATTAGACGGAAATTGAGACTGTCAGAGACTTTTCAGATTAAATTAGAATGTTAGGGGCTGAAACGATGAGAGAGACATAGTATAGGGACTAAACAATATTTTGCCCTTTTATTTATTTACTGTTTATAGTACTTGCACCGCCTGTATCGAGATTGTTAGAGTATAGGATATGTAACTAGAGTTGTAAAATGTCTAGTGATCGAGCTAGCATTTTTGTAGAATAGGTTCGGGTGTTATCAGTTGAGAGGTCAATTGCTAATGCTTGCTCATTTATGCCACAGCCTCCACCAAACAAAGAGAAACAGTCTGTATAAGGCTTTAACAATCACGAAGCCATTGTCTTTATTCTTTAAGCTCCACTCGTGATAATGAATGGTACCAACCACCAATTGGGGTAACTAATCAATTAGGAGTATCATATAGCATTCTATGAAAAGGAAACAGTTGAAAAATAATGTTAGATAGGAGGGAGGAACCGTTGTTGTAGTTCGCAAATTATTCTCTCAATAATCTTCAATTGCTAAATTGGTACGGCGGCTTTTTTTATAATCGTTCTAGACATTTTTATGCTGTAAAAGTTTAATGTATAGAATTACCAAGGTAATGATTCTTTACGTTGTGTCCTTGGCAAGAACTCGACCTCCACTTCTAATGCCACCAAAACAATTAACTCCTAATTTTCAAACATAGTCGCAACCCACACACTAACACCAGAACATGGAGAAATATCTGAACTCTTCCACCATTTGATATCGCAGATAGAAGAGTTCAACCTCCCCCACCTCCTGGACCTCCATCGATCGAAGCCACCATGTCCGCCCAAGGAGCTGGAACTCGATGCTGCAACCATAATAGAAAACGCCACCTCCACCTTCTATGAGCCAAGCCTAATCATCATTCGACCATCGAAGAAAACCAAAAAAAAAAAAAAAAACATAGCTAAAGGTCAGAGTTAAATGTTGCACAACCATCCTAAACAGCAAAATCATGAGGAATCGTAAATACTGAAAAGAAAGAGAACAAGGAATCGATGTTATAGATACAAAAGTTTTAAGGCAACCTGATGATCCTAATTGGTCAACATAAGAAGGGTTTCTTGAGACTTTGTTTTAGATCATGCATACATCTTCTCTGTGCACTTTTGTAGTCTTAATCATTAAGCATTTTTTTTATAACTAATGACTAATACTTCTTGCTAACCACCACATTTAAAGGAAAAGGTTAAAAAGTTCAAAGGAAAATTAAGGAGCAATCCTAATCCCTTCTCTATGGAACCCACCAATTAATCAATAAGCTCATCTCAATCATCACATAGTTCCAACAAGAATTAAAAAGAATAGACCACAAAATCATTTGGCTTTCCACGTAACTAATATAATTAGGTGACACTTTACCGTACATGGATAAGATATAACATTATATACCTTTCAATAAAACATAAAAAGAAGAAGATATAACATTATACGTATGCAATGCCCTCAAAGTCTACAACCCAATAATTTTGATGCTTGTACATAGATAATAATTATTCATTTATATGTTTGAAAAGTTATACTAATTCTCACAAGTAACTCTCACATTATTCTAATTTTAATAATTAACTAGATGGGGCCCACACACTATGTGTGTGAAAATTGATATATTTTTAAAATAAAGGGTGGGTAGTTTTTTTTATTGGTAGTTTTTTTGTAGAAGTTTGTGGTTTTTTTTTTTCCGTACTTATCTGCTTCCTACTTTTATATTTTTTTTATTTTCTGTTTATTTTATAAATGGACTATTTTACCTCTATCTGTTTTATGAGTGTTAAAGTTTTTTAATAATTCAGGGTTATTATGGTACATTTTTTCTGTTTTGGCTAACAAAGCCTCTTCTCTTAATAATAGTATAGATTAGAGGTTTTCTAGCAAACGTGTCACCTTTTATTATCGATTCTCGTTTTCTCTAAGGATAACTAGTTAAGTAAGTTATGTTTTTTTTTTTTTTTTTTTTTTTTCAAAAAAGTTAATTTTAATAATATGGGTGATTCTATTCAGACCTCTATATTCATATATAGACTTTCATGGATTTTTGTAAAAATTTAATTACTATTATGGCCCTTTAAAAAAACAGCAAAGCAAAAAAAATCCAACTTAATATATTCAGTAGTTCATTCAGTAATCCAACTTTAAAAAACAGCAAAGCAAAGGTGTGTTGGTAACTTACCTAACTCTTCAGTATTTCATTTAGTTAGCATGTTTATATTAGATCAAAGGTTGTGTTCTATCGATTTTGCATAGAGGATGGGTGATGATGGTGATCGCCACTGACGCTACTAACTTCGTTGAAAGGCTCTTCTCTTATGGAAGATGCATTAGCATGTTAGTGAGCTATTCTTGTGCATAAACTCGTTGTCCATCATTTTTTATACAGATGAGAGAGAGAGAAGATGTAAGACAGAAGGAGAGGCAAGAGATAGAAAAAAGAAAATAACAACAAAACAACAACAACAACAACAACAACATCATAATAATAATAAAGGGGCAAAATTGGTAGTTTGAGGAGAAAATAATGAAGTTGAGGTCCATATAGTAAAACTGAACGATCAACTAGAATCACCCAATAATATTAATAAAATAAAATGCTCATTAGCTGTGAGTCATCAACTTATAAATTTTGGTCTAATGGCATAACTCTATTATTTGTAAGGTTTTTATCCATTTACGCCATTTCTAGAGTTTTTTTCCACTTACCCCATTAAGTTTTTTTAATTCTCTCTTACCCAAAACACTCTAAGGAGGTTTTCCCTAATACCCCATTAAGATTTTTTTTTGTTTTTATTTTTTTAATACCATTTTACCCTCACTTTTGTTACTTAGAGAGAGAGAGAGAGAGAAACCATAGGACTTCGTCGGAGCCTGATCACCGGACTTTTCTGAAAACCTCACAGGAAATGTTTATTGCCCCCAAAAGACGTCTATTGCCCCCCAATAGAGGGGTAATAGACCTCTATTGCTCCCCAATAGACGTCTATTAGTCTATTACCCCAATAGTCTATTGTCTCCTAATAGACGTGTATTGCCCCCCAATAGACGTCTATCAGCCATGTATTGCCCCCTAATATATCTTTTCATCACCGAAATGAGAACTAATCCCTGAAATTAGACAAATAGAACTTTGATTAAGGAAAAAAAAAAGAATATTACATAAATTCAAAACGTCTATTGGGGGGCAATAGACCTTTAACGGACCTCTATTTCCCCAATAGAACTTTTTTTTTTTCATTTTTCTTTACTTCTTGGCCTTCTGCCTGACTTTGCCCAGAGAGAGAGAGATAGAGAGAGAGAGAGAGAGAGAGTGATTTGGGCACCCAGAGAATTGATTTCCGCTTCCTAGACCTGGATGCACTCCCTCAAGTACCCGGCGGGGATCATCTACTTAGTGATGTTGCGGAGGTCAGTCACCGCTTTGGAGTGGGATGAGATCGAGTTTCCGTAGGCTACTGTTGGACCTATAGCTCGAGGTGTTCGATGAATCGCTGCTGTAGATGAGGACTTGGAGTGGAACCGCCGTCATCGTCGACGGAGAAATCATCAACTTTGAATTCGGCGCTGTGGTCGTTGCTATGATCGACAGTGAACTAGGATCAACCAGTCGTCGAGGTCGACTCCAATCTGGACCGAGTAGTCGAGGTCAATTTCTGTGGTGACGATGTCGTGCTGGGCGGCCCGAGTTTGGAGGAAAGGGAGACAACCTGGGTCCAGTGCCGGAGTCAGAGGGGAGAGAGAGCCTGGGTCGTGCGCCGAAGCCGGAGGTCAGTAAGGAGAGAGGTAGGGGCATAGAGAGAGAGATAGGGATGAGAGAGAGATTGGTGTTTAGTGACAATGGTTGTAATTGTTTAATTGGGTTGAGGGAAAAATGGTTATTTTTTATTAAATTGTATATGTGGGAATAAAAATCTGTTGCTGGGGTATTAGTGATATAACTTTGGCTCATTTTGGGGCTTTTGGTCAAGCTCCCTTATTTGTAAGTAGGAAGTCATGGAGTTTGACTTATAATACACTAGTTATATATAAGTTGTTTATTTGATTAAAAAAAAACTTATAAATTATTATTATTATTATTATTTTTTTATAAAGATCATCTCAATTCATTTATCTCAATCGAGAATGGTCATTACATACATTTCCACTGTCATGTATAGACATACAAGAAGATGTTGTATATAGAAATATGTTCACTCATTGAATTTCCGATGCTCATTAAAACGAGCAAGCCTAGAACAAAAACACATAGGGTGCACAAAAGTGCATAACTCCCTAAAAAATTAGGGAATTATTGAAAATAAAACTAAGCTAATAAAAATACTTTAGGCTTAGGCTAATACCCAAGCCTAAAGGATGCATCTCGCCGACGAAGCTCAAGGTTCACGCTGACGCAGAGTGTCGTCAGACGGGCAAGAGAAGAGTAGGGGATATTTAATTTTGGGTGGAGCGCATGTTGCACGTTCCCTTAGTCTAGGGTTTTTCTTTTCCTTAAGGATCTTACAAAGTGTGTCACTTATCTAATATAGGATCTTAACTCTCTATCACTTATCTAATATCACTTTGGGTGCAGTTATTGTCGCCTTACTAACTACTTTGTTTATTCTACAAGTTTCTTATTTATTAAAATACTTTAATATGAAATTACAATAAATAATAATATTAGATTAAAAATTATAATTAGTTTTTCTTATTACCTACAGAATAGATACTTAAACTTCATTTTTAATCTTTTCATTCATCGTTAAACCCAGTGAGACTGATTGATTAAGACTTCATGAGATTGACTGAGAAAGACGAGGAGGCCGGAAGCCAAAAATAATTGTGAGACACTGTGGAAGTCAAATAGAAAAAGATTTTAAGTTAAACGTAACCCAATATTGAAAAATAGTACTTTGGGTTATGCAAATAAGTGAACAAAATAAACATGAAACTAAAAAAAAAAATTTATAGAATGAAAAAAAATGTAAAATAAACAAATTAGTTAATAAGGTAGCAATAACCCCACCCGTCGCTTTTTCTCCGCACCCGTCACTTTTTATCGTAAAGTTTAATGGCTCCCTCTAAATGTCTGCCCATTACCATTTTTTTTTGTCGACTCATTGCTTCATCTTTTTTCAGTTGTACTTCAGTACTACTTCTAGACTCAATCAATCGACTTCTGCCGTTCTACCCTACCGACCGACACTTGTTACGGTATGCTTTCTCCCTGACACCAAACTTCAGACCACCACACGTTACTCGGTCCTCATAAACCCTACACATTCATTAATCCAAAAAAAAAAAAAAAGACAGTAATTTATTCCAATTGTTTGAAAAAGACAATAATAATATAAATTGCTGCCAACTTTGATTACAAAATCAAAAGCATGGAATTCAGTGCACCCAAAATTAATATTTTTTTTCCCTATATTTTTCCATTATTATTAATTAATTAACGACCTTACCCTTCCATATAAAACGTCACAGACCGGTTCGGCATCACGAAAAATCTATGCACCCGTCGGTGACATAAACTTCTAGCCATTAATAAAGGAGCGCATAGAGGACCATCCCGTGGGCACCACAAGTTTTTCCAGCTGGCAAATTCCGACCAGAACCCGAGGCGCAGTAACGGTCGAGTACGAACCTCCAGCTGTTACACACTAGGCGCACATTTAACCTCTTTACACTAATTTAGGCCTACTAGCGTATGGCACACTCGAACATCGTTAAAAAAAGTTAATAGAGTAAAAATTAATTACACGCTGTTTCTCTGGTCCCAAATATTTCCACTTTAGTAATATTGCTTACAGAAAAAAATAATAATAATAAGAAACAAGAGCCAAATATAGGCTGTCATGGAATTGAATATGCACGTGCGAGAAAAAAAGCTGACAAGCTTCGCACGTGCGAGTTCCGCGTGGCTGGAGAACCCAGTATGGAAATGGAGGAAGATGACGATGGTAGAGATTAGAGAAGAGAACCAGGGAATGCGGCTTAGAAATCGGCGATTTTTCTGTGGGAGCGAGATCTCGGGGTGAGTTTCCGGGTTTCGGATCCTAAGTCCCTCAGGCTCCGGATCGCCAACGCATCGCTTTTCCGGACGTCGATGAATCGCCGGATGTCGCCGATTTCTTCGTTAACAGAGTCTGTAACAAAAAAAACAAACAAAAATTAATCGAAACGGTTTCGGATTAAGATTGAGAAGGGGGCAATGAAAAGCGGCATTGTACGTACCTACGCGCTCGGGCGCGGATAGTCTAGTGAATCCATTGAACTGAGCCAAATCTGAGAGCAAAAAAATCCGGACGGTGAGGATTTTAGCTGAAAAGAGTAACAGCCGTTGATTGAGGTGAGAAGAGTGAGGGAGAGAGGGAGTGGTAGTACCTGACTGGGATGGTGTGTGGGAGAAGAGGAAGAGGATGAGGAAGCAGAGGACGGTGAGGATAGGGATGACGTGGATGACTTTGTCGGGAGTGGTGGGAGGCGGTGAGGACAGTCGGTGAGGCTTTGTTGCTTTGTTGTCGTCGAAGTCTGGAGAAGAGGAGGAGGGAGGAGGAGGAGGCGGAAAAGGCTAAAATGTCCTTGGAGCGCTTGTCGTCGTGGATCAGAGTGTCGTCGCCGCCGTGGGCCTGGTGGAGCTTGGAGACCGGTGAGCCCAGGGACTGCCTTTGCATGGTGAGAGAGAGAGGAGGAGGAGAAGTAGAGACAGGTGTGAGCTGTGTGACCTGGCCTGTGGGTGTAGATTTTTATCGTTTATATATAGGGGATTTCTCATTTTTCTTTTTGTTTTTGTTTTCTTGTTTCTACAACTATTTATCCGTTGGCTCCTTTTTTTCGGTCAATGCTCGTCTTATCCGTTGCTACTTGGTAGCATAGTTGCAAAAAATAATAATAATAATAATAATAATAATTATTATTATGAATATTTAATACCATGTGATTTCAGTCCAAAACAAGAAAATAATTCAAGATTTATTACCTAATTCAAAAAAGAAAAGGATCTTCACTGGGTGTGTTAGAAAAGACGTATTAAACATGAAGATAATATTATTATGTCTCATGTTTAATATAATTGTGCATAATTTTGTACCTAATTTATAGTTTATACAGTTAAAACTTTATGAACATTCTTTAGTGTTAAAGACGATTTAGAAAGTAAACATGTAGGTTCTAGGTCTTTCTACCCACGTATGAGACTTCTTCTAGATACTCAATATCGCAACGATGGCGATTTTCATCAAGTGATCAAGATTCAACCTCATCTAATAATTCATTGATTTTTTTTCCACTCGAGATTTTGATTGAGAAGCTATTTATTGGGTTGGAAACTAGATGTATGTAGAAAATGATGGAGATGGTTCAGTTTCAATTGATGACCATATGCCACGTTTTTGAACTCATTTTTTCTTTATTTTTTTTGTTGGTAAAAATGATTGATCTCAAACTTTGGAGAGAACATGCACCAACAAGTTAAATGAGAAATTGTTAGATTTCTCTTGGCAAAAGCACTAATATATAGATGTAGATTATCTATTTCTTAATAAGTGGGAAAGATGACCCAATACCACCAAGTTGTGAGAAATGAGATCTCCCTCTCTAGTATTCGTTGACATCGGATACTTACAAGACATCGGCTAGGTCTGATAGGGTACCTGAAAAATGTTCTCCAATGATCAAATCACTTCACAACTCAAATAATTGACTAAAGTCAGTAGTCCGCAACCTGATGTTAAATATAATTACGCATAACTTTATAACGAATTTTACAGTTAAAATTTTGTGAATATTTTTTTACTGTTAAAGACGGTTTAGAAAGTATACAGGTAGCCCTTTCTAATTATGTATGAAACAATATCGGTCGATTATCCTACAAAAAAGGTAGTCGCAGGGGTAACGAGTTTTTTGCTTAGGCAAGTCTAAGGTTTGGGTACTTGTTATTCAATTAAGATTATGAGATTCTCCTTTCTTACACCGAGGGCGAGTTGCAAACTTGCAACAGGTCATTTGCTCTTATTTAGAAGCTAATCTCAATTAATCACGTGCACAAACTCCAAGCCCAATAGAGCATGCTGAGGGACCAGCTTCTGTTCTACTCAATCAGTTTGATGCTCATCGTTTTCCATGCCCTCACAATTGATAAGTTCATTTTCTTTGTTATCCATAAACAAATTTAGTTATTTTTCAATATGCAATAGGGTCTAAGAACGTGTAGCGCAAGTCTCATTCTGATATAATTCTCAATCATCTCTCACCGATTGAGCTAATTCTTGTTGTAATTAGATTAATAGCTTGGTCCCACAAGAAAAAGAAAGGAAGCCAAAAAAAAAAAAACAAAAAGGAACTCTGTAAAGCATTGGGGCACACGGGACAAAGCTGAAATTGGGCTTTTGAATGAAGGAACAAATCCAAAGAAGACTTGGAGGACACTCAGAGCCCGCTTAAGACGACGAACGGACGGCTGAGATGAGACCTCGAGTGTAATATCCGACGTCTTGGATGACGCCTACGGTGTAGTCAGTGTGACCCGAGCGGTGACGCGAACCCCAGACCCAGAAATTTCTGGCGGCTCTTCCCTCTTAACTTGCCACAAACGAAAACCCAAACCATCAAAATCCACTTTCCTTCCTTTTTCCCTTTCCTCACAAACCAAAAACACCAGCGAAAGACACAGAAGAAGAAGAAGAATGGTGCTATGGGAGATCACATTGGGAACCGCCTATTTCTTGGGGCTCAGACGAACCTATAGACTCGCCCTGAGGATGCAGCGCCGCATCATCAGCCCGAAGCACCCCAAGATCCGTCAATTTGCTCACAGGTATTTCATTCTTAATTGAAAAGGGTTTGGGATTACATTCTGAATTGAAATCGATTACTGTTAATTTCCTCTATAAATGTTTCCATTCAAAAGTGGTGGGATTTGAAGAGAGAGTTGGATCACTTTGGATGCAAATCTTATTACATGTTGCAACTCATACTATTGTGTGTGTGCTTTTTTTATTTTTTATAATTTAGCTTAGGAGGTGTTTGATTTTGGGTATAGTACGGTTTGTTGGATCTCATTATCTATAATTTGGGTAATTTTGTGTTATCGAGATGAGATTAGCTGTGATAGGCAGTGAGTTGTGCACATTTAGCTTGTGTATGAACCAAGTGATGGGCTACGACTGCTATCCATGTAATTTGAATTGAACAAAACACTTCAATTTGTGGCTCACGTATTCTTCATATTACGCTCATTTGATTCTTTTAACTGTTCATGTAGTAACATGGCATTCATGGACTAGCATAAGCATTTGATTGTTCTGGACAATGTTAGTCGAATACTTTTGTAAAGTTCACTGCTTCTCAGAAGATATTTGACATGTGATACTAATGGCCAAACTACACTTGGTCCTTTGGTTTGATAACAGAGATTATGCCCCCTCCACCAAAGAAATGCATCGAAGTATGTTGGTTTTTTTCTTTTTTCCCTTGGGTTAGATTGTTATGATTTCTTTCTTTGGGATTGATCTTTTGTCAATTTGGGTTTCAATGATTTCATGTACCTTGAAAAGAAGAAAGGAAGTTCACTTAAATTTCCAAAAGTCTATAAAATCTCCAATGATTGAAAGTGTTTTTACATCCATTGGATTTCAGGGACATGTTCACTGAAGTTCCTTTATTGATGCTTGTTACTTGGCAACATCCAATCATATGGTGCTGAACTATTGATCATTTCATTACTTGTTTGACTGCCATAATGATTTTATTTTCGTTTTTGTTTTTAAAAGGCGAACGCGTGCCGTTTTTGATGCTGCGGTGAGTGTTCACAAGAACATACAGCAAAGAGACATAGACTTGGGTCGGAACCTTGGGAACTGGATCCTGCGTTGGCTTGATCGGATGAAACCTTCAGCTAATATTCGAGGTTCGTCTGAACAACTCAAACACTTTAAAAATGGTGCTAGCTCGGGCATGAGCATGACAAAGCGGGTAAACTCATCCCACCTGAAAACTCCAGGTAGCACCCAGATCAGAAATCAGGAATCTGATAGGCATATGTTTTCATCTATGACAAATGCGCTGCCCAAAACCCTCCCTTCGATTTCCATGATGATGAGAGCAAGACAGACTTCTGGGACTATGACCCAGTATAGGAACTTATTCACTAACAGACCTGAAGCATTGAGGTCGGATTACACCCGAGGTGGCTTTGGGGGAATTATACGTAAGGATATAATGCAGTGGATGCAGCAAAATTGATAGCAAAAGATTGTATTCCATTTGTGTTCTAGAGCCAAACAATCTTGGGATTGAATTACAGGAGCAGATAGGTTTTGAGGATGTGTTTGGATGTAATACAGTTCCTCGGAAGCTTTTCAAAATCCGCTTCAAGATATTTTTGTTTTTGTTTTTGTTTTTGTTGCATTTGTTTCTTTTTGGGAAGTTGTTGTTGCCTCAGATGATTTTGTAATTAAATAAATGGGAGGATCGAAGTCTGATTGTTACTGTGTAGTTTCTAGTCACTTATCGCAACCGTTGGTTCATTTCACGGTTGGAGCTTTGTGCACGAATATCACATGTTCTTCTGAGCTGAAGTACCTAAAAGTCGAAGTGAGATGTAGTGTTTTACAAATTCCACTATGGTTGTCCAAGTATGAGACATTGGTACGTTTTGCAGTTACTGAAGCGATAATTGTAGTTTTTGATTCTCTACAGTTTTCTATGCTTGGCCGTGTTGCCTTATGCTTGTCTGGATTTCGAGTTATTTGCTGTTCAGTCGACCCTTGGAAGATAATGTTAGGGAATTACACGATTAACTTTAGTTTAAATTTGTGTCTAATCCTCATGTTATTGCAGTTGTAATAGTTGTATGAAGAAGAAACCAATACATGTGGTCGAGTTGGTAAGAGTCTCAAAGTGTGGAACCTCCACACTGGGGTTTGAATTCCATCGATACTGATTGAAGTTAAATTCTAATTTATTCTTGGTGGCCAAGAGGGAGGAAGCGTTCTGATAGAATCTTCCGCATGGATTAGTCTCTAGACTTAGGAAGCCTTTAAGGGACCGAGTGATCTCGATTGAAAAAAAAAAAAAAATTCTATGAAGTTCATCTTGATCAGCTTGTATATATAATATAGGGCAAATTTCATTTTACCTCCCTGATCTTTAGATCCTAAATCATTTGTGCCCCTATACTTTTAATTTCATCACGGGTGCCAATGTACTTACTAATTTCAATCAATCTTGTACGCTTGGCTTTTTTGCCATGGCCAACTGTTATTATATATTTTGAATTACATCGAGAAAAAAATTTCTTTTGTTTCTTCATCATCACCGTCTTTTTGGTTGAGGCTGGATGGCTTCTTCTTCAGCCCTAAACCCTAGCCGCCCCGGTTTTGGGGTTCTCAAATGGTGGCCAACTCCGGCCTCGCCTCTAAGTGGAGCCTTCCTCTCCACGCTTTGTGGCTTCTCTTCGGCCCTGCAACGCAGTTTTTTTTCGGCGAACACCCAAGCAAAACAACCTCTTTGTCAGACTGGTTTTCTTGACCTTGAACCCAGATCTTCGCATGGGTTTGTTTGAAGAAGAACGGGCCTCCAGTGTTGGGGCGTTGAAGCCTTCCGACGCCGAATTGCAGAACAAGGTACATCGAGTCGGATCCAACCGAGTCGGGCGAGACTAAAGGATGAATGGTTCGAGTTGCGGGGACTGTCCAGATCTAGTGGGATGTTTCAGCCATGGCAGAGGAAATTCCTCTCTGTTCAGAGCAAGACGGAGAGGGGAGTTCAGTTCAGACTTGCTGAGATGGCGGTTTGGAAAGGATTTTCAATCTGGATCAGCGCTGGTATTGTGGGTCATGTGAAGTTTGCTGCGGCGGCGATGGTTGCAGGTGCACAGGCAGTGGTCAGTGTGCAAGCTGATAGGTTACAAGCGGCGATGGCGATGGCGGTCGCGGTTGGGATAGTTTCCAGAGAAGGGATGCCCGATTATGGGGTGCACAGATCAGGTGGGAGGCCCAACTCCAATTGGGTGCCCGTATCAGTTCAGTGGCCCAAATCCTATTAGAAGCTTTGGGTGTCCAAAGCAAATTTGGAGGTTGGCTGGGTTCTTTCACAAATCAAACTAATGGGCTTTAACTCTATAGGATTTCGCATCTGGGATCTAGGAGGATTGTCTCAGCTACGTACCATTTTATTCTTTATGTTTCGGGATGTGTCTATGTACTATGTTTATTTTCATAGTTTTATAGGCTCACTCTTAATAAGTGCACTAGTTGTCTAATGGGTGGTGCTAGCATACCATATCCTAAAGTTGCCCTTGAGTTGGCAAGGGAGGGTATGTATCCGTGCCATTCTGGCTTGAGATGAATGAATGATTACTTCGTTCCAAAAAAAAAAAAAAGTGATGTATTTTGAAATTGCAGTCACATATAATATAATTTTGTATGTCGCATTAGTGAATCATCATCAAACATGAGAACCCATTAGACTCACATTTTCAATTTACAAAATACTTGACAAAAAAAGTAATGATTGGACATGATTGATTAAATTGGAGGGCACATGCAAAGCACGACTAGTACAATTGAAGGGAAATATACAATCGAAAATAAGCTGGAGAAAACCTAGAAGCTGAAGGAAGCTGAAGGAAGCTGAAAATACTACTAGCAGGCAATAAGAGCTTGCAAACAAGCTTTACTATGAACTCTCAAAGAAGCGGTGACATTTTTTGTAAATATATTGAATTTTATCAAAATTTTGCCTTCCCTGCAATCTTTCGTAAGTTTACCAGGTTTGTTGTGTGGCAACCTGGTACACTATTTGATAGTGTAGGGGTTAATCTTGTAGGTCAGGAAATCGTAGTTGAAGCTAAGATCTTGTAGTAGTTGATCAGGTAAGAAGCTAATTTTGTGGTTTTATTGTTGTTAAGACTTCCGCTATGTAGTAAGTTCTGAAGAGCGGTTATTTATTATTTTGTTTACGCAATTTAATTTGTAAACTCTGTGTAATGTAATATGCTACTCTAAAGAACGAGTTTGTATTTACATCGTGGGTTCGGGACATAGTTGGTTGTCTTGTTTAAAAGAAGATTTTCTTGGATGTTTTGTTGATGTCCAAACCATCACGCCCGGAGTGCTTGTGTTATTTTTAATTGTATTATTATTGTGATTGTAATTCGGGGCGTGACACATAGTTCTGTGACTGTTGGCGGGTTGATATGTAAATGATCCAATCTTTAATCGTGTTGGTTTAGCTCGCTTAATTTCGTCTGTGTTTTGAGTTTTGTCATTGAGTCATGTTTAGAAACTTAGAATTGACATTGGGTCATAGTTGGTTCAGCATCTATGTTCCGAGTTGTGTCATTGGGTCATGTTAGAAACTTATAATTGACAGACCTAGATGGATTGACAACCAAATGAAAGAAAAACCAAATAAAAGAATAAAAACCACTGAGTTGAGTTGAAACCTGCCCAAATGAGCAGAGGAAATCGCCACCAACTCTCAAAGTGAGGAAAGAGAAACCAAGGGAGAGCTTTTTGAATAAGAGGAAAAATTACTCTCGTACCTTATTTAGGTAGGCATATAAGTTACTACTTAGGGCATCACCAATAGTAAAAACTATTTTCTTTCTCGAAATAATCTAAAAGTTAAATTTAGTAAGCCAATTTTTGACGTTTTCTCCAATAGTGTTAGCTATTAGTAAGTTAAACTATGGTTGTCACTTTTTGCGCTGGTAGTTGCTAGGGTTTCTGTTGTGGAGTACAACAGTCGTTGGGAGGCGAAGCGGCGTAGAGTCCCAAGAAAACAAGACACCCCATTTTCTCATACCACATACAATCTAGATTAAAGGCAGCAGGGTTGTGGTAGGCTTGGGCCACACTTTCACCTCCTAAGACAATTGCCAGTCTATTGAAGGGGGTGGGTTTGCATTTGGAGAAGATTTAGATTCTAATCCTTGTGGAGGTAGCGGTAGTTGTGGAGAAGGAATTGGTGGTTGAAGAGTCTTCTTTGTTTAGCAAGAAATGTTGAGCTAGTGATGAACTTTTTTGACCAGGTAAGAGTTTCCTTGCTTTGCTTGCTCCCTCATTGCAGATTGAGGAGTGTTTGAGTCTGGCTCTAAAACAGAACAATAGGAAACTAACTGTTTCTCCTAACAAGAAGAAGTTTGGGAGGCCAAACGGCAGTAAGAACGAAGTAAAAATTGGTGTGCTTTGGATACAGAGCTTCAAGAAAAAAGACCTAAAAAATGAAAGAGTCATTCCAAGCATACTGAAGAAATTGCCAAGTCTGATGGTAAACTACCTAATCAAGAGGAATTTGCTATGAAAGATGTCGATGATGAAGCTGCTAAAGATAGTCTTGCCATGGATGATGCATTTGAGATGACTCCAAAAGAAGTTGTTGATGATGCAACTGAGGTGGAGGAGGGTGAAATTTCCTTATGTGTCAAAAATTATTATTCCTTAATTTCTATTATTGATAGCATGAACTTAGTGCTTTGTTGATTTTTTTAGTCTGCTTTGGATTTTAATTTTTGGTTGTGAGCTTATTATCGAAAAGTACGCGTAGTAGGGGGTGTTGGATGACTTGTTCTTCTTAGAATAGGTTGATTTAGTGTACTCCAAGAACGACTCTTTCTGACGACCCTTAGGAGTGTGTCGTTTCTTGTACTGCTTGCTGAATTTCATTAATGGATGACTTTTTTTTTAATTAAAAAAAAGTCATCCATTGTTTACTCTATGAACTTTTGTTGAAAACACATTTCAGTAGCACACATTCTAATTGACATGTTTACTCGTTGAACTCTCAATTATGAACCAATAGGTCAATTCCATCCAATTAATCTGTTAAGTCACTGATGTGGCTATCCCTTCCATGCCAAAATATTTATTATACCTCTCAATACTTTTTTTTAATTAATCAATTAATTAATCTCTCTCTCTCTCTCTCTCTATGTTTTTTTTCCTTGCTTTCCTCGCTCTTCTTCCTCTTCCACCACTGATGCAAATTTTTTTTTTTCCTGCTTTTCTCGCTCTTCTTGATCGAACTAGAATCTCAACCTTGCCATTTCTTCCTCTTCCACCACCGAGCCCTCTCTCTTGATAGTTACAGAACACTAAGGCCATGTTTGGTTCATGGATTTGAGGCATCAGGAAAGGAAAGTCTTTCCTTTCCTTTCTTTGGTAACCACAAAATCTGGAAGCATTTTCCTGACAGAGGGGAAAATTGGGGGAAGGTCATTCCACTCAAGACCCATGGGATGATTTTCCCCTCTTCTTTCCCAGCATTTATAACTGCAATTTTGGACAATAATAACCCTGCTCAAATATACAATTGCCAAATTTACCCATTGAAACATAGCTTGTATTTTTATTAAAATACAAGGGTATTATTGAAACATAGCTATATTTTTACTTTCCTTTCCTTCACCAACCAAACACTGGAAGGGAAATCAAATGGTCTTTCCTGGATGCTTTCCCTGCTTTACCAAACACAGGAAAGGAAACATGACATGAACTTTAGTTTCCCTTCCCCACCGGAAAGACAAGGGAATTGATTTCCCTTCCGTGAACCAAACGAGGCCTAAATGCTTTATAGATTTTCAATGTACAGAGAGTTTGAGGAGAGGGAAATTAGATTAAGGTTTTCCGCTCCCCTCTACCAGTTGGTCTCTAAGTAATATAATAGCTCACCTCCACCACCATCGAACTCACCAACTTCTTTCGAGTTGAGCTCGACCTGCATGTCGTCTGGCAACATCGAAAACTAGACCACGCACTGACTTCTTGGTTTTCCAGAATTCATTTGGATGCCCAAATTGGGCACCAGACTCTTCCTCTTCGCTCATCAGCCCTGCGCACAACACCAATGAAAGTTCCACTCTTCTCTCAATTATCACCATCATCTCACATCATCTCATCACGCATAATCGATGCTGACTTGAAGAGACGGCGGCTACCGGGGAACAAAGGTTTTTTTTTTTTTTTTCCTCTGTTGATGGTATGAACGAGGAAGAAGGTTTGGGATCAGACCAAAAACATAGAGAAGAAAATTGGGGAATTTGTTTATGGAGAGAGAAGAGAGGATTTAACGTCTACATTAGACGGAGACTTAACTGATGGACCTATTGGTTCATAATTGAGAGTTCAAGGAGTAAACATGTCAAATTAAAATGTGAAGGACTGAAATGTGTTTTCAGCAAAACTTCAGGGAGTAACCAGTAATTAGTCCTTAAGAAAATACTAAACTAAAAATATTGTATGTGAGAATGTTTAATTAACTTTTTGTTATTTTCTCTTTCCTTTATAGCTAAATTTAGCTAGAGATTTTTTTTTTTTGAAAGATTGCTGGCGTTGCTGCCCTCAATCCTTTATTAATGAAACCATAAAATACAAGGGGGACATAGAGCCTGAACCCCAAAATACAAAAAGTAATGTACTCTAACATGCACCAGTTAGCAAAGAGTGCATCATTGACTACTCTATTTGCTTTGACAAAGCGGTGACATAACGAAAAAATCTACTAAGGAGAAGCATCATAACAAATAGCACAGCTTTCCTACTATGTTACCGTACATAATCATATTTGGCAGCATTTTGTTTCATTCTGTCACTAAGAGATTGCTTCCATTTTAAAATAGATAGCCATATCACTAGGTTAGACAAGGCACATAGAGTGCGTAGACCAGGACCAAGCCCATATTTGCCAACCATACTTGGATGGGGACTTATTGAAAACACAAAACAAGCTAACACTATGGAAATAAACGACTTAAGAATAAAACCAACAAAAGCCCAAATAGGGCCCACAAGCAAAGTCTAAGCCCAGAAGCCCAAGTCTGCAAAGGAAATGTTCAGTCCATTCACCTCGGCCCAAGTCAGCAGCTGCACCACCACTTTGCCACCATACCCACAACGCTGCCACCAGTGTCGACTACTTCACCCATCTCCAGCACCGTCCATACACCATACTGCCAGGGTCCAAAATCTGGAGACCATGTAGTCCCTCTCCCTTTTCACCGGTCTCAACGAGCCAGGATCCAACCAAGTATAAATCCTCCATGGATCGGTGACTGGCTCCAACACAAAAGCCCAAGCTCTATCAACAAACAACCCACCAAGCCAACAATCTCAGTCCATCATCCTCTGACAGAGGCAAGTCCTTGCCCCGACCCGGCTATCCACCGTGATCCCATCCCACCGCCAAAGCTCACCCTCCAAAACAACCACCCCTTTTAACTGAGAGAAATGAAGAAAGATTCCTCCCAACCTCAGCCTTCGAACATCAGACTCGCCCATAGAACAAAGATCTCGTCCGGCCGTACACATTAGACTTCGGCAAGGGCCTAACGCCGCTGTGCAGCAGAACAAGAAAGAAAACCAGTGAAAACTTTCCTATGGTTCCAGCGTGTGGAGCGCTTACCTCATCAAATGAAGTATATGTGCGTTTTTTTTTTTTCAACTTTAGCTAGCGATTTTAGCAGAAGTTAAATTTGATTTCTCTATAGCTATTCTATATAACTATTCTGTTATAGTGGTAAATTCCGTAAATTATCTCAAAATTAATCAAATTTTAAATTTTTTGTTAAAATAGCTAGTTTGTTGGAGATGATTGCTAAATATTTATTTTTTTATTAATAATTACTATATATTTGTCATAACTATTATACTTAGTGTCGTGTGGGATTGCAACTCAACTACTGTTGATACAAACAATGTGAATCTATGAATATACATAGATTAACCGCTCTCTGCTATGGTTTGGGGGATTTTGGGTTCGTCGTGGCATGAAACTATTCCATTCTTGGAGATTTCCACAGGCTTTGGCCTTTGTTTGTTCGCCCTTGTTGTTTTCGGGGGTAAAGGGTTAGTGTGATGTGGGGATCTTGAGGGTTTGCAGTTGTTAACTGGCAGAGGCTGTTTTAACGCAGGTCGTCCAGCAAGCTTTTGCCAAGAATGGGCAACTGTTGATGGGAGTGGAATTTGTTGGGAACTGTGGGATCCAGGTGATTTGGATTGAGGTGCCTTATTATCACTATAGTCTCTGCAGCTTGGGTTATCTCGGTGGAGGTAATGACGCCTTTTGTAGCTTGTGGTCGACATGGATTGTTCGAGATTTGGCTACTTTGCCTATTTTTAATATTGATTTTGCAGGTATGGTGGTATACGGTCGAGTCGGCGATGGTACTAGCTGTGGGTTTGGGCTTGGAGCTTGATGCTTTAAACCTGGAGCCAATTGTGAAAATTGATTTAGATCTGGGATCCAGGGGGACTCTGCAAAAGGGTTCGGATCTGGGATCCGAGTTGACCTTGGGCTTGGACTGCTGCCCGCTATCTTTATTGGGTTGTTTGTCAAATGCTAGGATGGCTTAGGGCTTCTATGCATTATTGTTTTTCGATTTGGGACCCAAGATTATGGTTTCTGTTAGTGAAAGATCGTCTACAACATGACCATGTTTTGACAACCTTTACCGGGTTCGATCTTTGGGAAGAAGATTGCCCTATGTTCTGTGCCAAATTGACTTTTGTCATTTTGTGCGTTGGATTTGCATGGATAGTCAAATCACTGACTACTCAGTTCACTATATAGCTGCAATCTGTAGTGTAAAATCATCTTTGCGTTTAGATGCTGCTGCTCTTGCTTCATTATTATTTCTTTGTATTTTCGATGCAATTTGTGCATCTTTTCTTTTTGTACTGGCTATTTTTATTTTGATACATCTTTGCATTGTATCGTTGTAATCTTCCTATTTCAATAAAGTTTATGAGCTCTTTATTATAAAAAAAAGGTAGGTATATAAGTTGCTACCTAACAATTTAAATTAGCACCCTAAAGCTACAGCCTTAATACTAAGTTTAATTTTTGGGGGCTATATTTATGCAGCATGTCTAGAAATATTAACTTTAAAACCTAATTAGTTGAATTGTTGTTGATAATTGATAGCTAGTGTCATTTGCCTAGAATTTAGTGTGCAAGAACTAAAAGTTTCTAATTAGGCAAACCTAACTTAAAATCATAAATGATGCGGAAGATTTATACCCAAAGTTAAACAAATTCATATAAATATCACACACACACACACACACACACACACACATTCTTTCTGTGCTAAGGACCTCCTTAGATTTTAAAATCTAAGAATTTTCTTGAATAGACTCACTTTTCGATCGCATATCCACATCTTAACCGTTCAGATTTAGGTATATATGAGTAGATCATCCCTGCAAATTTTCAGCCAAATTGATAATCATTAAGGCATTCAAAACTGCGATTTACACTTATAAACACGAACGGTTCAGATTGGACAAATTCGGTTCGTTCATTCATTTAATCTAGGTTGATATTTTAACGATCATCAATTTGGCTTAAAATTTTTAGAAGTGATCTATACATTAGGACTTAAAAACTGAACGATCGAGATGTGGATATGCTATTGAAAATCTATTCAAGGAAATCCTTAGATTTAAAAATCTAAATCTAAGGATTTTCTTGAATAGACTCACTTTTTGATCGCCTATCCACATCTTAGCAATTTAGTTTTTAGGTATATATGAGTAGATCAGCTTTGAAATTCACCTTCAGTGCCTGAATTCTTTTGCTCCAGTTAGTTTGTTACCTAACCATTACAAAACAATCAATATGATACCTCAACTAAAAATTTCATATCAACGTTATAATTATGACAGTGTCAGTTTTTTTTTTTCAATCAAAAACACAAAAGATTTTATTTATTTATTTATTTTTAGCAGAATGTAAAAGTTGAATTTTGATCATTAGTCATTGCCTCCTCCTTTTCTTGCTTCTCGGTTCTTCTTTCTTCTTCTTATGAAATTTCAGTCATCCTTTCCACTTCACAGATTTTAGCAGAAAATTCTATTTGAAACTCGACACTAAATCTCATTTCCTAAGCTCAATGAATTCTCCACTTGTAAGTTTATTTTTCTTTTTTCTTTCATTATAATCTTCACGCCTAATCGGACTCCTTCTTCCTCATTTATTTTTTCTTTGAAATTTTTGGAGTTGGTTTATGAAAGATATTGAGTACTATCTGGTGGGGATTTTGTATTTGAATTTGAATTCATGGGTTCAGGGGTTTAAATTTGGATTCATGCATGGGTTGAGGTTTTTGGAATTTGAATAAGGAATGAAGAACATGATTTTTTTTGTTTTCTTTTTCATCTTTTTGTCTGGTTTGGGTGGGATAAGAACATATAAGATTTTTTTTTTATAAATTTTTTACAATAACAAGTTGGTGCAAAAATATAATTTTATCCTTCTAAATATGGTCACATGCATGACAAGTGATCATTTTTAAAAGAACTTTGACAGACTATAGATGGAAATATGATGTTGGTAGCAAAACTTGAAGTCATGTATCAAACTAATCGGGGAAAAAAGAGTTTAGGCATTGATGGTGAATTTAACTTCTTAGAAAGCTATCTCTCAAGAAAAAAAGAAGCTTTTTTCTCTAACCTTTGCGAGAGCATTTTTTCGATGGCGGCTGGCCTTGGCTAGTGGCGATCTTGCATCTACGATCGAGAAGGGGTGTCTCTCTTCTCTCCTTCGTCGTTTCCTCGGGGGTGACAACGAGCGCGCTCGATTCCTCTCCGTGTTCGTAGACTGTGGCCTCTTTGCGCTGGCTGTATTTGTGGTCGGTGATGGCAGGGATAGCGCTATGGTGGCTGATCTGATATTGGATCGGTCTCCGATCATTGGTCCTCAGGTTGGGATGCCCGGAGAAGATTAGATTCTTGGGGCAGTATGGTTGTCGGCGCGTAGAGATGATTGGAAGCCAAAGGTTGAAGGCATAGGCTGGTTAGATTCAGGTATTTGGGTCGGGGTTTCTCCCTTGTTAGTGGCGGAGCTTTAGGTGATACGGGCTGGTCGTGGTGTCCTTCTCATGACGGTGGCAATGTTGATGACTGTTGGGACACGTTTTGGCATGCTTTGATAGATTTTGGAAAGTTGAGTGGCAACTCTCGTCCCAGAGATGTTGGACACGGCAACCAAGGTGGCGGCAGCTTCCCTAAGGTTTGTGTTGAGTGATTCTCTTGGGCCTGGACTTGGTTGGGGGTGTCTG
Organism: Rosa lucieae; assembly: GCA_024704745.1. Taxonomy (NCBI): domain Eukaryota; kingdom Viridiplantae; phylum Streptophyta; class Magnoliopsida; order Rosales; family Rosaceae; genus Rosa; species Rosa lucieae. The sequence continues at coordinate 25,942,405 of CM045498.1, forward strand.
CTAGGGTTTTTCAAATTTGGGCCTTTTTGGTTTCCCCTATGGATCTTGGGCTTTCTGTGGGTTTGGTTGTTTTGGGCTCAAAGAGTCTCTATGTTTTTATTTTTCACTTTGGCTTTGGGCCTTCATTCATTTTTGGTCATTCTTTTTCAAGAAAGAATGATGGGTTATGCTAAGCATTTAAATTTTTTAGGTCGCAAAAATCATAATCTCTGAGGGTTTTTTATTCTTGCTTTGGAGGTTATTGATCTTTGTGTGGAATAAAAGTGCATGAATGTCTAAAAGGTGGGTGTACTGAGAGTATATTGCGTTCTTGTTCTTGTTTAGAATAGGAGTCTCAGCGTACTCTGAGAAACGATTCTTTCTGTCGACCCCATAGGGGTGTTTCGTTTTTGTACTGCTTGCTGAATTTATATAATGGGCTGACCTTTTTTGATTAAAAAAAAAAAGCTTTTTAAATTTTTTAATTGCAGCTTAATTATTTGTGACGGCTTTTCAATTGTAGCTTAATGGTTTTGGCGGCTTTATAAAGAAATTTAAGTGTATTCAATGACTCAATTTCAACTAGAGAATTATGAATGTATATATCGTTTACCTAACCTTTGAATTATGTTTCAATAATGTAATAAGTCATATAATAGAAGATTAGGATTCTTGTATAAATAGTGCCTAAGAATGAAGAGCAACAAAACGACCCAAGCAAACTAGAATAACAGAAAAACATGGAAAACCAGAGAATTAGCTCAAAAAACTATGTCTCTGCTTGGAATTTGGGAGGTTTAGTTGTCACTCAGATGGCTCTAAAAGCTGCAATCGAACTCAATGTCTTCAATATCATAGCCAATTCAGGACCTGGTGCTCATCTCACATCGAAAGAAATTGTATCTCAAATCTCCACCATGAATCCAAATGTAGCAGCTGAGAATTTGAAGCGAATATTAAGAGTTCTAAGTGCGCATTCTTTGTTATCTATATCTCAAAGGCCAAGCTTAAATGGTAAGACAGAACTAGAAGAGACTTATGGTTTAACAAATGATACTCTTTGCCTAGTTCCAAATGAAGATGGAGTTTCCTTGGCTCCATATATTATCTTTGCTTCTGATATGACCCTTGTGAAAAGCTTGTCCATGCTCAAAGAAACAGTGCTTGAACCTGGGAGCATTCCTTTCAACAAGACTCATGGTGTGTCCATGTATGAGTACATGTCTGAGAAACCTGAGCTGAGCCAATTGTTTAATAAGGCTATGGGACAAAGTTCCATCCTTGATTTTGAAGAGGTGTTAAATGTTTACAAAGGTTTTGAAGAGGTAAAAGAGTTGATGGATGTTGCAGGAGGCACTGGAACTACAATTGCCAAAGTAGTATCTAGGTATCCACACATTCAAGGAATTAACTTCGATTTACCTAATGTTGTCGCTCAAGGAATTGCTAAATACCAAGCAGGTTAGTATATAATAATTGCTACAACATCATGCACGTACAATTTTTCTTCCATTTGACACATCATTTAGTAAGTACTATCGTAGCTTCTAGTTCGGCTCACATTCATTACGGTTTGATAGATTATTTAGTCATTACATTATGATTCCCATTTAACCAAGTGAACTCTTAATTAATATAATAAAGTAATAGCATGTAAAGTTTATGCTACAATTTCGCTAGGTGAACCATTTTTTGGGTACCACTTGCATCCCACCTTATAGTTGATGTGGCATAAAGTTAGACATACCAGATAACTTCATAACATAGTCTCCCCTTCGTAAGTGGGAGGTTGTGAGTTCGACTCACAAAAGACTAGTTGTAGTATTTGAGTTGTTTATCTGATCAAAATAAATAAATAAAGACTTTTAGTAATGAAAAATCTTGCAGTTTAGGGTCCTAAACTACACATAACTGATGTAGTAATTTACGGCTATACCTTTATAATGGTGGACCAATTTTTATAAAATAGGAAAATTTATAGTGTATGTAGATGTGCATCGACTTTAAAAGCAACTTCTATGTTTTTTAACCAGCATGAAAATTTTATCAAATGCAGGTGTGAAACATGTTGGTGGAGATATGTTTGAGTTGATACCAAATGCACAGTCTATTATGTTGAAGGTTGATTTGTCTCTTCTTCTTCTTTGCTCTCTCTTTATTCTCCTTTTATGTTCATATATATTCTAACTTACTAATGAAAATAAGGAATGTTTATCTGCACTTCCATATAGCTTCATGAATCATTATAAAGGAATGAAATTCACATGATCTCATTGTAAAATGATCTCGATCTAGATAATTGCAGGAAGCTCAACTAGAAAGTACCATGAAAATACCATATATACTTCAAGTTAAAACCTAGTAGTTAAACATAACATGCAACATTTACTATTATTGTATATATGAATACATTTTTACATGTATGCAGCGGATACTTCATAATTGGGACGATGATCTATGTAAGAAAATATTAAAATGTTGTTGGGAAGCATTACCAGAAATCGGGAAGGTAATAGTTGTGGAGTTTGCAATACCAGAAATAGTGGAGAAAACCGCAGATTTGGAGAAAATAGTGACATTAGACATCATAATGATGGCTTATCACGGCAGTAAAGAACGAACAATTGCTGAGTTTGACTACCTATCGAAAGCTGCAGGATTCAGTGAAATGAAGATTTTTCCGATTTCACATGGTTGTTATGTTATGGAACTTCACAAAGTTAAAACATATTAGATAGATGATATATGTGATCATCTATAACACACGTCTTTCTCCTTTTAGTTAAATGAATAAATTTATGACTCTCTCGTATGCTTCATGCATGTATTAGATAGATGATATATGTGATCATCTATAACACACGTCTTTCTCCTTTTAGTTAAATGAATAAATTTATGACTCTCTCGTATGCTTCATGCATGAGAGTAATCATACGGCTGATTTTTAGCAACCATAAAACTAGTTTTATTCATTTTGTTGGTGACATGTGAGAATGTATCTGTTTTTAGTTTTGATTTCGCTTGTTTGTAACTGTATGTCCTTTGAGGTTGGTTCCCAACTTCCTAGCTACCTCTCATTGTACTTGTTTTAATATTTCATGATCAATAAAATTATGGGTTAAATACTGTTTACTCCCTGAACTTTCAGGAAAAAATAGTTTAGTCTCTCCCTTTTTAATTTTATACGTTGACTCCCCCATCTTTCAATTTTGGACCAATAGGTCCATTTCGTTACTCTCCTTTCAAAAACTCTGTTAAATTACTGACGTGGCAATCTTTCCGCGTCAAAAAGTCTATTATACCCTCACTTTTTCTTTAATTTCCCCCCCTTTTTATCTCTTCTTCTTGTTCCTTCTTTCAGCTCTATCTTATCCAGAAACCTCCCTCCATTTCCTCTGCTTCTCTCTCCGTTAGTCCATTCCCATTCCTTTTGCCCTAGATCTCAAAAAAAAAAAAATTTCAGCCTCGAACTCCTCAAGTCTTCAACTATGTCTTTCATATTGTAATCGAAAACAATGGCTTGCATATCTGTTTCATCTCTCTAATACCAACTATGGGGCTTGCATATCTATTTCATCTCCCTAATACCAACTATGGTTTAGATTGATCTAAAGAAAAATGGATTTACTGTGGAAAACTTTTGTTGTCTATCATACTTTCCCTGGGTTTTGCATGATTACTAATTGATGAGCCGTATGAGAGGAAAGTATGAATCTAGAGGAGAAGAAAGCATGAATCTGGTATTGTGGATCTGAAACCTATGATTTCTCAATACTCTTTCATCAATAATCTTGTTTTGCTTGTACATAATTTTGAATTGATGGCATTCCAAATGATAGAATAAAATATCTCACCATTAACCGCTTTTAACAGTTTGGTTATCTCCTTTCTCTGAAAGTCTGAATGGATATATAAATTTCACTTTCAATGACAGCTTCTTCTGCCTATCTTCTTCTACTCAGTTATTAAGTGAGAGAATTAACGGATTCATATTTAGATTTCCAAGCGGTGCGATGTCGTCTGTGAGTGAGATTCAAGAATCAATGAAGTAAATCAACCATATGTTGCTCTCAAGTGTGGTATTGCGGCTTTGATGGTTGAGGCGAAGAGATGAATTAGATAAGAGAGAAGCCGAGGTCTACACACATGTAGTTGGCCACATTATCCACAAAGAAACTAGCAACAAATCACTACCTTGAATCCTTTCTGACCATACTTGCACCTTCTCCTCGGATTGCGGATACATCGAGTCAGATCGGATACGCTAAGTCGGACTCCGGAACTCCGGTACTTCTGCTTTGTTGGACACATAATACTTTCTCTGCTTTAGTTTTTCTCGGAGAGCATGCAGTACTAGTGGAGGAGAAATTGGTCTGCAGAAGTGGAAATCAAAACCGCTACTGTTGAAGCCAAAGTTTAATTCTAGCTCTCTTGTTGAGGAAGAGAAGAAAAAAGAGAAGGAAAAAAAAAAGGTGGAGAGAGAGCTGGAAGATTGGGTGATCTGATTTTCTGAGGAAGATTGGGAAACAGAAAGATGGAGAGAGAGCTGGAAGAAGAAGTGGTAAACAACACAAAAAAAAAAGTACGAGAGGGTATAATAGACATTTTCGTGCGAAAGAGATGTCACTTCAGCCACTTGACGACAATTTAATTGCAAGTTAACGGAATGGACCTATTGGTCTAAAATTCAGAGATGAGGAGTAAACGTGTGAAAGTAAAAAGGAGGGACTGAACTGTTTTTTCTCTGAAAGTTTAAGGAGTAAACAGTATTTAACCCTAAAATTGTTTCTCATAATACCGTTGAGGTTTAATGAAAAGAATATTATGAATGAGATTTGTACGTGTAGTCCATTAATGAAAAAATTATTTCTCCTTGTCATATAATTTACTTATTTAAGTATAAATGAGAATTTTAGGGTTTAGTGTTAGTGAGATTTGAACTAGTGAACTCCATAGTGTCAATTATTCTAAATAACCAACATGTCACAACTCATCGACAGGTACTCATACCATTGCGATAAGGCTTATATCTAAAATTATCAATACATGCAATCTTGAATTCACTCTTAATTTGTTTTTCTTAAGAAATCAATCAATGTTAATAACTTGGATATGGTCTATCACTCAATCGCTATGTTCTCACTAAAACTTAAAATTATTAATATTGGAGGAGATATATTAAGGATTAATTCTAAGTTTAGCACCTTGAACTCTTCACCAAAACTCATGTTTTTTGTTTTGAAACAAAAGTTGATAGCCTTAGATAGATCAACAGCTGAAAAATGATCAGAGTCTACATACACTTAAATATTTCTATCTAAGCAATGCTACTCATTACAAAACTATATGATCTCGCTTTTTAAAGCGAACCTAGAAACAAAGAAACTCCATATCTTTAAGGAAAAAAATCATTGACTAGCTTCTCATTGGCCAATCATGCAATTGTGGTACCAACAAAAACCCACTTCTTAGCAAAAAAATATGAGCACCTTCTTATTCATAAGTCGCTTGAAATACACCATTCGCATTCTAGATAGCTATCAACTCCTATAAGGGTCATGATCCAAAGAGATTGGCAATAGAACTATAGAAGACCATAGATTTGGCCAAAGTGACAATGATGATTCAATATCTTGGGTCGGCCAGCCTAATACACTAAGTAACAAGTAAGGGTGGCAAGGCACCCTCCTTGACATACTTAGGTCCAGATACAGATAACCAAGCCCAATTCCAAGCCCAGGACATCACCCTTAGCAACATAGCCGCAAGTCTGGCCTGCAACGACATTGCCAACTTCACTGCAAGTTCCATTTGACTTCTTTAGAAGGCCATGAAGTCTGTAAATAGTTTCGCTGCTTCCCCTTGAAAGCCAAGCACCGATCAGCAGTGCCGACACTCGATTATGCTGTTCCAAGTCTCAGTCCAAGTATGAAACATTACGCGGCCGATTGAGATCAGGGAAAAAGCCCAACATCGAACAGCCCGCGAAGGATGATCAACGCTGCCACCTACTATTTTGAGTTGATGCCTACTACCTCTAACTCCCGTGTTCCTCTCGGATCCAAACAACCAAAAAATCAATGGGGATATGACCTTCTCAAACCGAATCACCCGTCTCTGGAGCGACGTGCCTTTTGATGCTTTTCCCACCATTGGAACCAGACATGACACCATGCCTTGACTTGATCGCACCCAAAATTTCACCAAAAATCATGTTAGTCCTTGCTCATCTAATTTCATCAGCAATATCATTTTAGTTACAAATTTAATTAGTTAAGTTTAACCTTATCAAAAGAGCATGGACTAACATGATTTTTAGTGAATTTTGGGTTCAAAGTTAGTCAATATATCAAAAAGCTCCCTAAATTAAACTCTAAACTTATTTCATGAGCTTAAACAGCATACAAGGGTGCAACTACACATGGGCTGTGTGGGTTATTGCCCACCTCAAATTTTGGGGTTTTGAGGTTTGGCTGCGTCTGGCCGAGGTGTGGGATTTTAATTTTCAAGGATTTTGGCCTTTTGATTCAGGGTTAGGACTTCGTGCTCATAACGTGTTTAAGAGAAAACAAATTCAAGAGAATACTTAGATTATTTCATTGATAATATGAGCTTCTTTTCATAGAGAATTACAAGTACAAAATCGTGTTGTACAAGGAAACCTAATAAAACATTGATTAGGATATCTAGAAGATTCTACCCTATTACAACTTAAACAAATAATCATTGTTTGGCACAGACACATATAATTCCTGTTTCCTTCAACATAAAGCTAATTGTAGTAAATTACTTATAAGTGTTTTTTCAAGATTTATATTATTAATTAAGCCACCATATATTTTTATATGTAAGTGTTGACAAATGACAATAATTTTTCTGAAAAATAACATTAGTTTTTCAATTTGTTGATAATAACTTTTTGTTCGTTGACAATAACTTTCTAATTAATGACAATAAATGTTTTGACAATGTGACATCTTTTTGAATAATAAAAATTAAATATGCGGTTGTTTTAGAAAAACTGAAATTGGGAGAGAATTGTGTTGTGCTTTTATTGATAATAGGGGCATTTTTATCTAGAGGATTACAAGTATAAAATCAGAGTTGTACATCAAAACATAATCATACAATTATTGGATATCTACGAATATCTCCGAGAATAACACTAACATAAATCCTATTACCACTTGCATAAGTAACCTAGAGTTTAGGTCAGACACATATTATGGATTTACTTGAATACTCCCACTTGTGTAGCACAAACGTGGTGTTCCTCTCGTTGCCTCATCAAAAACCTTGCCGTGTAACAAAAACCCAGTAGGACAAAAATAACTTCGGTCGAAGGAGAAAAAGAGTACAACACGCTCTTCACGTTTTGAGACCAAACATGTTGATATCTCCCCCTGATGACTACGGTCATGGGAGTTTGAATAATTTCCGCAAACGATGCTGGCAATATGTTTCTCAAAAGTGGATTTAGGCAATGACTTAGTGAGCAAGTCTGCCACCTTGTCCTCAAATCGAACCTAGTTCACCTAGTTGACTTTGATCTTGAGGAGAGCTTATTATTACTGATTATGCTTGATGTCGTCACCTTTGATGTAGCCTTGCTTCATTTGTTCAATGTAAGCGACATTATCCTCATAAATGCTCGCAGGCTTATCTGTGGTAGACTTCAAACCACAATTGTTTCGAACATGCGTAATTATGGATCCAATCCATATACATTCATGAATTGCTTCGAGAATAGCAAGAATCTTTGTATGGTTCCAAGATATAGCGACTAGGGTCTGTTCTATACACCTCCAAGATATCGCGGTCTTACCCATGGTGAACACATAACCAATTTGGGAATGACCTTTGTGCGGTTTGAGTTACGCCAAAGTATCCATCGAACCCATAGGCTACCCACGCATCCTAGTTAGGGCCATGGTCTATAACGCCAGATTGCCACTCTATGGCGTTGGTGCCATGCATACCTCCGTGTAGGATGGCGCTTACATTCTCTTGTAGGGACATCCATCCTTGCAGGCATATTTTCAGCAGATATGTGTGATCTCGTCACTTTAGCGGGGATTGAGATGAGACATTTTGAGGAGGGGGGGATAGACCACAACAATTCTTGTCGTTCCTACTGAATATCCATGTTCTTATCTCCCCCTAACGACGGGACGACTGTCTCATCAAAGTGACAATCCGTAAATCTAGAGGTAAGGAGATCTCCTTGCAAGGATATTAAGAACAGACAATTTGTTGGAGTCTCAAATCCAACTTAGTTGCTCAATCGTCTGTACGGACCCAGCATAGTGCGTTGTGGCGGCGCAATTTGCATATAAATGACATTTGCGTAAGTATGAGATACTTGTACCCAGTCACTAGTTGTAACGCAGAGATTGTTTGAGTGGCGGTGGGTCGTAGACGAAGTAGCATAGCTGCATGCGATAGCATCACCCCAAGCAGATATAGGAAGATTGGTGCGCATTACCAATGTCCAAGCTACCATCATAGTCATTTTCATGAGACCATTTGGGTGTGTACATGAGAATATGATGTCCAATATTAGTCCCAATGATATGCAATAATCATCGAAAGTTTTCATTATAAACTCTCTAGTATTGTCAAGTCTAATTAACTGAATAGGATGATCCAAGGAGTGAGCCCGTTGTCATATGATATGTGCTGAGAGTGTAGTATAAGCAGCATTTACAGATGAAAAATGACACAATACATGACCAGCGTGTTTGCGTCAACCAACCAATCATGACGTCCGCAAGTTGGTTAAATCAGTCCACAGAATCCCCACAGATTCTATATAAGAACAGAATAAGTATTTTCATATCCTTTTCATAAGACAGTATCAGTCCTAATTTCCCTAAGGAAGGAGCTTTGTAAAACGAGTGAGAGGCCTTAGAAGCAACCGATGAGGCTTTTGGTTGGGTCTGAGTGTCTGAAATGCTATTTGAAGCAAAGTTGGTGATTGTAGCATCACCTAGGGAGCCATCACCATGATGGACGCCATCCATGGCATCATGGATAGAGACTGTGCCAGACTGCCAGCCCTAGGCTGGTGGTGGACTGCAGCGACGCTAGAGGCAGCTGCAGTGGTCACACTTAGGCCATGAATCAACTTTTGATTCATACTTCGTTTTGCTTGAAAGAATGGATGTCCATGTGTAGTATTTTGTAGACGGATCATCATATCATGACTAGGATGATCTATCCTGTCATGACAAAGGCAATATGCATCTAAATCCAAGAGATCTTCTCTCATAAATTTATTGGATTTACTAGCTCGAATACTGGTGACATAGAATCTACTAGAGAGACACATAAGTTTCTTTAAGATGCACCTTTATTAACAATTATTAGATGTAGTGCAAAGGAGCTCATTTCGTTCTCTACATGCATTTTTGCATGGAATCTGTTGGCTCGAATGACTCAATAGAGTTTGATTCGCCTTAGGAATATAGAGAGTTTATGTGACGGTAATCAAGGTGCTATTTGGCAAGCGGAATTTGGGCCATTCCATATCCTTGAACTAATTCTGATGTCCCAGCCATCGTAGTCACAAAGTAATTTGCTCAAAATCAAAATGGAGTCATAATGAAAAGAACTCAAAATTTTATTCATAAGCCAACAGAGTATATCATTGTTTCTTAACCATTTAGAAAATCTAATCCAAATACTAGTTAATGCAAAACAATGGTAGTTGTTTAACTTCTTTCGGTAACTCCAAAATAAATATGAAGAGGTGAGTAGAGAGATATCGGTGGAGCAAAGCTTGCTTAAGTACTACTTATCTCAAAACCTTCCTAGACATCATACTCACTTTGGATGAGCCTAGTTTGAAAAGAAACTAAACTAATGGCATTTAGTACGAAATACATGGCAATTGCTTATTACATCCCTTGGAAAAATGAAGACTTAAAAGAATTGGCGATATATTGATCCCAGCCAGATTTGAAGTCTTCAACCCTTCACTCTAGGTCATCTTCTTGATCTTCTTATTCCCCATAGTGAGCTTACTTGCTTCACAATATCCTTTGTAAGCGGTGAAAATATCTTTACGAGCTCTACAAATATGTGCCAAATGACTAGATAATCCACATCAGGAACATACATCTCTGTGCTCAGACTCCATTGATTGAGGCGCTTTGAAAACGTCATTTGGATGGCTCCTAGTATTGGTGGCGCCACCAACATTTCCGGAGACATTACCTCCCTCTCTCTTTCCACGTTGACCTCTTCGGTTCCGTATTCGCCTATTTTGGCCGTCACCTTCCTTATTAGAGCAAGAATCTGGAGTAAAACGTCCAGAAATGTCCCTAGATTTAGGGTTTCTCTCTTAGCACCCGCCTTTAGGGGTGTGACTATAATTAGACTCCGGAATATGTTATGTTCCCATGGGCCTCAAATTATAGTTCTTCACAAGGATATTGTCATACTTTTAAGCAACATTCATAGCTCCAATGAGCTCATGAAACCATGTGATCCATCCTACAGTAACATTGATTCGATAGTTCTTAGCAACCATTAAAGCAGAGACAGGGAATGTAGAGAGAGACTTCTCAATCAACATCACATCTGTGATATCTTTTTTATAGAATTTCATCAAGGATTTAATGTGAAGTGCTTCCGAGTTGTAGTTAAGAACTGACTTGAAATCACAGAAGCAGAGGCTATGCCATCTCACTTCTAGGTCAGGAGTAACAGACATTGCCAAATCTTTTTTCGAGTGAGACCTACAACCTTCTGGGGTCTTCTTCATTCATATACTCGTACTGGAGCGAATCATCATATTGACGAGTCATTAGGATGATGGCTTTCCCCTTATTTGCCTCCAAGACTACTCTATTTGATTCCAAAGCTTGAGTTTGCTTAACAGTTAACAGTTAGCATTTCCTGGCTAGGCTCAAGAATCGTATCCAGGATTCCTTTGACCTTGAGATGCTGGAGGACATCACTGATATGAGCATTTTAATGTGATGTTTTAGTAGTTATATCCTCATATTTACTTAGTTATTTCTTTCAATAAATCCTTCTTCTTTAGGAAAGTTTCTATTTTTAGTAAGTTTAATAAAAGGTTTTATTTTTAGGTGCATTGGATCAAATGGAGAAGAAATAAGCTTAAAGGCACATGAGAAACAAGGAAACATTGGAAACGATAGAGGAAAGGCACGAGGGTTGCAAGAATAAGCTGAAAAGAAAAAAATGAAGTTTTCCTGGTCCAACCAGGAAATCCTGAGCCAACCAGGAAGCATGGTCAGAAAAGTGAAGACACATAGAGAGGAATCCTGAAGGCACTAGGAGACCACATGGCTTGAAGATGACGCAAGAAAGCCCAAGATCCTTCTAGATTAAATGAGAAATTCGGCAAAAAGGAATAAACCCAATTAATTTTGGATTCTTGGATGTGAAAAGAGATATTTTGGGAGGCAAAAATGTTTTTGCCGTAAATTTGGGTAGAAGATCATGGAGTTAATGTCAAAAATCAAGAGAGGATCAAGGATAATGACGCTATGGAGAGATTTAAGGGAGAAAATGTCCAAAACAAGTCCAGATTCATTCCTATTTTCACTCAAGAATATTTTGGCCGAAAATTAAGAGAAAAATCAGATAAAATCTTGGGCAAATCAGCAATAATATATTTTAAAAGATTATGGACTTATTTTGGAGCTTTTTGATTGGTTGGATGACATAGCAGAGCTGACGTGGCATTAATTCATTGGTTGAAGCTTTGTGGTGCAACCAGAAAATTCCTTGAAAATTAAAAGAAGATTCATGAAGCTTGGCTGTCCCCCTATATATACCCCTCTTTGCTAGACGTTTTAGACACACCACAACACACCACCTCTCTTTCCTTAGAAAATAAACATCAGAAAAATTCTCTCAATTCTCTTGTCTTCAGAAGCTTTGCGTCTCAACCAAGGAGGAGAAGAAGTCATGCAATACATTAAATTCCTAGCTGCCATCCACCCTTGTGTCGTCCTTAGAAGATTGCTTGCTTTCAAGGATCTTCAAGTTCTTTGTCTTAAGGCTTTGTCATTCATCTTTCACGGTGTATTTTATACTTTCTTTTGTTTTCCTTTGTTTGATTCGTAGAGTTATGAATTCTAGTTAACATGACGTTAAGGGAAAAGTTTATAGCCCGTTTATATGTTTTGAAATAAAGTGTGATTTCTATATGTTGATTTATATGTTGCTTATGTGAGATTGCTTAATTGATTTTGAATTACAGGAAACTTTTATATGTATGTGTTCTTTGGTGGCCAACTTAGGATATATGCATGTAATTGGAGCTAGATTTAGGTAAACAATTCACCTAATAGTTTTGTGAACCTATTTCATAAGTGGTAAAGGTTTTGGACAAAAGTCAAAATCAATTAAGGAGGATTGCAAATAGATGAACTTTTTCATACTAGGTTGTGCACTTTGGTTGACATCCTTTCTTTGTTCTTCATGCGTTGAATGTGTTCTTGATTAGCTAGCTTTCTAGACTATGATTGCATGTTCAATAGGATTGATTTAGGTGCTTTCACTTAGATTAATTATTCAAGGAAAGTAAAAAATGGGAAATCGTTTGCTTTCTAACGTTTCACATGGTTAACTTCTTTCTCATGACATAGATAATCAACTATAGGAATTGTGATTGGATTTCATTCATATGGATGTGGTTTTGATCTTTGTTCCTTGCATTCCACCCTTGTACATGTGTTTTTACATTTTCTTTATTTTATTTATTTTTAATTTTGGACTAAATACTCGTTACTTCTCATACTTTTGCATGAAAAACAGTTTAGTCCAAAATTTTAAAATTAAACTTTTTAGTCCTTATTCTTTCTAATTCTCACACAACAAGTCCTAAAATGACTATTATACCCCTCACTTTTTATTTTTTTATTTTTCTCTCTTTTTATTTTTTATTTTTTCTGCCTCTCTCTCTCTCTCCATATATATATATATATATATATATACACACACACACACACACACATATATACACACACACACACACACACACACACATCATTGTGTCTATATATATATATATATTGTGTGTGTGTACATATATATATATATATATACAAGGTTCTAAAAAACGGCTTAGGCGGCCGACTAGGCGGCGCCTAAGGGCTAGTAGCTGGGTCACCGATCGGATTTCTACATAGGCGATTGCTTTGGGCGGTGGGCTCCTCGGCGGCCGCCTAGGCGGTTTAGGCGGAACCGCCTCGGAGCTGGGCGTTGGGCGCTAGAAATTTTTTTTCTTCTTTCTGATCATCTTCTTAAAAACTCAAAACCTCAAAGATTGAAGCGGTTTCTCATTCTCAGACCTATGAAACCTCTCTAATTATTTACTTGTTTTTGCAATTACAGGTGTACTGTCAATCCCCGGCTAGAACGATCCCTACTTATTCTATACTGACAACTACATTTTGTAGGGTTAAATTGCGGGCTTGCTTCAAGCGCTATCAATCACGAACCCATTTGTGATATCCAGAGCCAGTTGTTCCCAATGGAGTAAAGTCCAGTTTGTTCGAGTTACTCATCCTGAAAAGAGAACAAGGAAAAATGGTTAGTTTTGGACTGGAAAAGCTACACGAAACAATACAAATTTCTTAGCGTAATCTCTCCCAAGAAATTCCATTCCAAGAGGTATTGGATTAGATAGAAACAATGATGTAAGTGGTCGATCATAAATTCTCTACAAAATCTGAGTTTGGAGATCTTAACAAGCTCCAAGCTTGGAGATAGCACGAACCCCCACAGTTTGGCTTAATTAGTTCTCCCATATGAAGAAGAAAGGGGGGTAAAGAAGGGAGGTTGCAAGTCCCCGAGGAAAAAAAAAAAAAAAGAGAAATTGAAAAAACTGGAACTTTTAGTTAAAAATAACTCGAAATAGGGTCGCCGGAATCTGGCCAGAGGTCAGTAGTGGCCGGCGGTGGCTGGAACTTGGCTGGAGGTTGCTAGTAGCGGGGTTGGCAGTCTGAAGCGAGTCTAACCTTGGTTGCTGCGTGGGCTGGCGAGGCTAATGCTAGGCACAGGGGTGCACAAGATGTGTCGCTGGCTGTAGACCCCCGTACTTTTCCTATTTATTTTGATTTGTCGTATAACGTATGAAACTACGTATTCGTATGGTACACAAGTATTTGCGCTTAGGTTAAGACTTTGAGGTCATTTAAATGATTAAGAAATTAGAGAAAATCCAATTTGGGTCTAGAAAACTATTTTTAAAGTGTCGAGGCTTAGGACAAGCCCGAAAATTTTTTCCAAAAGGATTCAGTGAGATATCAGAGAAATAAGGATGTTTGAACATATAATTTTCGGATTTGGCTTGAGGGAAATTAAGAGGAAAATGAAAATGGAGCAGCCCAAACTCATTTGGCCCAAAAGGAGGGCAACTTAGACTTTTCACAATTAAAATTAGGGAGAGGTATAAAAGCAAAACACTCTCTCCAAACCCTAGCCTCTTCCTCATTTTCTCCCTTTCCTCTCTCTCTCTACCTCTCGCTGGAAATCGCCCCACCACCGGACGCTGCAGCACAGCATCCGGCCGCCGCAGTCGCCTGAATCCCAATCCTCACCAAAATTTCTAGATTTTCTTATCTTCATCCGCTCTTTCCATTTCTCCAACCAAAATCAAGAAATTTGGCCATTCAATCCTCCAAAAACCCTAGACCCCAAAGCTAATTTGGGGGGTTTTTGTGATTTCTTCTTTCCAAGCTCAAATCAAGGTAATATCCCTCCTAATCTAGCCTCTATTCATCCGATCTACACCTATTTCTTCCTAAATCCGAGTTTTTGATTTTGATTTGTGATTTTGTTTACATGAACCCGATTTCTCCTTAAACCATGAAGCTAAGCTACGGGTTTGGCAAGGATTTATGGTAAGGATCTATCCATGCAACCTTGTTTTCAAGTTTTTTGGTTGAGATGATGATGTTGGACGGATTTGTAGGTGAAGAAGGCCAAGGAGAAGGAATAAGCCGTGAGTTTTGAAGAAGAAAGGGTAAGGAATGAGTTTTGGACAAACCCTAGAATTTTTGAAATTTATTTGGTTGATTTTGATTTTGTTGAGCCATTTTTATTGTTGGAAAAATTGTGAAAATTAGATCTTTGAGAAGGGTTTAATTAGTAGGATTTTATTAGCCTAATTTTCGAAGTGTTGCAATTTTGTTGTGGAAGATTTGGTGATTGTTGTTGTGGTGTTTTGGCCAAAAGAAAAAGAAAAGGAAGAAGAAAAGAAATGGCTTTGTTTTGGAAGAAAAAGAAAACAAAGAAAATGGTAAAAGTTGGATTAAATGAGGTTTTACTGTGGTAAAGTGGTAAAAAGTGAAGAATGTGAAAGTAAAGGTAAATTCAGTAAAAAAAAGGAGGTAAAAGGTCAAAGTGAAAGTGTGGAGGTAAAAATCATGGTAAAAGTGAAAAGGTGAAAAAAGAAAAATAAATGGATAAAAGTAAAAGTAAAACTTTATTTATAATTATTTACTTATTTATTTTTAATAAATAAGAATTAAAAAGTCAACTCCTAGAGTTGACTAGGGTTGACCGACCTCGTAAAACGTGAGGATCGACTCGACTTTGGTCGCTCGGATTGGTGAAAGTTTAGCGGAGCGATAATGACGTTTTCCTTTTTAAGAAAGAAGTTAGTTTCCCAAATTGGTAAAGGTTGAAAAAAATAATTAATAGCCTCATTGAAATAAAAATGATTTAGTGTGCGCGATTACTTAAAGTTGATCATAATGTTTACCTGGATAATTACTTACAAACTAAGTAATGGTTCAGGAAACAATCGTTAAGGAAGCTTAAGCGGAAAGCATCAGAGTGTGGAGTACGCTAGCATTTTCCAGGTAGGGTGAGCTGTCACTTCCTTGTTAGATGCTTTTCGATATATGTGGAATGTTCTAGTATAATATTATGTTGCCTGCAACTATGTTTCTTGTTGTTCATTAGTTGATGCCTCGTGATACCTATGTTTTTATAACTGATAATTGTTAATTACGAAAACCGAGGCTAGACTTGCATGTTGAGATACTGTACCCTTTTGTATGTTTGTGTATGTGACCTGAAAGTGAATGGGACCTAGATGCTTAGATTCCTAGGGATCCAACGGTGTCGATAACCGTGAACCTCCGGAGGGGGCTATGCTCCTATGTATATCGAGGAAAGGTGCGTACAGACAGTGAACCAGTCATAGGAGACTCAGGACCAGGAAATGGACACTTTCGCTACTTGTAGTCACAAAGACTATAGAGTGGTTGGCTGGTTCTCGAAGGATGACGAACCAGGTCGGTCACCCATTTATTTTAGTTTAGCCGGCAGGTAAGTATCTCGGAGCTCCAAGTTGTGTGAAGCATGCTACATATGATTTCCTGAAACGAAACAACTATGATTGTTTTTGTTTGCATTTGTTTTACTTGATTTTACAAATCCGCGCAACCTATATTCTAGTAGCTATGTTTTACCTATTAGTTTTCAAACCTAACTAAGGTTGGGTCGGCCCCTATTGGGCTAGCGAGGACGAAATACTCACCCCTACATTTCAGGTTACAACGAGGTCATTCCGGACGATTTGGATTAGAAGTGGGTCATTGGCCGAGTTCGTGTGTTGCTGTTCCTGTTGCTTGAAGTTCTTTCCCTTGGTACTCCATTAATTTACTCGTTTTTCTTTCCATGTTGAACTCTGTGAGGTTCGCCTACCTGGGAGCGCACCTCACTCCTTGTTTTACGATAGTTGTTGAACTCCTTTTACTTCGGTTATGATGTAAGCTCTAAAGCGTCACAATGCACTTTCCCACTTTAATTTTAAGCATTTCCAGACTTGTTAATTTGAATGTTGGGTTGTTGATTTAAAGTCCTTTCTTAAAAGTTTTTCTTGGTCTCGTATTTTCTAAAAATTGCATTTTCAAAAAGGCCTTGTAGTATTAAGTTGGTAGGTCTATGGTACGTCTACGATGTATCAAGCTCCTATTGGCTTAATATTACGGCGTTGTGGTATATCCATTCAGGTCGGCACACTGGCGAGGCTAATCTGTCTGCAGATGCCAAGGCTAGCTTGCGGGGCTCCTGTGAGGGCTGTGCGCAGGGGAGCCGATGGTGAGGTTGCAGGTGCCTGGCGAGGCTAACGTGTGCGGGGGCTGTCAACGAGGGTGTGTGAGACGTGCAGGGCTTGCTGTGCTTGGTTGCCAAGGCAAGGCTATCAATATGTTGAAGCGAGGCTAACGATGGAGGAAGAAAGGCGTTAACAAGGCTAAAGCACTGTGTAGAGGCGCACCGAGCTGTGCACTGGTGAGGCTATCCTTATAAGGCTAACCCAGCCGGTTTAGTGGATTCTGATGGCTGGTTCGGCGGTTTTCCAGCTGGTTTCGGTGATTCTGCCACCGATTTTGGGCTCCTCAGATCAAGGGCTTCAAGGTGTGCAGTAGAGGTAGCTAGGGTTTGAAGGCTATGATTTTAGGGTTTCAGGGTTAAGGATTCGTGCTGATAACGTGTTTTAAGAAAACTGAAATTGGGAGAGAATTACAAGTATAGAATCAGAGTTGTACATGGAAACATAATCGTACAATGATTAGATATCTACGAATATCTCTAACATAAACCCTATTTCACTTGCACAAGTAACCTAGAGTTTGGGTCAGACACATATTCTGGATTTGCTTGAACAGTGGTAATATTTTTATAAATATTAATATGTACAAGAGAAAAAGAGAAAATTTTTGATATTTTTCTCTTATTTTGGTGACTTTACGGGAGAAAAAAAATTTAGGTGGCCTAACAAAATATACTAGTCTGCAATCACATTAAGAAAAATTTTAATTGTAAAAAAAAAAAACGTTATCTGCAAAAGAAAATATATTTAGTGGGTAGTTATTGCAGAGAGAAAATAGTGGGAGAGAAAATGGGAGGTTGTGGGATAATTTCTTTTCAATTTTCTTAATAAAATCTATTTTATAATTGTCTTATTTACAGTTTTGGCTAACAAAGCCTCTTCTCTTAATAATAGTATAGATTTACCCTTATGATTTAATTTGTTGTCAAAGTTTTTTAATCTTTCAGGGTTAAATCTGTCAAAATTTACAGTTTTGGCTAACAAAGCCTCTTCTCTTAATAATAGTATAGATTTACCCTTGTGATTTAATTTGTTGTCAAAGTTTTTTAATCTTTCAGGGTTAAATCTGTCAAAATTTCCAGTTTTGGCTAACAAAGCCTCTTCTCTTAATAATAACTAGAAAATGTCCACACACCCGATGGGTGTGAGAGTAGTGGGGAGTTATAATTCTGAGAGTGGAGAGTTTAAAATAGTTATTTTTTTTAATTTTTTTTTTTTGCTTTTTACATTTTTATCCCTAATGTTAAAATGTAATCCATGATATTTTAATATTTGAGGGTTATAAAGGTAAAAAAATCAGTTTTGGCTAACAACACATCTTCTCTTAATAATAGTATAGATATAGATATAAGCAAAAAAAGAAAAAGAAAAAAAAGGTGAAAAAAAAAACACCCGGGTTATAAACGGAAGAATTCAACTTTAATTTGGTTATAGCTTTTGTTGCCGAGAGCGTTGAAGGTTTGCAATTGCAGAGTCTCTCTCTTCTGATCCTACACCAACGCATCATAATCTTCGTCCTCCCTACCTTACTCTTGGGCTGCGATCGCCGTTGGGATTCAAACAAGGATTACTATTGTCTCTGGTAAGTAATTAGATTTGGTTCTGATGATTAGTGGATTGAAATTTCAATTTCCAAATTCATAGTCTTAGCCCAATGTGATCAATTCGCTCAGTTTTAATGAGTCTATGACTGAAGAAGAGAAATGGGTTTTGTTCAGATGCTGTTTTACTTTTTTTTTTTTTTCCTTTTTTTTTTCTTCATGTTACAATTCATTGTTTGCACCATTCCTCTCAATTTTAGGTGATTTAAGGATGATTTGGTTGCTTAGAATTGGAACTATAAGGATTTCCATTACTGTTCAGTTGAATTGCTACTGCTTATGCTGAAAGCTAAGCGTGTATAGTTGCATTTTCAAGAGAATAAGACTGAGGATTTATGCTTTATGAAGCAAGTGAATTGTGATGAAAGGCCGGTGATGTTTTTTATGATGTTTGGTGCAAGTGATTGCATCGTTGAACTAGGTGTTTGATTATTGAACTCTTGCCAAAGACTAAATGGTGTTTGGTATTGATGGTGGTGGTGGGTGGCTCTGTTCAGAGTCTGTTCTTCTTTCTTTTGGGATACATTTTAGTTCTATAGAACAACCTTTGTCATAAACCAATCCATTCAAATTATGTCTATACCGAATTTGAAAGCTTATGGTGAACGTACGGAGCACTGTCTTAGTTTAGGTAGAATTTCGAGTTGGTTGTCATGCATGTTGTTGAAAGTGTTTCTACTTCATGCAAAGATGTTGATTTTCGTCATGGTGTAATTGCAGGCAGCAGAAGCCATAAAGATTACAATGGAATGGGCGGACAAGGCTGTTGGATTTCTATTGTCGTATATCAGTTTATCTATATTTACTTATTATACCTTTTGGGTCATTATTCTGGTGAGTTAGCGTATTTGGCTTTCTTCTTACTTCTTCAAATGCCTCACACTTTATGAACCTGTTGTTGACACCGACGCATCTTTGTTTGCAGCCATTTGTGAACAGTGATCACTTTATCCACCGATATTTTTTACCCCAAGAATATGCCATCTTAATCCCTGTATTTGCTGGCATGGTGCTTCTTTGCTTTCTCTCCATATTCATTGGGTATGTGATGCTCAAATCCAAAAGGAAGAAAGCTTGATGCATATATTTGCAGTTTTGATTCTCTGGAAATGAATTGAAGCACTACTTTTGTAGGGATTTAGTTCCGAAATGGACAATCTTACATGTTGGTCAGATAATCTGTATTTCACTTTCATAGCCTCTTCTTTGTGGTTTCTAATTTGAAGGATACATCCATGACATTAATATATGTGGTGTGTTTAGAGATGGAATGGTCCAAGCTTGTGCCTCATCTCTTAGAGGCTAGTCTGTTTTCAAATATGATTTATGTAAGTTCGTATTGTTTGTGACCAATGTAAACCATGAAGTCAGAGTAACATGACACCCAGACATGTTGGTACAAAAAGCATTTCTGCAGGTGCATTTTCAAACTTGTTTCAATTTGAAAAACAAGTGAGTCAAATGATCAATTGTTGCAAACTTGCAATAGATTCATGCATCTCAGACAGGTGTGCAGAGTATTTGCCTTTCCATAGAAGGGAATCTCGGACTTGTAATAAAACTATACCATTGTTGAAACATTGTTCTGATATCATGTTCCTGCTGCTGGAAAAGGCAATGCAATATTGCTGCAAATTTTTGTATATTTTGGCCATCATTTTCCAATTTTAACTCATTGTCACTCATCAAATGAAATAAGTGATTTATTACTAGTTCTATCATTTGCATTTCTAATATAGCAAAAGAAGTGTCCATAAAGTTTCCATTCTTCTATAATCTTTACTCAGCAAACATAGCAAGACATGATCCCTAACTTTCAGTTTTACTTGTTCATGGTCAACACATGCCAAGATAGTGCACACAATACTGAACTTACAGTTATTGATGGGAAACGCTGTTTGCAAATTGCAAGAATGTTAGATTTAGTATTATAGCTGCAAAAACTTGTGAAGCATTTGCCCTTGGACTGTTGAAATGATTTGGTACATACTTTGCTCTCCATCTCGGCCAACGACTTTTGCTGTACTCTGGACTTGCTGGCAGAGCTCCAGATTGAACTGAGTGATGCACGTATCATAGTGAAGTTTGTTGAAGATGTGGGTCGCCTCGTCGGGATCCAACCAGTTTAGAATGATTCCATTTTGGCAGAGTATATCAATATCCTTGGTAGTGCTGATGAGGCAATCTAAGAGTATGACATATGGAGTGATGCAAGGGTAGCAGGAATGAAAACACTGTTCAAAGCTGATCAAGTTTCTAGAGATGGTTTTCGTTCATTAGGGAATAACCAACGGTCCAACGGCGAACTTGATATCCAATATGCCCTTAGATGTGCTACCCTTCTTGAACTGTACTTGGAATTAGTTCCCACTAGTTGGATAAGCCTGAAGCGGTGAAGCCCACTTAGGACCACCATGCACTTGGTTTGATCGAACCCAAGGATTGGGCCAGGATACAACCAAGACCAATTCAAGTCGCCTCCATGTCAAAACACATGGGTCAAACTCAAACACGTTACACGTCTTGTCTTTGCATTTGAATTTTGGAAACATCGTACAGCCAGGTTCATTCCATAGCAAATTTAAAAAGCACTCCGACGTCAACATTCCCAATTGTTTATTGTGACCCGCCTCTGTAGTCACAGGCCGCCACCGTTAGAAGTTACCAGAAAGACCAATTGAAGACTGAAGAGTCATCGCTGACGCTTTAGAGTGCCACTGTACGTCTTCCTATATAAACCTCATTTCTTTCTACAACTTCAATTCAGTTATTGTTCATAGCTTTATTCATCTGAGATTCGATCTATACCTCAAATAGCAAAAGAAAAGATATAAGAAATGGGGGATTTTTCATCAGAAGGACTCACCCTGTTCTCTCCTTACAAGATGGGCAGGCTCAATCTCTCTCACAGGTCAGTCCAGTCTCAACTCCCTGTGTTCGCAGTTGCATTAATGGTTTTGGTGCTTTCTCATTTACTTGGGGAGAGAAATTAGACAGTAGTTCAGGATTACCACGTTCCGTGATCCTTGAAAATATTATTGGTTCATGGGGCCTTGCCTATGAAGATCGATCCTTTTTTTTTTCCTCTCTGCATGCACATGTGTGGCGTGTTTCCACAAACATGTGGAAATATGCAACAATAATTACTCGTAAATTTTAAGTAAGTCTGATTGATACAGGATAATAACAAAAGGGTATCCGTTCCGTTTTATGAGTAGTATCATGAATCGGACAACATATTATTGTAAAAAACTTGTTACCAAATAGAACACAGTGTTTCGTCGGTGGCCAATTTGATACATAATTTCGAAAAAACTGAACATTAATGTAATGTGTGCGCGTGATCTCTTTCTCAAAGAGAATTAAGTACTACAGGCACGATTGAGGGAATTTACTCTCTAATTTTCAGTCTGAATGTTTAGATGGCTTTATTCTTACGTTTACAGGGTGGTGCTTGCGCCATTGACAAGGTGTCGAGCTCCTAACGAAATTCCACAGCCAGCGATGATCGAGTATTATTCTCAGAGGTCAACCCCCGGCGGCCTTCTTATTACTGAAGCCACTTCGCTCTCCGACACGAGTGCTGGGTATGTTGTCGTGGACTCGTGGAAGAACCTCGAACTATAAGTTCCTTTATTTCAAATGTATTGGTTGGAAGAAGTGGTTTCTTAGTTTGTCACGGTCGAATTAAGCAGGTATCCACGTGTTCCTGGGATTTACACAGAAGAACAGGTTAAAAAATGGACGAAAGTGGTCGACGCTGTTCACGCCAAAGGTGCCATTATTTTCTGTCAACTTTTGCATGCAGGTCGTGCTTCTCATCAAGGTAACTTGTTACATACATATAAATGGCAGAGCTTCATTGCATTCTTCAGCAGTAAAATGATCATTTTCTTACTACTTGTGTCGATCAATGTTCTAGTTTACCAACCTAGTGGGGGTTCGCCGATTTCTTCAACCAACAATCCCATTTCAAATAGATGGAAAATTCTGTTGCCAGATGGGTCTCAAGAGACTTATGCTCAGCCTCGACCCCTCGAAACCCATGAAATACCTCAGATTGTTGAGCAGTATCGCCACGCTGCCTTAAATGCTATTCGAGCAGGTCAGTTTTGTATTCCACGCATAATTGGTTCATTTCCATGGTACTTGTTAATACTGTCACACTCCTAATTTGACAGTTTGATAACGTAATACATCTAAGATGAGAATGTTACGCATGTCTTCATTGCACATACTAGTAGCTAGCTAGCTAGCTTTGACTCTTATCATCTATCTTATATGGTGTGTTTTAGGTTTTGATGGAATTGAGATCCATGCGGCACACGGCTACCTCATTGATCAATTCTTAAAAGATGGGATTAACGATCGAACTGATGAATATGGTGGGTCGCTTGCAAACCGTTGCAAATTCTTGATTCAGATTGTTCAAGCAGTAGTTGAAGCCATTGGTGCTAATAGAGTTGCCGTCAGAATCTCACCAGCTATTGATTTCAATGATGCTACGGACTCCGACCCAATTGGCCTAGGCCTTGCAGTGATTGACAAGCTCAATCAGCTTCAATACAACGTAGGCTCAAAGCTCGCTTATCTCCATGTAACTCAGCCTCGTTTCTTTGCTCAATACAACGGAGGCTTGGCCGAGTCTGATCAAGACACATTTGCTCAATTCATCAGGACTTTGCGAGAAGCTTATCAAGGTACATTCATGGCTAGTGGAGGGTTTACGAGAGAACTAGGAATGGAAACCGTGGCTTCCGGTGATGCTGATTTAGTGTCATATGGCCGGAATTTTATCTCAAACCCTGACTTGGTGTTGAGGTTTAAGTTGAATGCTCCCTTGAACAAGTATATTAGGGAGACTTTCTACACCGATGACCCTGTAGTTGGGTACACAGACTACCCTTTTCTGGACAAAGAAAGTGTGAAAGAGGATTAGCTCTCCCCATTTTTATTTTGATGTTTGAAATTGTTCTTGTTCGTTTGGTTGAATAAGTCCTTATTGTGATGGAATACAATGTAAAAACAAATTGAATAATGTTATATGAATGACTTTTCGGGCAGCACGTGCGTCTTATTTATGTGATAGCTGATGTGGTAAATGCATGTTATTTAATGAATTTCTCGGATTGATTGGGCTTTGTGCTACATCAGTAGTCACATAAAGTGGAATGCAGGCGGTTCTCAAAAAGATGATTTATCCAGCATTACTCAGGGCATGTTTACTTACTTGAAATGAGATTGAATGATTACGGGATAAATTTATTCCTGCGTTTACTAACACATAAAGGAATTGGAATGATTCCGGGTAAAAGTATTCATGCGTTTACTAACACATGAAGGAATCGAAATGAGTGTAGGTCCCACCTCTTTATAAGAAATCAATTCCTGAATACTCAGGAATTTGATTCTGAAAGGGGAGATGGGTTTAGGAATCAACTCCTCCTGAATCAATACTGATTCCTTTCTTCTCCCATTCCAGTTGTCTCCGATTCATGATTATTTCAATTCCAAGTAAGTAAACGTGCCATCAAATTAATACATGTTTCGCCTCCTTATATGAACATCAAATACCTCCGGTGAGATTGTTTGGAACTCGCTTAACTTGTCAAAGTCGAGCAAAAAGATTTGTGAGACTACATAACGTCTTGAGCTACTTATTAACTTGCTTATCGACATGAAACAAATATTTCACATCTCCATTTGAATTAATTCTCTGAACTTGTAGGTAAGGAAATGTACGTGGATAAACTATAATCTCAACTTCACAACATAACCATTGTTCTTCAAAATTGCCAAGAAATCAGACAAACTGAAAACTTCACAGCCTAACTACGAATAATTAAAGCACATCTTAATCTATTCAACACGAAGGAAATTCCAATAAACTTTCTGATTGACTACCGAGTACCGAATGTTCCTATTTAAGATTTTGATAAGGATAAAATGCCACATTTATCAGAAACAACGAGATTTTGAAACAAAAAGAAATCCCTGCATAATCAAGTACTTGTAGCGCAGTTGAATGGAATTGCTGGAAAAGAGAACAATCTTGTGGTGACTCATATATTCTAGAAAACTTGTCTAACCTGCAACAAAGGAGTGAATTGGCTTTGAGAGTTTCACTAACTGGCAGTTGTATACTGAATGCAAAGTGGAAAGCACACTCGACCATTGACTACTAATTACATAGATGAATATATGGAAAACAAACTCTTTTGGTTAAACCTAACATCAACAGCAGTACATGGAAAGTCATTCCACTCTCAAAACTACTTCATTGATCGGATGCATTCGGTATCACTGAAGACAATTAAGAATTCATCATTAAGAAAAAGCTAGAAGGACTGAGACAGGGTTTGAAAAATAGTTAACCAAATAGTTCATCATTCTGTCCTAGTCCAGGGCCTCTCTTTTTGTAAGATTAAAAAGCCTCAACTCATCAGCGTCTTATTCACTAAAAGGAGAGTGTAATTGAACTGCTCGATGTCAATCACTTTGACTCACCTTTTTTCAAAACCGATTATCTGCATACCACATCTAAGAGATCAAATCTTGATTCTATGCCGTAGTCATGTTGACAGTATTACTTTTCTGGCGTTTCTTTGATCCTTTACCAATGAAATGGGTATAGATTTTGGATTAGGGATCATTAGAGCTAAAGCAATGATGTTCTATTTATCACTTAGGATGATACCAGTTCTCCCAAGAGCCATAGAGATACAAACCTCTTTTAACCTAAACCACCTTAATATTCTATATCATTGGTATCTTGTCAATAGGATTAACATTAAGATTCATATATAGCTATGAGTTCCTACTCTTTCTATAAGTCTTCATTAGAAAAGAACGTGCGTATATGCTCTCAAATCAATTATGACCCCCTTAATTACATCGTTTCAGAATACTAAAAACACCCGAAAATACTGAGACATTCCAACAATCAATGCATACAATACAGTCAAACAACAAAGTGCACAAAGAGAATTTAATTAGTCATACCTGAAACCAAAGAAAAATGAATAACAGCTCCCAAACAAGCCTTGATGATCAATTAGTCAAGCCCAAGAATTATCAAAAGCAGCAGAAGTGATAGCGTGAGCAAACTCCTGAAAATTGATCCTCCCATCACCGTCAGTATCTGCCTCCCTGATCATCCCCGTGAGCTCCTCTGCCGTGAGCGCATGCCCCAATTTGGCCATGGAGTGAGCCAACTCCGCCGCGGTGATATACCCGTTGCCATCCCTATCAAACATCCTGAACAGCTGCCTCAGCTGGTCCTCCGTGTAGGGGGACTTAGCCGAGAGCAGCTCCGGCGCCACCAGCGCCACGAACTCCGAGAACTCCACCAGACCATTGCTGTTAGTGTCTGCCTTCTGGATCAAGGAATCCAGCTGCTCCGGTCCCGGCTTCAGCCCAAGTGAACGTAACAGCGAGCCCAGCTCCAGCTGGGTCAGGCTGCCGTCGTTGTTCCGGTCAAACGACCGGAATATCTCGCGGAGGTCGGCGATTTGGTCGTCGTCTAGCTTCACTGGCTGCTTGTTGCTCATCACCAACAATAATATTATTCCAACCAAGCTATAATAGATCAAACACTAACCGAGTTTACCAGACAATTGCTGAATGAAAATGAGAATTTCAATTCTGGGCTGTTGTTTCGGTCGATCATAGAATCTCTGTACCACTTGTTGATCATGGGATTGGATCAGAGATGAAGAAAGCGATCTGTTTTTGCTGGTTGAATCAATCAAAACCTCTTTGTTTCTTACTGCTATGATCTGTAACTAGGGTATACGTGTGATTGGATCCATCTTTTGAGGCAGTACTACTCCTCGTCTTCAGGTGGATCCTCGATCCGAATCAAATGCAGATATACGTATGAAAACAAAGGGCATGGAACAAAAGCGCAACAGAGACTTGGTTATACTTTTATGCTTGTTTTTTCTTTTTTGTTGTATATTATTCTATAAGGCTTGGGCGGTGGATTTGATGGACCGATGAACTGATGGAGACTCGACCACGATTGATGGCTATGTTTTTGTTTTGTTTATTGATTCTTCTGGCGAATGACTTGCGGTGAAAGAGGCGGGAATTACGTGACAATTGGCGCGAGCACCTCTTTTTGCTTTTCCGTCAACGGCTTTTTAAAGAAGTCTAGGATTGTCTGCATTGCGTTCTTTCAAACAACGCTGCACTTGACATCTCTTGGCCAATGGGATTCGCACACGTATTGAAATCGAACTTGTGTTGCTTCGGTGGCATGTCGATGCCGTAGGTTTTCGGTTGAAACTGTTGGGGCTAGAGGGTATTAGATCATTGTCGCGAGCGGGACATTCTCTTAAAGAGACTGAAGACTAGGACGATGGTACTTGAATAATTGGGTTAGCTTATAGTTTTTTTTTTGGGTACATACAGTCCCCAGAAAAGAAAGGTTAACAAACTATTTTGGTCAATGGACATACATGTAGTTTCAATTTTGGCAAGTTTATGCTCAACTTGCAAGATGTTTCGATTCAAGTCTAACCTTGATTCGAAAAGATGTGTCGGTGTTTCATTGATAAACAAAGTCGATGAGCCTAGCATTTTCCCATGAAAAGCTACCCACTAAGTCTTTGAAGCTCAAAGGCATGTATGTAGAGGATCTTATAGTTATGAAACATTCAAGTTCTTCCTTATTGGGGGTTTTACTCTAGGTGTCTGCAGTGTCGGATACAACTTTGATATATCTGAAAACAATCTTAATATACAAGATGATACAAATACTATCATTTTCTTTTCATACAAATAAAATGGAGTAAGGGACTATATGTATATGCCTTGAATCAAAGACAGAACTGAATGTACCCGGTTACTGATCAAGGAGAGGACTCCCTTCTTTTGCAAGAACAAAGAGACCACCATCCCCCCTTGAGATTCGTAGATCACCATCAAGGTACGTAGTAAGGAGCCAAGACTGGGTCCGCTCACCTGGAATGGGAACCTTAAGTGATTGCTGACCAGAGATGGTTCTTGAGATACTCGCAACAACCTCCTGCAGAGGACTGAGAGTTTGCTGGACAGGTGACAAATTGATTCTCTGCCCAAATATTTCCACATCTTGTGGGAGATCAATGCTTGACTTTATGTCTGGTGGCTGAAAGGTGCCTTCCTTGAATTCAACCTGAATATTTTGATAGTAAACTATTACGTTTCTAGTACTCATTCACCATATGCAATAACTTGCTCAAGTTGTTTTTTATTTTTCTATTCAAGTAAAGTACCAATCAACTCCTGCACTAGTACAGACACTATCCTGTACTCTGATATCAGTACAAGTTATACCTGGATTCTTGAAGGACTTCTGACTTCAAAGCTAGCAGATGCACTGAAAGAGAAAGTGGCAAAAGGGCCGGACAATGTGATGGAGTTCAGAATTTTCTGACTGCTGGTGTCAATTGATTGGTTAATTTTATCGACTTTCAACAAAGATGTGCTACCTGCTGCCAGAAGTGGCAACAGCTCAGAAGATGCGGTGTACCTGATTTATTCAAATAAACAAAATGATAATATCAGGATAGTTTAATCCACTTTTCAATTATCAAACTGTTTCAAGACATAGACGAGCAAATAGAGAACAAAGGCTTCTATCAATTGTAATACATCACATTGATTTCAGCTTCAAAGTGGCACTAGAATTTGTTCTGCTATGCTACCAGTACCAATACCCGTCTGCTATTTGGATATAGCCACTAGATGGACAACATAACATCATTGACCTCAACTTCAGATACACACATAGCAGTTTGACCATCCAGAGCCAAAAAAAAAAAATGTATAATATAAAAAGTCTTATACATGACTATAAGATTATACGTGCTACAAATAACCAACTATGATGTAACTGGAATAAAAATGGCAACATATGTAGAAAGTTGAGGTTAAAACTTGAAGTAAAATTCATTTTGCCACAGTGGAGACAAAAACTATCAAAATCTATAAAATGTAAGTTCTATACATATGATACCCCACCATAGAGAAGCAATACACATATCTTGAGTAACTCTATTACGTAACAGCTTTCACATCAAACAAAAGGCTACTTAATAGAAGCCAAGTACACAATAGAAAAGCTTCTTCAAGCAAAAACTATTACCTACAGCTTCAACAGAGCAATGGGAATAATAAAACTTAGATGGATCCTCCTCCATTCCAACTAAAATCAATGCAGTGACTTGAAGCACAACCATTACACAATATTTGCACAAGGGAAAACAACAAAAATCATGGAGAAGCCAAGATTGAAACTTTTGACAACTAATAATACTTCCTAGCTTTTCACTTTCTTTTTTTTTTTCTAGCAAATTATGGTTATCACAATAAAGTCATATTGTTACTAAGATAATTCCAGTACCTTATGCAGTTTACCATATGGAGCTGAATAGAAATGCAAAAGAACATTTGCATATATACTATTTTCATCTTCTTTCTTAATTCTTGTGTTTTACCTCTCTTCATATAATGAGTCTCTCACTCAAAGGTAATATTATGCAATGTGCACTGTTCTAGATGAAAAGATAGAGAATCCATCAAGTGTTTCATCTCAAAGAGGAAAATCTTAGAAGAAACCAGATAGTCACAAACTAACAGATCAGAAATTCCCCAAGTTGGAAAACTACAAGTTACTCACTATTATTTCAATTCCAATTTCCAACCCAATTCTCGGAATTATGAAATTTTGTGATTAAAAAAAGAAAAGAAAAAGGATTGTCTACTGTAATATAATCAAATGTGCGCAGATTCTCAATCTTAAGCTTCATGTGTGTAAAACATTTAGCTACAACTAATGAATGATATGATCAGCATACAAATCTATACCAAATTGATCCAAAATCTAACTTCAAACAGATCATTCCGATAACTGAAGCCTGATTCAGATTTTTCACTAAAACAATTAAATTTGGATTAAACAGCTATCTTTCGGTCTTCTATTCCAAATACCAACAACCCAACTCTTCCACTTCATTTGGCCAATCCAATCTCAACTCGAAAAAGCAATCTATGCCCCCTAAGTCCTCCCAACATTTCTCGTACACTCTCATTTTCCGCATCCATTTTCCCCTCTAAATAGTCAAATGCAGATTGGCCAAACATATTCAAGAGAATCATTACATTGTCTTCAACAAGTACCTGCATTTAGAGTTATAGTGTGCATCTTGCTAAGCGAAAACTCAGACATGAAATTGAACTTACAGTAAAACCCAGTTGCCATCAAGTAGCCCCGGGTTCTCCGTCGGCGCCGGAGTGGGATTCGCCGCCTCCAACTGGTTAACCAACTCCACCACTTCCGCTCTCACCTCCGACCCGGCCCGAAAGCCCAATTCAGTCCCATAGAACGTATCTACCAAGCACCTCTTCAGCTCAGTAAGCTTAGAACCGACCTCCTCCACCTCTTCCGTGCTCTCAGCCTCAGCTTTGGCCGGAGTTCCATTCCCGATTTCCACGGCCTCATCAGCTCCTCCCCACTCGTCCTCGTTCACCGGAGGGTCCGATTCGGAGATTGTCGACTCGGGCTCGGGCTCCGGCTCGGCCGCCTCGCCCCACTCGTCGGTGATTTTCGCCGCCGGACGGTCGCCGTCGGTGGGGGTGTCGTCGGAGAGAGAGGAGCGGGGGCGGAAGGAGGAGAGCTTGGGGTTAGGGTTTGGGGAGGAGAGAGAGAGAGAGAGTAGTGAGAGGGATTGGGGTTTTGGGGTTGGAAATGTGAGGGGTTTGGAGAAGAGAGAAGAGTGTGAGGTGAAGACGAGATTGAGAGCCATTTCCTCTGCTTCAAAGTGTTTTTTGCGGTACATTTTGTTTGTTTATACTCGCTTTGCTTGGGCCACTTTTATGTGATATTATCGTTTAATTTTTTTTCAAAACGAAAGAAATTTTGGATTATTTCTATAAGACACTTTTTCTTTTTTTTTATGAGTAAGTTGATTAGTGAGTAACAAATTCTCACTTTGCAATTTAATAGTTTGAATGCTCATATTTTAAGAGCAACATTTAAGAATTATCTGTCTACAATTTTAATATATTTGCCGCTACATTTAGGCATCATTTGGTTTACAGAAAGCAAACATAGGGAAAAAAAAGTTGTTCCTTTATTTCTTGCGTTTGGGTTGCAAAAGGAAATGAAATATTTTCTTGAAGCAAAGGAAAAAATGGGGATGGGGGGGGGGGGGGGGGGGGGGGAATGGTTCATTCCATACTCCAATGGAATTACTTTCCCCCTTCATTTCCTTGTATTTATTACTCACAACAAATTATTTTATCGCATTAATTACAAATTTTTTGACAACTTTCCGGATAACTTTTCTCATGTTACCAAACATCGGAATGGAAAGTTCTCCAGAAATTTCATTTCCCTTCCTATGGGAAAGACAAAGAATTACTTTTTTTTTTCTATGAACCAAACGAGGCCTTGGGATTCTTATTCTGTAGTTTTATTTTTGTCATGATTCTACTCTTTTTTTATTATAGTTGCTAGAGCTCTTCCCTCATCACCCTTGTCATAATTTCAAGGGTTGCTTTAACCCTGTTTTAGTGATGGATATGTATGGCACAGATCTTGGTCACAAGTCACAACAAGGGCTATGAAAAGAACTCGGGCTATGTAAAAAGTTACTGATGCTATGTCGACTATGCTTCCGCGCAGAAAATACGTCGACTAGAGGGTAATCGTCAATCAATGTAACTAGTAATATGACCGACATTGCCTATTCCACGCAATAAAATACGTCGAATAGAGAGAGAAATCTTTTACCTAAATAGCTGAAAGACCAATTTCAAAACTTAGCAAAAATGAGGGTTTATAGTAAGTCTCAAAGATCCCAAATACAAACCCAAACAACAGTTGGCGCCCAACTTCAGCAAACCACAAAGGCCCAGGCCCACTCCTTTGGGCACCCAAAATCACTCTAGGCACCCAGACAGGAGATGAGCTCGACCACTACCACTAACGCGGGCGAAGACCCATCCCAGCCCTATCAGCTCAGCGCTAGATGCCGTCATCTAAACCGGACTTTCGCCTCACCATCCCATATCAAAGGTTGATCGCCGCTTCGTTAATGCCTGTAGACTGCCACACCACCGTTACTCTCTGGAAAGAATGCACACTCCCGCCAAACTAAACTGCATCCCCATCTTTAAGACGAGCTCGTCGTGGCCTTGCCGATCCACTACCACTCTCCGCCTCCAGCAAGTCTCCTAGAGCTGCATGAGTTAACAAACCTCATACTTTCTAATCTGTTGCATTGCCCTGTGCACCACCGGACCCCGTGCCTTTCAACCACCTATGGTTGGGCCTCAACTGCTCAACCAAAGTTCTATTCTGACAGCGCACCGATGACTGTTGCAGTCCTTGACGAGAACCTGATCGCAATCCACAGATTTCGATCGCTTGACCAATCAGCAACCCCTGTCACATGGCAGCTCTAAACAAATAGTACGTTCTATCCGATCCCAGTGATGGTATCGGAACCGAACTCCATTGAGGATGAGGGACAATTCATGAGTAGACAGTTCAAAGGCGGCAAACTCCCATCCCTAGCAAAGCAGCTCTATTAGGTTTTGCCATAAATATTATTGTTAAATAGATGGTCTCCAGCAAATAGGGCCAAATTTTAGCCATTTTCAATATTTCATTATTATTTATTGGGCTAAATACTGTTTACCACTCTGTGGTATGGACCTCGCATCAATTCAGTCCCTCGACTTTCAATTTCATCAAAAACACCCCTGCGGTATTATTTTCTCGTCCAATAGGTCCTTCCGATTCAATTCCGTCAGTTTCTAACGTTAACTGCTGACGTGGCATTCCAACTCAGCAAAAGTGGGACCCACACGCATGTGAAATTCCCAAAATGACCCTGGGCAACAGAATATGGAAAAATCTAAAATTAATTCCAGATTTGAGGTTGAGGAGATTCGAACCCCTCCCAAAGCATATGCAAATGAATGGCCCAACCACCAGACCACTTGCATACTTCTAGTATATTGCAAACAAAAATAGTATATATATCTACATAATAGTGTTTTTTTTTAAAAAAATATCCACCCACCTCTCTCCTCCTCTCCTCTTCTTCTTCCGCAACCCGCGCTCCCAAAGCCTCCTTCTCCTGCTCCATGCCTCGCCCTCCAAATTGAAATCGCCGAAACCGCAGACGAAACTCCAACAGCACCACCACCACCACCACCGTCCCCACCGCCCAGCCCGCCTTCTACACTCTTCTGACCCTGAAAACTTCCAAGCCACCTTCAACCTCAACAGCCTCTACCACTCCAACGCAATCACCGGAATGTGGCCGTCGTCCACGATCGACCAGAGAATTGCGGGGTCCACGCGCGCCACCTCGCCAACAAACCCTAAATTGGCAGCGTTGGGGGCAGGGCTGGCGATGATGAGCTCGCCGTTGGAGCCGCAGAGGCCGATGGCCTTGACTCCTTCTCAGTTGATCAAGGAGACCAAATGCTTGTTGACTTTGCCGGCCAAGACCATGGAGACGATCTCCATGGTGGGCGCGTCGGTGACACGGAGGCCGTCGTGGAAGTTGACCTCAATGTTGAGGCGCTTGAGCCAGAGGTTGATCTCGGGGCCGCCGCCGTGGACCAAGATGGGGCGGAGGCCGACGCAGGCGAGGAGGACGAGGTCTCTGACGACGGTGGCCTGGAGGGTCTCGTCCTTCATGGCGGCGCAGCCGTACTTGACGACGATGGTTTTGCCTCGGAATTTCTGGATGAAGGGTAGGGATTCGGAGAGAATGTCGACCCGGAGCTGACCTGGAGTGGTATGAGCCGGGTGTTGGGCTTTGATTGAGAGTGAGTGCGAGTGCGGTGGACATTTGGGGAGGAAGAAGGTGAGGGTGTTGGGGAGGTTGCGGGGTGTTGGGGAAGGAGGGAATGAGATCAGAGATGGACAAGGGTGGGTTTTAGAAGCCAACATTTTGAGTTTGATTC
The DNA here is from genome assembly GCA_024704745.1 of Rosa lucieae. Classification (NCBI taxonomy): domain Eukaryota; kingdom Viridiplantae; phylum Streptophyta; class Magnoliopsida; order Rosales; family Rosaceae; genus Rosa; species Rosa lucieae. The sequence goes on from CM045498.1 coordinate 25,976,065, forward strand.
TAGGGTTGTTTGGGTCTTCTGATCTCTTTGATTGAGAAAATGTGGGTTTTCTCACCTATCGTCGGTGAGGAAGAGCTCAATGGTGGCTGGCATGGAGCAGGAGAAGGAGGCTTTGGGAGCGCGGGTTGCTGAAGAAGAAGAGGAGAGGAGGAGAGAGGTGGGTGGATATTTTTTAAAAAAAAAACACTATTATGTAGATATATATACTATTTTTGTTTGCAATATACTAGAAGTATGCAAGTGGTCTGGTGGTTCGGCCATTCATTTGCATATGCTTTGGTAGGGGTTCGAATCTCCTCAACCTCAAATCTGGAATTAATTTTGGATTTTTCCATATTCTGTTGCCCAGGGTCATTTTGGGAATTTCACATGCGTGTGGGTCCCACTTTTGCTGAGTTGGAATGCCACGTCAGCAGTTAACGTTAGAAACTGACGGAATTGAATCGGAAGGACCTATTGGACGAGAAAATAATACCGCATGGGTGTTTTTGATGAAATTGAAAGTCGAGGGACTGAATTGATGCGAGGTCCATACCACAGGGTGGTAAACAGTATTTAGCCCTTATTTATTTTATTTTTTTCTAAATTTATGAACTTATCTTAAATCAAGATTTTTTTTTTAGACATAAATGTTTTTTTTTAAGGTGTAAATTTTGGATAAAATAAAGTTGTGAAAAAACTAAAATAGAGTAGAGAGACAGTAGCTAGTTGGTGGAAGTGGCCTTTAAATATAATTTTAGTTGTATAATTATCCATCACTTACTATCCACACTAACCTTTAGGCCTCGTTTGGTTCGCGGAAAGGAAAGTAGTTCCTTTGTCTTTCCCATGGGAAGGGAAATAAACTTTCCGAAGAACTTTCCATTCCGATGTTTGGTAATGTAAGGAAAGTTACCTGGAAAGTTGTTAAAAAGTGTGTAATTAATGGAATAAAATAATATGTTGTGAGTAATAAATGCAAGGAAAGAAGGGGGGAAAGTGATTCCTTTGGAGCATGGAAGGAACCATTTTCCCCCCTATTTTCCTTTGCTTCAGGAAAGTATTTCCTTTCCTTTTGCATCCCAAACACAGGAAAGGAACAACTTTCCTTTCCTGATGCTTACTTTCCGCGAACCAAACGAGGCCTTAAGGACAAATTAATACAGGCCAGTGACAGCTTTCCACATGCCTCTCTCCCTAGGTGGTGGTTCCAACAATTTGGATTTGTGCTATTAAAACGTCTACATCTGGTCTTACTCCAAGCCCGTTGGCCCTCTACTTTAGTACTCTTATGGACTCTTGTTAGAGATGAAATAAAGATCATTTTGTGAGATTTTGCTCTTTAGCCTTATCTATTGGATATCGCCTTAGAATCTAGGCATTTGAGTTTTGTTCTTTGTAAGGGACGCCAATTTTGGGCTTGGTGCGGTCAAGAGCTTGGGGTGAGGGTCGTGTTGAACAGAAATAGAAAGAATGTCTCGACTTAGGGATTCTTAGATTTAGCTTATTGAAGAATAATGATTGCTAGATGTTGTTGCAAGTGTGAGGAGGTTATTTCTAAGTTCCTCCAAACTAATTAATTTTTTTTTTTTTTTTACTTTTGTATGTAAGACTTATAAAATTTATTAAAACATGCATGGGTATAAGGCCCAATATAAAGCTATATCTCTTCATATACCCAAATTGGTCAAGTTTTCTACTTGTTTCTGCATCATTCACTTCTTTCAAAGCTTGGTTTGTAGACATGTTTTCAGTTGCTGCTTAAGCACTGTTTTTATAAACTGCTTTTCTTGGTTTGGTGTGTGTGGACTGTGGAGAGAAATAAATAACAAATTTTGGAAGGAGAAGTCTACCCTAGTCGGGGATATCTGCTTCCAAGCCAATGCTTGGTCCATGATTTGCAGTTTCATCAAGTGAACAAGAGGAAAGTAAGAGCAAGTGCCTAGTGTTGTGCATTGGCATCCTCCATCAGCGTGAGTCAGGTATACTCCATAATATATTAAAGCTTTGGCAGACATGTCAGTTGTGCATTTCGTTTAATCTAAGAACGTGGCTCCCATTTCTTTTGAAACAAATTCAATGATTTTGGTTTAGGCTGTTAATTAAGCATCAGGTTCAATTGGTTTGTTGTATGGACATCTGGATGAAGATATTGTGGAGGGCATGCACTCAATATCGGGTTTTTTCTTCATCATGTTCCTAGAAAAGGAAATGAAGTTGCACATTCTTTAGCCAAGTTTGCTTTAAATTTTGCGCGATCGACTGTGTTTGGTGGGGTGGTAAGGTAGCAGGTTCTGATTTCGGAAGTTATTGTTCAAGCCCCATCAAAAATGGGGTAGGGTGGGGTTTTAAAAAATAAATAATAATTATGCTCAATACCTTTCATGAGGTCTTGGCCTCAGATTGTAATTCCCTTAATTAATCAATAAATTTGTCATTCTCTTCAAGACAAAATAAAGCCCAATATAAAGCTCTATCTCTTTTGTTTTTTAAATGAAATTAGGTGTCAATCCATTAATAGAAAATGTGGTTAACAAAGCACAGTGACCACCCTGGGGGGCACGACTGATTTGCATTATTACTTAAGAGGCCCTAGAGCAACCAACATATTGAAGCTAACCTAAATAAGGAGCACAAAAATAACCAGTAACTTGACACTATTAAGGTTTTCTCCAAGCACTTCAAGATCTAACCCTAATTTATTCATAAACCTTTGGGACCACCCTATGCAGAGGGGGCTACCCCAAATGCAACTAACATCAACATCCTAGGACTAACAACCCAAAACCCATGATAAAAACCTAACAGATTGAAAAACCGGCTGTAACAACCTTAACATAAATTTAGGCCCAAAGCCTGTAAGGGTAACTCCAACAAATGGAGTCTTATTTGGGGGTGCTATTCTCATATTAGCACCCTCTTGTTGCACTATTTATATAAGACTTAATTCTCATCTCCAACCATGAGGTGCTGTATAGGTGGGTGCTATTTTCACTATTCTTGATTAAAATATAATATGAGTATAATGTTTATGAATAGTATATTAAAAATATGTTAATTTAATTAAATCAAGTAAAAACTTAAATTTCTATTTTTATCATAATATTTAAAAATTATTGTTATCATTTAATAATTTAAAAAAATTCATATTAAATTCTTTTGTCATGTTGTATCGGCATATATGACAAACAATGACATTATTAAGATGATATTTGGCCACGTGTATAAATATAATTTCTTATCCCGAATTTGGATGTGATTTTGTCGCTACGTATCAAACTCTAAGTGGCTGTCCAAATTACGGTTTTATTTTATCTGCCACGTGGCATAATCTTATCTGATGATATCATTTCAAACCGTCCATAAATATGAAGTCATGTCATTGTCACCCTCATCTCTCACAAATTCATAAACATTTCTCATATCCAAATCCTACAAATCTTCATATTCCTTTTCTTTTGATTTTGTCAAACCATTTCTGCAATGAATCGTTTGCCAAAATGGTTGACGAAAGATCAAGAAGAGGCCGTCATGAGAAACCGTCGAAGATCCATGATGATGTCTGCCGCTGCCTTGTAAATCCAAACTCTGGAAGATGAGGAATCACAATGTGATGGTTCTTCGAAAGGTCATAAGTACCGCCAAAACTCGAGAGCTTATGGATCAAGGACTCAAAACTCAATACTTCACGGATCCATGCAGGTATGAACCAAATATATTTCGTAGGTCATATATAATGCAACCTTGGGTCTTTGACATAATGATCCGTGACGTGGCTAACTATGACTCATATTTTGTTCAGATAAGAGATGTTACTGGGTGAGTTATTTGCTTATCCACTAAACAAAAGCTGATATGCGCCATGAGGATGCTCGCCTATGGCATTACAGCTGACTTTTGCGATGATTATCTAGATATAGCGGAATCCACTGGCATTGAGATTTTAGGCACTTCATGAGAGCAATTTGAAATGTGTACCATGAGACTTCGTAAGAGAGTCATTTAAAATTAATATAATGGGTCGAATAAATATGCAAAGTTATAAATATTTTAGTATCTTATGCACAAGCCAACATCATAATGGCTTAATTCTAACATGAAATCCAAGCATAAAAAACATGTTTGAACAACTAAAACTTCTTATATGATCGAAACATCAAGACAATGGAGTAGGTTCAAGAATTTTCTGCTACAAACCCTTAACTTTCAAAAATCATAACTTGCTATTAAATCATTTGATGTGATTCTAAGTTTGAAATTCTCATTGACATGTCTACTAAAACTTCTCAAGTTAAGTATAGGAACTTAAAATACTAACAAAATGCTATAGACTTCAGCAAATGGATGTTGGGAAAGAAACTCGAAAAACTCATTTTGGTAGTGTAGACACATGTTTTCTTCTAAAGGTTATATAAAATTCTTCAAAATATATAGCTTTTTATGCCGATATGTTCTTGTTGTCAATGTGCTTGTGAGCTACCCTTGCATATGGCATGATATTTTTATGAGACAGTACAAGATAGGCTGCAACTCTTGTTGTTGTACGTGGTCTATGAGGATTTATTGACTCTTTAATATTGTTTGTTGTCTATAGTGCGTGGAAATGAGTGATTATTCTTGTGAATGTTTGAGCATTTTTGGCTCCTGGTACCTACTGTCTATAATTGCTCTTGTTTCCTCTCCCTTGATGAATTAATGATTTATAATTAGCCGGAATGAAATTTCTTTCATTTAAAAAAGGGAGTGAAAACCACACTTCCCAAATTGTGATATACATTCCTACTCAACTTTTAAATATTTTTTCACCTGCTATTATCTTTTCAAAAAAATCTAAACAAATTAAAAACCAAGAAAACAAAATCAAGATTTTTGAAGATTGAAAATCCCAAGCTATTAGTGTTGTAGTGCGATTAAAAGCCCTAGGAGAAACCCTCTCAAGCCTAGCAAACCCTAGCCTTGCCGGGGCCGGCGCCGACCCTCCATTGCTCGTTCCTATGCAACACTTCAAAATCCTCGCTTGGAACTGCAGAGGGCTTAACAATATAGAAATGCAGGATTCTCTTGTTGATATTGTCCGATGTCAAAACCCTAGTATGGTGTTTCTTTATGAAACCCTAACAACGTCGAATTTGCTGACGACTATTCGTTGGAGAATGGCCTTCAATAGAGTCATGTGTATGTATCTATGGAGTCACTATTGCAGCAAATTGTACCATCACTTGGGATCTCCTCTGCCTGTTAGCTTCTCAACTTCATATTCCATGACTGGTAGCCGGGGATTTCAACGAGGTTCTTTGTCATGCTGACAAATCATGCTATCCACCCCGCAGTACAGCCCAAATAAACAGATTCAGATAAGCCCTTATAGACTGTGATCTGATTGACATGGGGGTTTGTTAGAGAGCGGTTTACGTGGTCTAATTGCTTCACCAAGGAGAGACTTGATCGAGCTTACCAGACAGTCCAATGGAGAGAATTGTATCATTTCTCTAAAGTTATCATCCTCCCTTTTAGCCAATCTGACCATTGCCCTATTTTAATTGAGATTAATCCAGAACCAACTCTAATGCATCAAAAACCTAGATCTTTTTTATTTGAGGAGATGTGGCTACCACACCCTAATTGTGCTAAAGTGGTAGAACAAGGGTGGATGCTCCCAACCTCTGGGAAATCCATGCAACAAGTTGGCAGAAAGATCAAGCATACAGGCCAACTCTTTTTGAGTTGGAAGCCGGTGTTTTTCAACAAAGGCAAATAGAAATGAAGTTAATCCAAGGAAAACTAGAAGAGTTGATGAAACAGACCTTTGATGTTGGACACTTCGATGAACAGAAGATGTTACAATTCCGTTTGAATGAACTACTTATTGCAAACAAGACTTACTGGAGACAATTTTCTAGACTTCAATGGTTGAAAGAAGGAGATCAAAACACAACCTTCTTTCATAGACGAGCTTCGAATTGTAGAGGTTAGAACTGAATTAAAGGGCTAAACAATGAGGCAGGGCAATGGACTTCCAAACCTGAGGAAGTCTCTCAGCTTTTGATCTAGTCACTACTAGCAAAATAACAACACACATGGATTTACTGTAGTTAAAAGCCACAGATATCCGTGCAAAATATAAATACTAACAGAAATCCGTATAAAATGAGCATAATTGAACCCACAATAATTTATACAATAACAATATTAACGGAAATCCGTGCGCATAAACAACAGTAACAGATATCTGTGTAAAAACTAAAACATTTTCACACGGATGTGAAAATCAATTCACACTGATGTCTGTATGTATTATAAATTAGTTTATTTTGAAATCATTAATTTTTTATGTTATGTGAATTATGGAGGGACAGATTTCCGTTACAATAAGTATTTGATACAGATTTCTGTGTGAAATGAGTAACACACAAATATCTGTGTGAAAATAGCATAATTGGGCCCACAGTAATTTATACAATAACAATATCGACAGAAATCCGTGTGAATAAACAGCAGTAATTGATGTCTATGTAAAGGTTAAAATATTTTTACACGGATATCTGTGTGAAAATCAATTCACACGGATTTCTGTACGTATTACAAATTAGTTTATTTCGAAATCAATAATTTTTTTTTGTTATGTGAATTACGGAGGGACAGATTTCTGTTACAATAAATATTTGATATAGATTTCTGTGTGAAATGAGTAATACACGAATATCTGTGTGAAAATGTTGACACAGATATCTGTGTGAAAAGAGCAATTGGCTATAGAATTTCGTGTGAAAAAGGAGACTACATACAGAATTCCGTGTAAATAATCGAATGAAAATTGACATGATAGTTAGTGGTTTGCCGAGGTAAATACACACAGAAATCAGTTGCAAATGTGTAAGTATTTCACCCAGATTTCCATAGCAATTCTGCTTATAATTAGTAGATTGATCAAATTACGCCGGCAGTAATTGCTTTGCTACTACCAATGATCGCCAACCAAGAGATGACATGCTTGACTACTACAGCGTATTGATAGATATCATAGAATTAGACTATTACAATGGTAGGAAAGTACTGCTATTTGAGGGGGATTGAATTGATAGTTGAACTCATAATCGAGGATTGAAAAAGGATGAGTTTGGGTTCATGTTGGTAAACTTTAATCATTTGCTTCCACCATCGGATACTTTTATATTTGCTAGTCAAGCATAACAAGTTTTTTATATAAAAGATCCTATTGAATCTAATTGGGAGGTTGTTGTGAAGACCAAACCAAGAGAATTTTTTGATATGGGTGTGGACCTTGATCCAGAACCGTACGCACCTCAACAGGTTGTCCATGGACTGAATGACGAGGAAGATGTGACGATAGCACGCACAGACATCTCAGGAGTTAATTTGGACTAGCAGATCATCATCCATGTGCACAATATTCACTTTTTGCTTCTAATTACTTTATAAGAAATATTGTGCGTTTTGCAAGTATTTTTAATTAATATAATTTATGTCGTTGTTAAAGGACAATTTTATTTTTGATGTGTTAATTACAAGCCGATGATATTTCATAAAGTAAAGAAAGAATATATTTAATTTTGGTTGGTGGTGAAATAGCTTGAAAGTAAATTATTATCAATAAAAATAATAGCTAATTACTAAAAGAATTAGAGAATCACCGAAATATTTTGAAACAAAAAATAACGACGGGCCAACAATTTATTCCCGCTCAATATTGAGAAACTCACACGGATTACTGTGAGTACCGTTAAGAAGGAAAAAAAAAAAGGCTGAATAACACTCGGCCACTCTTAGCACTCAATATTGATTTGTTTAGGGTATAATTTCTTTTCCACCACGACAACCCAAGGTGAGAGCAAACCTGGAGTTCATCCCCAAAGTCATCCGGTACCGGTATCTTTGATCATTTTTCTGTTTCATCCATTACTTTTCTTGGTGAAATCACAGCTCCTGGTCCATTTTACCCAATGTTTGAATCTTCTCTTGAATTTCCAAGTTTCAAGACTCATGCTACTGCAATCGGGAAACCCCAAATCTCTTCCTTCTCTGTCTCCATTTCAATGTAGAGGTACCTTTCTGATTTCTATCACTTGGTGTTTCTTTGGCTTGCTTCAATTTCTAACTAATGAATAACATACTTGATTCTTGTCCATACACAATCACTGCTAGGAATGGTTTTCCCAATTTCGCTGCTTTTTATGAGTTTGTTGTGCCAATTCTGAAATCCACTATTCAAATTAGGAATTAGGGTTTATGATTATTAGACCATTGCGTGATTGGGAAAGAAAGCTATAAGAAATGTTACTATTGTCTGGGTTCTGAATAATCAAAGAGTTGATTTAGTCACACTTAAGCAGCATATAGATGGCCGAACTTGAAGTGAACAATTAAGTGGAAGCTCAGTTGGGTAGTAATTAAACCATGGAACTTGGGAACTTACTTTATAAATTTCGATGTTAGTGGTATGAATGACTCATGAGTTCAGTTTGGTCTTTGGGAAATAGTGCTGATACCTGGCCATGTGTTTATGATGGTTGGATAGGTCCTCAACTCGTGTTTTCTCGTGCGAACGAGCATAGGTCGCTGCCTAAACAAAAGTTTACTTGTTGCCTAGCATTGGATGGTGTCAATGTACTTGCCTCTCGTTTTTAGGCAGATGAAAAGGTACTGTGCCTGCGGTATGTGCATGTATTTTTTTCGTTTTTGGACTTGCTGAAAAATATAGTGGGTATTAGGAGTAACACCTGTTACTTATCTTTGATGATCACTCATTTGAAATTTATCTTGATTGACTGAAATAAAGTCACTACTACAAAAAGTTAATCACACAACACTAATCACACAACGGAACAAAAATCATATGTTGTGTGTTTAAGTAAGCTTTATTGCACAACGATACTTGTTATATTCTGTCGGGTGAATGCCAACAAACTGAAAACTTTTTTATCAGAACTACATTGCACAACGGAAATGAAGTAATGTCTATCGTCTGAGTCTTAAATAATTTAGCGGCAGATTTCCCTCCACTTTGGAGTCTTGGTTGGCTCTTGAAACACTGAAATTTGGGCTACTAGGACAACGGGTTTTACTATTTCCATTGTGTGATTGAAAAACTAAGCATCAAAATTTGAGGAAGCTTGCTTGAATGTCTTCCCCTAGATAAGCCTAGTGCAAGCTGTTGTAATTGTACAACAGATTTAAGATTTTCTGTTGTGTGAAGATGGAACTGGGCGGCAACATTTTGATCCAAAATGCTGAAGGCGCCATGTTTCCCTCCACGATTTCACATTTTGATTTTTAGTGCTGCACTCAGACGACAGTTGGTGAGATTTCTGTTGTGTAAATAATTTTGAGAATTTTTTGCTAGGTTTAAACAAAAGAAAACAAAGCCTTCCACTCAGTCCTCTCTCGACAATCGACACTCCCTCAACACGAAACGAAATCTCAGTCCTCTCTCACAAACCTAAATCCCCATATCTCCTCCTCCTTGCTCTCAAATCCTCAAATCTCCTCCTCTTCGCCTTCAAACTATGGTCAATTGAAGAGATGCAGAAGACTAATAGACTCTTCAAGCTCCCTGTCACGAAACCTTAACAGACTAACATCTCCATGGCCGCCAACCGCGCTGCCGTATCTTCTCCATTGCAGTGAAGGAGGACCATGTCTTCTCTCAAAGCCCGAAGCTCTCTCGTCGCCGCTCTCTCCACCAAAGCCTTCTCTGTCTCCCAGGAACATAAATGTTCAAATCCCTTTCACACAATCTAAAATTTCCTTGATTTTCAGGTTTAATTGGTTCCGATTTGGTTTTAACATTTGGTGTTTTCTTCTTTCTGTTGCAGTTTTACTCGATTTGGCCAAGTACGTCTTCCCCAAGCAGTTCGAGGCTCGGACTCTCGAGGAAGCTCTCATGTCAGGTATTGTTTTGGGTTGATTCCGATTCCGATTCCGATTCCATCTTGTGACTAACCCCAAAATAAACCGACTAATAATCCCAAACCCAGCTCCCTCTCTCTCTCTCTCTCTCTATATATATATATATATATATATATCAAACCTGAGTCTGCATTTCTGCTTCGCCTAGTCTTCGATCATCGTCTTAGTCTTCTTTCTTCAACGCTACCGTAACCATGGTACACTCTTTTTCTCTCTTACAGCCGTTAGCGTTGGGCTTGTTTTGTTTTAGTGATATAATTAGGAGAATGGAAGACCTGAATAGTGCAAATCTTTTAATCTAACATCAAAATCTGAATCTAATTGTATAATGAACGTGATAATTTGTGATCGAAAGATCTTTCTAACCTCCGTTTTCATCCTGGTAATTTTGTATAAGTAATGATAAGGGGCCTGTATATCTAAGCATCAGGGATTGGATCATGGCTTAGGCGATTTAGAAATTTTGAACTTTGTTGATGTTTTCGTGCCGGTCATGCGATTCTGTTTTCAGTGTAAAATAGTACATACTTATACTATTGGTGTTTATTGTTGTGGTTGGGTTTCAAGATTCAATGACTTTGTATTTGATGTGAATTAATGACATTTAGCATGGATCACTGAGAATGCATATGATTCGATGCTGACAAGTATAATGAAGTTGATGGGGGAAATAACATTCCTTTCTCTAGTTTCAGGTTCTTCTACAACCAGATCCCTTCCTTAATGAACATACCAGCATGTTTGAGAATAGCACTGAGAAGGGGTCTGTTTAGGTTACCTTCAAAAGATGTATGTGCATACTATTCGAATGAGTTTCCTTTCATGTTAAAATGATATGTAGTTTGCCAATATTTGGGTAGTATTACTTCAAATGGCTAATTACTTTTCAATCTTATTATTTCAGCATCCTTGAAGTCCAAGGTGCAGATGAATAAAATGAAAACTGTTGGTCAAGCAATTGACTACAGATGCCTTATCCGTGCAACTTATGGGAACAAGACAATATCTAATTCGGTATGTATTCTTGTCTCTTCATGTGTATAGGATTCTGTTGTGCTTTTTTTGTCATGAAACATGGACCCAAGCATGCTTTTAAAATAGGGTTATAGATTTATTTATTTATTTTTTGGTTGTGTGCCTTCCATTCTGGTATTGGTTGTGTGATGTATACAAAAGACTGCTAAATATCAGGCTCGTATTCTCTTGTAGTTTAGTCTATTAGTTGGGTAGTGAGATTGTTCTAGTTGCTAATGTTGGCAACACTCTGAGTTTAATTGATACCCTTGTGTTGTTGTCCTACTGAATTGGTATGAGATAGTTAAACCTGAGATTACTAGCCAAAGTCACTATGTAGTTTTGTTTACTTATCTGCATTTTTTGTTGGGTATACATGGTAAGTATGAGTAAACACTTTTCATTCATATTCACTTGTTTTTTTATCTTTTCCTTTCTTGTCTATAACTACTGCAGGTTGTAACAGGTCTGCTAATAGCCGAAGTTAATGTAAATACCATGTCTAAACTCGGTTTTGGTGGTGTATCACTGGTATTTAATTCTTTCTCTTCTTTACTCGAGAACTGTCTTCAATTTGCACCAGTGCATATACTACTTTTTATCTATACATTATATTTTGGATTGCACAAACATGTTATATCTACTAGAGAATACATAATCAAATTCTGTCTAAAGAATGATAGCACTGCAATAATATTGCTTTAATATTACCACCTGTCTCCCTATGCTTGTTTTCTATTATTTTAGGTTTTATTTGTCAACATCCTATGCTCTTTTGTGATTTGGAATCCTGCATATGATGGTGTATATACCATCTTCCCCGTGATATTTGGGTCACTTGCACATGAGAGCAAAACTGATTTACTACCTCAATAGGCACATTAAACTAAATGAATGCAGCAGAACTTTAAACCATACGTGCTATTTCTTTATCATCTAACCTGATAGGAGAAGTTGAGAAATAGCTATTTTCTTCTTCCTTTCATCAACACCGTCTTACTATAATATCCTCATATGTATCTCTCATATACATAGGATTCTAAAGGATAGTAAATTAATAGACTACTAAACATAGATATATAGAAGTAGATTCATAGACTATTGAAGGTAGATAGAAGTGGAGTGAGAAGCCTCCCCTTGTTAGACAAGCTTTCTTACTATCTCAGTCTCTTTCATAACTGGGATCGATGAAGCTAGCTCTTCAATTTCCCTATGTTTTGAAACTATTCAAGTAGATGACACTTGGGCTTACATATTTTCCGTCCTAAAAAACTAGGAGAAAAGAAAAAGCTCTGACCACTTTCAATATAGGGAAAATTTCATGAATGGTACCCAAAGTAAGGCCCACTATGCATTTCAGTACATCAAGTTCCAAAATATAAACTTTGGTACATGAGGTTTCAAAACCGACCTAGTATACACACACGACGTCAATGATGCTGTTAGTTTGTCGTATTTCAAGGGGTAAAACGGTCTCTTCACATTTTTTACTCTGAGCACCCAACTATCTCTCTTCTTTTGTTCTGGGCACCCAGCTCTCTCTCTCTCTCTCTCTCTCTCTCTCTCTCTCTCTCTCTCCTCTCTCTTCCCCTCCCTCAATGGCAGCGGACCACTACTCGGCTACAAAGGAGGATTCTTGGCTCCAGAAGCTTCCCTCACTCACCACCAAACTCCAACCGACGCTCCTTCCTTCCTTGTCCAAGACGTCATCTACATCATAAATCAAGTCTCTGAGATCATCCAGCCACACCTTCACAGCCTCGTTCTTTAGTTGCTTCTCCTCCATAATTTGTGAGAAGGATGTAATAGAGATCAGATCGCAAGAACTCTCAAGATGAGTGAATAATCAAACAAGTTAGTCTTCTGTGACAGGCTGGGCATTATCAACTCACTACAAATTTCTGCAAGTGGGAAGTAGATAACATTTTTAAACCCTAAAAGTCTCTGCAAGTAGGCACCAAGTTGTGCCGGCCATTTGCATGTGGGAACTATAATAATCATTTTAGAACCTTAATTTCTGCAAGTGGCTGGGTATCTACTTTTGGACCCTCAAAATATCTGCAAGTAGGAACGCGAGTTGTGCTCTGATAGATTCAATCCCTAATTCCTCTCTCATCTCCTTCTCTCGCTTTCGGATCCTCCTGACCCCAACCGGCCATGGCCGTGGCCTCCGCGTCCCCGGATAGGATCCAAGTCACGCTGCAGCAGTACCCCGTCATCGAGCCCTCGCTGTCCAGATTCTTCAGAATTGGGTTCGGATTTCAATTAAGTTTCTTTGGATTTCTAGAATTGGATTTCAGAATTGAATTTCTGGAGTTGGATTTCAAATTAACCTGGGATGAGGATGATGCTACTGTGGGAGGAGGACGGTGACGGTGACGGTGATGGTGCCGCGTGGTCTCCGGCCTCTTGAACCTGTAGTTCTCGTCGTCAGCAGCAGTTGAGAGAGAGAGGGAGAGAGCAAGAGTCAGAGGGAGTGAGAGACAGGAATTGACAAATGAAAAACCAATTATGCCCTTCATTATGTGTGTAATGGCATGCAGACTGACGGAGTCATTAACGTCATGTACGTATATTGGGTCAAACTTCATATTTGATGTACCAAAGTTTATGTTTTGAAAATTGATGTACTAAAATTTAGAGTGGGCCTTGCTTCGGGTACCATTCATAAAATTTTCCCTTCAATATATTACACATGTTGTGTCCAGAAAGAAAAAAGTCATATTCCTTCTATCTCTTCCAATTGATAGCCCCTCCGTCATGTTATTACCTCCTTAATGTTGCATATACATCTGGTCCTAACCGTTTAGGTTCCAAAATATTATAATCATTCTATATATTGTATTGTTTACAGTTACAATTGTCTCTTAGCAAGAACAATTATAAGGCTAACACCTAATATAGTTGTCTTGTGACTGACTTCAAGTATCTATGGCTATGAGGATCGTTGGTAATATGGGAGTTCAAATTGTTTGGTAAGTTAACATTTGTTATATATATATATATATCTATATATATCTCTCTCTCTCCCTCCCTCCCTCTCTCCTGGCCAATATTGATATATTCCAAGTTTGTTTGTACTTGTTTAGTTGTACACCTGCTGGAATTTGATGGTTGAAAACAGAGAGGTCTGTTTGGTTAGTGAATGTTGGTTGGGTTTTGGTAATTTTGATATTGAACTGGTTGGTTGTGTGTGCAATGTGCAGTGATCCTGCGCAATCAAAGACTGCATTTGTTACATTCAAGGATGCCAAACCTCTTGAAATCGCACTCTTGTTATCGGTATGTACTCAAATTGCTCTCCTCTCTCTTGGAATTGAAGTTAGTGTGCCTAGTAATTCTATTCTCTTCATAACAATGTTTATGTCTTTACTCTTTACTTATTTAAGGCTAGTTCACACAATTTAGTTCCTTATATTGATTAGGAAAAGTACTATGCTATCCTCATATAGATCGATTAGGATAAGCACTCTACTACTCTATTAGTTTGATTTCTTTTTATCAATCTTGTTATAAGAGGTAATTGACTGTAGAATGCTATATATTAGGTTTGTGAATTGTGACAAATACAAGTTCTGCATTGTTTACTTCTATCATAGTTTGTTTTTGTTACTGATCAGTCTTCATATAGTAACATTCATCTAGATCAATTTTATGGTGAATATGGCTTTCCTTTCCAGCTGGGTGGGTTGGTTTTGGGATCTTTGTTGTTTCAGACTGAGTTTGTGTATATGTAATCAGCAACATAAAGAAGTTGTAATAGCTTAGGCTGATAGCAATCTGTCCATTAGGAAAAGAATCTCTAAATCATGACTTCTCTACATAAAACTGTCGAACCTGAAAATTTTGGTTGTGCTTGTCAAGTTCATTGAGTATGGAGTACATTACCTTTTTTACAGAGAAAATAATTACCCACACCCCATCTACATCTATCCGAAACTTTATATTATGGGGGTACAGTTACTGCTGGCAATGCTTATATCATAAGATTATTTATATATGTGTCTGTGTTTAGGTACTTCTCATAAATCATAATGGTCTCTCATTTTTAACAGTGCATAATGGGTTGTGCTTTTCTCTTGAGCAGTGATGGTGCAGCTTCATTGGTGCTAGTGAGTGGGGAAAAGACACTTGAACTTGGGTTACATGCTCGTATTCTTCATTCCTCTGGAAAACCAACCCCTTTGGTATTGTATCATGCTCTTCTGCTGCAATATGTGCTAACTCGTGAAGCTTCACAATAAGCTTGGAGGTGATGCAAATAAGAGTATATATAGTGCACAGGATGCTTGATAAAATGGCACAAGAAGGTTTTGTTGAAGCGAAAAGATATTATATCAGCTTTTGTGTAGCTAGCTAGGAATGCTTTCTTGTTTGGTACATTACCTAGTCACTTGATCAATGTATGGATGTTTGAAAAATGGTAATGGAATGATATGGATTTGAGTACTTTTTATGTGGTAATTACTGTCCAATATTTAGTCTTACAACACAATGCAAATCAATGTGTTGTCTGACTGTAAAAGAGTTCAAAATTGAGGCTTTTCCTACAACAGTCACTGGTTTGTTACCCAATTTGATTACAATATTCACACCACAGCTAACCAAATAGAGTAGTTGTGTGAACTAACAACCAACAACAAAACAAAACAAAGTTCTATTGTGTGAGGTTCATAACACACAACAGAAACCAAATAGAGTTGTTGTGTGAACTAACAACCAACAACAAAAGAAAACAAAGTTCTGTTGTGTGAGATTCATAACACACAACAGAAATGAAATCATCTCCGTTGTCTGAAGTAATCAACAGACAAGGGATATAATTTCACTTCAATTGTGTGTTATTAATCTCAGACAGCAAAGAATGAGTAATATATGTTGTGTGTTACATATCTCAGACAACAAAGAATGAGTAATATCTGTTGTGTGTTATGAATCTCAGACAACAAAGAATGAGTTATATATGTTGTGTGTTATGAATCTCATACAACAGTGAATTCTTTCTTCTATTGTCTGAATGTACCGACACATCCCCGCCATGCCATGCCAGGCACATGCTTGCGCAGAATTCACACAACGGAAACATATATTCTGTTGAGCAAAGTATTGTCACACAACGGTGAAATCACCGTTGTCTGATTTTTCAATCACACAACACTCATTTAGACCACGGTTAGTTCGGTCATCACACAATAGAAAATCATCATCGTCTGATGACCTTTTTGTAGTAGTGAGTTGTAGTTGTTAAATCCAATTTCAAATCATTCTATATTTGCTATTTCTCCTTCATAAAGTTTTTCACTCTACTTTCATTTTCAATTTTCTTCTACTTTTACTATTTTGGAACGTGCTCTCTCTCTCTCTCTCTCTCTCTCTCTCTCTCTCTCTCTCTCTGTGTATAGTTTTTCTTTTGTTTTGGTAGCTTCATCCCTATTTAGTCGGGTTTATAGCATGATTTCAGCATGAGCAATTTTTAGGAGCGTTCTGGTTACTAGTTGATAACTTTTTCTCTCTTTGGTTACTGATTTTGTTTATAATTGCGTTGCAGGTTAAGATAAAGAACATAGTAACATCAATGGGGGGAGTTTTACATACTAAAACATCTTTGGATGTTAGCTTTGTCATTGCGAAGAATGTCTTGGCTGCAAAATACAAGGCAAGTAACTATACTATTCTTTTTCACAATCTACCTTTTGATTTCTTTCTGCATCAATCTTGTTAAAATTTGAATTTTAGGTACATTTCAGCCAATAACAAAATGTTGGAACTGATGTACCAAGCCACACTATACCTAATCTCGTAAATTTTGGATATTCTTGTACTTGAGTCACTTCTAACTAGAATCCAAAGATGCAGAATTCTCTCTATCACTTTAGAGGTGGTGTTTGAGTTATATATCATCGGTAAAAATTTATATATTTGGGTGTGAGTTATGGCAGGTTTCTTATCTCAAGGAGATATATGACTAGTATTTTCCTCCCTTCTTATGTAGTGGGATGTAAATACATTGAAGAAGCCAGTTCTTACTATTAATTGGTTATATCAATGCTGCAATGAACATCGCATTGTCTCAAGAATCCTTTAGGGCTGTTCCTGTTTCTGGTTTGACGATCTGTGTTACCAGAATTCCATCAGGTTTATCTACTGTTCTTCTGTAAGAAGTGTGTTGTTATATTATATATATATATATATATATGTATTTTCTAATTTTTCGTTGCTAGTGTGCTCATCTCTTTCAGATGAACGGAAGAAGATTGAAAATCTTATCACAAAAAATGGTGGACATTATTCTGCTGAACTTACAAAGAAGTGCACACATTTGATTTGTGATATATCCTTTTATGGTGCTTAATATAAAGGCACAAATCTGAATCATATTCCTAGTTTTCTAGGATAGACCTGCATTTTAAGCATCTTCATGAAGCAAAGCCTTTAATTATCTATAATAGTGGGCTGTCTAAGATCATGTCTTCACTTTAATATAAACCAACACCACACTTTCGTTGCTAATGTGCTCGTCTAAGATCATGTCTTCATTTTTTTTATTTTTTTTATCTAGGCCTGCAATTTCTGTAGTGAGGAATATCATTTACATCTGTTTTAGTTGTTCTGTTTCTGATGTTTCAGTTTTTGTCAGTTCTTCGTGCATGTTATTGTTATAGCAATTCCATTTAGGAACATGTTTCGATCTTGGTCTGCATCAGCATTGACTTTCAAACTTATTGTGTTATTTGAGTCTTCCTGCATTGTTTTTCTTGACTGCTTGCACGCTCCAGTTGGATGATGATGCCCTACCATCGATGCATGACCACGTCCAATTTGGTGATAGTGAATTTACCTTGTTTTTTGTAATCCAAGAATTTACCTTGATATGAAATGTATTTTGCTAGAAATGTAAAGAACATCTTGCTATGAATGTAAAGTTTTAATATTTTCGATTCAGTTGTGGATTTGTTCATTTTATAAGCAATATTTGAAGTATATTTATTGTAGAAAAATAAAAGTATTATTATGTTCAGGTTGCAGATTAATTAGTAATTTTTTTTTATAAAAATGTTGTCACTTTTACACACTGAAATCAGTGTGAAACATACAATATATGGTATAAAATCGATTGCAAAACTAGGGATGTTTTGCAATATTTTTGTCACTCAAACAAGCAATATTGTTGGTGAATTGCTTGTTTGAGTGGAATCTTGACCGCAAGCTATCTACTCTAACTGTAGATAATTGCACCACCAATGATGCCATGATTGACAAAATATTGGGTAAGATCGATTCTAGTTCACTTTTGTTGGATGGAGATTTATTCCACATGCGTTGCTGTGCTCATATATTAAACTTAGTTGTGAGAGATGGCTTAGATGTGATCAAAGATAGTGTTGAAAAAATTCGGTATAGTGTTGCATTTTGGACAGCTACCCCAAATAGAGAGGAGAAATTTGTTGAGGCAGCAAAGCAATTAAGAATTCCAAGCACTAAAAAGTTGGAACTTGATTGCAAACTAGGTGGAACTCTACGTATACTATGCTTAACACTGCAATGATATATAAAGATGTTTTTCCTCGTCTGAAACATCGTGATGCTTTATACAAATTCTCCCCTAGTGAAGATGATTGGTCAAAGACGAAAGAGATTATAGACAAATTAGAAATGTTTTATGATGCAACAGAGCTTTTTCTGGGACTCAGTATCCTACAGCAAATCTTTATTTTAAAATATATGTGCTATTAGAATGGCAATATATGATTGGCAGGAATCAGAACAGGTTGAGGTGCAAACAATGGCATCAAAAATGCGTATGAAGTTTGAGAAGTATTGGGACACAATGCATGGTTTGATGGGAATTGCAAGCATTTTGGACCCAAGGTACAAGATGAAACAGATAGAGTTTTTGTGCCCTTTACTTTATACCCACAGTAAAGCAACTGCATCAGATGAAATTGAGAGATATAAAAAGATGCTTTATGACGTAGTCAAGGAGTATCAATCTAGATCTAATCATAGTTGTGAAGCATCTCAAGCTCCAATCTCTTCCTCTTCATCAAGGATATCTGCACTTAAACTTGATTTGGTAAAACAATTAGATGTCTTTGTTTCTTCTTCTGCTACCAATACACATGTTAAGTCTGAGTTAGATCATTATTTAGAGGAGTCTCTCTTACCTATAAATGATTATGATACTTTTGATATATTGTGTTGGTGGAAATCAAATGGAATTAAGTATCCCACTTTGCAAGAAATTGCTAGAGATATTTTAGCAATTCCTGTCTCAACTGTTGCTTCGGAATCTTGCTTCAGTACTAGTGGAAGGATTATAAGTTCTCATCGTAGCCGACTCCATTCAAAGACAATAGAGGCTTTGATGTGTGCTCGAGATTGGTTATGGAGTGAGATACAAGGTACCGAATAATGATACATTCACAACTATAATTTTTTCTAATGTTTTGCATTTTGCTAACAACTGTTTTTTTTTTTTTTTTTTTACGAGCAGCATCAAATTCTGAAGAATCTAGAAGAGCTAGTGTTGAAAATGATACTGAGTGTAATGGTGAAGATGAGGTAAATCATATTCATATTCATACTTCTTATTTTATTTGATTAACTTGTGGCACGATAACTACCACAATTTACTGACCATGTTTTCCTTGTTATATTATTTGTTGAAGGGTTCTTGCAATGATTTAGAGAACATCACATTATTCGAATAAAATGGGCATGCTATGGAGACTTTATCGAGACTTTTTGTTGTTTACTAAGATTGGGATGAGGAACTTTTTGACTTTTGTACTCATTGAATTATGATTTATGAATTTAATTATATTTTAGTTTTATTTGTTGTAGATTTTGATTTTAAAAAAAAAAACATATAAAAAAATTATTTTATTTATTAATTTTTTATTGGGGATTGGGGCGGGGATGGGGGTAGAGAGTGACCCCGGGGATGGGGATGGTATTGTGATCCCCATCCCCAACCCGCCCTATTGCCATCCCTACGAGTTAGATTATATAGATTTCACACGAAAATCTGTGTCAATAATGTTATAGGTTTTGACACAGAAATCAATGTGAAATAGAGTTTATATATTTGTCACAAAAATCTGTGTGAAACATATTTGGCACATAAATCCGTGTGAAATAGAGTTTATACATTTGCTACAGAAATCAATGTGAAATAGATTTGTTCACACGGACTGTGTTCCATTACGGTAATTTATATTTATGGAAAGATAGTGGGGCCCACATCTAATATTCACACGGACAACATAATCCATATGAGATGAGCATTACCCCCCTCCAAACCGCACGGTAACTTAATCTGTGCATGTACAGTGGGTAAAAGCTATCACACACTGAAATCCGTGTGAGAAAGTCTTATTACCCACAGATTTTAATATGTGGGTAATTGTTGTTTTGCTAGTAGTGAGTATTATGAGTCGATCTTCCGAGCTGGTAGGTCTGATCCTGCAGCTCTTAACACTGTCCTTGATTGCCTGCAACCTAGGGTTTTTACAGAAATGAATTCAGACATTACTACCCCACACTCTGATACTGAAATAAAGAAGGCTTTATTCCAAATGCATCCATCTAAAGCACCGGGTCCAGACAGTATGTCCCCTTGTTTTTTTCAAAAATTTTGGAATGTGGTAGAAAGGGATGTTTGCCTTGCAGTCTGAGAGGTATTGTGTACTGGAAGCATTTCACAAGAGTCTAATTTCACTCACCTTACTCTTATTCCAAAGATAAAAGAGCCAAAACTTCCATCTGACTTACGGCCTATTGCCCTATGTAATGTCGTGTACAAGATTGCTTCGAAAGTTCTGACAAACAGGCGCAAGTCCATTCTTCCCCACATCATCTCCCCATTACAGAGCTCCTTCGTACCCAGTCGACTTATCTCAGACACCACCTTAGTAGCTATAGAAATAGCCCACTTTATGAAGAAGCTCCGTAGACAGGGAGGGTTTCTTCTCCTTAAAGCTGGATATTTCCACACCTTATGATCGGTTGGAGTCGTAGTACGTACAGGCCATTTTGATTGAACTAGGATTATGTCAAAGTTGGGTGGATATTGTACTTGCAATAGTTAAATACGTTAGTTATTCCATTCTGATCAATCGCTTGCCTATAGGATTTATTTTGCCTACTAGAGGTATACGTCAAGGACATCCCTTGTCCCCATACTTGTTCATACTATGTGCAGAAGGTCTCTCTGCACTTATCTCCTCCTCTGTTCAAATTAGAACAATCAAAGGCTTAAAGATGACTCATATAGCTCCTACTATCCATCATCTTCTCTTTGCAGATGATAGCTTCCTCTTTGGTGAAGCCTCGAGTCGTGAATGTCGAGCTTTCAAACAGGTACTTCCTATCTATGTACGAGCTTCTGGGCAACATATCAATTTACAGAAGTCTAGTGTTGCTTTTAGTGGCAATGTCAGTCTACAGAACAAAAATATTTTGGCAGGCATACTTGGTGTGCCTATCCAAGTTGGACATACCATGAAGGCTATCTTTGCCTATCTAAAGGAGAGACTGTCCAAGAAACTCATTAGCTGGCATTCTAAAATCCTGAGTTCCGGAGGTAATGAACTTCTTATCAAGGTTGTTGCTCAAACTTCGCCTAACTACGTGATGAATTGTTATGCCTTTCCTAAATCTATGTGTGATGAGCTTCAGCAGTTATGTTGTCAATTTTTCTGGGGGAGTACCGATGATAAGAGAAGAATTCATTGGAGGTCTTGGGAAAGAATGTGTCTCCCCAAAGACAAAGGTGGTATGGGATTTAAACATTTACATTCTCACAATCTAGCAATGCTATCGAAATAGGGTTGGAGGTTGCTTTCTCAACCAGAATCATTTGTGGCATAAGTTTTTAAAGATGTGTATTATCCATACGAAACTTTTCTTACAACGGATATGGGTGAATGACCCTACTATTCTTGGCGAAGTCTAATGGAGGCAAGGCCGGTGCAACAAGCTGGTTTGCTTTGGCGTATTGGTGATGGTCAATCAGTCAACATTTGGGAAGAGGATTGGATACCAAATGTCTTTCATTATTCGATAACACAACCTACAGATTCGGTTTTTGAAAGAGTCTTGGACTTGTTCAACACTAATTTTTTGTCCTGGGATGTTGCAGTAGTTCATGCATGTTTTGAACCCTGACCTGATGCACATTTATGCAAGTGTACGTATCATTGTCAAGATAGGGAAGTATTAAGCCTAAAATTATCGTACCACGGGGATTAGTGGCTAACCCACAATCCTTGGATAGTCGGAACTAGAGTCACTAAGCAAATAAAGGAAAAAGAAAAAGAATAAAAATGCTATTCTAAGGCACCAAGCCTTAGCAATGCTCGGCTTTGGTTTTCACCAAAGCCTAATCAAAACTAAGAGCCTAGTGATGGCTATTTACAATGAGATAGAAATTGTCATTCAACATTGTGATTGTAATTTTCTAAAATACTAAGCCAAAAACTAAATTAACAACAACAACTAAAAACAAAGAAAAAAACTAAAAGAGAGATAGAATTGGGTACTAGGGATCACTCTCTAGCAATTTCAATGCAACGAACACATTTCAAGCAAACAAACATATCTTCATGAGAACCAAATCTTGTACTTAATACCAGTCAAGGCCACTAAGCCGAATTTCCTTGAGGGTATTCACATTTTCGGTTAAGACAAATATGAACTCTCTAACTCATGAATTATTACCTTACCAGGGCTACCAAAACATGAGCTAAAGGCGTAGAGCTCTAGAAATTAGGGATTTAAGCATGCAATAGTTACAACCTAAAATGTAATGATTACGTAGTTCTCTACCTAATGCCGGTTAAGGCCACTAAGTCAATTTCTCTTATTTGGTATCCATTCTTCTGGTTAAGGCAAGAATGAACTCTCTAACCCTAATCATTATGCCTTGTTAGGGCCACAACGTCTAGGATTAAAGGCGAATGGCACAAGAAAATAGAAACTTAGGCAATCATTAATTCTCGATTAAGCAACTACTTGATACACCACACTAATTACATGAAGCTAGTGAACAAAAGAATCACCAATTGTATCACACAACACAAATCTCAAAACATAACAAAGTGAGTGGTCAATTCCCTAAAAATTATGCATCAAGAATCAATTGACATAGTAATTAGAGTGCACCCATATGAAAATGCATTATTTATCACTTGAAAATATGTTTATTACATCAAAATTGAGCTAGAGTTAGCTAGCTCTCAAAAGTAACTACTCACAACCCATATTAATGAACATCAAAATTACAAAATTCAAATAGCAAAGAGTAGAGAAGTGTAGGAGAAAACAAAGATAGTGACAAATAACTATGAAGCTAGCATGACTAGCCTTGAATTACAACCCCACAAAATACCCAAATCTTGAATCTTGTAGAGATTGAGCTCCTTGATAGATCCTTGAAGCTTTGTGTGAGTAGTTCTTTAAATCTCAAAAGAAATTATAAAGAAAAGAGGAAAAATGGAGGGGAATGAGGGAGAGGGCAGCAGCCCTCCCCTTTGGAAATTTGGAGAGCGGCGCTGTTCTATGTAGAGGATAATTAGGTCGTGGTCTCCATATATGTATATATAGGGTGCTGTTCATGTAGAAAGGAATGGATCAAGTCAATGGCTGAAGTGTAGACACGTGGTGAAGAGAAAAACTTTTGGTCAGCAAGGTTTAATTAAGCAAATGGTTTGCTTAATTAAATGGCCAACACGTGTGCAGCAACATTTCTTCTTTTATTTTCTTTTATTTATTTATTTCTTTTCTCTTCCACCAACTGCCAACACATGGGCTTCACACTCTGATGACGTTGACCTTTGTCAACACATTGATTGACCGTTGATTTTTCCTATCATTTTGTCGGAAACTCTAATTTGCTCCAATGTCTAGCCATTTTTCCTTGATTTCCGCAACTCCGCTTATTTACTACAAAATAAATGAAAATGGATTAATTACATTATAATTAACTTAAGGATTATCTTAATTCTAGTATTTAGAATGCAACTACGTGCTTAAAAATGCGTGTAATCAGAACCCCACAATTGAACTTTGCTTGTCCCCAAGCAAACTAAATGTATATCTAATCCAAAAATCTACTAACTAACAAACGTAAAGATAGTGTAGTATTAGCCTTTCCAACCACAATCCTCGGAGAACTAATTATGTACATGATCATAAGGTCAACAAAGCATAACATCGAATTTATGAATTTGTGAAGTAACTAAGATGCAGATGTGAGAAATGCTCAAGTATATGCATGTGTTGACCATGTGTCAAATCAATCCACCATAATCAAATAGGCACATAGATGACCCAATATAACCCACTAAACTCACATAAGTTCACTAAATATTACCGCTCAAGTGTTTAGGGGCTATATGTGTTTCACTCAAAAGTAATTTCACAACACACACCGCCATATGCTTGCTTTTCGATCTCAACTCCACTAGGTAGCTCACAACATTCAAGATCAAGTTGTCATTTATTTGGTTGTAATGGGGCTTAGGGTAAGTGGCTAATAGAAATGAAGGATATGGAAAGACAAGGTCCATGTAAGTCAGTGAAGTAACTCTCTCTTGTAGAGATTTAAGACTTTTGCTTTCGAATGCTAACTCACTCATTCTAATCTCAATATACAACCCACGCTAAACTATGTACGATACTTTACTTTCTTTCTATTTTTGGATTTTCTTCTATTTGACTTTCTCTTCTTCTTTTTTTTCCCCTTTTTCTTTGTTTTTTCTTTTCTTTTCAAACAACTCTTCTTCTTCTTGTTTTTTTTTTTTTGAAACTTTCTTTTCTAAACAAAATCGCTCACCCCCACACTTATTCTTTTGTAACCTCACACTTTTGACTTTTTCTTTCTTTTGAAGCACTCAAACATAAAGTCATTCTCTCGAATCACTTCACCAACTACCATGGAAGATAGGATAAAAGTGTATAGGCTAGGTAGGGATTTGAGGTGCAAATGAATAAAAGGCTAAATATATAAATAGGCTCAAAGTGGCAATCTAGTGGTAAATATTTTTGGGCACATGCTTCTTTGACCATGGTGGTATTATGTCTAATGCCTCAATCCTTTCCATCCAATCGAAAGCTAACATATAGCCTTGAGAGGTCTCAAGCAAGTTCTAGATACGCAATGTCATGAAATTATACACACGTGAAAGAATAAGTGAATGAACGATGCATACACTATAGATATAGGCACAAAAGCTCACAAATAAGGGCATGCAAGTCAATCAAATCATCTATATGCTTCTCTAATTATGATGAACCAACCTAACCATAGGCTATGTGCACACATATAGTCAAGCATAGATCACATATACACTTAATTACAAAACAAATTCAAAGTCCTAGATTGTGCTTAATCTATCCACAATCACAACAAGCTAAGTCCATGTCTCGTCATTGGGGTTAGAAAAATGCATTAACTACTAAAATGTAATTACAAAAAGCTGATCTAAAAGAACAATTTTTTTTCATAGGCGCCCGAGCCCTCACTCCCACGCTTAAAACCAACATTGTCCTCAATGTTGTAAAGTGAGCTCGAAGGCTAAAATCTGTGTCGGATTTAGGCATGAGAGTGAAGTTCGGGCGAAGGCACAAAAATTAACTATGAAAATGAAAATCTAAATGCGGAGAAAAGATACGGAAAACCCCCTTTGTAGACCTCCATTGCTCAAGACCTTTGGAGAAAACAAATATGAGACACCAACCTCAAGGCACAAGGCCTTGACTTCCTTAACGTATGCTCCAAGCTAGCTGTAGGTGCTCATGAAAAGATCGACTCCATTTAGAACATAAATGTCCTTGAGCAATGTGTCACACAACAACCACTTCAAAGAATAAGGAAAAAAGTCCTCCATTAAGCTCGATCATGGTCTTGAACACATCCAACAACCTCACGACTGCCCATATATTACCCTCCACAGATGGAATGAATTGCAAAGATGTCCAACCAACTAGAGTGAACAAAACTAGTGAGTGCAGAAGACTTCCACCAATGACCTTTCTGTCTTCAAATGCCTATTTCTCATACTTAGAAAGAGATAAAGAAGTGAGACCACTTGGAATGGAGAGTAGACTCAGAGAGCTTTCTAACCATATAAAGGAAGCCACCTATCTCCAATTGAGATGAAAACTATAGCTGGTCAAAGTTGCCAACTTGTCATGAATTTTGTTGCTGACCCTCAGTCACCAAAACTGCAATATCTAAAGCTCTAGAGGCGAAAAGAGGGTGAGGCAAGAATGAACTCTCTAACCCTAATCATTATGCCTTGTTAGGGCCACAACGTCTAGGATTAAAGGCGAAGGGCACAAGAAAATAGAAACTTAAGCAATCATTAATTCTCGATTAAGCAACTACTTGACACACCACACTAATTACATGAAGCTATTGAACAAAAGAATCACCAATTGTATCACACAACACAAATCTCAAAACATAACAAAGTGAGTGTTCAATTCCCTAAAATTTATGCATCAAGAATCAATTGACATAGTAATTAGAGTGCACCCATATGAAAATACATTATTTATCACTTGAAAATATGTTCATTACATCAAAATTGAGCTAGAGTTAGAAACCCTAGCTCTCAAAAGTAACTACTCACAACCCATATTAATGAACATCAAAATTACAAAATTCAAATAGCAAAGAGTAGAGAAGTGTAGGAGAAAACAAAGATAGTCACAAATAGCTATGAAGCTAGCATGACTATCCTTGAATTACAACCCCACAAAATACCCAAATCTTAAATCTTGTAGAGATTGAGCTCCTTGATAGATCCTTGAAGATTTGTGTGAGTAGTTCTTTAAATCTCAAAAGAAATTATAATTAAAGAAAAGAGGAAAAATGGAGGGGAAGGAGGGAGAGGGCAACAGCCCTCCCCTTTGGAAATTTGGAGAGCGGCGCTATTCTATGTAGAGGATAATTAGGTCGTGGTCTCCATATATGTATATATAGGGTGCTGTTCATGTAGAAAGGAATGGATCAAGTCAATGGCTGAAGTGTCGCCACGTGGTGAAGAGAAAAACTTTTGGTCAGCAAGGTTTAATTAAGCAAATGGTTTGCTTAATTAAATGGCCAACACGTGTGCAGCAACATTTCTTCTTTTATTTTCTTTTATTTATTTATTTCTTTTCTCTTCCACCAACTGCCAACACATGGGCTTCACCCTCTGATGACGTTGACATTTGTCAACATATTGATCGACCGTTGATTTTTCCTATCATTTTGTCGGAAACTCTAATTGCTCCAATGTCTAGCCATTTTCCTTGATTTCCGCAACTCCGCTTATTTACTACAAAATAAATGAAAATGGATTAATTACATTATAATTAACTTAATGATTATCTTAATTCTAGTATTTATAATGCAATTACGCTCATAAAAATACGTGTAATCAAACCCCATATAGCCTCACAAGTTCTATCGATTCCGTTAAGCAGACGTCTTGGAAGAGATAGGCTTTCATGGAAGCTTGATAAGAAAGGCTATTTCTCTATCAAATCAGCTTATAAAGTTGTCTGTGACTTCTCAATTGGTAATATATTTGCTTCTGCTTCTACTGGGGATTCGTATGGACCTGTATGGAAGGAGCTGTGGAAAGCGAAAGTTCCAAGTAAAGTGGCTATCTTTGGTTGGAGAGCAGCACACAATCTACTTCCCACCTGAACTGCTTTGACCTTGAAAGGTTATACTGGTTCGCTACAGTGTGTTATATGTTCTACACATGTCGAGACCTTGGAGCATATATTCTGTAACTGTAGCTTTACTAAGGAGATTATTGGAACTCCTCCTTTCTCTATCCCCACTTCCTCTCTGGGTTGGAAGGACTGGTTGTTAGATCGAGCTCTCTTTATAACTCTAGGGGCTTTTGACTAGTTACTGGTATTACTCTAGAATGTGTAGAGAAACCAGAAGGATAAGTTATGGAATGATCACGGTCAAACGAGTGCTACTATTGTGACTAAGGCTATGGCTTGGCATGAGGAGTATCTACAGGCTACTTGTTCTTCAACTACTGCACAACGAGCACGAGCAAAACCTAGTAAGGTGTGGGCTGCTCCAGAAGAAGGTCACTTGAAGCTCAATGTTGATGGGGCTTTCTTGACCTCGATTTAATATGGAGGTACGGGAGGGGTAATTAGAAACTCTCAGGGTCAGTTTCTAGCTGGCTTTTCTTCCAGAGTGGATTTTGTTACCTCCCACTGCATGTTGAATTGCTTGCCTTGAAAAATGGACTGGAATTGTTGCAGGCTATGCAGATTACTCGTGCCACTGTCGAGAGTGATTGCCTAATTACAGTGCAGGCTATTACCTCTATCGCCCCTGACTTGTCTCCTTTGAGTGCACTAATCGCAGATATTCAAGGTCTCCTAGCTGGAAGTGAGGACCTCACCCTCCTCTATGCTCCTCGTCAGGCCAATATAGTGGCTCATAGGTTGGCTAACTATAGTTTTGATTCCAACGTCCATCTTGAATGGTTTGTTAATGCTCCAAAATTTATCCTGGATGCCCTTATGTATGATTTTAATTGTATCTAATAATAAAATTTAGTCTTTCGTCAAAAAAAAAAAAGATTTTTGAACATTGAAGTCTCAAATATGAATATGGGCATGAACTTGGGTTTGTAATCATTTTTCATTATACTGATTGGGGCAACGAATCTGGGCATTCTTCTATTTAACTAATGTTGTTTTTGGACAATAGGTTGGTGATAATTTGATATCAGTCCCTTTCAGCTTTTTGAAATAATCAACATCATTTTTAATATCTATCCCTTTTTTGCCATAACTTTTTCTTGATAATTTCTCAATTTCAGCTGTGAGTTAAAGGGAGAGGAGATTGAGACAATGAAAAATAAAGGTATCATACTCCAAAAATTTACTAGCAAAACTTTGGCTTTTGTTTTTTGCAAAAGCAAAAACATTCAAAGAAAAAAAAAATTGTGCATTATGGATGCTTGAGTTGTGGAATGAATAACAAAGCATTGAAAATATTAGAAAATATCTTATTACGATTTAGAATGTGTGGATTTTACTAATAAAAATGATCCATCGATTTTGCGAAGATTTGGTATAGCTTGTTAAAGTAAATTGAGATTGGAAATTGGTCTACTCATTTCATTTCATAACCCCTTTATATAGGGAGAGAATTATAATGGAAAGAACAATTACAATGATGACATTAACTACTGATTGGTTCGTAATCCATGCTGATTGATGTTAATCGGTAATTGCTTGATTCCCTCTCCGTCAATCACTTTGACGAAGGCACACAATATGTTTTTCCTTTAACACTCCCCCTTGTGCCAAGTCAAAGACGAAATGGTGCATGAGTTGTTGCCTCACTAAAAACCTTGCCAAGTAACAATAAAAACCCTGTGGGACAAAAATACACCTTGGTCGAAGGAAAAGAGCACAACGCACCTTTTACATTTGAGTATGACATGTGTGTGTTAGACTTCCCCTGACGTCTACACCTCCCCCTGATACTTACATTAATCTAGGGAGCTTGGAAAGTCTTCGTATTCCTATGCTTTTCACATGTTTCTCAAATGTGTCCTTAGGAAATGATTTGGTGAACAAATCTGCCACATTCTCCTCAGACCTTACTTGATTCATTTGAATCTTGAGGAGAGTCTGTTGTTGCTGATTGTAGGACAACTTTGGCGATATGTGTTTTGTGTTATCACCTTTAATATAACCTAGCTTCATTTGTTCGATGCAAGCTGCATTGTGTTCGTAAATGCAAGTAGGCTCTTCAGTGGTAGAACTCAAACCACTAATCCCTCGAATATGTGCAATGATAGTTCTTAACCATACACACTCACGAACCGCCTCATGTATAACAATGATCTCTGAGTGGTTTGAGGAGGTAGCCACAAGGGTTTGCTTGGTTGATCTCCAAGATATCGCCGTGTTCCCATTGGTAAATACATGACCATTTTGGGAACGATCTTTATGTGGGTCAGAGACGTACCCAGTATCAGCAAAACTGACCAAAACGTCATTTGGCATTTTAGTGTAGGGAGTGGCGCTTTCGCCATCAACATTTCCTTTAGGGATTGCAGTTCCATCTGCGGTCCCTCTTGTCTCTCTGTAGGGAAAGAACAGTCTCAAGTCAATGGTTCATTTTAGGTATCGGAAAATGTTCTTGATACCATTCCAATGACGCTGCGTTGGCGTTGAGCTAAATCTAGCTAACAAGTTCACTGAGAATGCAATGTTTGGTCGAGTAAATTGGGTTAAGTACAATAATGCGCCTATTGCACTTAGATAGGGAATTTCAGTTCCCAACACTTGTTCGTCATCTTCCTTTGGACGAAATGGATCTTTCCTTGCATCCAAACTTCGACCGATCATGGGAGTGCTAGCAGGATGTGCTTTGTCCATCTTATATCGCCTGACTTTTAGACATATGCAGACTGGTGGAATAATATTCCACAAACTCCGTGTTCTAGTTCAAGGCCTAGACAGAATCAAGTTTTCCCAAGATCCTTCATCTCAAATTCGGATTTCAAGTAGCTCGCGGTTTCTCTTATTTCATCAAGAGTACCAGTTATGACATATACTACTACAATTGCAAATCCGGAACTTGTTTTCTTTATGAATACGCAGGGGCATAATTCATCGTTCTTTATCCCTTCCCAATCAAGTAGTCACTTAGACGGGTATACCACATCCGCCTGGATTGATTTAATCCGTGGATTGATTTAATCCGTAAAGTGAGCGTTTCAACCTAGTTGCAAACGCACTCCGTGGTTTAGAGTTACTTGGCTTGGGTAATGTAAGGCCGTCAGGCACTTTCTTATATATCTCTGAATCTAGATCCCCATGGAGATATGCAGTAACCACATCTATGAGCTGCATTTCCAGTCCTTTGGAAACTACTAAGCTAACTATGTAGCGGAACGTTATAACGTCCATTACGGGACAGTATGTCTCCTCGTAGTCAATTCCAAGGCGTTGTAAGAAACCTTGCGCCACAAGGCAAGCCTTGTACCTCAGGACTTCATTCTTCTCATTACGCTTTCTGACAAAGACTCATTTATGTCCTACAGGCTTTACACTTGGTGGGGTTAGCACTACCTGACCAAATACCTGTCTCTTTGTCAGAGAATCTAATTCTACTGGATTGATTCTTCCATTTAGGCCAATCTGCTCTTTGTTGACATTTTTCAACAGAGCGTGGTTTGATATCACCGTGCTCTATGATTCATTGAGCAACAGTATATATCATCAATGTGTATGGAAGATCTTTCTATCAACTCATACGTACTCTCGTAATCCTTTGAGATTTCTTGTTCTCTGGAATCATTTCAAACATCGGAGCGTCCTCCAGTATGGACATAACTATAATCAGAGACAATCTCATGAGAGGGATTCTATACATTGATGATTGGTTTGTGCCTTACCCACCCTCTTCTTCTCCTTGGGTGAATGTCAATCGAACCAAGTGACCTCCCCTCTTCTTCCTGGGGAGCCACGGCCTCAACCACACATCCACTAAGTGCGGTTGCAGTGCCTCTATCTGCGGCACAGTGCCGCTTGTTGGGGACTTCTAACCTTGCAGGCACATTTGCAGCTAGTATATGTGATCTCGTCACTTTTACGATATCATAAACGCATCAGGCATCGAATCTGCTACGTTCTAAATCGATTATTCTTTTCACTTCACTTTCACTTTGTGAAGTGCGGGGATCAAAATGAGACAGTGGGGACAAACCACGACAATTCCTGTCGTTCCCTTGGAAAATCCTTTTTCCTATCTCCCCCTAACGACGGGAAGACTGTCTCATCAAAGTGACAATCCGCAAATCTAGCGGTAGAGAGATCGCCTGTCAAGGGTTCCAACTAGTGGATAATTATTGGGGATTCGTATCCAACATAAATACTTAATCGTCTCTGAGGACCCATTTTGGTACGCTGTGGGGGCGCAATAGGCACATATACTGCTCAACCAAATATGCGTAAGTGTGAAGTGTCAGGCTCATATCCAGTTACCAACTGGTACGCAGAAAATGGTTGGCTAGCTGTGGGTCTTAAACGAATAAGGAAAGCTGCGTGCAATATTGCATAACCCTATGCAGATATAGGCAGGTTGGTGTGCATAACCGATGCCCTAGCCACCATCTGTAGCCTTTTGATGGTGGCTTCTGCGAGACCATTTTGTGTATGCACATGGGGTACAGGATGCTCTACATCGATCCAAATAGATATGAAATAATCATCAAATGCTTTTGATGTAAACTCTCTAGCATTATCAAGCCTTTATAGACTTGATAGGGTGATCAGGGTGGTGAGCCCTTAAACGTATAATCTGTGCTAGGAGTATTGCAGCATTTCTGTGGACAATAAACCGACATGTGACCATTGTCGAAGCATCCACCAGAACCATAAAGTACTTGAATGGTCCGCATTCTGGATGGATAGGTCCACAGACATTTCTTTTTATCCTTTGTAAGAATGGAATGTTTTGTTTTGTATCTTTAGCATAGGAAGGTCTCGATCCTGTTTTTGCTAAAGAGCAGGCTTTGCAAAACGAGTGATGTGCCTTTGAAATAGTCAATGAGGCATAATGGGAGGGAGGTAGTGCTTCTGGTACTTCAGAAGGCAATGACTGCATTTGAGCAATACTAGAACCGACACCTTGCAGTGTGGCAGATTTTTCTCCCATTTTTCACTCGAAAGAAGGGATGTCCGTGTGAGTTCTTTAAAAATACGGATCATCATGTCATGACCTCGGTGCCAGAGGCGGTCATGCAAAAGCCTGTATGAGTCAGTGTCCCACATTTCATTGTTGGTGACAATATAGGATTCAATGATCCGAATCGTAGTGAGGTACAGTCTACTAAATTGACTCATAAGTTTCTCTAAGATGTGTTTCCTTCCACAGTCATTAGATGTAATATCAAGGTATTCATTTCCATTCTCGCGGTGTGTTTTTACATGATAACCGTTGGCACAAATTTCTTTGAAACATTAACAAGGTTCGATTAGCTCTTGGTGCATATAGAGCATCTGTGACTTGAAATGTTGCGCTATTAGGCAGCAAAAATTTGGCAGTTCCTCGCTATTTTATTAGTTGTGATAATCCAATCATCGTAGTCACAGAGAAATTATAGGCTATTAGTTCAATGAATAATTACCTATTTTTTAATATTGTGTGGGTAGTCCCACTATCATTAAGCACTCAAGTTCTCCTCCATTCATTCCTATAAATAAATGGGAGGTATTTAAAATATAACTCATATTCTTTAGAGTATTTCTATTTGCGTAGAATGGTATTCTTTTCATTCTAATAATTTTTCTCTAGATGTATTGCTTTACATCTTTATAGTGCTATGTCGAACCATGTAAATATGGTATAGTAAATAAATTTGAATAAATTCAGTGCTTCAGAATAAAATTCAAAATTTATTAATAAGCCAACGATAATCAAATCAAGGTCTTGTTCAGAAATCTTATTCATCAATCCATGATTGAAAATAAACTTTAAGACCAAACAATAGTCTAATTAAAAATGAGGCATTATGCCTTCACAACTGTCTTTGGAAAATAAAATGAATAAAGCAGATCAGTCAAAATTGAGAGCATCCATTGACTTAGCAAGTTCCTCTTTGCCATTGGAGTCTGCAACTGTAAGGTTGACGTCTAGGTCATGACCTCCTTCTTCCATATAGTGAGCCACTTGTTCTTTAGACTCTCTATACCTCTTGTAATTGGTTGCTAGTCTGTTGTTTGCTTGGCAGTTCTTGTACCAATTCCCAATGAATCCACACCTATAGCATGGTTATTGTCAACTCTTTCCTTTGGCATCTTGTTTCCATGATCCCCATGTCCCTTTCCACGTGGTGCATTGTTGCCACGTAGGTAGGGATCAGCACGTCTATACCCCCTTGCATTGGAGTTATTTCCACCTTTCATTTTTCCATAATTAGCCTCGGGAATTTTCTTTGTCCCAGTGGGCCTGGCATTGTTATTCAAGAGAATCTTATTTTGTCTCTCAGCCACTTGCAGTAGGCTTATCAACTTATTGAAGGTTGTGATTCTTTTGTTGTCATAATCCAACTGATACTGGTTCGCTAGTATAAAAGCTGAATTAGGAAAGGTGGTAAGAGTCTTGTAGATCATATCATCTTCTGTGATTTCCCTTCCACAGAAATTGAGACGTGACTTTAAGCGCAACATTTCCTTGTTGAAGTCATTGACCTTTTTATAGTCAAGCAAGCGGATTCCATTCCACTGAACAGCCAGTCCTGGGAGCAAAGTCATGAATGTTCCCAAAACGTCCTTTAAGGGCATCCCCACAGTGCTTTGGGTGTCTTCAACTGAAGGTACCTAGCGTAGGCTAGAATCAATATGTCGCCTCAGAAAAATTAAGGCATATGCTTTCACCTATTAGATAGTTCATCATCTTTGGGATCAGTAATGGTGGCAGTGTAGTCTTTTGCCACAAAGGCAGTTTCCATATCGGAAACCCAACGATGGTACTCAAGTCCTTCTGAGTCCAAAATGTCAAACTCAGGTCGAGTTGGATCAGCCATCTACATAAACAAGAGAGAAGAAATAAATTACGTAGTCAAAGACATCCCGTGAATTATTTTCCAAATATGAATTAGATTTCAAGACCAAGATTCGTAATGGTCACATTTTTCGATGCTATGTGAAAATACTTATCACAGTAAGTGTGTGTATAATGCACATGAATTTTCATTATCATGGCAAAATGGAATTTTATATGTTGTATTACAAAAATAACTATAACACATTTAATAATAAATAAAACATAGCATATTTAAAAATAAACTACATTGCATGCTCAAATTTCACAAATATATACCAAAATATATGTTACACATAATGATAGCAATAATATATTATGCGGAAAATAAAAGATAAATAATAGCATAATATAAAGACATGCATATGAATAATTATATAAGAGTAAATAAAATTCATAAAACATGCTCAGAATTGCATAAATAATATATAACAAAATATATATGACATGTTCAAAATAAAGTATAAACTATAGCATAATGGAAACATGCTTAAACATAATTATTTAAAACATAAATAACAAGGCATGCTGTAAGAGGATTAATATTATCGAACAAAACATGCTTAATAACAAAATATAATAAAAGCATAAACAATAAAGTACCAAGCATGTTTTGTTAAAATCATAAAATAAAATATAGAAAACATACTTGATTTCGAGAAAATAAAACAATCCTAGCACACGCGCGTGTTGATGCAGGCGTGCGTAGCGATGTTTTTGGATTTGAGAAAAACTGGACTGCTTCGTCTTTCTTTTCAGCAATGAGCTTTGTTCTTTTTTTTTCTTTTTCCCTTTTTCTGTTTTTTTTTCTCTGGGCCTTTTTTTCACTTTTTTTTTTCGTTGTCTTTTTTTCTTTGGCCACAGGCCTATTTCTGTTTTTTTTTTTTGATTGTTTGGGCCGGGTCTTTAATTTGGCCCAGTCACCCTTTTTTTTTTTTTTTTTCTTTGACGTCTTCTTCTTCGCTTTTTCTTTTCTTCCTCCTCCGTCTGGTTTGCAGATGCTGCTGCAGACGCGCGGGGCTGCTGCAAGGCCGGTGCTGCTGCAGACGCGCGCGGGCAGGAGACTGGTGGCTGTTGTGCGCGGCCTGGTGGGCTGGGATCGATTGGGAAAGCCGCCGGATGCCGCAGGTGGGAGGCCTCACGTAAGTCTGAGGCTGCGAGGATGCGGGGCTGAGGCTCGCTGGGCAGAGGTTGTTGGAGGCTGGAGTGCGCGGGTATGGGCTGCTGGAGGAAGACGAAGACGGTCTGGCAGGAATCGTGCCAGAATCGGGCTGGAGGAGCGCCTGATTGTGCGGGAATTGAACCTCGTTGGAGCTAGGTGCCGGAATTGAGCCTCGTCGGAGCTGGGTCGGGTCTTTGTTTAAGATTACTTCTAGAGTGGGTGTCCAAAGGGGATGTTTGGGTGTCCAAAGGGTCGTTCAGGGGGGACGAGAGCGGTCTGGGCGAGCTGTGTCTGTGAGGCCGGTCTGTTGCAGGTGCTGGGCGAGGTTTGTGCAGCAGTGCGCAGGGCTGGAGGCTGCCAGGGAGAGGTTGATTGGAATCTGGCCTCAGCGCATCAAGCCGACCTGGAGATTTGTTTTTTTTTGTTTTTTTTTTTTTTTTTTATGGTGGCGGCAGAAAAAGAAAAATTTCCTCTAGGGTTTTGGGGTTTTTTTTCTTGGCTTATTTGCTCTGAGTCTGCTGATAACGTGTTAAAGTAAATTGAGATTGGAAATTGGTCTACTCATTTCATTTCATAACCCCTTTATATAGGGAGAGAATTATAATGGAAAGAACAATTACAATGATGACATTAACTACTGATTGGTTCGTAATCCATGCTGATTGATGTTAATCGGTAATTGCTTGATTCCCTCTCCGTCAATCACTTTGACGAAGGCACACAATATGTTTTTCCTTTAACATAGCTCTGATATTAGATATTTATAATATCATTGTTGTTAATTCAGTGCCCATGATTTTATTTCGGATATATTTTTCAAAGATATTTCTCATCAGTATTATATATTATGCCCCTCACTCCCCAAAACTCTAATACAAAAAACCTACAATTAAGCCGTTGCAAATGAAATGTGGAACAGTTATCAAGTCCCAACGTTTTAGCTAAAAATATCATGTCCAGGGGCTGTTAGAGTGCGATCTTAAACATGATTCAGAAATTAATATGAGCAATGTTTACTCATTTTATGTCGTTGCCAATTAATTAGACGAAATGTAACCAGATGATGGATTGCTTGGCTAAATATGCTCTTGTTTGTTCTGGTTTTAATATCTGATGGATGTAATCATGCATGTAGGCTAAAATTTGCTAACCTTATCCCATTGGTGATGATGCAATTTCTCCTCTGATTGAACAAAATTTACTGGGGCCAATTTCTCCTTTGAATGAACCTTTATTTCCCAAGATTACTTTCATCACGATCAATCTACCTTTGTAGGCCCTAAAATTGTAAAGATTTTCATCAAATTATACGTTCCTTTCGTACTGTAAAAACCTGCATTATGAACCGTTATTCTTCGTCCTTGTCATTAATTTCAAATCACCTGCTTAAAATGGAACTTTAACCTAAAACTATGCAGATACAAGACCGAAAAATGTTTGGTACGACCGGAGAGTCAAACGTCGTCGTAGTTCCCGATAGGGCCTGCCGGCCTGGTGGCCTCCAAACCCTAAATAGCTTTTGTCCGAGCGGTGGGAGACAAATTTCGTAGATTTCAGGACGGGCCCACGCGTCTTGAAACGGACGGCTACGATCCCTTGACTCCGCGAGATCTCTGCCCTAATCAAAGTCAATCTCTCTCTATCTTCTTCGGTAACCGGAGTCAATTTCTGCGTTTACCGTCGAGGTTAAAAAACCGATAATAATGAAGGAGGTCGCGTGTTTTGGACGCGACTGCGGGTCACGTGGACTCTGTCAGTAGGTAGGGTTTGACTTGGGCTGGGGACGAAGATGATGATGACAACAACGCCGAAGAAGATGAAGAAGAAGAAGGAGGAGGAGGAGAGAAACGCTTTGGTCTTCCAGGGAGAAACGGACACGTGGACTGTAACAGCCCAAGACGAGTAAATTGGCGTCGATCGGTTTCTGTCAACCCGCATTTAACCACGCACAGTAAACAAATAAATTACGGATTTATGACGATGTGAAAATTCACAATATCCAATGCTGCACTTCTGGAGAGAGAGAGAGAGTGGTACTGGTTCTGAAGCTCTGTAGCTCTCTACAGATCACAAGCAAAGAAGAAGGGTAAGAGCAAGAGGAGCCATTCTTTGCTTTTCCTTTCATTCCTCTAAACAACACCGACACTCACTTCAGGTTTATGCTGGTGACACTACACTTTCTCTTTATCTGCCTATCTATTATTCTGTAATTTCACGGTCTCTCATTTAATTTTGTTGGTACTATTTCTTTTCCTCTGTATTTAATAGTGTATTTTCTCAAACGGTTCTTTCATTGATGTTTTTGACTGAAATGGAGTGTTTTTGAATATTACTTGGTGTTGTTTTTGGGTATGAAAATATATTTCATCTCCTTTTTGACAGAATTTCCAGCCTTGGTATTTCATTTCCCAGTAAGTGTTTTCACCTGCATGCCCAGTTTAGTTTTGTAATCTGGGTGTTTTGAAGCTGTTTAAATTTGATGTACTGGTATAGTGGAGAGTGAAGAGACGTACTGATCGAAGAGAAAAGCAAAACCATTTCTTGTATTTTTCTGACAAAAGTTGTTTCTACATGTAGCTGTTTCAAGCACTACAGAAACTGTACTTTTTAGTAGCAAGTGATTTCAATCGGTGAAATGTATGGGGATTGCCAAGTAATGTCAACCATGGGAGGTGGGAACGTAGTCAACTCTGAAACCCTCTTTTCCTCGCCGATGCAAAACCCTAACTTCAACTTCATGCCCTTCCAGCCTTTCTCTTCCATCCTTCCGGTAAATCCTTGTATTCCTTTTCCATTTTCTGACATAAATTTTGATTCCTTTTTTTATTTAATTCTGACATAAATTTTCCATGAGCAGAAGGAAGAAACTGGGCTTATGACTAGAGGAAAGGAGGAGATGATGGAGAGTGGGTCTGGGAGTGAACATGCTGAAGAAAAGTACTCTGGCAACGAACAAGAGACCGAAGAACAACTGCAGCAACAGCCTCCCAAGAAGAAACGCTACCATCGCCATACCGCTCACCAGATCCAGGAAATGGAAAAGTACTAAGCAGACCACAATTCCCTTTTCCGCTACTAGTTTTCCCCAATGCGGGGTGAGATTTCAGTGCGGCACTTATCCGAACTGAAATTCCGCATTGGAAAATTTGTTACCTACCATTTGTTAGGGTAATGATGCTCTTGTTTTATGTTCATGCAGTTTATTTAAGGAGTGTCCACACCCAGATGACAAGCAGAGGCAAAAGCTGAGCCTAGATCTGGGACTGAAACCACGCCAGGTCAAGTTTTGGTTTCAAAATCGCCGAACCCAAATGAAGGTAATCGAGCACTTTCATTTATTTCTTCGACTGTTGTTTAATTTCATTACTAGTGCTTTGACATAACCATAAGGTTAAAGTACGAGTCCCAAGATAGCGCGTAATTCATGAAAGCCATAAACAGATGAAAAACCTAGGTGCCATAATCACACGCTTTGTATTTTCTGAAATTATTTCCAACCTTATAATTAATAATACAGTCTGTATTCCATTAAATGTATGCATGTACAATAAAAGTTAAGCAGAAAATGCATCCATGTCAATGTGTGTTTATATGCTCAATGTTTATATTGTTAAGCTGACTAATTAATTACTGATGTTTTTAGGCACAACAAGACCGGGCTGATAATGTCATGCTTAGAGCTGAAAATGATACCCTTAAAAATGAGAATTACAGGCTTCAAGCTGCACTGCGCAACATTATATGCCCTAACTGTGGAGGTGCGGCTATGATTGGGGACATTGCCTTGGATGAACACCAACTTCATCTCGAAAATGCTAGACTCCGAGAAGAGGTATGCAACTCCATTGTAGCTATGGCAGGAAATTGTATTTGGTAAAATAGTTGAATATTTGTATTGATTCCTAAATTGCTTTTAAGTGGAATTGTGCATTTGTTGTCTTCCTTTTGAGTGGAAATAGATAGAAATATGGCATTCATTTACTTTATGTAAGTGGGGTAAAACCAATGAGGACATTTATTGCAATATAAATTGGAAATTAAAGTTTGAAAAAAAAAATAGAATGAAGGTTTAGATCTGTAATCTATAAGAGCGAAGATTGTGGTAATTGAATTAAAATGAATTCAATGTTTTGCCAACTTGAATAACCCGAATGTTAAAACCCAAATCTTTAGAAACCAGATAGTCATGCAACTGATTTAATGAAATATATTTAAAGAGGGAGAACTGCTAGCAATAGTCTTTTGGAATGTCTAGTTAATTAGACACTTGGTTGCTTAATAGTTTTGAGCAGATAAAGAGTGTAATTTGATAAAGAGAATAACTTGAAATCTGAATTTCGATGATTGATTTCTTTTATGAGCATGAATTACTAGAGTGCCTTCCTAAGACTTCAATAGTTCTCTATAATTATATATGCATTTGGGAATTTATACCCAAATCTTGTGAAACCAGATAGTACTATGCAACTGATTTAATGAAAATATATTTAGAGAGAGTACTGCTAGCAATAGTCTTTTGGAATTTCTAGTTAATTAGACACTTGTTGCTTAATAGTTTTGAGCTTATAAAAGAGTATAATATGATAGAGAGAATAACTTGAAATCTGAATTTTGATGATTGATTGCTTTTTATGAGCATGAATTACTAGAGTGCATTCCTAAGACATCAATAATTTTCTATAACTACTTATGCATTTGGGAATTTATACAAGAATTGTTTGTTTTACAGTTGGAACGAGTTTGTTGCCTCTCCGGATACCCTGGGGGCCGGCAAATTCAAACGATGGGACCAGCGGCCCCTCCGATGGCGGCATCTTTGGACTTGGACATGAATATCTATTCAAGGCATTTCCCAGACCCAATGATGAGTTCATGTACTGATCATCATATGATCACCATGAGTAGTTTGCCACCAGAGCCTTCTCACTTTCCTGAGGGAGGTCTGTTGTTAGATGACGAGAAGACGCTTGCAATGAAGCTCGCTGCTTCCTCCCTCGAAGAACTTGTTAAGATGTGCACTGCTAGTGAGCCTCTTTGGATGAAAAACAGTGAGAATGGAATGGAAATGCTTAATGCTGAAGAACGAGCTCGTATGTTCCCTTGGCCTTTGAACTTCAAGCAGAACTTAAGTGATTTAAGAACTGAAGCTACTCGTGATACTGCTGTGGTCATAATGAATAGCATTAATCTTGTGGATGCCTTCCTTGATGCTACTAAGTGGATGGAATTGTTTCCTTCTATTGTTTCTAAAGCAAAAACAGTTCAAGTTATCTCAGCAGATCCTTCTGGTCAGGCAAAAGGTTCACTTCAGCTGGTAAGGGAAGTACTTAACATGTTTATTTACAATCAAGAAGCAATACCTTCTTATTAAAAAATCACAGTTAAACATACGCACAAATATTACTTTCATTTTAATGTCTGTCTTGGACTGAGATTTGTAGCCAACAAGAAACAAATCCTTTCATTTTAATGTCTGTCTTGGACTGAGATTTGTAGCCAACAAGAAACTAATCCTTACTTGTAATGTAGTATGATCATAAAACTGAGTTACTTGTTAATTGTGCAGATGTATGCGGAATTGCAAGTTGTTTCTCCTCTGGTGCCAACTAGAGAAGCTCATTTTCTGCGCTATTGTCAACAAAATGAAGAGGAGGGAAGTTGGGCAATTGTCGATTTCCCAATTGACAGTTTCCATGGTAGCTTCCAACCTTCCTTTCCCCGGTACAAGAGATGGCCTTCCGGCTGTCTCATCCAAGATATGCCCAATGGATACTCAAGGGTACGTAATTTGCCTCTTGCACTTGTTTCATCATTCATTAAATTATTCTGCTTGTATACATCTATGTCCTTGTTTTAATTATTAGTGTTTTAATACTCTCTTAAGGTGTTTTCAGTGAAGCACCTTAGTGTTTTAATACTTTCTTCAATGCAGGTTACCTGGCTAGAACATGCAGAGGTAGAGGAGAAGCCTGTCCATCAAATATTCAGTCATTATGTCTACAGTGGGATGGCTTTTGGGGCGCATAGATGGTTGGCTGTTTTACTGAGGCAATGTGAAAGGGTTGCAAGTCTCATGGCCAGAAATATATCAGACCTCGGAGGTGAAAAAATATTTCTTTGCCTTCTAATGACAATCAAAGACTAATATACATTGATTCGTAGATATATATCAGAATCAGGTAGTGCTATGCTCAACTAAACGAGTTGCTCGAGCAATTTTATGGATAGAACGATTATTGAGAGGGATCAATTGCCTTGACATGCTCTTAATTAATATCATATGGATGAGTACGTGCAAACAAATTCTAGATTCTAGACCTTCTGATAGATATTGTAGTGGTTCATTCCAATCTTCAATTATTTCTAGTAAGAAGTAATGATATATAATGTCATATTTGTGTTGCTGTAAGTATGGATCTATCTTATGGGAAACTTGCATTTTCTTATAATTAATGTAATAGTTGTGATTAACATATATATGACTCCTTGGCTTCATACAGTGATACCTTCTCCTGAGGCAAGAAGGAATTTGATGAGACTAGCCCAGAGAATGATAAGAACATTCAGTGTGAACATGAGCACATCCGGTGGGCAGGCATGGACGGCTCTATCGGATTCCCCAGATGACACTATTCGAATAACCACAAGGAAAGTCTCAGAGGCTGGCCAACCCAATGGAGTCATTCTCAGTGCAGTTTCCACCACCTGGCTCCCTTATTCTCACTACCGTGTCTTTGAGCTCTTAAGGGACGAACGTCGCAGAGCTCAGGTACTAGCTAGTATCAATTAGTCATCTTATTAATTTGAGTAGTAATTCATATTATCCGCTGAATTTGTCATCTATTAGTTGAGTAATTATCAACTTGTTGCATCTGTTATCTGTGCAGCTTGATGTTCTTTCCAATGGAACTTCCTTGCAAGAAGTGGCTCACATTGCCAATGGCTCTCATCCTGGAAATTGCATTTCTGTTCTTCGCGTTAATGTAGGTTACACCACTGAATTTTGTTTCTCATTATACTTTGTACATTTTTTAGTGGGAAAAATTCAAATTTAAAAAAAAAAAGAAAAAAAAGGAGGGTTCCTTGAAATTTTCTTTTTGTACCATCGTTGTCTATAGGACCACTTGGTTTGAGCCTCATTTTCAGTCTATTCAATTGCTTATACCCCTCTAATTATTAACAGGACTACCCTTTTTCTTTATCAGCAAAAATATTATTTATCATTTTGTGGGAATGCAGGTAGCTAGCAACTCAACGCAAAACATAGAGCTGATGCTACAAGAGAGTTGCACCGATCAGTCAGGAAGCCTGGTTGTGTACGCAACCATGGACGTGAACGACATCCAATTGGCAATGAGCGGAGAGGATCCATCCTGCATTCCCATCCTTCCTCTAGGGTTTGCCATTGTCCCAGTTGAGTCCACAACCGAGAGTACTACTACAACATCCCCGTCTGCCCAAGACAGCCGCAACTCGGGTTGCCTTATGACGGTGGGACTCCAAGTTGTTGCCAGCCCAAACCCTTCTGCAAAGCTCAACCTCTCCACCGTCAGTGCCATTAATAACCACCTGTGCAACTCGGTCCAGCAGATCATCTCAGCTCTCGGCAACACCACCACAACAACTACTGATAATGGCAACACTGTTGGTGGTGGTGGCTCTTGCTCCGAGCCAACTGCTGCGAGCTCCAAGTAGTAATTTCCCATTTAGGGTTTGCAGTTGGGGAACAGTTTTTTGTTTTCAAATGGTAGTTTCTGTGGGAATGGGAAGAAGGGTGGTGAGGCCTTTTAGTAAATAAGAGAAATCAAGATGGTTTAGCTATTGGGAATGGTGGTAGTTGTTAGGTAGGTGTGAGGAAGACTGTGCATCATTACTGCTGCTTTATGTGTGTGGTTGATTGAATAGAAGGAGTCAAGAGCGCACCATAAGAGTACCCTTGGTTTCTGGTCAGGTTCTGGAAAGCTTTTGTATTAAAGACGATGGACCTTACCAGTCAGCAAGGGTGGTGGTTCGGGTATTGACTTCTCCTTGTCTCTGTTTTTTATTTGGCTTTTGTGTTTATGATAAGGATCGAATTCAATG
This sequence comes from Rosa lucieae, assembly GCA_024704745.1. Lineage (NCBI taxonomy): Eukaryota > Viridiplantae > Streptophyta > Magnoliopsida > Rosales > Rosaceae > Rosa > Rosa lucieae. The sequence goes on from CM045498.1 coordinate 26,019,825, forward strand.
CTTCTGCAATTTATGTTGGTCATCTACAAGATTTGCCATCATATCTCTCTCTCTCTCTCTCTCGTGTTAAAGCAAACAAGCACATAGTTTGGTACTTGTACAAAAATAATTTGTTACTATGCACGAGACACTTTTAAAGAAACCAAGTTGGACTATAAGCATGCTAAACACAAGAGAAGGTAACACAAATTATATTATTGCAGAGGTTTTCTGATTAGTTCAGTCATTCTAGATCTTTGTACTTGTAAGTTACCAACGATGCATTCCCCAAAAATCATCCAAACCCAATTAGGGGTGTTGGAGATTGTTTCAGAATTAACCGCCCAATAATATCCAAAATGACCGATCCATTAATATTTTCTATGCAATGTCTGTGTACTCGTTCTCATTTAGGCCTCATTTGTTCACAGAAAAGAAAGTAATTTTTTTGTCTTTGTCATGGGAAGGGAAATGAAATTTCCCAAGAACTTTTCATTCTCATGTTTGGCAACGTAAGAAAAGTTATTAAGAAATTTGTTAAAAAGTTTATAAATAATTTACATTAATATGGAATGAATCATTTTCCTCCTTATTTTCCCTTTCTTCAGAAAAGGAAATCCTTTCATTTTGCATCCCAAACGCAAAAAAGAAACAAGTTTCTTTTTCTGATGCTTACTTTCCGCGAACCAATCGTGGCCTTAGTGTTGGAGATTCTCATGTTGCAATTATTTCATTTCGAAAAAATAAATGTTGTGATTAGAAAAAATTACATGTTGTGTGGTGCACTCAACTAAAAAGAGAAGTGTCACTTGCATAATTTTTTGTATTAACTTATTGATTTTATTCTTCAATTGAGCAACATGAATTAATTTCTCTCCTTGAACTCCCAAATTTTCAAGACTGACCCTAACTATCACCCTCACAAGATACTTTTTTCCATCTCCCAAAGAAGGAAGAGAGGTTTGGGAATGGTGAGTAATTTGGCCATTGTGGCTAGGTAAAAGTTGAGAGGTTTCCTTTATAGGGGAAAATTCTTACTTTGACTTTCATATTTGAACTAGCCTTCATGCACGCCCTGTCATTGAGTCGTTTTTAGAGTCTTGTTGAGTGTTTGGAGTGAAATAAGCGGAAAAAGTAAAATTCATGAAAAATCCTAGCTGGATCAGGATTCCTCACTGTCGACTATTTTTGCGGTCTTTACATTTTATTTTCTCTAGAAAATTCTGATATTCTCCTACTTGTTGTAGGAAACCTTGCCTAGTGGAACTCTTGGAAACAGCAATGATTGAGTCATAAAATAAAGCATTAAGATATTTGACCAAGCAATGAAGAAGGGGAATAAAGGAGAAAGACGTTTTCAGTTGAAGAATAAAGGAGAAAAGACGTTTTCAGTTGGGGAATAAAGGAGAAAGATGTTTCAACTGGAAAATAAATAAGAGAAAGACGTTTCAGCTTGTTAAAAGACCCCATTTTGAGAGGAATTAAGGTCGTAAAGGAGACGTTTCAGTTGGGAAAGCCAACCAATGCTCCCCTATAAATAGGCAATGTCCAGAATAGAATTGGCATCACTTCCCAGCCAAGATCACTTCCCAGCCAAGATAATTCATTGCCTATCACTTCCTGGCGAAAAACCATTCCAAGACTGCCCAATTCACTCCTTAAACTTCCATCACCTACAAGACCGTGACACCATCCATTCATCAATCTACAAAGCTCTAAGGCGCTGAGTCAAGGACGCTCCACCACCATAGCAGAGACGAGTTCATCACCTTGTTGCTAAGCCGCTGAGGAAAGCTTCAAAGTGTAACTATGACTCTACTTATAATTTTTGTTTCGGTTTTGTGTGTTTGGATTTACAAGTTGTGTAATTGGAGACATGAAATTTTCAGAATATTTTTGAGATTTTCAGTTTATTATTGAGTTAATTTCGAGAATTCTTTTATGATGCATGTTACAATCTTGTGCCCTTTTATGTGTTTTGGTAATTTTCAGAGTTAGATTCATAAGTTTGCATGCTAGAATAACGGTGAGATTCTTGTGTTTTCTTAATTTGCCAAGAGTAATGTTTTATTTGTTAAGACGCTGAGTTAAACAAGTAGCAATTAGTTCTAAAATGTGGTAAAAACTATGTTCAATGGTTAAACGATTCTGTAAATTACGTGTTAAATTCTATGTGTAATGGTTAATTTGCACGTGTGAGTTGATTCGAGGGTTAGATAATACTACTAGTTAAGAGAATTACGCTGAGTGTTTTCGAAAATTAGTAGTATTAGGCTTGGTAAGGACTTTTCCGATCCATGCTTACATTAGAATGAATCAGATAAATGAATTGATCCGCTGAGGCTTTTCATTTGAATTCTTATCTAGGCATTTAAGATGGGCACATTTTGTAGCATGTTGAAATGGATTTTCTGTTTTTACACTTAGTAATTTCTGAGTGGTATTGGTCTAGGTTAGGGAAGTCGATCCTGTATATAGTTTATTTGTTTTGTTTTTATTTTAAGTAGATTAGGAACCAAAATTCAAAACCCCTATTTTATTCTTTTATTTGTTAATTGACCTTTTTGTGTTGGTGTACCCTACAATCCCCAGACTGAACGATCCCTGCTTATCCTATACTAACAACTACATTTTGCAGGGTTAAATTGTGAGACTATTTCAGCTGCATCAAATGGTGAGTAATTTGGCCATTGTGGCTAGGTAAAAGTTGAGAGGTTTCCTTTATAGGGGAAAATTCTTACTTTGACTTTCATATTTGAACTAGCCTTCATGCACGCCCTTACATGCGTGCGGAAATACGGTGCTTGCATGTGCAAGAGATGAAAATTATGTGCAATCTTGCCATTGTCATATCTGTGACAGACAGGATGCAAGAAGACATATATACGCTACTCATGTTCTAGATTTGATCCAAAATTGAAAAACTTGGCTGGAGAATTGGGAATAATACAGTATAGATTAATACATTAATAACATTGCATGATAATATATACATTAGAACCACAACAATATGAATCTTAGATTTTTTTTGCCTGCCTCGATCATTTGCAGCAGGTAACAGCTCTTTTTGAATCTCAGTTGAGGTGTTGACACTGGAAGACAAAAATAATCATGTCAATATATAGGATCCTCCCACTATGGGATCCCCTTTTTTACATTTTAGCACCCGTTTTGTACTCGCCCCACGCGTGCGAGATATTTTTTTCCAGAAAACCCTAACGCGGGTTTCTTTCTCAGGTAACGTGCAGCACCGCGATGGGGCTGTAATCCTTTCCAGGACGACGGTCACTGCATTTTTCAGAGGACGACGTCTGTCGTCGTTTCACAACGCTATATAGATGCGGATAGCAGCTATTGGCACTGCAACTTTCACGGCTGTCGGACGTTCTGCATCGGTGCCGCTGCTTCACTGTGGTCGGCTTCCACCCTATCTCGGTGCCCATCAGTGATAATCAGGTTGCTCTTCTTTCCCATCAAGCATGGCACCGTTAGTAACCTCAACCCTAGGCATGGAGGTTTTGGCGTAGAACTGTCATGGGCTGAATGATCCAACAATGCAGGCCTTGAAGATTCTGATACAACAAAGGAAACCTTCCATTATCTTCCTTTCAGGGACCAAGATTGATGATTTGGAATACATGAATTCTTTGTGTTTGCAATTGGGTATTTGAATTGTGAGGCAGTGTTCAATGAAGGTCAGTCCGGTGACGTTGCTCTATTCTGGTTTGATGGTTTGTGTCACGCCCCGAATTTTGAATAACACAATCAAAATCCGAAACATGAATTAAACAAACTTAAACACTTATACATTCTGAAAATTTTTCAGAACAATCATGCCTCACACCACTCAAAATACAAATCTCGAAAACTTCGAGTTAATTATTACAACTCACTCTTACAACGTAAATTTTGTAAGCTCTAAATGAGCATAACAAACCTCACAAAATATTGTAACCCAAGTGCCACCACTCTAAGCAGCCCGATCACCGCCTTGGTTCTCCTGACCTGTAGGATTACCCGCTACACACCGTTTGAATAGTGTACCGGGATTGCAACAATACAAACCCGGTGAGCTTGACAGCCCGTATGTAAACGAAAGGATTGCACGATTTAAAGTGACAAAATCAACTCAAGCATCAATTCAACTCAATATTTTCTTTGCATATAATTGAAGTGTACCACGTCACTTCAAGCATCAAACAACTCACATCTCAACATGACTACTCAAAACAAACAACTGTTTACTCAAATATACTCACAGGCTTATGATTTATTTATATAAATCATCCCACGCAGTATATTATACTTACAGGCTTATGATTAATGATATTAATCACCCCATTCAGTATACATAATTTACAGGCTTATGATTAATTATATTAATCACCCCATTCAGTAGTCATACCCAAGGGCATAGATAACTCGTTTATCCCCCAAGCATATGATGGCAGACAGACTAGAGCTCTAACTGAATCGTAATGTGTCCACCTGGCCAAGGTTACCTTTACGATAATATTTGCCTCAATTCTCTCGACTCCTCATTTAACTCATCTCAACGACTCAACTATCACACTTTACTCAAATACTCTTTCTCATACTCAACTCACTTATAAGATAATCTTTCTCATACTCAACTCAACTTATAAGATAATCTTCTCATACTCACTCAACTTAAGATTATTATATCTTCTAAAGAGTAATGCTCGAATAATAACTCATTTAACCATATCAATACTTCATTCATATCACACCATCCAATATTTATTCCACATAAATATTATATACGAAACCATTCCCTCAGGAATGATTACTAACACAACCATAGTTCACATGCATTAAAACAAAATTCATTTATAAATAAATCATTTTACTTACCTATGGACCGTAGTCGAACAAGTCCATATAATTTAAAACAAATATTATTTTCATAAAACAATTTCCACAATTTCATAATTAAATAAAATCACTGAATTTCGGTTCGTAATTGAACCATGTGCGATTTACTCACCTCGATAATCCCGCTACGTCTTCAAATTAATACAATCACACACAAACTCGCTCGCCCAAGTAAAAACCGTCAATCACCTAACCATAAGTGACTTGAATTTAGCCATCAACTCACAAAATAAAATAAATGACAATCTGACGGTCTGATCGAATTTATACGATGATCCAACGGTCAATCAAATTTATACGATGATCCAAACGGTCGGATCCTCACAGATCGCCCTTTGGATCATCCTCCCGAAATTATCACGAAGATCCAACGGTCGGATCTTCCTGAATCGCCTTTATCAATATCTCCTCAGATTTATAAGAAAATCCGACGGTCGGATTCTCACGAATCGACTTCCAAACACCATTTCACCATTATACGAAGATCCAACGGTTGGATCTTCGCCCGTGACCACACAAAGTCATCGGGACGGTCATACGATCAACATATTTAAATTTCAAGTCCATCTAACGGTCTGATCTTCACAGATCATAAATCGAATGATCGAAATCGATCGAAATCGTAAAATTCATAACTAATCATACGATATCAAAAATTGCGTATAATATATCGAAATGATCGTATCGAAGCATAGAATCTAAAAATGTACAGAAACTATCCTTGTGACCCCCGGAAGTGGCCGGAAATGGCTGCCGGAGTTAGTGGCAGAGCCGCCGCCGACCGACCCACCAATGGTGTCGGGGACAGGCTGCTCTGCTTCGTCTCATCAAGCCTAATGACTTTCCTAACTAGCATGTAGGCTGAAAATGACCGAAGGGATAGAAAATACCTCAACAGTCGGGTTGGCCGGAAAAAACCCAGAAACCGGCGAGCTCCGAGTTCGACGTAAAAACTGTAACCTCAGGCCTCGATCCCTTCTGGAAAGTTGTTAAGAACATCATGGTGAACTCACTGGTTCAAGAATCAATCAAAACCAAGCTCTACAACTCGAGATATACCTGATCGAAGTTTTCGGTGCAACCGGGTTCGAGTTCCACCGCTTCCAGAGGCAGCGCCGCCGTGCAAGGGAGGTTCTGGGAGCTTCAGAAGGTCAAGGCGAACCTGTGGGTGAAGTTTGGGAAGGTTTCGTGGCCGGTAGCTCGAGTTATCAAGCTTGGAGCAAAAACGGGTTTTTCGGCCTCCGCCGCCGTCTCCGGTGGTTCTACAGCGCAAGGCCGCCTCCTACAGCTGTGCAAGATCGAGTTGAAGCTGTGGGGAGGTGATTTGGTACGGATTGGTGGCCGATGGTGCGAGAGAGATAATGGAGAGCTTTTGCTCTGTTTTTCCGGACGTGAAACAGAGAAATGAGAGAGAGAGTTGTCTATTGCTTGCTTAATTGATTAGTTGTTCAATCAAGTACAATCATGAAGGAGATAAAGTACCGGTTACTACTGCCTAAAACATGGAAAAGTGGTCTGCCACCAATTCACTTTGATTAAAAGTAAAAACTCGGTTATTACAGTTTGGAAATTCGCTTCCAGTCTAAATAAAAAAGCCACGTTGATGTGGAGGTAAGGGAGACTGATGGTTCTGGTGTAGCATGGTGTCTAACAGAGTTATACGGTAATCCAGCAATGGCAAATCGCCATTTTTCATGGGAATTGTTGAAGTCATTATGGGCAGAGTCGGCGCTGCCTTGGGTAGCTGTCGGAGATATGAATGAGTTACTGCATGCCTATGAGAAGGAAGGCGGCGTAGTGCGCCATGAAAGGAAGATGCAGCCTTTAGGGACGTCCTGACTGTTGTGCGGAAGCGTAACAAACACAATATTGATATGGAACTAGATGAGCGACCAACAACGAAAAAGAAAGCAAACACAAGACACAAGAATTTATAGTGGTTCACTCAATCAATGTGATTGAGCTACGTCCACTTCGGAGCCAGCGAGAAATTCCACTATAATCAATTGGAGAGAATACAATTAGAGTTTTAGAATAAACTCTCTGCCCAAAACCCTAAATACAATTAGGTTAATTGTCTAATCTCTCTCACCCAAAAGCCAATCCCTGCGGCAGTAATACCTTGCTATATATATACCCTATTAACTTAGGGATGCATATATAACCTAATTAACCTAGTCAGCCCATGGGCCCTTCACATTTGATTTTGTCCACCAATCAAATTAAAGCCAATATTCAATAATCTCCACCTTGGCTTTACTTGATGTAAATTCTCCAAAGTAGAACTTCAAAACCAATCGCCGCTCCGACATCCCCGTAGGGAATTTCAAATTCTACAAATACCAATCAAGTTCAAGCATGCTTGAACTTGCTCAATGGAACTGACTTTGTCAATATATCAGCAGGATTATCTGCAGTTCCAATTTTGAGGAGTTGAACATCACCTTTCTCCACCATATGATGAATCTTGTGAAATTTGATATTGATATGTTTAGTATGAGCATGAGTAACTTGGTTCTCTGCTAAATGAATAGCACTTTGATTTCATAATAAATATACACATATTCTTGAATAATTCTCAAGTCCTCAAGCAAACCACATAGCCAAACTGCGTACTTCTTTTACACCCTCTGTTACCGCCATGTATTCAGCTTCTGTAGTCAACAAAGCAATTGCAGATTGCAAATTCGACTTCTAACTCACCGGTCCACTAGCAAGAGTAAACACATAAGCTGTAGTAGATCGGCACTTATCCAAATCACCTGCGAAATCAGAGTCCACATAACCAACAACACATTGACTCGTCTTATCTTGCTGAAAAACTAATCCAACATCCACAGTGCCAAGAATATACCGTAGAATCCACTTCACTGCTTGCCAATGACCTTTACCTGGGTTATGCATATATCTGCTCACCACACTTAAGGCCTGTGAAATATCTGGTCTAGTACACACCATACAATACATCAAGCTACCAACAGCACTAGCATAAGGAACTTTAGCCATATATTTCATATCATCATCTGTGCTAGGAGACATAGTAGATTTAAGCTTAAAGTGAGAGGCAAGAGGTGTACTTACAGGTTTAGATTTATCATTCATGCCAAACCGATGCAGTACCTTCTTCAAATATTGCTTCTGTGACAAACATACTTTGCCTCTTGATTTATCTCTTTCAATTTCCATGCCCAAAATCTTTTTAGCTTCTCCCAAGTCCTTCATCTCAAATTCACCACTCAATTGTGATTTTAATTTATTTATCTCCACCTTGCTCTTAGATGCAATTAACATATCATCAACATATAAGAGCAAATAAATGAAGGTCCCATCCTGTAGCTTGCAAAAATAAACACATGGATCATAAAGACTCCGAGTGTACTTCTGACCGAACATAAATTTATCAAACCGCTTGTACCACTGCCTTGGAGATTGTTTCAAACCATACAATGATTTATGCAGTTTGCATACCCAATTTTCTTTACCAGCAATTTTAAATCCTTCTGGCTGAGTCATATATATCTCTTCTTTTAATTCACCATGTAAGAAAGCAGTTTTTACATCAAGCTGTACAAACTCAAGATCAAACTGTGCAACCAAGGCCAATAAAATACGAATAGAAGAATGCTTAACAACAGGAGAAAATACCTCATTGTAGTCAATTCCTTCTTTTTGTGCGTAGCCTTTAGCTACCAACCTAGCCTTGTACTATGATCCTTCCTTTTTAGCAAACACCCCCTTGCAACCAATTGCTCTCTTTCCATGCGGTAACTGAACCAACTCCCATGTTTTATTCTTGTGAAGAGACTTCATCTCCTCACCCATAGATTTTTCCCACTTTACACAATCTGCATATATGAAAGTTTCTTCATAAGTAGTAGGAATTTCTTCTTCAGTGACTAGAAGTGCATAAGTCACAATATCATTAAGCAAAGCTGGCTTTTGAGGATTCCTTTTTCCCTTTCTAGTTGCAATTGGTCCATCTTGTTTTGTAGGCTCTTGGGTTGGAGCCTCTACTTCAACGCTCATGTCCTCAATATTTGAATAATCTAAATCAACAGTGGGACTCACTGAATCAATTGGAGTTTCAACAATTTTTTTCTTTAACTCCACCTGCTGCAAACTCTCTACGGTCATTCTCTGCTCATCAGAATTTTTCTGCTTGTTCTGATCAACCATAATAGCCTCATCAAAAGTTACATCTCTGCTTACAACAACTTTCTTCACATCTGGACACCAAAGCTTAAATCCCTTAACACCCTCATTAAATCCCAAGAATATAGGTTTCTTGGCCCTTGGATCTAGCTTGCTTTCCCTGACATGAAAATAAGCAGGACAACCAAAAATATGTAAATAATGATAATCAGTAGCAGGTTTACCAGACCATACCTCCATGGGAGTTTTTCCCTCAAGTGCAGCAGTAGGTAACCTATTAATGAGATGGCTTGCATACACAACTGCCTCAGCCCAAAATTCTTTGCCTAATCCAGAATTAGACAACATACACCGAATTTTCTCCAATAAAGTCCGATTCATGCGCTCTGCCACCCCATTCTGTTGTGGTGTCTCTCTAACTGTGAAGTGTCTCACAATGCCCTCATCTTGGCATAGTTTCAAGAACGGATCAGATTTGTATTCACCACCATTATCTGACCTGAGCCTCTTAATTTTTCGACCGGTCTGAGTCTCAATCATCTTCTTCCACTTCACAAATATATCTAAGACTTCATCTTTATGCTTCATGGTGTACACCCATACTCTTCAGAGAAGTCATCAACAAAAGAGACATAATAATGCTTACCTCCCAAAGATGCAGTTTTGGTAGGTCCCCATACATCAGTGTGAACATAATCTAGAGTACCTTTAGTCTGATGAACTGCAGTGCCAAATTTAACTCTAGTCTGTTTTCCCAAGACACAATGTTCACAAAATTCTAATTTTCCTGTCTTTGCACCTTTCAATAGACCTTTTCACTAATCCCTGCATTGCTTTCTCACCAGCATGTCCAAGACGCATATGCCATAATTTTGTATTGTCTGCATCATCATCATATGTAGTCTCAGATATTGCTGTTTCACCTGTCACTGTGCTCCCTTGTAGAAAATACAAATTTCTAAACCTTTCACCTCTCATCATCACAAGTGAACCAGAGACAACTTTAGCAACTCCACTTTTAATGTAATTGTGTGCCCTTTTGATTCTAAAGTTCCCAAAGAGATAAGATTTTTCTTCAAATTTGGAACATACCGGACATTAGTTAATTCTCTGACCTCCATCATGCATCTTGAGACGAATTGTACCAATCCCTCTTGTTCTGCAAGGACTGTTGTCTCCCATCAAAACTACTCCACCATTCAACTCCTTGAAAGTAGAGAACCATTCCCTATTAGGGCACATATGATGTGAACAACCTGAATCCATAATCCACTTGTCAGAATAACCAACTGCAGATGAACTAGCCAAAGCAAACTCAAATATCTCATCTTCTTCAAAATCTTCAAAAGCTGATGAACAACTCAAAGCAAAATCAAAGTTGTCATCTTCATCATCTCTTACAACATTCACTTCAGAATCCTTCTTGTCTCTATTCTTCAACTTAGGACAATCTTTCTTCCAATGACCTTTGTTGCGACAAAAAGCACACTCATCTTTTGCAGGAAATTTACTTCTTGACTTGGAACGAGATTTACCTCTTTTTCCAGTAGGTTTTCTCTCATCAGATCTGCCCCTTACTACAAGTGCTTTACCTGAAACATTCTGAAGTTGCTTCTCTTTCTTTCTGCACTCATTGTTTATCAATGAATTACACACATCATCAGATTTCACATCATTCTTTCCATGCAACAAAGTTGTAATCAAATGCTCATACTCGTCAGGAAGAGAATTTAGCAAACACAACGCTTTATCCTCATCACTAATTTTCACATCCAAATTAGCCAAATCTGCAAGTATCTTATTGAAATCACTGATGTGTTCAGACACAGAAACACCCTGTCATAATTAAATCGAAAAAGCCGCCTCTTCAGGTGAAACCGATTTTCAGCACTCTTGATCATATTGGTCTTCTAATTTCTTCCACAACGCTTTTGCAGAAGTTTCTTTCATGACAAAGAATTTCTGATCTTTAGCAAGGCACATTCTGATAGAACCACAAGCCCACTTGTTAATTCTCGCCCACTCTACATCATCTATGTCTGCAGGTTTATCTTCCAGAGCTATATCCAATTCTTGTTGACACAAGACATCCATCATCTCACACTGCCACATGCCAAAATTGTTGGTGCCATTAAACTTTTCAACTTCAAATTTGGCATTACCAATTGATGGCCTGGAAGTCGACCAACGCGAAGAACCTGAAGACTCAGTCCCTTTCTTTTTCTCGTCAACCATGATTTCCAATCAATGAATCAACTCCCAATTCAGAACCAGAGCTCTGATGCCAGTTTGTTGTGCGGAAGCGTAACAAACACAATATTGATATGGAACTAGATGAGCGACCAATCAACGAAAAAGAAAGCAAACACAAGAACACAAGAATTTATAGTGGTTCACTCAATCAATGTGATTAAGCTACGTCCACTTCGGAGCCAGCGAGAAATTCCACTATAATCAATTGGAGAGAATACAATTAGAGTTTTAGAATAAACTCTCTGCCCAAAACCCTAAATACAATTAGGTTAATTGTCTAATCTCTCTCACCCAAAAGCCAATCCCTGCGGCAGTAATACCTTGCTATATATATACCCTATTAACTTAGGGATGCATATATAACCTAATTAACCTAGTCAGCCCATGGGCCCTTCACATTTGATTTTGTCCACCAATCAAATTAAAGCCAATATTCAATACTGACTTGGTGTGACCTCTTTGACCTGGGCTTTCATAGCTCGCCATTGCACATGGTGTGAACCAGGGATTGATGCAGAGTAGGCTGGACCGGGCTATCACCTCCATCACCTGGTCAGACATCTTTCTAGCTGCATAAGTTTTACACTTGCCTCCAGTCCATGGTGATCACATCCCAATCTTGTTGGGAGTGTTTTATGGCAGTTCATTAATGGTGGAAAGGCGGAGACACCGTTTTAAATTTGAGAGTTTCTGGACCCTTCACGAGGGTTACCAGAATGTGGTAAAGGTAGGTTGGGAGCCTACGGTTAATGGCTTGCCTATGTAGCAGGTTACAAGAAAAATCACCAAGTTTTCTTTGAATCATTGGCAGCATGAGTTTTTTGGTATGAGAAGTCGTGAGATTGGATTGTTGCGTGATCGGCTCCAGACTTTGTTTTCTTTGCCTTTGTCTTCTGCAAATCAGGAGGAATGTTCTGTTCTTAATGCAAAGTTGGAAGATTTATTGGCAAAAGAAGATGCATATTGGAAGCAACAGTGCAAAGTATCTTGGTTGGCCGATGGTGACAGGAAATTAAGCTTCAAACTGTAGAACTGTACATATATGTACATTTGCAAGCATAATTAGCTATAATGGGCCACGCTCATTGTACCGCCAAAGGTACTAATTCCAACCAAGGAATGACATGCAGATACACAGCCAGGCGGGCTACAACCTCAGCATCGGATCACCCCCAGATCACCGCCGACGAGCCGCCACGCGCCGTGCCAAAATGGCATCAGTAGCTCCCAGAGCTGGGAACTGAAACATTTCAGTCCCACATCGAAAACAAAGAGGAGAACCTCCTCTTCCTCACCTATAAAAGGTTCTATCCTCTCTCATCATTAATTACGCATTCAATACTTACCTACTGTTACTTTGTCAACATAAATACATTGACTAATTTAGGCATCGGAGAGTTGAAGACCGCTCAGCGCGGTCTCCCTCTGACGCCCTTTGTATTTTACTTGACAGGTAGCGGAGGCTTTGAGAACACCACAAGTATCGATCCGCCCATCGGATCGGCGTTAACAAAGGTTCAGCTACCGCCGAACTTTTAGACATTAACATTGGCGCCGTCTGTGGGAACCCTTGAACAAAAGGTCATCCCACCACAATCACCATGACTAACGATAGCGGGGGAAACGCTGAAGGGCAGCAGGCAGACCATTCCGCCATCCCCCAACCCTCCGACCCAGCGGTAGGCGTTAACCGCGCACTATTCACAACCCCGGCCAACCCCGGCGTTGAGGCAAATCCAAGCAGCAGCCGCCCTCCGGGCCAGGATCTCGTCACTATGTACGAACTAGCGCTGGCGGATCTTCATAAGGCAAACAGAGAACGTGAGGAGGAGCGCAGGGAAAAGGCTGAAGCTCAAAGACAGTTGGCTACGCTAGTGTCACGTTTTGATGAACTGAAGAGGACACTAGAGGCTACCGCCAATCCAGCGCAAAGCGAACAGTCACGTAGCACCAGGCGTAGTCGACCCGGCGCTGGCACATTGGTACCAGAGCCAGTCGTACAGATGCAGGTACCGCTAGAACCACCTGAGTTATTGGAGATGGGACCACCGCCCATCCCCCAACTAATGCTAGAGCAGGAGGCGGAATCACTGCCACACACCAACCGTTCGGAAGCTAGGGCAAGAGCTTAAGGCAATCCGCCTGCGCCGAGACGCAGGGAGGTCCAGCAGAGTGTTCGGACTGACTTCGCCGGCGATGCAACCACCCAGATATTGGCAAGGATACAACAGCTGGAGCAGAGGTTGATCCGGGAGGAGTCGGGCGCCCCAGCGCCAACTCAGAATCCACTTTTCGCTTCCAGACCTGGGCCCTTCACCGCTGCGATTCTGCAAGCTATCAGACCAGCGTATGCAAAAACCCCGAAGATGTCGCATTAAGGCGGAATGTCTGATCCCTTCGTCCACATGGACACCTTCAAAAAAGTCACCAACAACAAGGGATTTGACGACGCCACCCTATGCCACTTGTTCAGCGAAACATTGGACGGTGAGGCGATGAGCTGGTTTTTCAAGTGTCCGCCAGGGTCCATTGACTCATTCCACGCATTATCACACACCTTCCTCTCTCGGTTCATCCTATTGTCCTCTGGACATCACAACACAAGCCTGCTGTTCGGCATCAAGCAAGGCGAGCACGAATCACTGAAGGCCTTCGTCACAAGGTGGCGAGCGGCAGCATCTCGGTGCCGTGACCTAGACAAAACAATGGCATTGGCGGCCTTCAAGCAGGGACTCCTCAAAGGGCCATTCCTCTATCACCTCAATTACAATCACCCTAATGCGGTATATGACCATGTCATGAGTGAGGCGGTCATCCATGCCCAGGCGGAATTCCTTACGTATGGAGAAACCCCACCACCTCCAGCAACTCCAATTAAGTCAACACAGCCATCCTCCAGTCATTAGGGAACCGCTAACAAGACCCCTTCAGCACCTATAACTGACAAGAAGAGGGAGTGGCCGCAGGGCCACCACCAGAACAAGCGGTAGAGGGACCAACACTACAACAAGGGCAACCGCCCAACCCATGGGGATAACCGCAACAAGCAGGCGGAGTCCTCGCAGCGGTATGCAGTGTTCACAGTCCTCACGGCCTCGTATGAGGACATCTATAATCAGTGCAAGGATCAGATCCCACCGCCACCCCCTCCAAAGTACCCAAAAACGGGTAAACCCAAGAACACCGGTAGGTGGTGCAAATACCACGAGGACAGCGGCCACAATACCAACAACTGCAATGCTCTCAAAACGGCCATTGAGACCTTGTACCGTGATGGCAAAATGGAGCAGTTCAGGGTACGCCAACCGCCACCTGTGATCGCTAATATTGAGACGTTGGGCCGTATCAACACCATCGACGGCGGTGCCCCAATCACTAGCATGTCCCACAGGGCAAGGAAGCGCTATGCACGCGCTAATCACCCAAAGGAAGTCTGCAACATCTGCTACGAAAGATCCGCCAAACTCCCAAAATCAGGTTGGGAACCTATTACCTTCGCAGAGGAGGAGGAGCGCGGGTTGCATCTACCACATGACGACCCATTCTTGGTTGACGCCATTCTTGGCAGGTTCTCGGTGGGGAGAATCTTGGTGGACAGCGGGTCCGCTGTCAACGTCATCTTCAGCGGATGCTACAACCACCTCAAGCGGAACAAAAAACTACTCCAAGATCACGAACCGCTGCTCAGCTTCTCCGGCAACGTCACACAACCGCTGGGGTCGGATTACATGCGACTGGTTATTGGTACTAGTCCATGCATGGCGGAGGTACATACGGAATTCATTATTGTCGACTGTTTCAGTTCGTACAACGCCATCATTGGACGACCGGCGCTTAACAAACTTAAGTGCATTATCGCCGGATACATGCTTCTCATGAAGTTCCCCACACCCAACGGCACGGGCTGTGTGAGAGGAAGTCAACAATTGGCTCGGGAGTGCTATTCAGCAACTGTAGCACTGTCAGCGCGCCGCCATGAAATTCTGACGGTGGGCAATCAGACACCAAACATCTTTGAGGATCCTAGGGATGAGGAGAAGAAGTACGTCAAGAAAGAACCGGTCAGCCCGGAGACGTCGTTGAGGGTTGTCTGCATCTCAGACGAGCACCCTGAGCGGACAGTCCGCATAGGCGCCCAGCTAGACCCAGAGGTGGCGGCAGAGCTCACCCAATTCCTGCGTGATAACGCCGCCGTCTTTGCATGGTCCTACGTGGACATGCCAGGGATCTCTCCTGATATCATCACTCATAAGCTGACCATCAAACCCTCCTTTTATCCCATCAAGCAGAAGCGGAGGGCCTTTGATGAGGAAAAATACCAGGCAATAGGAGAGGAGGTCGCAAAGCTACAGGGCATTGGATTCATCCGCCAGGTCGTCTATCCCCAGTGGATCTCCAATTTGGTAATGGTCAGGAAGCCTAGCGGCAAGTGGCGGATGTGTGTCGACTTCAAAAATCTCAACAAGGCATGCCCAAAGGATAGTTTCCCGCTACCTCGTATCGATCAGCTAGTCGATGCAACCGCCGGACATGAGCTCCTCAGCATGATGGATGCGTTCTCCTGATACAATCAGATCAAGATGCACCCCGGTGACCAGGAATGCACCACCTTCACCACCGACAAAGGCCTCTACTGCTACAATGTCATGCCTTTCGGTCTGAAGAACGCCGGTGCAACTTATCAGCGATTGATGAATGCCATGTTCGCTGAGCATCTGGGAAAAATCATCGAGGTCTATGTGGACGACATGCTAGTTAAGAGCATAAAGGGCGGCGGTCATGTGGCAAACCTCAAGATCATAGTAACCATTCTCCTGGCCTATGGTATGCGCCTCAACCCAGAAAAATGTTTCTTTGGGGTCATCGCTAGCAAATTTCTGGGCTACATCGTCAGCGAGCGAGGCATTGAGGCTAACCCAGACAAGGTACAGGCCATCCTTAACCTGGCGGACCCCGAGTATAAGGTGGACGTCCAGTGCCTCCAGGGCAAATTAACCGCCCTTTCGCGATTCATCTCCAGACTCACTGATAGGTGTGCCCCATTCTTCAAGCTCCTCAAAACAACTCACAAGAAAATCATCAATTGGAACCCAGAGTGTCAAGCGGCGTTCCAGGGCCTGAAGGAATACCTAGTGACAGTCCCTCTCCTTTCTGTCCCTGTGCAAGGAGAGACACTGTTCATATACCTAGCGGTCTCGGTATCGGCAGTAAGCTGCGCCATTGTCCGGCGGGAGGGCCAAGACGAGCTCCCGGTGTTCTACACCGGCAGGGACATGAACGGAGCAGAAACAAGATATCCTCACTTAGAACAACTAGCCCTCGCAATCATCGTTGCCGCCAGGCGCCTCCGCCAATACTTCCAGGCTCACACAATCCATGTGTTAACCAATCAACCGCTGAGGCAAGTGATGCAAAACCCTGAACACTCGGGGCGCCTCAGCAAGTGGGCCATTGAGCTCAGCGAGTTCGACATAGACTACAAGCCAAGAACTACCATGAAAGGCCAAGCAATGGCGGACTTTATTGCTGAACTCACCGACCGTCAACCGGACCCCGGTACCGAGACTGGGCCTGGAACGGAAGTGGTAACCGCTGAGGAAGAAACTTCTCTACACTCGGATGGGAACCTACATGTGGACGGCTCCGCTAGCGCCAAGGCTAGCGGCGCTGGAGTCATCTTGACAGGACTGGGGGGACTAAACGCGGAGTACGCATTGAAATTCAACTTCAAGGCTTCAAACAATATGGCGGAGTACGAAGCACTCATTGCCGGCCTACTCCTTGCCATCGACTCGAGTGCTGACAGAGTCAACATATTAAGCGACTCTCAATTAGTCGTGAACCAGGTCAACGACAGCTTCCAAGCCAAGGACAAGCAGTTAGCGGCATATTTGGGGTACGTCAAAACACTGCTTAAAAAGTTCAAATTTCACACCATCACACAAATCCCCAGGGAAAGGAACGCCAAAGCTGATTCACTAGCGAGACTGGCAACCGCCCAGCCACATCAAAGTCCAACGGACACAAGAGTGGAATGCCTTGACAGGCCAAGTATCACAAAGACACTGGCGGAGATCTTCAGCATTGAGGTCAGTCCCAGCTGGATGGACGAGATCATTGCATACAAGCGCAGCGGCACATTGCCGGAGGATAAGGTCCAGGCGAGACAGCTGAAACGGCGAGCACCCGCTATAACATCCAGAATGGCAGGCTTTACCGCCAGGGATTCACCCATCCCAACCTCCGCTGCCTAACCCTAGAGGAGGGACAGGCCGTCCTAGCGGAAATCCATGCCGGAGAATGTGGAAACCACTCGGGCGCCAGATCCTTGGCCAACCGCACAATGCGACAGGGCTACTTCTGGCCCACACTTGGTGATGACGCCCGGCGGATTTCGAGGTCTTGCCACAAATGCCAACAGTTTGCAGACCTCCCACATGCACCAGCAGTGCCGCTGTCAATCATCATCGGCCCATGGATTCACTCCACGTGGGGCCTTGATTTGATGGGAAAATTTCAAACCGCCAAGGGCCAGTTCAAGTACATTATTGTTGCCATCGACTACAACAGCAAGTGGATAGAGGCGGAGCCACTGACCGCAATAACTACCGCCAAGGTAATTCACTTCCTTTGGAAGAACATCTACTGCCGCTATGGTGTCCCACGCACAATCATTACAGACAACGGCACGCAGTTCAACAACACGGAACTTATCTCCTTCACCGCCAACTTGGGCACCAAATTGAGTTTTGCATCTGTCGCCCATCCCCAAACCAACGGCCAGGTTGAAGCAGCAAACAAGATAATCAAGAAATTGCTAAAAAAGAAGCTCGACGACGCCAAGGGTTTGTGGGCGGAGAAGCTTCCAGAAGTTCTATGGGCCATCCGGACAACTCCAACCTCCGCCACCGGCGAAACACCCTTTTGTATGATGTTCGGAACAGAGGCTGTCCTACCTGTTGAAGTAACTCAACCTACCGCTAGGGTCGAAGGTTATCGCCCAGAGACCAACAGGGACAGCATCAACCTGGACAGGGACCTCCTAGAAGAGAAAAGACACAAGGCTCACTTGCATAACTTACAAAACAAACAGCGAGTATCGCGTTTCTACAACGCCAGAGTCAAGGCCCGGAACCTCCAATTGGGGGACTGGGTAATGAAGCAAGTCATTCCACCGCCAACAAAACTCCGCCCAACATGGGAAGGTCCATACAAAATTGCGGAAGTCGTTAGCCCAGGCACCTTCTACTTAATGGGCAAGGATGGCGTCACGTCGACCCACCCTTGGAACACCGAACACCTTCGGTATTACTACAAATAATCATGCCGCTACCCAAGAGCATCTTGACTTAGCTAAATTTTTATTCAATATTTAGCTAAGGGAAGCTACCCAACGGGTACATCCCCGCTTTTGTAAAACGCTGATCAGTCGGCTATCAATGAAACGAGGAATTATTCAAACCATTGTTACCAAGTCTAGCACTGAGGGCAACTGGCGACGCCAGCAAGCGTCAGCGGACCACGTCCGCCACGTAGTGCACTTGGACCAATCTTAATTCCTTTAATGTTTCATTAATTGCAAAAGAAAATTCCAAGTTATAAGGCCATATCATAAAGCACCAAAATTCGAACCTTCATTTCATACATAAACGGGCTGGGAATTCCCACCCAAACATGTTCTTTACATCAAAAACTTTAAGCCTCAGTGGCTACAAAAAAAAAAAAAAAAAAAAAAGTACAGCATCTCAGGGGTTGGCTTCAGCTTCTTCACTTTCGGTGCATGGCGGCGGATGTGCGCGGCTCGTTTGGTCAGACCCTCGGGCAGTTGGACTCGGAGTCTCCATTGTGCCATCTGCTCAAGTGTGGGCCGCCAGGAAAACAGCACGGGACACCTCCGACTAGGTAGGAGGGGTCCCTGGGAGTCACCCGCCAGTTGAGAGCCACTCTCTCCACTCCCCGAGCGAGCACCTTCAACTTGGGAAGGGGCCGTACTCTTCGCCGGCGGGACATTCTTCGCTGGCGGGGTCTGCTGAGACGGCGGCACCTCGGGCTGGGACGCCTTCACCCAGTCAATAGCGCCCTTCTTTTTCAGCATCTCTACGTTGGCTAGGGCCCCAGCCTTCGCTGCCTCATTCATCGCATTCTTGTAATCCGCCGACTGTTTGAATGCTTCAACAGCGGCGGTTGCGGCGCGGTCCCCTTCAGCTCTCAGGCGGGCAATCTCACCTTCCAGTTTCTTCACCTCCTCTTTCCTGGCGGCAGACTCCCGCTGCAGGATATCGATCTTTTTATCCTTGGCGGCCACCCGTTCCTCCAGCAGGGACATGCTTTGCTCCAGCTTGGAGACATGGTCATTTCGTTCCACGTCCCGCTGAATGGCCACTTGCAGCTTGCCACGTGCATCTGCAGCATCAGTATCCGCCTTTGTCAGGCGTTGTTCCACCTCCAACAATTTATCCCTCGCCTCCGCCAACTCTCTCTCAAGACCCTGGATCTCCTCCCTGAGTTCCCGCTCAACCAGGGGCTGCTTAGACGCCGCCAGGAACATTTCGTTCAAGCCAACAGACAAGTGACCGAACGCCGAGCTGAAGGGCGACTGGTCAATGGCAGTTGGGCGCGAAATCCCCGCTAGGCCGCCAAACCCTAGCCGCTCGCAGAGGTGGAAAAGGAATTCCCGCTCACTGTCTGTCATGAACTCTGCGTACGCGGCGAACGAATCCAGGTCGCTCGCAGGAACCTCTCTCCCCTCGACAGCGGGAGCCTTGAGCGGACCTTGTCGCGCTTTCTTCTGTTGGCGGCCCCAATGGTCTCCACATCATCCTCCTCTTCCTCATCGGCGGAGTAGGGTTGACGACGCTTTCGCTGAAGCACCCGTGTGCTTCCAGCAGCACTAGGCCTCGACTCCCTTGCCGGCTGCTCCGTCCCAGAGGCAGTGCTCGTCCCCGCTCTCTTTCTCTGAGGCCCACGACGAGTGGCGGGCTCCCTCTCTTTCTGTGGCGCGGTGGTAGTAGACCTCTTCTCCCCGCCTGCCACGTTGCCCCTAGCTTGGGCGACGGGCAGGCCGTCATCGCCAAGGTGGGAGTGATGCGGCATTGGTAGCGTCACTGGAACCTCGGACTGGCTTAAAACTCCAGCGTTTCCGAATTCACCACCGTCTGCTGAGCCGCCAGCTCGGCTGCATACATCGTCTCCAAGAAATTGTCGATCTCCGCACGGTCCATAGCTTTGGCAAAGGCGTCGCGGCTTGGCGTGTTACCCGGCGGCGTTTCTAAAAAAAAAAAAAAACAACAGGTTAGCCTGGGACAATATGATTGAAGATACAGTGTGACGGGGACTTCTTACCAACGGCACGTGTCAGGCGTAGGTCGACCAGCAACTCCCAACCGGTGAGGAGGCGAAAGTCCAGCAGGTTGCGGTTCCGCCAACAGCCTCTGATACGAGTCACGCGGCACTCTTCTTCACGCGTCAAGTTGTAGCGCAACCCCGCTGCACAAACAAATTGTAATCGTTAGAAGAGTACCAAAGATATGGCCAAATGGAAATCGCCAGTTATGTTCGACGAACAACCTCGAATAGGCTGAAACTCCGACTTAATCCTAAACGTCGGCTCCCCCTCGTTGGACCCGACCTGGTATTCCCACCCTGCTGTGGCCACACAGAAGGTCCCCCGCCAATAGGACATAGAGTCCTTCAAATTCTCGATCAGCTTCGGCGCTCCCACACGCCGACTCAAATTCACCTGCCCCCTGCAGCCTTGGCGCTTCACATATACCAGTTCGTAGAAGTGCAGCACTTCCGCCACGGTTGGCCCTTCACAACCAAACAGCCGCCATAGCGAGTTTAGCACTAACATCAACCGCCACATGTTGGGGCAAATTTGCCAGAACGCAAGGCCGAACTCGCACACCAAAATTTGTAGGTTGGGCACCAGTGGGAGTGTCACTCCTTGGCGGAATATCGCCTCGTGCACGGCGGCAGACCCCGTTGGCAGCATCGATGCCTTCTCGTCCACTGTGGGAGGACGCAGCTTTACCACTCCCGGCAACCGGTACATCCCTTTCAACCGATTGACTGCGACGGCATTCATCCGCCCACCTGCCTCGTCAACAAAGGTACCATCGGAAAGAACCCACGCTGACTCGGCATTCTCTCCCACCACATCTCCCCCGTCAGCGGAACCACTGGCGGCACTGTTACTCGCTAGCCGCTCGTCACGCCTATTTTTCGCAGCGGCTGTCTCCCCTGCCCTAGAACTCTCAGGACGCGAAACACGACCCATGGCTACGCCCCAAGGTATTGTTTGTAACGGCTCAACCTCTAGCGGTTCTGGCAGTGAGGTTCCTGCATGGGCAGACGGACGCAACGAGTCAATAAATATTCTATCCGCCGCGCTGAACGACACGTCAGACCCGGAATCCTCACTGCTCGAAATCTCTATGACGTTAGCCATCCCAAACCCTAAAACCCACACCAGTTAGCACAAACACAGATCTAGCCTATTCTTACATCAGTTATAGCCAAGAACATCAAGAACAGTTACCCAGAAAAAGCCAAAACAAGAACAACCACACTCAACCCAGATTCGACCATCTAGCAAATCCCTAAACACAAACCCTCTGCCAAACACCATAACCCACCCCCAAATCTCACTTTACACCCTCAGAGCACACCAGAAAAGAACAGTTAACACCCCAAACACAGAACCAACAAAACCCAGAAATCAACAGAACCAATGAAACAGGGAAGAAAATCAAGATACCAACCTCAAAGGCGAAAACTACGGTGTGGTGATGAACAGTAATCTTCGATGAGGGAAACTTTCGTCTTTCCTGGCACGAAATCCCGGCAGCCTCTTGCTGGAGTCTCGGACGAGCAGAGCTTGAAGACGACGAGCAGAGTTTGAAGTTTTAGCAAAGTGTCCAATCTCGCTGGTTTCCCCCCTTTTTATGTCAACGTCAAAGAATTCTAAACCATCCATTGAAAAACGGCATCTCACGCCAGCCGTACATGTGTCCCACGTCTCCACTTACCCTCCGGATTAACCTAGGCGTCGCCTCGGTTACAAAATCCATGATTACTATCATTTATGGCGAGAAGACGGCCAGGCTTAGGAAGCAAGCCTCCGCACGCTAACCCTCTACGGGCTGGACACGTATCAGCAACCACCAGACGAAGCGTCTGGTGGAAGTAACCACTTGGATAACTTCACCAACCGTCCGAGGTCTCCGTTGAGCGACACCCAGCCAGCGGAACTTGTCATCCTCCAAGCGACGAAGTCTCCGCTGAGCGAAACCCCGCCAGCGAAACTTCTCCCTTGTCATCCTCCAAGCGACGAAGTCTCCACTGAGCGAAACCCCGCCAGCGGAACTTCTCCCTTGTCATCCTCCATGCGACGAAGTCTCCGCTGAGCGAAACCCCGCCAGCGGAACTTCTCCCTTGTCATCCTCCAAGCGACGAAGTCTCCGCTGAGCGAAACCCCGCCAGCAGAACTTCTCTCTAGCCATCCTGCAAGCGGGGTGTCTCCCGCTACACATCTCTGGTGGAACCCCCTTGTCATCTTGCAAGCTGCGTGCTTTATTCAACGTGATATCGCTCAATAAAGTACCGCCAGGCACGTCTACTAGACGCTGCTTCCTGCTGCAGTCAGGGCGGATCCCGAGGCCACGCCTCACTCTGACAACGACCGCCACCCGGCGTTACTGTCAGACCGTCCCTATGGGACATGGGGATTTACCAACAGTCTACAACGGCCCTAATCAGGCACGTTGACCCCCGTCACTCGGGTACTAAGATTGGGTTCGCCACCCAACACCCTCGGCTCCGTGCAGCTCCCCCTCACCGAACAATTTGCCGACCATCCGGAGGTCTATCTTAGCCGGGGAGTGGGGGACTCCCTTGGGGGGCCTAGCAGGGGCCCACCCGAAAGGGTATAAAGCGTTTGCTCACAAAATCCATGGTTGACAACGCACTGACGCTAATTATGCTCCTGCAAGTCTAGCGGAAGAAAACGCTTCAAACCGCCGAGCAACTCCCCAACCAAGATTGCCCTCCTTGACTGGGGACTTGGGGGACTTGTACATACATGTACATTTGCAAGCATAATTAGCTATAATGGGCCACGCTCATTGTACCGCCAAAGGTATTAATTCCAACCAAAGGAATGACACGCAGATACACCGCCAGGCGGGCTACAGCCTCAGCATCGGATCACCCCCAGATCACCGCCGACGCGCCGCCACGTGCAGTGCCAAAATGGCATCAGTAGCTCCCAGAGCTGGGAACTGAAACATTTCAGTCCCACATCGAAAACAAAGAGGAGAACCTCCTCTTCCTCACTATAAAGGTTCTATCCTCTCCTCATTAATTACGCATTCAATACTTACTACTGTTACTTTGTCAACATAAATTACATTGACTAACTTAGGCATCAGTTGAAGACCGCTCAGCGCGGGTCTCCTCTGACGCCCTTTGTATTTTACTTGACAGGTAGCGGAGGCTTTGAGAACACCACAAGTATCGATCCGCCCATCGGATCGGCGTTAACAAAGGTTCAGCTACCGCCGAACTTTTAGACATTAACAAGAACTAAAAATAGATTGGCTAGTTTATTTGATCATAATGGTGTTTGGCAAGATTCACCTAAAGGGATGGAAGATGTTGTTTTGCACTATTTCTCCAATATGTTTAAATCAGATGATATTAATTTTACTCATATGCAAAGCCTAAGGTGACTGATGATATGAATTTGGATTTGTGTGCTCCTTATTCTGCTTTGGAAATAAGGGCTGCTTTGTTTCAAATGTATCTAATGAAAGCTCCTGAGCCTGATGGTATGCCACATTTGTTCTTTTAGAAGTATTGGGAGGTAGTAGGTCGACTGTAGTGTCAGTAGTTCAAAATTTTCTACTTGTTGGTCAA
Source organism: Rosa lucieae (assembly GCA_024704745.1). Taxonomy (NCBI): domain Eukaryota; kingdom Viridiplantae; phylum Streptophyta; class Magnoliopsida; order Rosales; family Rosaceae; genus Rosa; species Rosa lucieae. The sequence goes on from CM045498.1 coordinate 26,044,023, forward strand.
ATACTTGATGGAAGATTTATTGGCATAAGAAGATGCATATTGGAAGCAGTGGTCCAAGTAACTTGGTTGTCGATGGTGACAGAAATACTACGTATTTTCACAGGAAAGATTCAAACCGTCGAGCTAAAAATAGATTGACTGGTTTATTTGATCATAATGGTGTTTGGCAAGATTCACCTAAGGGGATGGAGGATGTGGTTTTGCACTATTTCTCCAATATGTTTAAATTTGATGGTATTAATTTTACTCATATGCAAACTATTGTTCAGCTTCTGCGACTTAAGGTGATTGATTATATGAATTTGGATTTGTGTGCTCCTTATTCTGCTTTGAAAATTAGGGCTGCTTTGTTTCAGATGTATCCAAATAAAGCTCCTAGGCTTGATGGTATGCCACATTTGTTCTTTTAGAAGTATTGGGAGGTAGTAAGTGGGGATGTAGTGTCAGTAGTTCAGAATTTTCTGCTTATTGGTCAAATACTTGGTGAGATCAATGTTACACATATTTGTTTGATTCCCAAGGTGAAAGATCCTATGTCAGGTGCTGATTTATGGCCTATTCCATTGTGTAATGTGATTTATAAGATTTTCTCTAAAGTGATTGCTAATAGACTGAAGAAAATTTTATCAAAAATTATTTCCTCATTTCAATGTACTTTTATACTTGGGAGACTAATTACAGATAATTCTCTTGTGGCAAATGAGGTGTCACATTTCATTCATAAATGTTATTCCAGCACTGAAGGAATCTTCTCTTTAAAGCTTGATATGAGCAAGGCCTATGATTGTATGGAGTGGCGCTTTCTAGAGGCTGTTCTTTTGAGATCGGGTTTTGCCGAGTCATGGGTGGGTGTGATTATGAAGTGTGTAACCATTGTGAGGTATACCTTTTTGATTAATGGCCAACCAAAGGGTTATTTGACTCCTACTAGGGGACTCAGACAAGGTGATCCACATTCACCTTACATGTTTATTTTTTACACAGAAGTATTTTCAGCCTTGCTTGAGCACAAAGTTGTAAATGGTGAGCTGCAAGGTATTGAAATGTATGAGGGTGCTCCTACTATTCATCACTTATTGTTTGCAGATGACAGTTTGTTGTTTGGGAAAGCTACTTTGAATGAGTGTCACCATATCCAGTCAATTCTACATGATTATGAGTTGGCATATGGTCAACACATTAACCTTTCTAAAAGCAGTATTGTTTTTAGTAAGAGAGTTTCTGAGGATGCAAAGTGTGTTATTGCATGTTTCTTAGGTGTTTCTATTGAAGCCAAGCATGAGAAGTATTTGGGCTTGCCTACTTATCTAGGAAGGAACCGGACTGAGCCTTTTGCCTATAGTAAGGAAAGTTTGGGTAAAAAGTTAGCTGGTTGGCAAGGAAAATTGCTGAGTAGTGCTGGGAAGGACTTACTCATTAAGGTAGTAGCACAGGCATTACCGTCCTATGCTATGAGCTGTTTTCTTCTTTCGAAAGAGTCTTGTGATGATTTACACTAGATGTGTGCTAGATTCTGGTGGGGGAGTAAGAGCAACGAACGTAAAATTCATTAGATGCCTTGGAACCGTCTTTGTCATTCCAAAAAGGAGGGTGGTATGGGATTTCGTGATCTACATGCTCATAGCATTGCTCTGCTTGCTAAATAGGGATGGAGGCTACTTCGAAATCCTAATACCATAGTCAGTAGATTGCTTAAAGCTAGGTACTCTCCTGACTTATCTTTGTTGGAGACTTCGGCCCCAAATCATGCTTCTGTGTGTTGGAGAAGAATTTTTGCTGCTAGTATTGTGTTGAGAGGTGAGATCCGTTGGCAGGTAGGTGATGGAACCTCTATTAAAATCTGGTAATCTCCTTGGATTCCGAGACCTTCTTTATTCAGGCCTGTGAGGTATGCTCCTTCTTCTCTTAGTATGGTTAGTGAGCTTATTCAGAATGGATGCAAATTTTGATGTTGATGAGGCTGCTTTAATCTATTCTATACCTCTTAGTATCAATAGGGTTCCTAACAGATATATTTGGCATTTTGATAAGAAAGGTCATTTTTCTACCTTTTTTTTTTTTTTTGGTCTGAGTTCATTTTTCTACTAAAAGCGCTTATAAGGTGATTTTTTCTTCTTTACAACCTAACTATTTTGGATCATTCATCCTCTATGGTGCTCCCAAGTTGTTGGTAGCATTTATGGGTTCTGCATGTACCAGGTCAGGTTAAGGTGCATGTTTGGAAAGCTTATGCATCTATTTTGCCTACTGCTTGTCAACTTAGGGAATGCAGAGTGCCAGTTGGTGAGGGGGTGCCTTTTCTGTAATATGGAGGATGAAAGCATTTCTCATGTTAGTAGGGAGTGCAGACTTGTGTGGGATATTGTTGGTTTTGCACTAGACCTTGGCTCTGTTTTTGAGTTACTACCATGTTCTTTGTTGGAATGGTTGGCTTTGTGCTATACCACAGTATCTCCAAGCTCTTTTTCTCTCCTATTGATGTTATTATAGGGGTGTGTGGAAGGAGTGTAACCAGCGTTTGTGGTCTGGTAAGTTCCGCTTAGCAAAAATCAAGTTTACTTCCAAGTTGTTACTTTGTTTAACTCTTGCGTGGTTGAGTTCGTTCGAAGCTCCACCTTTTGCTAAAGTCGATAAACAAAGGTCATCAAGTAATACGTATTTCAAGGAACGGTAGGCGACTCTTTGGGATTCTCGCAGTCTACAACAACAGGTATAACCGATAAGGATCCTAAAAGGACTACGAGTATTTCTTCATTGTTGATATTTATGTTGGCCTTTTATTTCATTCGTTTAGTTAAAGTTAATTTTCAAATTTTACATATTCTAAAGCTCCAATCTTTAAATGAAATCATTCTAGTTTGTTAATAAATTTGATTTGTTTTCCAAAGTTTAGAAATATTCTGAGGTTGGAAAACACTTCTTTACTTATAAATGTGTGATGGTTTGAACCATTGTAGAACTATTTCGAGTAAACTGATTTCAAAATTGTTTTCAAAGTTGTTTTCAAATCAAGAAACATGTTCCAACAATTCCTGCCAAAGGTGGGAATATTTTAAAGTTTGCAAAGTCTGTTCTGAAGTTGAAATTTTTAATCTCAAAGTTTGCTGATTTTCTGTCATAACAACTTTGGAATCTTTTTCAAACGACTTTAAAAGTTTCGTGATTTTTGAAGTTTTAACTCAATTGTGTTGAGTACCTTGGAAAAGGATCTAGAAATTTTCATTCCGTTCCGACCAAAACTGAAGTTGTGGTGATTTTTCCAAGTCTGTTGTTTGTTATGAGAAGAGAAAACTTGAAAAACTATTCCGCAGATTGTTTTGGTCAACTTTCACTTCATTTCTCTTTTCCTTTCTAAAATTGGTACAGATTTGGTACTGAAAAGCATTTGAAATTTCTAAAGCTCAAATTCCTTTTCAATTGGTCATTGACAAAATGAAGTTTTAACATTGTTTTATTGGTTGCCTACTTGTGAAGTTAAGTTCAACGTGAACTATAGTAGGGAAAAATATTCTCTATGCAATTATTCATTTGGCAACTGAATGTCAACAAAGAGATGTGCAAAGAATGAAAGGCAGAAAGCTTGCGTTGTCTTCGTCGGGAAACCGACTTGCTACTACTTACCTACTTGGCTTGATATGGTCTTGGCAATGTGTAACTCGGGAATGTGTTTCAATGTCAAGTACGTTACAGGCACTGTTCATGGTTGCTTAACCATTAGTCCCTCGAATTGGGATGAATCTTCGAAGACATGACACCTAGCCAATCTAATTATTTGGCTTGGGTTAGCGCAGTACGAAAAGCATATCACTTGATGATAAGTTTGACGTTAATCGGGTCAGGAAAATCGTTGGGCGTGATTGTCTAACTATTGATACGTCAGAGTGGAAGTGAAACTTTCGAGATCGCCACTATACATGAGTGAAAGCGCGTGAGCTTTAAGTCTCCAAGGGGTGAACATTGAATGGTGATCCTCGAATTTCGTCAAATTGTGAAAGAAATGCTTGTTGAAGCTCGTTATCAAGACTGATCATCGGTTAGACAAACTAGTGACCAACGACTCGTTAGCACGTAGCTGTTGCGGGAAAGGCAACGTGATTTGTTATCATCAACATGGGTCATATCGTCAATGTGGTTGGAAGGAGTACTTCGCCTTTGAGTTTGTGGAGTAGATATGTTAGCCAAGATGACAGTCACAAACGAATACATAATGAACTTGAGTGTACAGCGAGATAATGCGTAAAGTGTCGTGATGTGGCAATTCATGGAATAATTATTGAAAATCGGCTGGTAGGTTCCGTCATGTATTCCTCGTAAAGTGTGGCTAGGAATGACATATGTTTGGCCAATTTCTCATGTGATCGTCCTTCCGGAGGACAGTGACTTCTTTTAAGGTGAATTACAGATTTCATGTTAGTGACGACTGGTGAACTTTTATAAGAGAGGGTATACTTTGGTAGTCGTTAATGGTCGTCGGAAGCTACGAATCAGGACGATGACATCGTTGACTTGTCCTTCACAGTTAACATGGGTTCCACGAGGGAAACATGATTTGACCTACGGGAGCTATATTTGACCTACGGGTACTTGTGATTTTACCTACGGTAGTTGCAGATATCTATATTGAAGCTTGGATTCCTTGATGGCTTTGTACTCTTAATGAGCGGAAATTGGTGGTAGACGTGAGTCGTCTACGAGTATGCCAACATTGGTAGTATTATATGGGGGTAACGAGGTTGGTAGTTATCCAGTCTTATTTGGTATAGATGTGAGTTGTATATGGAAAAGTCAAGTATGGCAGTATTACGAGGAGAGTAAAGAGACTATAATTTAACAAGTCTTATTGATATAAAAGAAGTCTTGAGGTTACAAAGAATCTAATTAACCGGAGCGAAGTGTATGCTGTGAATGATAGATAAGGAACACTTGGTAAAGAAAAAGGGGTTAGCTCCGACGGAAAAATATATATGATTGGTAATAGTTGACTTGTACCACAAGGAACTAGATATTAGAAATGTTATGGGTACTGGAGTCTGACATGAAGAATGAAGTATTATTGACCGTTTGACCAATCATGAATTTTGAGGACAAAATTTATTTAAGGGGAGTGGGGTTGTGAGCCCCGGAAAAATTATCGAGCTTATTCAAGATCGTCCGGTAATTATTTATTTACGATCTCGGTAATTTAAAACGGTGCTCGAGAATATTTTTCAGAAATTTTCATGAGGCAAAATCCTCGATTTAAGGACTGGATAATAAAGTACACGACACGGCGAGTTCGTGAAAATTTTCGGGGAAGTTTTTGGATACCTGAGCTATTTGTTGTGATTTTCGGAAGTTTTAGATTAAGGAATTTTTTTTTTTTTTTGATCAAATGAGGAAAATATTTTGGAAAAGAAAAGAAATTTTACGGTGCGATCTGGATCGTTCAGTTAAGCTAAGATTAATCAGAGCTGTCGAAATTAATTAAGAGAAGAGTATAAATAGAAGTGGGATCATATCAGAGGCTCAGATTGTTCGAGACTCTCCCGCTACTGGGTCCGACCAGTGCTCCTCCGGCCGGTGCATGTATAGCAATCTCTTCGTCTCGCCGTCGCCCACAAATATGTGGTCTTGGATCATCCATGCATCGAACGAAGAAGGGGAAATCAACCATAGAAAACTTGAAACTTTTCCGGCTAGTTTCAGCAAATTCCCGCGACTCCGGCCACCGATTGGGCTGCATGTGGTATGGAAATCAATCATCTCGTCATTCTTTACATGTTAGTCTACTTAGTTTTTCAATTCGATCAAGTTTTGATAAATCAATTTCTGGGTTGTCAACGTGAAAACACTAAATGGAACAAAATACATGATTACGAAACATCAACACAAGTATTACTAACATAGTGTAAACCTCACCATTGAGGAAACATCACTGCAAGGCATTTTATGTAACCTACACACAAGAAAAATTCACTATGAAATAAAGTTCTTACAACACACAAGTTGTGGTGTTCAACACAACCACTTTACAAGCAACACAGCTAACTTGTTTACAATTTGAAGACCCTATTCTACACAAGAAGACACAGCCTATTGTACTTATCAAGAACTGAAATTCTGGATCTTCTTGTAAAACAGATGCCTCACTGATCTTGAATGATATGCATGCAGTGAGTGTAGTGAGCAATATCAAATACCATAAACAATGAGAGTTTTTCAAAACTGTTTGTAATAACTATATCTCACACAAACGAAACACTTTTTAATCAAAAACTCTACATGTAAAATGCAGTTTCAAAACCTTTTATAGAGGAGCAAGACTCCCCCTTAATCAAATCTCTTTTAGCACCACAGAATAAGAATTTTTTTTTTTGGTCAAATAGCTAATTCATTAAAGGGGAACAAATTACAAATGTTGATGTGCATAAAGAAGCAAAAGTCCTAAGCTTGGAGGCCCAATAGACAAAAGCTTAATTAACCTACACCAAAACAGAAAATAGAAACAAACCGAGGCCCAAAAGCCCAACAACAACCAAAACAACCCTAGAACTAAGCCACAAAAAACTGCCACAGAGAGACCAGCCGCCATGGCTGACCACCAAGCTGCATAGATAGGCATCGACCAAAGCTTCACTTCCGGAGGCCAGAGGTATGTTCACCATCATTCTCCATACCCGAGCAGTCTGCATAAGAAGGACAAAGGTACCAAAGGACATGGAAACTGAGTCGTGCAACACAACGCCACTGGTCCGGTGACGTCCACACACATCGGTGGAGTACCGGTTCGGCAGCTTTTCCCAGGTGTAGAGTTAGGTGTATATACCTTGGTGGAGAACGAGTGTGAGGGGACTGTGGAAAAAAGAGAAAAAGATGGGATAGAACATGAAAGATGGAGCTGTATGAGGGTGAGAGAAGTGGAAGTAGATCTGAGCAGTTGAAGAGGAATTGGGCTGGGGTAAAGAAAAAGATAATGAAACTGAGACATAAAGCCTCAGATCTGAGACAAAACTCAGAGGAAAAACACCACATAGGGTGGAGAAGTTGTTGACTGACTCTCAAAACTGCAGAGAGAGTTTTACATCGAGAGAAAAGAGAATGCACCACAGAATAAGATATGTATGTAAAGGTTTTTAAACTGAAATTAAATCTTCCTATTTTTTGTGCATATCCGATCTCCATCTGATATGCATGTCGAAAACCTTTTAATAAAGATAAGCATATTGATTATACGCATTTATATGCATATAATTATATCTAAAACACTATAAATAAGCTAATTCTCATGTCAATTATTAGGTAATTAATCCACTTTTATTTATTTTGTAGAAAATAAGCAGAGTTACGGAAATCGTGGGAAAATGAAGCAAATTGAGGTATTCCGACAAAAGGACAAAATAGTAGAGCATCGGTCAAGCACTAGTCGGCACGGTCAAGAAATGCGGAAGAAAATTGGGGAAAAGAAATAAATTGAAGAAAAGGAAAATTACAACCTTAATTAACCATTAGTTTTAATTAACCAATGGTTAATTAAGGCCAATCATGTGCTGCACGTTACCTTAATTGGAAGGGTCTAAAATATTGTTGACACATGGCAGCAGTATAATTAAGCATGGTGGCTTAATTAAGTTAGGAAGCATTGCAAGCTTGCAGCGGTGTTTTTGCCTCACTACACGCCAAAGACAAAATCTCTCCTTCTCGCGCGCATCAACAGCCAGCCACCTATCTCATACCCATTCAAAACGACCACGTTTCCAATTAATCAGTCTCCTTGCAGCTATATATATATAAACACACCACCCACAATTATTGAAGAGAGAACCCTACAGACACACCCAGCGCCGCACAGCAACTTTGGGGAGGGCTGCTGCCCTCTCCCTCCTTCCCTTCCATTTCTCTTATTTTCTTTACTTTTCTTGTGGGTATTTGGAGGATTTCTCACTCAAGGCCTCAAGGGAATCATCATCAAGAGTACCACACCTTAATTTGGGTAGTTGGGTGAAGAAATTGCTTGGTTCATACTAGCTCATAGCTAGAAGTGACCAAGCTAACTCTCTCATCTCTTCCTTATTATCTATTTCATAATTTTTATATACTTTTGTTGATGGATTCTTGTATGGGTTGCGAGTAGTTCAATTTTGGGAGTTAGGGTTGTGAAGCCCTAACTCATCTTGTATAAATATTGATGCTTTAATTTTAATAAATGCAATTTCCATTGTGTATGCTTTAAATCCGAATTTTTTGGTCCTTAGAAGCATGTTTCTAGGCTTTGTCAACCTTTGAAATTATGTTGTGGGCAATTGTGATGAATAGATTGATAAATTGACAACTTATTAGTCTTGTGGCATCTAGGATTTAAGTGTGGTGACCATTAGCTAGCTTAATTGTAGCTAAGCTTGCTTGGGTCTCTATTATCTTGCACTCTAGGCCTCTAATTTTGGATATTGCGGCCTTAACCGGCGTAATGCCCAAATTAGAGAGTTGATTGTGGCCTTAACCGGCATAGTCAATACACCGAAAGGATAATTGGTTTAGTAGCCTTAACCAGTACTAAATACGGGACTCGACACATATAGGAAATGCATGCATTTGTGAAATTAACATCGATATTTACAAGATAGTGTGAATCACCCGACACTCCCATGTTCCCATTAATTTGAAAACCCAAATTTAATTTTCTAGTTCGTTAATTAGTTGTTTAGTTTACTTTTCAGTTGCGTTTAATTTAGTTGATTCCCAATTCAAAACCACCTACAAATTTCGACTCATTTGTGCATATCCACCACTAGGCTCTTAGTTTTGATTAGGCTTTGGTGAAAACCAAAGCCGAGCATTGCTAAGGCTTGGTTCCTTAGATTAGCCTTTTTATTCACTTTATTTTTATTTTGTTTGCTTAGTGACTTTAGTTCCGACCACCCAAGGATTGTGGGTTACCCACTAATCCCCGTGGTACGATAACTTTGGGCATTATACTTCCCTATCTTGACAACGATACGTACGCTTGCGTAAATGTGTATCAAGTCACATATCAGATCAATCTATCCGATATGAAAATCAATTTAAATCATGTAAAATGATTTGAAATGAATCCCACCTTTAATCCAAGATCAGTGATAGTGATTCTCCTTGATTTCCTCTTGGTGATCCGATTCTGCAAATTTCTTCTATTGCCTTGAGCCACGGAAAATCAGGAAAAATATCTCCTAAGCCTTTACAGCCTCTGATCTCCTAGTGACTTTGGGAAAGTCATGTGTTAAATGGTAATAACCCAATATACTTACACATTGGCTCTGTCGGGCTCTTCGACGCTAGTAGCTTTTCCGGCATAGCTTGGCTTTGTTTCTCGCTCGACTGCACTTACAGACCAAAAATCATAAAGCTTGCTAGGCTATGGACATCAAACTCACCAATTCATCAACAACCCAGTTTCGGCAGTGAGTTTGGAAAACTGAATTTGAACACCGAAGCTACAGCTTGTGAAATCGTAGCTTTCAAAGGTATAATTTCGAACTATGTTTCGTTATTATGGTGATCTTCAGAAGTTAATGAACTGAGCTGGTCTGGTTTAATTGAAATTGGAATCTGTTGTGTTTATGACTGAATTTTTGGTTATTGTTGTTTGAGAAGTAAAAGTTCATAAATTAAGAAATTGGTCTGGTTGTGAATCTGGGAATTGCCTTATGTAGAAGATTTATGGAATTGGTTGCTTATACTTGTTTATGCTCACTATGAATTGTGTTGGTCGCAATAAAGCAAATGGGTTTTGGTTCTTTGGTTGTGTGAGTGAAATCATGTTTTGAGAATGGTGAATCTGTTACTAAGATTAGTACATAATTAATACCACAATTGTGGAATAGACTGATGTTAAAAGAATGGTTGTGTAGAAATGGTTTAAAAATATGTATCGGGTGTCCATGGTAAATTTGACGGAATTACTATGTGATGCGATATCTTTATATATAAAGTGAAGCGCCTGTTACTGTTCATAGCTTGGTCAAATTTTTAAAATTCTGAATTCTGAAATTGCCCATCATAAACAACAGAAATTACACAAAGCATGGGAGAGAAAAAGAGAGGAGACCGTGATCAAATGACCAAAATTTGGCTTCTGTCGACATAGAGAAAACGAGAGACAGTGAGGTCTGCTTCTACTTCCGTGCTCCGTTGAAAGAGATAGAAGGGAAACTGGGAATTGGAGAGGAGGAATGGAGAAGATCATCAAGGCCAATAAAGGTTATGGGGGTGGTCATTTAATTTGACCATGAAATCAAGGCAATTAAAGGGAACTAATGACGACAGTAAATGTGATTATTATTATAACCGTAAATGTGACGATTAATGTGACATTCAGTGTGGCAATTGTACTTACACCAGCATTTGCCAGCTATAATGAGCCACGCTTATGCTACTGCCAGTGGTAGCAACTCCCACCAACGGAGTGACCTACGGAAACATAGCCAAGCAGGCTACGACCTAAGCCCCAGCTCGCCCCCAGATCACAGTTGACGCGCCGCCATGCGCCACGCCAAGATAGCATCAGAAGCTCCAAAAGCTAGGAACTTAAGCATATCAGTTCCACATTGAAAACATGGAAGAGGTCAACCTCTTCCCCACCTATAGAAGGTTCTCTCCTCTCTCCTCATTAATTACGCATTTACTACTTACCTACTGTTATTCTGTCAATACAAATACATTGACTAACTTAGGCATCGGAGAAGAGAAGACCGCCCAACGCAGTCTCCCTCTGATGCCCTTTGTATTTTACTTGACAGGTAGCGGAAGTATTGATTACACCACAAGTAACGGTCTGCCCATCGGATCAGCGTTAACCAAGATTTAGCCACTGCTAAATCTTAAACATTAACATTGGTACCGTCTGTGGGAATCTTTGAGCAAAAGGCCATCCCACCACAATCACCATGACTAACGGCAGCGGGGGAAACGCTGAGGAGCAGGCGGACCAATCTGCCAACCTCCATCCCACTAACCCAGCGGTTAATGTTAACCGAGCACTATTCAACACTCCGGTAAACCCTAGTGTGGAACCCCAGGGCTCATCCCAGGTCACGCTGACTCAAACCGCAGCGGAGGCCCGACAGGGCAACAGTGGCCCACCAGGCCAGGATCTCGCCGCTATGTATGAGCTAGCATTGGTGGACCTCCACAGGGCAAACAGGGAGAGCGAACATGAGAGCAGAGAGAAGGCCGAGGCCCAAAAATAGGTGGCCACCCTGATGTCAAAATTCGACGAACTAAGAAGGCGTTGAAGGCAAATGCTAACCCAGAGCAGAGTGAGCAATCGCAGAGCACTAGGCATAGTCGACCCAATACCGGCGGATTGGTACTCGCACCAATCATACAGATTCAGGTACCGCTAGACCCACCCAAGTTACGGGGAATGGGACCACCTCCCTTTCCCCAACTAATGCTAGAACAAGAAGCGGAGTCGCAACCACGCACCAACCACTCCGCGACCAGGGGTAGAACTGACTGTAATCTGCCTAAGCGAGAACCGGTGCAACTGAACCTCCAGGAGGGACCCGCTGGAGACGCAACCGCCCTAATATGGGAAAGGATACAACAATTAGAACAAAGGCTAATCTGGGGGGAGGCGAGCGCCCTAGCCCCAATTCCAAACATGCAAAGACACCAAAGATGCCACATTACAGCTGCATGACTGACCCCTTCGTCCATATGGACACCTTCAAAAAATGTCACTAACAACAAGGGATTTGATGATGCCACCCTCTGCCACTTGTTTAGCGAAACGTTAGATAGTGAGGCAATAAGCTGGTTCTTTGAGTGCCCGCCAAGATCCATCGACTCATTCCACGCACTATCAAACACTTTCCTTTCTCAGCTCATCCTGTTGGTCGCCAGACATCACAATACAACTCAGTTGTTCAAAGTCAAACAGGGCGCAGAGGAAACATTGAAGACATTTGTCACCAGGTGGCGAGTAGCGGCATCTCAGTGCCGCGATCTAGATAAAACAATGGCAATTGCAGCCTTTAAGCAAGGACTACTAAAGGGACCATTTTTCTATCATCTCAATTATAACCATCCAAATGCTACGTATGACCATGTCATGAGCCAAGCCGTCATCCATGCACAGGCAGAATTCATCACATATGGAGAAACCCCACCATCACCGCCAACACAGGCAAAATCCACTCAGGCCTCCTCCAGCCATCAGGAGACCGCTAACAAAACCTCTGATACGCCGCCAACTGATAAGAAGAGAGAGTGGCAACAAGGCAACTACCAGAGCAAGCGGCAAAAGGACTAGCATTACCACAAGGGCAACCGCTCATCCCATAGGGATAACCGTAACAAACAGACGGAGTCCTCCCAATGGTACACAACGTTTACAGTCCTCACAGCCTTGTATGAAGAGATATACGACCAGTGCAAAGACCAGATCCCACCGCCACCCCCAAGAAAGTACCCAAGGGTGGGAAAACCAAGAAATACTGGCAAGTGGTGCAAATACCACGAGGACAACGGTCACAACACCAACAATTGCAACGCTCTCAAAACGGCAATTGAGACTTTGTATCGTGATGGTAAATTGGAATAGTTCAAGGTGCATCAGCCGCCACCTATGGTCGCCAACATCGAGCCCATGCTCTGTATCAACACCATCGACGGCGGTGCTCCAATCACCAACATGTCTCATAGGGCAAGAAAGCGCTATGCACGCTCTAACCATCCCAAACAAATTTGCAATATTCGCTATGAGAGATCCGCTAAACTCCCAAGGTCTGGTTGGGAACCCATTACCTTCTCGGAGGAAAAAGAGCGCGGAGTGCATCTAACCCACAACGATCCATTCTTGATCGACGCCATGCTCGATAAATGGTCTGTGGGAAGGGTCCTTGGTGACAGCGGATCCGTTGTCAATGTCATCTTCAATGGCTGCTATAACCAACTCCAGCGGAATAGAAAATTACTCCAAGATCATGAGCCATTGCTCAGCTTCTCCGGTGACATCATGCAACCACTCGGTTCTGACTACATGCGACTAGTTATCGGCGCTAGTCCATGCACAACGGAGATACATACGGAGTTCATCATCGTCGACTGCTTCAGTTCATATAATGCCATTATCGGTCGACCGGCGCTCAACAAGCTAAATTGCATCATAGCCGGATACATGCTTCTCATGAAGTTCCCTACACCCAATAGGACAGGCTGTGTGAAAAGAAGTCAACAACTGGCACGAGAATGTTATTTGACAACTGTGGCACGATCGACACACCGCCATGAAATCCTAACGATAGGAAACCATGCACCGGTGGCAAATATTTTTGAGGACCCTAGGGATGATGAGGAGAAATATGTAAAAAAGAAACCTATCAACCCAGAAACATCCTTGAAGGTTATCATCATCTCCGACGAGCACCCTGAGTGGACAGTCCGCATAGGCGCTCAACTAGCCCCAGAGATAGCGACAGAACTCACTTAGTTTCTACGTGACAACGTCGCCGTCTTTGCATGGTCCTACGCTGATATGTCGGGCATCTCCCCTGAGATCATCACGCACAAGTTAAGCATCAAACCATCCTTCTATCAGGTCAAGCAGCGGCAAATGGCCTTCGATGAAGAGAGATACCGTGCAATAGGGGAAGAGGTCACCAAGCTTCAGGGCATTGGGTTCATCCGCCAAGTCAATTACCCTAAGTGGATTTCCAACTTGGTCATGGTCAAGAAACCTAGTAGAAAGTGGCGGATATGTGTCGACTTCAAGGGTCTTAACAAGGCACGCCCCAAGGATAGTTTCCCACTACCTCACATCGACCAACTAGTTGACGCTACAGCGGGACATTAGTTGCTCAACATGATGGACGCCTTCTCAGGATACAATCAAATCAAGATGCACCCCGGCGACCAAGAGTGCACCACTTTCACAACCAACAAGGGCCTATACTGTTACAGTGTCATGCCTTTTGGTTTAAAGAACGCTGGGGCAACATACCAGCGGCTGATGAATGCGATGTTCGCGGAACACCTTGGCAAAATAATAGAGGTATACGTGGACGACATATTGGTCAAAAGCATCAATGCCAGCGGACACGTGGCGAACCACCGCATCGTATTCGCCATTCTCTTGGCCTATGGTATGCGCCTCAACCCCGAGAAATGTTTTTTTGGCGTCACCGCCAGCAAGTTCTTGGGATACATCATCAACAAACGAGGCATAGAGGCTAACCCTAACAAGGTGCAAGCTATCCTTAACATGAAGTCCCCGGAATGGAAGGTGCACGTTCAGAGCCTACAGGGAAAACTGACCGCCCTTTCTCGGTTCATCTCCAGACTGACTGACAAATGCCTCCCATTTTTCAAAGTTCTGAAGATGACCCACAAGAAAGAAATTGACTATACCCCAGACTGTGAGGTGGCGTTCCAGAGCTTGAAGGAATACTTGGCAGCAGTCCCACTTCTTTCCATTCCTATACAGGGGGAGATATTGTACATCTACCTAGCGGCATCACCATCAGCGGTAAGCTGCGCAATTGTAAGACGAGAGGACCAGGAGGAGCTCCCAGTATTCTATGCCGGTAGAGGCATGAACGAGGCAGAGACAAGATATACCCCCTGGAACAGCTCACTCTGGCACTTATTGTCATTGATAGGCACCTCTGCCAATACTTCCAGGCCCACACAATTCATGTCTTAACAAACCAGCCGCTGAAGCAAGTAATGCAGAACCCTGAACATTCCGGGCGCCTCAGCAAGTGAGCCATCGAGCTTAGCGAGTTCAACATAGACTACAAGCCAAGAACTGCTATGAAAGGCCAGGCAGTGGCAGATTTCATGGCTGAGCTCACTGAGCATCAGGATGAACCCAGCCTAAGGGCAGAAGAAGCCAACACAAAAATGATAACTGTTGAGGAACCAGCGCCCAAGCAGCAGTCAGGCTGGAACCTACACATGGATGATTCAGCCTGCGTCAAGGCCTGCAGTGCCAGAATTATCTTGACAGAACCAGGGGGACTGAACATGGAATACATGTTGAAGTTCAACTTCACAACCTCAAACAACATGGCGGAATATGAAGCGCTCATTGCAGGCTTACTCCTCGCCATCGATTCAGGGACTGACAGCGTCAACATATTCAGCGACTCCTAGCTAGTCGTCAACCAGGTCAACGA
This sequence comes from Rosa lucieae, assembly GCA_024704745.1. NCBI lineage: Eukaryota > Viridiplantae > Streptophyta > Magnoliopsida > Rosales > Rosaceae > Rosa > Rosa lucieae. Next base: position 26,059,157 of record CM045498.1, read on the forward strand.
CAGTTTCCAAGCCAAAGACAAACAATTAGCGGCATACTTGGGATACGTCAAGACACTCCTCAGAAAATTCAAGTTCCACACAATTACACGAATCCCTAGAGAAAAGAACGCCAAGGCTGATTCACTAGTGTTAATGTATGTGACCGAGTGGTCTAATTAACGATAAATAAAGAGAGAGAGACACACACACACACAAGAAGTATAGTGGTTCGTCTATGTCCACTTGAAAGCTTAACTATGTGTGTTGGGCCTTGCGGCCCAAGATGATTACATGAGATGTAATGGGATATTGAATAAGTGGGAAGGAGTCTCCTTTTATAGGGGAGGGAGGCTCCTTCCTTTACATGTTTTCCAATGTGGGATAAGAAACCACTATTTTAGTCTAGAAAGCCACATTGTGGAAGCATGTTGGCAAGGCCAGAAAGGTGGCTTCCCGGCGAGGTATTGGCCACTTCCGACTACCTTGGCGTAGTTTGGACATCGGGCTACGGGATGTATGTCTCGGTTGGGCCCCACCATGGCTTGTGGGCCTTTAAGAAGGTGTTACTTATGCTTGGTGAGATAGCAAATTAGTCATGCTAGTGAGAGGTATCTACAAGTCCCCGAAGTCCCCAAGTAAGAGGAGCTTCTTGGTTGGGGAGTTATAAGCATGATGTCATCAAGCATAAGTAACACTCGAGAGGCGTCTAGCCCCTACAAGTCCCTGAACTCCGTAAGCAAGAAGGGACTCGTTAACCTGCAAAGACAAAAAACGCGCATACGTAGAATGCTTGTTGTTTTGGGCAATGTATATGTGTTACATTGATATGCATTGGCATATGTGAATGTACGAGGTGCATGATACATATTGATGTATACATGAGAATGCCATCGAGTATGATCGTATATGACGTATAGGCTCGAGAACGCATACGGTTCTTTGAGCATACCAAGAATAAGTATACGGATTGCATATGATGCGCATGGTGCTCGCAAGAGAATGAATATGGTCTAGTTGACGAGGTTACGCTTGGTGTAAGTTGCATGAGTGCCCTGAAGGCAAGCGTTTGCAATTCGTGAATGATAAATATGCGAACGTTTGTGTTTGTTTGGTTTTCGCTCGTATTAATAGAACACAAAAAGAATCCAATTTGTTGCAAAGGACAAATGGTAGAAGAATTCAATGTTCCATTAATGTGTATTATGTGGAGGGGATGTGAGTGTAAGACTTGGGAATGTCGGAAGGCAAGAGCGTGAAAACTCAGGGGTGTTGGGAAGGTGTGAGCGTGAAAGCTCGGGGTGTCGTGAAGGCATGAGAGGGAAGCTCGGGGGTTGCGGGAAGGCATGAGCGGGAAGCTCGGAGGTGCTGTGAGGGAGTGAGCTGGAAGCTCGGGGGTGCCGGGTAGGTGTGAGTTTTTAGAGCTCGTGAGAGGGAAGCTCGAGGGTGCCGGGTAGGCGTGAGCGTTAGAGCTCGTGAGCGGGAAGCTCGAGGGTGCCGGGAAGGAGTGAGCGGAAAGCTCGGGGGTGCCGTGAAGGAGTGAGTAGGAAGCTCGGGGTTGCCGGGTAGGCGTGACCATTAGAGCTTGTGAGCGGGAAGCTCTAGGGTGCCGGGTAGGAGTGAGCGTTAGAGCTTGTGAGCGGGAAGCTCTAGGGTGCCGGGTAGGAGTGAGCGGGAAGCTCGAGGATGCCGGGAAGGCTTGAGCGGGAAGCTCGTGGGTGTCGTGAAGGCGTGAGCGGGAAGCTCCGGGGTGCCGGGAAGGCTTGAGAGGGAAGCTTGGGGATGCCGTGACGGCATGAGCGTTAGAGCTCGTGAGGGCAGAGCTCGGGGTTGCCGCGAAGGAATGAGAGTTAGAGCTTCTGAGCAGGGAGCTCTTGGTTGCCGCGAAGGAGTGAGTGTGAAAGCTCGGAAGTACCGGGAAGGCGTGAGCGTTAGAGCTCGAGGGTGCTAGGTAGGCATGAGCGTTAGAGCTCGTGAGCGGGAAGCTCAAGGGTGCCACGAAGGCATGATCTTTAGAGCTCGTGAAAGGGAAGCTCAGGGGTACCGGGTAGGCGTGAGCGTTAGAGCTCGTGAGCGGGAAGCTCGAGGGTGTCGCGAAGGCATGACCGTTAGAGCTCGTGAGTGCAGAGCTCGGGGGTGCCGCGGAGGCGGTGGGCTTTAGGTAGCGAACCTAATCTTTGATACCCAAGCGTCGAGGGTTAACCGCCGGATCAATGGCTGCCGTGGGCTATGTTAACTGATCCCTTTACTCTTTCCCGGAGGAGAAAATCTTGACTGTAATGCTGTGTAGCGTCATCATCATTATGAGGCGTTGCCTTACCGCTTGGCGGTTGGTCATGGACCATAGACTCGTGGAGTCTTTAGACCCGTTTAGGTCTCTTTCCCGTGGGGAAGGTTTGAAAAAATATGGTGGCTAAGAGGCTAGACAAAATATTTACATAGTGTACATGTAAATTTTGCTAATTGTATGAACAACAAATAAGCATGGCATAGTTTGTTTAAGTAAGTGTCACATGTTTATTTAATTGAGTTGCAATTAAATAGAAGCATAGCATATTTGTATAGCATGTACTTGTAGTGAAGTTGCTAATAACATTTTTGCATTGTTGTGTACATGCTTAAGGATCATGAAGACATGTAAATGCCTATCAAGTGTGATATATTGTCGGTATGCTTAGAAGTAGTAAAAGCATGGCATTGGCATGACACTAGCTCAGATTGAAAGAGCGTAAAGGAAGATATAGTTACTTATCTTATGCCGATTTAGAGCGAGTTGGAGTTGGAATTGATGTAAGTGCCCAAATTATGTTGGAGTTGTCCTAGCCTCGCTAGCAGACGTTGTCACCGCCGGACTCGCTAGAGGAAGATGTCACCTCTAGACACGCTAGCCTCACTGGAGGAATATGTCGCCACCGGACACGCTAACCTCACTTGCGGAAGATGTCGCCACTGGACTGGTTAGCGGAAGATGTCGCCGCCGGACTCGCTAGAGGAAGATGTCACCGCCGGGCTCATCAGCGGAAGATGTCGCCGCCAGACACGCTAGCCTCACTAGAGGAATATGTCACTGTGGACTCGCTACCAGAAGATGTCGCTGCCAGACACTCTAGCGGAAGATGTCGCCACGGGACACGGTAGCCTCGCTGGAGGAATGTCGCCTCCGGACAAACTAGTGGACCAAAAGTTCACGGTACGTGACGAAGCCTTTGTGTTGGCTTCCCACAGATGGCGCCAATGTTAATGTATGTGACCGAGGGGTCTAATTAAAGATAAATAGAGAGAGAGAGAGAGAGAGAGAGAGAAGAAGAAGAAGAAGTAAAGTGGTTCATCTCCCGCCTTAGAAGGAGACTACGTCCACTTGAAAGCTTAACTATGTGTGTTAGGCCTTGCGGCCCAAGAGGATTACATGAGATGTAATGGGATGTTAAGTAAGTGGGAAGGAGTCTCCTTTTATAGGGAGAGAGGCTCATTCCTTTACATGTTTTCCAATGTGGGATAAGAAACCACTATTCTAGTCTAGAAAGCCATATTGTGGAGGCATGTTGGTAAGGCCGGGAAGGTGGCTTCCCGGCGAGGTATTGACCGCTTCCGACTACCGTGGCATAGCTTGGACATCGGGCTACGGGATGCATGTCTCAGTTGGACCTCACCATGGCTTGTGGGCCCCCTAAGAAGGTGTTACTTATGCTTGGTGAGATAGCAAATTAGTCATGCTAGTGAGATGTATCTACAACTAGCAAGACTAGCAACCGCTCAACCACACCAAAGTCCAGCGGACACAAGGGTGGAACGCCTTGACAAACCAAGCATCACCAAAACCCTAGCAAAGATTTTCATCATTGAAGTCAACCCTAGCTGGATGGATGAAATCATCGAGTACAAACTCAATGGAACGCTACCAATAGACAAGGTCGAAGCGCGGCAACTCAAAAGGAGGGCAACCCGCTATAATATCCAAAATAGCAAACTTTACCGTCAGGGATTCACCCATCCCAACCTCTAATGTCTGACCCCAGAGAAGGGAAAAGTTGTCCTAGCAATGATACACGCCAGGGAATGTGGAAACCACTCCGGCGCCAGATCTCTGGCCAATCGCACAATGCGACAAGGCTACTTCTAGCCCAAGCTCCGCGATGATGCCAGAAAAGTTTCCAGGTCTTGCCACAAGTGTCAACAGTACACTGACCTCCCCCACGCCCCGACGAAACCCCTTTCAATAATTATTGGCCCGTGGATCCACTCCACGTAGGGCCTGGACTTGCTTGGTAAATTCTCAACCGCCAAGGGCTAGTTCAAGTACATCATTGTCGCCATCGACTACAACAACAAGTGGATAGAGGCGGAACCGCTAAAGGCAATAACAACAACCAAGGTAACTCACTTCCTCTGGAAGAACATCTATTGCCACTATGGTGTCCCACACACAATCATCACAGACAACTTCAACAACAAGGAACTCATATATTTCACCTCTAACCTAGGCACCAAAATGAGTTTTGCATCTGTCGCTCGCCCCAAACCAACGACCAAGTCGAAGCAGCAAACAAGATAATCACGAAGCTGCTAAAAAAGAAACTCGACGACGCCAAGGGTTTATGGACGGAGAAGCTCCCAGAAGTTCTGTGGGCCATCAGGACTACCCCAACTTCCGCCACCGGTGAAACACCATTCTGTATAATGTTCGGAACAGAGGCCGTCCTATCCATTGAAGTCACCCAACCTACCACTAGGGTCGAGGCCTACTGCTCCGAGATCAACGGCAAAGGCGTCAACCTCGACAAAGACCTTCTCGAGGAGAAACACCACAAGGCCCATTTGCACAACTTGCAAAACAAGCAACGGGTATCACGTTTCTACAAAGCCAGACTCAAAGCCCGAACCTCCAACTGAGGGACTGGGTAATGAAGGAAGTTATTCCACCGCCAATGGCACTCCGCCCAACTTGGGAAGGACCATACAAAATAGTGGAAGTCATTAGCCCCGGCACCTTCTACTTAATGGACAAGGATGGCGTCACAACGACCCAACCCTGGAATACCGAACACTTTCGGTATTATCACAAATAGTCATGCCACTACCCAAATGCATCTTGACTTAGCTAAATTTTTGTTCAATATTTAGCGAAGGGAAGCTACCCAACGGGTACAACCCCACTTTTGTAAACGCTGATCTATCAGCTATCAATGAAACGAGGAATTATTCAAACCATTGTCACCAAGTTCAACACAAAAGTTAATTGGCAACGCCAACAATATTAGGCGGACCACGTCCGCTACATCGTGCACTTGGAACAATTTTAATTTCTTTAATGTTTCGTTGATTAGCAAAAGCACAAGTCAAAACCCTACCGATATATCAACATTCAAACAACACAATCATTAGACACAATCCCACACTTGGCAAAATTTCAGAAACAAATGGCAACACTTCATATATCTAGGGTCAGGACTCCCCCGCCCAAAAATATTGTTAGGTTACAAAAAAAAAAAAAAAAAAAAAAAAAAAAACCCCTAGCGGCATTAAAAAAAATAGCACATATGACCCAGACCCACGATGATCTTCAAGGATTTTTGGGAGCAGCAGCGACATCCTCACCATCCAACGGCAGCTGGTCTGATCGGACCCACGAGCGGTAGGGCTCGACGTCACCATGGTACCGTCCTCTTGAGTGTGGGTAGCCATGAAATCAGCACGCGACAACTCAGACTGGTAGACGGTGGAGTTCCCTAAGAGTCGTCCGCCGGACCATGGTCGCTTTCTCCGCTACCAGAGCGCACACCCTCAGGTTGACCAACGGAAGGTCCACCAGCCGGCACAAGAGGCTGACTCGACGTGCTAGCAGACTGAGACGCCTTGACCCAGTCAATGGCGCATTTCTTGTTCAACAGGTCCAAATTGGCAGCGGTACCGGCCTTCGCCGTCTCCATCAGAGCCTGCTTGTACTCCGGAGACTACTTAAACAACTCCATGACGGCGGCCTCTGCACTGCTCCTCTCAGCTTCCAGCCGGGCAACCTTGCCCTCCAACCTCTTCACCTCCGCAGACTGGGCGGCAGATGAAGGATATCAGCCCACTTAACCTTCGCCGCCAGCTTCTCCTGCAGCAGAGCTATGTCTTGCTCCATCTTGGATACATGGTCGTTCCGCTCAAGGTCCCGCTCTATGGTAACATTCAACTTGCAGCGGGGCATCCAACGCGTCACACTCTGCCTTTGTTAGGCACCGCTCGACCTCTGCCAGCTTGTCTTTTGCCTCCCCCAACTCTCTCTAAAGACCTTAGATCTCTTCTCTCAACTGCCGCTCAACCCGAGGTTGGTTCGACGCCACTAGGAACAGCTTGTACAGCCCAATGGACAGATGCCCAAATGCCTAACTAAATGGAGACTGCTGAATGGCCGTCGAGCGAACGGTCCCATCTAGCCCATCGAACCCGAGCGGCTCGCATAGGTGGAAGAGAAACTCCCGCTCAGGATTGGTCAGAAATTCCGCATAGGCAGAGAATGAGTCCAGATCGCCTGGCGGCACCTCCCTAACGACAGCCACAGCCACCGGCTGCGAAGCCTGCTTAGCCTTCTTTTGTTGGATGGCCCCAACGGTCTCCGCTTCGCCTACCTCATCTTCTTCATCGGCGTCGTTCTGCCGCCGCTTCCTTTGAAGAAACGCCCGTATGGCACCAACGACGACATGCCTCGAGGTTGCCTGCGGCTCTAACCCCGCAATGGTAATTGTTTCCTGCCCACGCACCACCCTATCCCTTTAGGGCCCACGCCGACTGGCGGGCACTCTCTCCTTCACCTTCTCGGGTGTGGCTTATACCTGGCACCCACCACCAACTCCACGCTCGACGCGAGTCTTCGCCTGCACCAAGGTAGGACCGGAGGCCCCAAGATGGGAGTGATGAGGCATTGGCATCACCACCGGAGTCTCGGACTCATTCATCGTCAGGGTCTATGGATCAACGACAGTTTGTTGGGCCGCCATTCCAGTGGCATACATGCCCTCCAAGAAGTTCTGAATTTCTGCGAGGTCCATAGCCTTGTCAAACGCGTCATGGCTCGCTTTGTTACTCGGTGGTGTATCTAAACAAGCACAACACTAGTTAGCATAAAAAAAATATAAAAAAAAAATAAAAATAAAATAAAAAAACTGAAGTAAATCACAAGTTGGAGGGAGAAACTTACCAAGGGCGCATGTCAACTGTAGGTCGACCAGCAACTCCCAACCGGTGAGCAGGCAAAGGTCAAGCAGGTTGCAATTCTGCCAACAGCCTTTAATCATTGCTACTTGGCACTGCTCCCCACGCGTCAAGTTAAATCGCAAGCCCACTGCACAGAATACAAAGCAATGATTAGAACGAAATGCAGAGGCATATCAACAACAAATTCGACAACCCCGAGCAACAGAGACTAGCGACAACCTCGGATTGGTTGGAACTCAGACTTAATCCTAAACGTCGGCGCCCCTTCGTTTACCCCAGCATCGTACTGCCACCCCGTGATCGTAATGCAGAAGGTGGCCCGCCAAGGAGACATGGAATCTTTCAGGTTCTCAATCAATTTGGGCCCCCCCTGGTGACAGGAAAGATTCACTTGTCCGCTACACCCTTGTCGCTTCACATAGACAAGTTCATAGAAGTGAAGTACCTCTGCCACGGTCGGCCCTTCACAGCCAGACAGAAACCAAAGCGAGTTCAATGCCATCAGCAACCGCCACATATTAGGGCAAATTTGCCCAAAGGCAAGATCGAACTCGCAAACCAAGATTTGGAGGTTTGGCATCAACAGAAACGTCACTCCCTAGCGGAATATGGCCTCATGCACGGCGGCATGCCCCTCTGGAAAATTGACGCCCTCTCGTCTCCTGTCGGCGGACACAAGTTCACTGCGCCAGGGAGGCGAATATCCTTTTTAGACGATTTATCACTGATGCAGTCATTTGACCGCCTGCCTCGTCAACCGATACACCATCAGGAAGGACCCTGGCTGACTCTATCTCTTCCCCGCCGGCCTCTCCCCCGTCAGCGGAACCGCTAGCCCCGCTATTGCTCGCTAGCCTCTCCTCGCGTCGATTGCAGACAATAGCGTCCTCCCTTGCCCTAGAACTTTCTGGCCAACCAAAATGAGCCATCGCTACTTCCCACGGTATGGTTTGTAAGGGTTGGATATTCAGTGGTTCCGACGGTGGGGTTCCTGCAGGAGCAGACGGACGCAACGAATCAATAAAAACCCTATCGGAACCGCTGAGCGACACGTCAGACCCGGAATCCTCACTTCTCGAGATCTCTATGACGCTAGCCATCGGAAAAACCCTAAAACCCAGGTCATTCAGTTCCAAAACGATCTACACTATCCCTATAACAGACTTGTGCCAAGAACACCAAGAAAAATTACCCAGAAAATCCAAAAACAACCAAAACAAGAACAATGTTTGTGTCCATCCAAAACCCAGATTCGACCATGTAGCAAATCCATAAACCTCAACTCTCTTTCAAACACCTAAACTCATCCCCAAAAATCACTCTAAACCCTCATAACACACCAGGGAACGGAAGAAATCACTCCAAATACCAAAAAACAAAAACTGACATAAGCAACAACAAAAAACAATAAAACAGGGACAAGGTTCAAACTACCAACCTGAAAGATGGGAACTCTTGTGCGCTTGATGATGCTCGTCTTCGCTTGGAGAGGTCTCCGTCCTCTAACGATCAGTACCCTCACACAGATTACATAACCTTCTTCTCGGATCTCAAAGCAAAGCTTGAAGATGACGATATTAGTTCAAAGTGCAAAGTACTGAACCACTCGATTTCCCTCTCTTTTATGTCAACATCAAACAAATCTAAGCCGTCCGCTGAAAAATGATATCACACGACAGCCGTACGCATGCCCCACGATCACACTTACTCTCCGGATTAACCGAGGCGTCACCTAGGTTACAAAATTCATAATTACTCGCATTAATGGCAAAGATACGGGCGTGCTGAGGAGACGTTATCCCACACGCTAACCCAATACATGATGGCCACGTGTCAGGCGCCGTCAGACGAAGCATCTATTCGAAGTAACCGTAAAAAAAAAATTAATAAAAAATAAAAAAAAGGAAGTTCGCCAATCGTTGAAACCGTTTCCGCTAAGCGGAACTTCTCCCTTTTCATCTTACAACAGTCCATAGGCAATTGCTTCCTAAGTTTTTGCAGCTATCATATTTATTCTCACATTGTTGCAAACAGTTAAAATTGAAAGGTAAAATCGTTAGGATTTGCTCAGCTAGTTTATTTGGTGGCTATCCCATTGCTAATAAATGTTCCTTAATGTTGCCTCGTTTGATTTTTGCACTTTGCAATTCGTTTTATGTTGCGCTTCATTTTCAGAAATACATGTAATATATGCCTCTGTTCTTTATCGTTTTGGTTGGCCTCCATGACCTTTAGTTCCTTTTATGTATGCTTATAAATCCAAGTTTTAGTAATAAGTATATTAACTTGATAATGAGATGTTACTATAACGTTGTTTTACTTGTTGAGAAAATATTGTGGAATCAGAACCTTAATAAATTTTAGCATCAACTGTAAGATTGCAATTCGCTAAGCGTTTCCAAGTGAACGGACCTTTATTTTTCCCTATGATTTTTTAGACTAGCTAGTCACGTAGTCAACTATATATATGCTAATTAAGCCTGCCTTAAAACAAAGAAATTACATCCACCAAAGTTCGAAAATCTTGAAGAGCGCTTCCAGAAGGCCCAGCAGCCACTCCTACAATCTCCTTGAGGGCTCTGGCCTTCTCCCTCATCTTCTTCCCTTCTTCATTTTTCAAAATCCGCTCGAAGCTTTTGATCACTCCACTCTTTGTGAATACTCCGCCCTCCACTTTTTCTCCAACACCCCACAGTTCCTCAACCATCCGCGCAGTCATTCTGTGATCTCCAAACAATGGCCTGCAGATCATTGGGATCCCATTCGAAATGCTTTCATACACAGAATTGCACCCGCAGTGAGTCACAAACACACCTATTGAGATATGTCCTAACACTTGCGCCTGAGGTGCCCATGACACAACTTTCCTATGCTTGTTTGCCCCTCCAACAAAACCAGAAGGCAATAAGTCTTTAAAATTGTCTCTAAGAGACCAAAGAAATGGTGCATCAATTGCTTCCAATGCCTCAGCCAGAGCTACAAGCTCACTCCTAGATGGAGCTCCCACAGTTCCGAAACTGATATACACCACAGACGAAGCTCGTTGCTCGTCCAACCACGAAAGGCAGCCTGTGGCATCGGATTCTGATGGTGGCAATGGTGGTAGTGGTAATGAAAGGGAGAGAAAACCTACATTCAGCAACTTGGGCAACTTGGATTTGAGATCATTTTCAAGGAGCGTGGGGTTTAGTTCTTGATAGAAATTCATGACAACGGCTGTGGACTGTGGTAGGACTAGTCCAATTCGTCTGAGCGTGTGCGAGAATAGAGATTCACTGGGAAGTACTTCTTCTGGTAAGTCCTCGATGCGCATTGTAGACAAACCCGGAATGACTTCTAGGGTTTTGCCTTGACCATCAACACCATCATTTGCATATAAATGGCGGATAACGTCAGTGTAAATATGAGCAGACAGGGTGCAAGGTAAGGGTATCCAAATTGGAATCCATGGAACATCCAAATTCTCAGCCATCTGGCTACCAAAGACCAAGAATCCATCTGTTATTAGACAACTGATCTGCGTGCTTGTGTCTGCCATTGCCTTTTCAATGCAGGTTTTGAAGTTTTCAGGCGCCGCCTTGAGGAAAAGGTCCACTGCCTCTAGCGGGTTTCCTGTTAAGACATGATTTGTTGGAACACCATCTGATACATTGTAGGGTATTATGTTATCCAAAATCTCGGATTTTGATTCTGAGAACAGCGAGTCGTTAGATTTCAATGTGTTGAAGAAAGAAAAGCGCGTGTTTGGGGCAGCTTTCGCAAGCTTGCACACCAAGTTAAGCACAGGCTTTGCGTGGCAGCCAAACGGAAATGCAAGAATGGCAACATGTCCTTTTGGTGAGATTCTGTTCATTGCGTCACTTTGTTTATCAAGCATCGCAGGTTGGCTCGATGGTTTAAACAAAGCGAGATAAGAAGGTTACAGATCGACAGTGTGTTGAAGCTGATTTCTTAAATGCAAAGACGACGTTATTTCTTTCCTTCATTCAATTTACTAGTATAAAAATTATGAGTCTAATATAACCTGCATGTCAGTAAAACTAACCAGAATCATTATGAGGCTTTAAAAGTACTTTAAATTACCAATTATCAGTTTGAAATTTTTTTAGAAACGAAGTTGCAGATACAGCTTGGCAAGTTTGCTATTGGTATGTATTAATGAACATTACAGCTTTTTTTTTTCTTTTTTTTTATCTGGCCCAAAGCTAGAACAGCACATATAATAGATTCCTATGTACTTGTACCCTAAATCAATGGTCAAGTAAGTAAGGGAGATGACACTAATTACAAATAAATTCTTATAGTGAAATCCACACTCCCTCTTTCCTTCTTTGGTAAAAAATTTTCATAAAAAAGACAAAATTTAAGTTAGTAAAGATAAAATTTAAGTTACCAAAATAAGAAACATAGAGTGTGGATTTCACTCCCCTTCTTACAATCAAATAACTAAAGTAACAACGTATACAAGGATCAAAATGCTACTACACTAAAAACTAAAAAAAAAAATTAAAAAAAAACATTTAGTGTAAATGTCCCACATTCGAAATCTCACATCATTTGATAGAGTTAATCAAAGAAGAAAAGAAATCCACAACATATGTGCGACGATCAAGAAGTACATGTCATTGATGTCAAGAAAATTGTCCATTAGTGACATTTCAATGATGTATCTGCAAAATAGTGCTTGACGTGTGCATGGCTAAAATAAGTTTTGACTGTGTAAGGTTTATGGTGATATATCACCCCTGTTCCAACATTTGAGAGATAAACCCTAAGCACATACTCTAGCTAACAACCAATGTCAAATTATTAACACCAATCACGCATCAAGCAACAACTTATCAAAAATACATTAACCACAATGCATTACCACGTTAAATGTTAGTGTAGAAGATAAATGTAAGAAAAGAAGAAGAGCCCAAGTATACTTTGGGTATTTGGCTACTGTTCCATAATAGTTGTAAACAAGTAAGCGTGCAAGAGCTCCCCTGGGAGCCCACAATACTTTTAAGTTTGTCTGCAGCCCATAATACTTCTAAGTTTGGAAGGTTATGACTCCACCAAATCATAATGGAAGCAACAAATAATTTGTTCTCCTTTTTTGTGTAATTCTCAAGAAAATTTTGTTCAGTTTGAAATTTTGAATTTAACTATGACTCGTTATAGACTGCTATGTCATATGCCTTCTTTGGTCTAAATTTAAAGCGTAACCTTGACGGTTTTCTGATCTCATTTATTTAACTAAAGGATGGGAATTAGACTAAGTCCATAAGTCTTACTGGATAATTACAAATTAATAGCACATGGGTTTAATTAGAAGCTGAGAATGAATGGTCGGTTTTGATTGAAGATGGCAAACGATCCTGACCCATATATATATCTTTCAAATTCAGCTTTGACGAGTATTTGAAATTTTGAATATTGAATGATCCTGAAATGACTAAAATTGTTGGCAAAGACCATGACTAAAACCTCAAGTTTTCGGTCCAAATTCAAAGTATTCCAAATCAGAATCAATCACTTCAATTGATTTTGATGAGTCAATTTCCCCACTGAATCTTGTCACTTAGATTTAATATGTTCGTACGTTTGGGTTCTTATTTTTTTGTCAAAGTTTCATATTCTCTTTCGTATTTATATCGAAAACTTTGGTTTTTATTACCAACAGCCAAAACAATAACTTTTCTTGATTATATATAGGTAGGTAATAATCCTAGTGTACGTTCTTTGATAGGATATGTTGGGTAATCATCTGAGACATGCTTTAAGTTTTTTAAACCCTATTTGTGGTGCAGCCTAGACATACACTGCATGGCATTGAGTTCAATCAGACCAACCAGATAAGGAAAGTAACACACAATTGTTTTTTCTATAAAAAAAAAAAGTACAATAACTATATAAATATATATGTATATAAATAAAGTAACACACAATTGTTTTGTCTATAAAAAAGCACAATAACTATATAAATAGTTTATATAGTTATTGTACTTTTTTATAGACAAAACAATTGTGCGTTACTTTATGCAGAGCGGAGTTTCGCTTTAAAATTAAAGTGCGCATTTAGAATTTATGGTCACTTTTTGTTGCATATCCACATCTTGACCGTTCATCTTTTAGGTACTAATATATAGATCATCTCTGTAAATTTTCAGCCAAATTGATAATCGTTAAGGTATCGAACTCGATTAAACCAATTAACAAACCGAATCTATTGAACTGGAACCGTTTGTGTTCATTATTGTAAATTGCAGTTTTGAATGTCTTAACAATCATCAATTTGGCTAAAATTTTGCATAAATAATTTATACATTAGGACCTAAAAAGTAAAAGGTTAATATGTGATCGAAAAGTAGTCAAAAACTTGAAATCCGTTCCTAAGCTAAGGTAAGGACATCCTTAGCCAAGAAGGATTGTATGGTGCGTGTGTGTGTGTGTGTGATTAAATACTTTGTTACTCCCTGTACTTTGCATCGAAAAACAGTTCAGTCCTTCACATTTTAAATTAAACAATTTAGTCCTTATTCTCTCTAATTCTCACACAACAGGTCCCAAAATGACCATTATACCCCTCACTTTCTTTTTTTATATCTTTTATTTATTTTTCTCTCTTTTTTATTTTTATTTTTCCTGCTTCTCTGTCTCTCTCTCAAAACAAAACCCCTAATTCGTATTTTGGGTATTCAATTCATCATCAGATTCATCAAAACGTCAAATTCATCATCTCAATTCAATTAGTACAAATCAAAGAAAGAAAAACAAATCTATGGGCTAGACCGTGGAAGAAGACGAGGGTGTGGCACATTTGACACGCTGAAGGAGCAGCTCTCGCCTACGACGGCCCCTCCAAGTCTCTCCGCGACAACAAGGCCAAGACCAACTTCCTGACGCCGTTGACCAGAGGAGATCTCTCCCTCGACCTCAACATCTCCTCCGCCCAGTGGTCCTCCCACTCTGGTTGTCTGGTTGAGTTTCTCCACACCGACGTCCTGAACGACGTCGTGAAGAGCAAGGAGGCGGCGGGGAGATCGTTTGTTGTGTTCGGTGTTGTCTGAACCCGCTTGGATCTTGAATTGTTCAAATCTAACACTGTGTGGTGGTTAAAATTAAATGGGTCGACGATGGCGGAGTGACGATCAGAGTGGAGGTCGGAGAGGTTGATGGTGGGGATTGATTCGACGTCAAGTTAGGTCATGGGCTGGAATTGGTGTGATATTATGGGTGGGTGGATAAAGATTTGGGGGATAGAGGAGAGACCCGAGTCGACGAAGCCTTTGACTCCGAGCTTGGAGTCGTCGAATTGCTTTACTTCTTCAGCTCGATCATAACCCGTTTCGGCGATCATGGTACAATTTGTTGCCATTTCATTTGTGACAGTTTTTTAGTTCTTTGTTATCTTTGTTTAATTAAGTGCGTTTTATGTCACTGTTTTTGAGCTATGCCATCGGAGATTTCAGGTTAGAGAGGTAGGGGTCCGATCAACCCTAAACCCTAACCAGAAAATGGGTCGCCGTCAATGTGGATGAACTCGAGGTCAGAGACGAATTTGGAGAGAGAGAAGCAAGAAAAATAAAAATAAAGAAGAGAGAAAATAAATTATTTAAAAAAAAAAAGGAAGTGAGGGGTATAATGGTCATTTTGGGACCTGTTGTGTGAGAATTAGAGAGAATAAGGACTAAATTGTTTAATTTAAAAAGTGAGGGACTGAACTGTTTTTCGGTGAAAAGTACAGGGAGTAATAAGTATTTAATCCATATATATATATATATATATTGACTATTTGTTAAAAAAAATAACCCAAAAAGATAATGATTTAAAAACTCAAAAGATTGGATGGATTATCATTTGGTATAGTGACATCGTCTCTCATTCATAAGTGGGAGATTTTTTTTTTTTTTTTTAGAATAAGAAACTTTTATTGAAAATAACTAAGATTACATAACACGGGAATGACTAGTGGTGGACATGAATTCCCCACTCTCCTCCCTAAAGCCTAAACCAGCTACAATTCTGTTATCATGAATGATCTCCATGAGCCGAAAGGGCCCAACCCCAAATCACCTATATCGTCCAAACTCTCGGGCTACAAAAATTTCTGAGAATCTTAATACCACCTTATAGATAACCGCCAGAAAAACCAATGCCCTCTTCCATGCTGTGTCCCACTGATACCAAACCACGTGCAAGGATTGCTCGTCAGCACATCGACCATAATATAACATTGAATATAAACCGATCTGTCCCCAGGAAAGCCACCACATCCATGGCACCTTAATGTGACCCAACCCTAGCTCAAAAGAGTAGGGACATGCTAAAGACCAGAAAAATCTAACAAATAACCTAAACAGAAACACTACTTTAAACAAGAACAAAAATCAGCTGCCACAATACTCTTCCCTCTCCCTAGGTGCTCCGCCGGCAGACCACCACCACAAATCAATCCCTTCGAACTCGCTTCGCTGAAGAAACACAACCCAATGAACAAGCCATACCAAACCCTAGCCTGTTGTCGGCAGGATCCAGACCAAATCCACAAACCAAAACTGAGAACCAGTAACGGGCTTATTGTGCCCTGCCACCCATTTGTGTCCATCAGATTGAGAGCACGAAACCATCATTGAAAACTGATAGGTTATTTTTATGCCAACAATTTTCCTACTACCGATTTGAATGTCAATTGTAGAATAAGGAAGAAGGGTCTCCCGTAGAAGACTTATGGAAACTCCGACTATCGACGCATCTCAGAGAAGTAACCAGCGCCATACGCTACATGGCATGCCACCGCCATGATTTAGCCTCTGGCCACCTGCTCCATGCTTGCACCTCCACCGCTCGCCAATCACCCATCATTCACACCCGCACCGCCTCCTGAAAGGAGAGAAACGTTGTACACAGCCCAGACCGATGAAGAAAACATGAAAGGTGGATCTCCGAGACCCCACAAACCCGTGTTGGGGTATATTGAAGAAATAGAAGAATGGAAAAAGTATATTCATGGATATAGAAAAGTGGAGAAAATGAAAATAGAATAACAACTTTGAGGTACGACTTGAGTCGTTTCCTTAAAGTGTTATTTTCCCCCACTCAATGAGTTTGCTAAAGGGTTCTCGGCAACTCACTTCCAGGATACAACAAAGTTTGGAATTATCTGCGATAAGCAAAATCAAAGAATTCCCTTAGAAACTACTAGAAGGAAATTGTATGGTTATCAATAGAGATTTTCTGGGGCTTCCTAATTTTTGTTTTCGGTAGTTTTTTGCTTGGTTGTTTGGTCAGATGTCTTTCGATTTTCTTACTGGAGGGGTTAGGTTCAGGTCCCCCCCCCCCCCCCGATCTAGTTAGTCTTTTCTTCTTTCTTCTTTTATTAATAATTTTGGGGGGAATTTTCCTCTCTCATTCAAAAAAAAAAAAATTGTATAGTTATAGGAGAAGAGAGGAGTTAATTGCAGAATGATTTGATGATTGAAAATGGTGGCATGTACTGCTCTTTATATAGAGATCAAGATTTCTCTTTATATAGAGATCAAGAGATGCCAAAGGCAGCTTTTCAATATAAACATAATTGTTCAATATAAATGTATGTACCTCTTAATTTTATCTTGTCTTTTCACTATAATCTTAAATCTGATTATATATTTTTTCAACCATCATACCTCTTCAATTAATTATGTAATATATTTTATATATATAATTGAAATTTCCAACAACCAGTCCGGCCACACCCGTCACTCGTCGATGAGGCTGGGAGCCATGGTCAACGTAGGGGCGCCGCCGGACAGGCACCGGTGAATTCCTTGTGTTTTCCAAACCCTAGTTTCTATCTCCTGTTATCTCGGAGCGAAAAGGATGACTAAGGTGTGGCAAATCCAACAACCAGTCCGGCCACACCGTCACTCGTCGATGAGGCTGGGAGCCATGGTCAACGTAGGGGCGCCGCCGGACAGGCACCGGTGAATTCCTTGTGTTTTCCAAACCCTAGTTTCTATCTCCTGTTATCTCGGAGCGAAAAGGATGACTAAGGTGTGGCAAACCTCATTGGATATGAAGATTTAAAACTATTAAGTGGGAGGTTGTGAGTGAACTCACGGAAAATTAGTTGTTATAATTCTCAGTTATTAATGTAATCAACAACAAAATAAAACCCAAAAAATTAGAATCTAAGAGTAGCTGAGTACTAATGCAAAAATTATACTTGAGAGAGAAAATAAAGAAAAAAAAACTTTTGATCATACCTGGCAAATAGGTCATCCAAAACCTTTTTGCACAAGAAACTTTGTTGTACATGATAAACTCATAAATGTACATGATTTTGTGTTGATTTCTTCATGTTTTATTAGCTTGTTTTCCATCTATTTGAGTCATTTACTTTATTTTTATGTTTTGTAGGTGTTATGGAGCAAAGTAGAAGAAAGGAAGCTAAATCAGTTAATATACCTGTGCAGATCAGTCAACTTCGACATGAAACTGAGAGCATCTCAGAATGAACTAGATAGTGAGCTTTATATGCTTGGAAATCCTTGGATGTCTAGTTTCCAGAACTTTTAACGGTTCATTCATATCATTTTTCTACAAGAAGTTATGGTCAATTTAGTACAGCAAGGTTGGGCAGTCCAAAAATCTGACACTTTGACGGAAATCCATAATTTGAGGCCCGAATTCCTTTAACTGAATATCTCTGTTTATTAGAGATATATGACATATTTTTATGGGTGAAAATTATTAGGAATCTTAGAGGAGAAGCTACTTGATTCCTAAAAGAAAAAGAAGTGAAAATCTCCTAACCTAAGCAATAAAGAAGGGACGTCTAGAATAGACGTTGGGGGGACGTAGACTGCGGCACAAGAAAAGAGGGAGAACTGCATCCTTTATGCCATTATCCAGCCACCATCCTTTCCTTTTCTTTTCTTTTAGTTTTTGTTTTCTTCATGACTATGTCTAGCTAAATACTTTTGTAGCTAGGGGCGATTTCAAAGCCGCAAACATGTTCTATTCATATTGATAACTATTCAGTTTTTGGTTTTCTATATTATCAATTGAGTGTTTGTTTCACTGTGTCTACAAGATGAATCTTTATTTGTTTCTTTAGGTGCGCAACTAAATGAATAGGTTAGGGTTCTAATGCTAGGAGTAACACTAGATTCGTATATGTCATGTGTTGATTCCAATTGAGTAGCAAAATGTTTTGTTGAATTACATGTGACTCAAACCCTAGGTTTAGCAAGACTACCAATGTAATTGTGACCCTATATTTATCCAAACCCTTTTCTTGCTTAATGATTTTGATATGTTAAACTTAGGGGGGTGTATTGTATATGGAATTAGTGGAAGTTTTAAAGAAATCTATGGAATTTAAAAGTCTGGGTGTATTCAATATAGACTTTTAACAGTCCATGAAAGTCTTGAGGTATTCAATTAGGATTTTTAAAGACTTCATGAATTCCACCAAAATCTAGGGGTATTCAATTAGGACTTTTAAAAATGAATAAAAGTACAGAGGTATTCAAAATATCATTCATACTTATGGAATTAGAAAATCATGGATAATCATGGACTTTGTAGTGTTAACTATACATAACAAACTCCAATAATTTTCCAGCCTCCAGACCAAAGATTTCAAAAAGTCTATCAAAGTTTCCTCTTCAAAAAAAAAAAAAAGGTCTATCAAAGTTATTCTCTCTACGCACGAAGAAGTTTGTCCTTCATCATCTCTCTTTCTTAATTTTTGTCTTTTCTCTAATTTTTTTGATATCAATTTTTTTGATACCCAACATGTTCATTGTAGTTGTTGAATGTGATTTTTGTTTTTTTTTTTCAATTGTGATACTTCGAACCCTAATAGCAATAAAAATGATTTATGAAACCCTAAAACTCAAATATTGTGGTCTAACCCTAAGACCTTGAACCATACTAAATTTTATCTTATTAATTAATTATTCTCATTAATTTGAATTTATATTATGGTTCAAAAAAAGGTTGAACAATTGAATTTCAATTGATTGATTATAGATCAAGACATTGATCAATATTGCTACAATATGTTAATCGGCGAAAACAAAATTGATGAGAATAATTAATTATAAACATCAAGTGATCTATATTGTATATTTATGTTGTTGGGAGATTATGAATGAGAACAAACTCGCTAAACAGACTAATAATCATTTATTTGAGTCCATTTCTATTAGAAGATAGTGGAGCATTGAAGAGACAACAAGTTATTATTTTGTTTTGTGTTTGGGCTGCATTTTTTTTTTATATATATATTATGTACATCCTAGGAAATCTGTAGAAGTCATTCATAATAAAGTATATAGATTTTCATGAATCAATAAAAGTCTGTTGCTAAAATCAATGGTTTTAAGAAATCCATAACAGTCTATCGACTTTTTAAAGAGTCTGTGGACTTTTCAAAAAGTCTGTCATTTAAAAAAAGTCTGCACAAATCCAAATACAATACACCCCCCTTAGCGAGCTTGTGTCTAGGTTGCATAATCGGAAATAGATTAAGTGGTGAGCATGTATTCACTTAACGAGGAACTAAGAAAGGGTAATGGGTTAATCCGAGTTTGTGATCGAGTTAACTTCAGGCAAATTCAACTGAGAATTAGGATTCCATAACTGAGCTTTAATATGATTGAGTGTGTTTGGTGGTGGAGAATGAGTTCTTAGCTTTGTTTCTATCAATAGTTTAAGTTATAAAATCTGTTTCTGCTTTGTTATCTTACGGTGTTTAGTTTTACGTGAATTATTTCATATATCAAATCAACTCCGATTATTCTGAAATTTTTCAAACATGTTACTAAATGTGTCTTTAGTATCCTGTAAAATTTTCAGAAAATTCCATCGATTCTAGGTTAGTTAATTAATTTATTTTCGTTAACTATTCAGTAGCATGGTTTAGAGTAGTTTGTGACATTTGGTTAGCAGTTAGGAACAATCTTCAGCGGGTAATGACCCTTGCTTGATCACTATATTACCAGCGATGATATTTGAGTGCAAGGTTTAAGTTGTGCATCTTTTAGACGTATTAGTACGTAAATTTTAAAATAAGCGATTGTTGTGACAATTAAGTCATATTTAGTGTATTCATTTAGTTGTGTGATATATCGTTGTTAGTTACCAAATTGGCAAATTTATTGCCTGAAAGGTGAGCCTAGAGTTTGAAATTGATGGTTACTTTAGAGTCTTGACCTTGATTATAATTGAATTTGATTGTTTAGAGATGGTATGCCTTGATAGTCAGAGGAGTAGTTTTTTTTTTTTTTTATACGATATTGATTTCATTAGATTCAATAGCCATTAGTATGGGCTAGAGTATACCATATACTTGAATAGGATACAGACAAATCCCAAACTCTATCAAGTAAAACCAAACTCATTACAAGTCTGTTTTGAGTGAGCTTATAGTACAAAGAACAAATCCGTGTCTCCTAGGGAAAAATCATAAGCTAGCATCTCATTAGTCAATCACGCAATTGTGATACCAACAAAAATGCCACTTCCTAGCAAACAAATAAGAGCAACTCCTCATCCATAAGTCATGATCTAAAACGATTAGTTCTAGACCATAAATCGACTTGAAGGTCCACCTTTTAGGCCAGACCCACTTTCATCACTAAGTTCAAGACACCCTCCTTGAAGGCCTACAAAAAAGAGCCCATCAACCCAAGTTTGATCCCAGGCTCGAAAGCCTAAGACCAAAGCAGGAGATCTAGCCTTCTGCTGTCAGGTTGCCTCCGCTGTCGTCAGAACTTCCGGTGGCCAATCATTCCACCACAGCATCGAGAACACCAAAGCAGAACCCGCCGACCCGGCTCCCGACTTCAATCACCTAAGAAAGACCCGCCAAGCACAGGAACCTCGTTCTTGCTCTTCTATGTACACTGCTGCTTATACCGCAACGTGCACCACCCTAAGATCAAAGTACTAATGCCGCAGCTCAAACAAAACAGCCAATCCACCAGTAGCCAAACCAGGGAAAACTTAGCTTCGACACCCACTTCCACAATCTATCGTGGCTGCTACACTTTGTTGGCAGCACAAATGCACATTTGCAATGGATCATCACCACACATAACAAACTCCGACAATTTTCAAGCAAAAGAGGCTGTGGCACTGCAAGATCTTAGTAGAAAAAATCACCAAGGATTTCCACCGCCTCACTCTCTTTGCAAACCCTAAGGTCTTAGGCTTGAAGTAACTCAGAGGAGTAGTGCTTTGTTGTTAAGAGAATAATTATAAATGATAAGAAGATTTTTATAAAACATTTTCTCATTTTGAAGATTATAATAAGATATCATTGAGAGAGTGGTGTTTTTATCCAGATTACATGAGAAATAAGGTTTCGTTTGGTTCGCAGAAAGGAAAGGAAATGAAATAAATTCCTTGCCCTTTCCATGGGTATAAGAAATTGTAATTCTCATCAATTTTCCTTTCCAGTATATAGAAAGGCCAGGAATATAGTCATATATTTTCGTAATAAATGCAGGAAACTAGGAGGGAAAGTGAATCCTTAAGGTGGGTGGGGAACCATTTTCCCCCGTATTTTCCTTTCCTTTGGAAACCATTTTCCTTTTCTATGTCATACCAAACGCAGGAAATAAATGCTTTCCTTTCTTAAGACCCTGATTTCGTGAACCAAATAAATGATTTTCTGTTTTTTTTTTAAAGGAACGAATGACTTTCTTTTCCTAAGAATTTCTAACTTTGTGTTACGTTGCTCTCAAAATACCCACAGATAGTCTCTACAAAAGAAGAAAGGCAATTATAAGGGAAAATGGTCCGTACGATACCCGACATTTGCCTCTTTATAACTTTTGGTACCTGAACTTAAAAAAAATATCAATACGGTACCTGAGGTTCTCTGCCCGACTGAAGATTGGTACATATGGCCGTTAGCTCCGTTATAGCGTCTGCCAGCTGGCAATTTTTGAAAGGTATTTTCGTCTTTTCATGCCTTAATTTTTATTTTTTATTTTTTATTTTTTTAAGCATATATATATATATATATATATATATACATATATATATCTCCCCACCGCACTAGAATTCCCCCGCCTCCCTCCGACGAACTCAATATGGGTCTGACCGACTTCCGTCCCAGCTCCGACCCAACTTTCTCCACTTCCTGATTCCTGACGACAGATGCGATTTCGGCGAAGTACGAGTTTCAGAAGTGTAAGGCAGCCAACGAAATTCAAGAACAGGGGAAGCTTCTGATGGCGGTGGAGACGGCGGAGGTGTCTGCTTGACGAAGATCGAGTACGCCGATGTCGCCCATGCCCATCGAAGCCTTCTTGCTCAACAGCCTTCTCCTCAACTTTTAGATTTGATTTTTCTTGAAATTTTATGAAATTGGTATGGGGATTACTTTTGTTTCTGGGTTTTGATTGATTGATTTCAGTTCTGGGTTGTTTTTGTTTCTCAAAATTGCATCTTGATATCAAATTTGCATAGGTTAGAAGAATTATACATGCAAGGATTTTGGAACTTTGTGGGGTGGTTTCAGGGAGAAGGAGAACATGGATACAGATTTTATCCCAAAATATGTCGAGTTCAATCCGAATTGGGTTGAGTTTGATATACGTATCGGCACATATGAGAACATGGTCATAAGTCAATATCCTTGAAGCCTGACACCATCAGTCGCTTACTGAGCCGGGCTTTTACTACGGTGATGAAACATAGTAGAGAGGCTATGGTGGGAAGGGTGCTGAAGGTTAATTGACATATTTGTGAAATATGAACATGGGAGATTACAAGAAGTGAAGCATCTCTTTTTAATTGGTTTCTATCAATAAAGGTAAATTGGTCATTTTAAATTTAAAATTGCTAGCTGGCAGACGTCTTAAGAGAGCTAATGATCATATGTACCAATGTTCGGTCGGGTAGAGAACTTCAGGTATCGTATTGATATTTTTTTAACTTCAGATACTAAAAATTATAAGGAAACAAACGTCAGGTACCGTACGGACCATTTTCTCTAATTATAAATCTTGATCGTGAGGCAGAATTATAAATCATGCCGCAAGGTACCACTACACCAAACTTTCAGATGCGGCACTGAATAATTTGGCCATTGATGAATGAAATAAAGAATGGTGGCTTTCTTTCCTTCACAGCCTCCCTCAAATGCATGGACTCATAATTAATATATACAAAACCTTTTTATGAATAAAGTGGTAAAGTTGGTGGTAGCCTTTTTCTTTAGGTATGGTACGTGGTGCTTTCCGTTACCTCATACTCTCACAGGCTCTCTCTCTCTCTCTCTCTCAATTTGTGGAGGGTAAACTGATACAAGAACACAAAATAATTGAACAACCTTAGCTCAAGATTTTTCAATTTTTAAGAAAAAGTATTCAGTACACCGAAATGCATTTATATCAATTAATAAAAACTGTCTATAAATATCAATAGCTCATATCTACTAATATTGTTGGTTCACTTACACCGTCGGTGCATAGAAGAATTTTTTATTTTTCAGAACCCAAACAAAAAATTTAAACCATGCAGTTAGAGTTTACATACTACTATACTATAATTAATAAAAATAAAATTGAATTGTATACTCTTTATGTATAAGAAATAAAAATAATAATTATGCACATATCACTTGATCTAATTCCTGTTTTTTTCTCATGTTCTTTGGCTCTTTGTTTTCTCTTCTACATTACATTATTTTTGCGTGGTTACTTAGAAAAGAAAAAGAAAAAAACAAGCAGTTATGCATATATGACTGGTCTGTTTATAAATTGCAAGACGCTTATGCCTTTTCCATGGTCAAGATGGTGCAACCATGAAAAAGAAAAAGAAAAATTGAAGATTCGAGTCAGAAGAAAAATAAGCTAATAAAGACAATATTGACGTGCATAAGAGCTGAGAAACAAGACAAAACCAAAAGCACGAAACTTGGGGAGCTTTAGTTAGATTCATGGTCTAACTCTTTAGGTCATGATCGTGATAAGGCCACTGGTACGTAAAATGCAAAGATATAAAGGTTTAGGGATTCTGCGGGCTCTAGCTGCTAGCTTTGTTTTGGTGGAATTAACCTGTTGATTGTGAAGGAGTACTCAGTGTTATTTTTCCAAGAAGGTCAAGTGTGGACGAATACTTCCAGTACAAATATACAAGTGACATCTGTTAAAAATTAGGTCAGAGTAGAAGAAGAAGAAGGAAGAAGAAGACTGGGATTTCGGGTAAGAGAAGAGAGAGATTTGTACGTGTCGGCTAATTTTGTTGGATTGCATGTTTACCGAGTCAATCCTACGTACTGGCTACTTCAATATTTTCTCGTACGTGTCGTCTTTCCTTTATGTGCGTCGGAGATGACCCTCCCCAACTTTGACCTAGCTGATATATAATTATATATATTCCATCCCATAACCCACCAATTCTTGAATCCATCTTTTTCTTCTTCCTCTTTTCATCACGTGGGATATATACAGAGCATTCATACCATATATATAAATTAATACAAAGGTGCTTTGACAAAGTTTTTCAGGGTGTTGTTGAATGCAGTCTTGATAAAGTAGTGCAAAGTAAAAAGTATTCGCCAGTTTTTTCCTTTGAAAGTTACGAATTGCCTGGCTTTACAACGTACGACTTATGCTTCACTGCTGTAAAGTTTTGCGGGGCACTTGATCGAGGAAGCAAATGGGACGGTGCTGGTTTTACAACATGGCATAATGTACATATGTGTGAATAAATAATTATAAGCGCTTGTAAAATATAGAACTTGTCTGGTTGAGTTTTAGAAATACTTATAAGTGATTTTGAGTGGTAAGTGCTTCTTCGTAAAAAAATAAAATAATAATAAAAAAAAAATTTCTAAATTTTGAAAAAAAAAATTAGGTTTTTGAAGACTACTCTCAAATCAGCCGTAAAGTCTTTTGAGTATTAAATACTTTGCCAATTTAGCGTTACGCCCTGTTTGGGATTGCTTTGTCCTTAAAAAAAAAAAATCAACTTTTAGGCCTCATTTGGTTCACAAAATTGAGGGCTTGGGAAGGAAATTTATTCATTTTCTATATTTGGTGTGCACAAGGAAATGAATGAAAAATATGGGGGGAAAGTGAATCCTCTTATCCTCCAAATGATTCATTTTCCCTTCCACTTTTCCAGGATTAAATGTGCTTTAACTACATAATAAAAATACATTTATATTCTTGTTGAAAATTATTATTGACAATTTTATTTGGAAAGTTTATGATTTGTGTAACATATATTAATATATGATGATATAAATGAAATATTAGTATGATTTAGTTACTTTTCCTTACACAAACCAATAGGGATGGTAATGGGCGGGTTGGGGATGGGGATCACAATACCATCCCCATCTCCGTGGTCATTCTCTACCCCCATCCCCGCTCCAATCCCCAATAAAAATATATTGGGGATTCCCCGTCCCCATCCCCACTGGGGACTAAACCTCCAAACCCGCCCCATATCCCCAATAAGAATTTAATAAATAAAATAATTTTTTCTCATATTTCCTTTTTTTAAATCAAAATCTGCAACAAATAAATTTAAAACATGATTAAATTCATAAATAATAATTCAGTGAGTGTAAAAGTTAAAACACCATTAATGTAAAAGTGTAGTCATTAACGTAAAGTAGTAAATGTATATATATGTGATTTATATTATAAAAAAGAAATTAATATATATATATAAGTTAAATATATGTATATATTATTGGGGTGGGTTTGGGGATGGGGATCACAATACCATCCCCAATCTTAGATAGCGGGAATTGGGGATCCTCATCCCCATTCCCCATTTGTCCCCAAATTCTCCCTAAACTCACCCCATCCCTAATCTTAGATAGCCGGGATTGGGGATCCCCATCCCCATTCCCCATTTGTCCCCAAATTCTCCCCCCATTAGGGTCGGGTATCCAATGGAGCTCCGCCCTGCCAAGGATTTTTGCCATCCCTACAAACCAAACACTAAAATGGAAACAAACATATATTTTCCCGTTACTTTCCCAATGTTTCCAAACAGCGGAAAGGAAATCTAGTAGCAACTTTGTTTTCTTTTCCCATGAGATTTCCTAAGGGATTGATATCATTTTGAGAAGTTTTAAATACACACCCCTAATTACTTAATACATACTTCATACTTCATACGCCACCCATTTACTAAATACGCTGTCAGTGGCTGGGCGAGAAGTGTTAATCAAGGTAGTGGCACAGGCTATCCCATCTTACGTGATGAGCTGTTTCGAACTGCCCAAGCACTTGTGTAATAATATGCATCAGCTCATGGCACGTTTTTGGTGGGGAGGATCAGAAGAAGAGAAGAAGATCCATTGGGTGTCGTGGGAAAAGCTGTGTCACCCTAAGATGGAGGGAGGTATGGGATTTCGTAACATGCATTTTTTCAATTTAGCTCTTCTAGCCAAGCAAGGGTGGAGACTTCTGCAGAAGCCGGACTCTCTAATTGCGCGAGTTCTCAAGGCCAAGTATTTCCCGAGTTGCTCTTTCATGGAGGCTGGATTGAAGAAGGGTGCTCCTTACTCCTGGCGGAGTATTATGGCAGGGCGCGAGGTTTTACAGAAGGGGATTCGGTATCAAGTTGGTGATGGCACTTCTATCTCTTTGTGGCACGACCCGTGGGTGCCTATTCCTAGTTCTTTTAAACCTTTCTCTCTTATTATGGAAGGTACAGAGGAGTGGGTCGTGGCTGATGTAATTGACGAAGAGAACAAAGAATGGGTATTGGAGTTATTGGAGGAATTATTCACAGATGTGGAGGTTCGGCAAATTGTTGCTATTCCTTTGGGTATTCGGCAGTCTGGGGATAGGGTTGTATGGCATTATGATGCCAAGGGGGTCTATAACGTCAGAAGTGGTTATCATGTTTTCCTAAACTCTCAGGTCTGGAGAGAAGAGCCTCGACATCATCCAATATTGCAGGTGGTCAGTTACGGTGTTGTTGGAAGAAGCTCTGGAATGCTGGGGTTCCCCCAAGGGTCAAAGTCTTCATGTGGCGTCTGTTGCATGGTGCCTTACCCACTAGGTTAGCCCTTTATTCTCGATGGGTGCCCTTACATGACTGTAACTGTGTTTTCTGTGGCAAGATGGTGGAAACTGATCGACATGTGTTTGAGGAGTGCTTGGCTCTTCAATGCTTTTGGCATTTCTGTCCCTTGAAATTGAAGCCAAAAGATCATGCAGCACATGACGTAAGACAATGGGTATTTGACATAATGGATGGTTTATGCTCCGATTTATGTGATTATTTTTTCATGGCTCTGTGGTTAATTTGGAATGAAAGAAATAACCTTGTCTGGAAAGGTGGTTCTTGTCAACCCATGTACATGATTGCGTGGTGTAAGCATAGAGTGGAAGAGTTCCAATTGTACCATCCGAAAGCAACACGGAAGAAAAAGAGGCCTGTCACGAAGTGGGAATGCCCTCCGAGTGGGAGGCTTAAAATTAATATCGATGGGGCATTTAGAGCAGATTGTGGAGTTGGAGGCATTGGGTTAGTGGTCAGAGATGAATCGGGCACGGGTATTGCAGCTATGGCAAGACATTTTCTGCATGCACACTCAGCATTTAATATGGATGCTGAGGCGTGCAGAGCTGGCCTTCTTCTATGTATCCACCAAGGTTGGACGGAATTTGATATTGAGAGCGACTCTGCCCTCCTGATTGCTGCACTCAATGGTCCTGGGGAGAATTATTCGGAGGTAAGTCGGGTTTTAGATGATTGCAAAGAGTATTTATCTTCTTTTCAATCAGTTAAAGTTCGGCATATTTTCCGTGAAGCAAATGGTGTTGCACATAGGCTTGCACACCTTGCTAGTTTTTCTGGGTTAGATGATGTTTGGATAGATGAGACTCCTGCTATTATTCAGGATGTACTCTACGAGGATTATTGTCAGTGTTCTCTTATAGCACGGGGTCCAGGTTTTATGTCCCCCCCCCCCCCCCCATTGCAAAATCGTAATATTACTATAATAAATCGATCCGGGCGTGGGGCTGAGCCTCCCAACTAGGCTGGGTTCCAAACCCCGTTAAAAAAAAATATATATATATATATATATATATATACATCCTAAACAATATATATATATATATATATATATCCTAAATCTCAAAAATCATGAAATATCCTACTTTTGACTATATTAAGGTTACTATTTAATATGATTAGTATATTCTAGTATATTGACGTTTTTATAAATGACCATATTGATTACTTGTGTTAGTTACTGAGAAATCCATAAACATTTATGCTAATAAGAGTAGTTGCTCAGGCTTTGCCTACTTATACAATGAGTGTCTTTCAACTTACAAAGAATTTTTGTGATGATTTGGAACAAATGTGTGTTCGATTTTGGTGGGGCAGTACTCTTGATAAGAGAAAAATTGATTGGAAAACTTGGAAGGCTTTGTGTAATCCTAAGGAAGAGGGTGGGTTAGGGTTTCGAAGCTTGTCTGATTTTAACACCGCAATGCTTGCGAAACAAGCCTGGCGTGTGGTAAACAATCCTAATTCTTTGGTTGCTCAGATATACAAAGCAAAATATTTTCCAGATACTTCTTTTTGGTTGGCTGAAGCGGCTTCTGCTCCTTTTTCTTGGCGAAGCTTATTTTCTACTAGAGACTTTCTAAAGCAAAGTTTTTATTGGCAGATAGGGAGTGGTGAATCTATTAATATATGGACAGACTGTTGGGTGCCTGGTCTTCCTAATTATAAACCAGTTGAGAATGTTGTAGTATCTAATGAGGTGCAGCAAGTTGGTGATTTTTGTCATCATGTTGGGGGGTGGAATGAAGGCTTAATTCGAAGGGTGTTTCCCTTGGAGGAGGCAGAAGCTATTTTAAGCATTCCTTTAAGTACGAGTGTTGTTGATGATAGAGTTGTTTGGCGATTGGAAAAGAATGGTAAATTTACGATGAAGTTTGACTACCGTTTTGGGTTTTCTCTTTCCAACTCTAGAAGTCCATTCCAACTTTTTGTGGGAGTGAGCTTTTGGAAGAAAGTATGGAAGGTAGCTATTCCTGATTCTGCCAAGGTGCATATATGGAGAGTATGTCATGATATCCTACCTTCTTTGGAGAGACTGGCTTCAAAAAGGGTGGCATTCGATTCCCCGGTTTGTGTCCTTTGTTCTACTACCTTAGAGTCGATGTTACATCTTTGCCGAGATTGCCCTTTTACTAAGAAAATTATTTATTCTCATGGAGTGCTTAGCCAGGTATGTTACAGTTCTCAAACTACAAATCTTGGTTTGCTAGAGTGGCTCAGTTTTTGTGTTCATGAACTATCTCTCAAGGATTTGGGTGATTTGATCTATATGCTTTGGAGTATTTGGAAGGAAAGGAATTGTAGGATTTGGGAGACTAAAAGTGTTACAGCATCTGAGGTATTGTTCATGTCAATAGCCAGATTGCATGACTTTAGAGCTTATAATTTGAAACCTTCTATTGAGCGTTCTGTAAGAATACATCGTTGGTCTGGTCCTCCTTTGGGATGGTGTAAGATTAATGTGGATGGGGCTTATAATCATTCTACAAAATGTGTAGGCATTGGTTTTGTGGTAAGCGATAGTTTGGGTTGTTTCATGGCTGGTAGAGGTAAGCCATTACAGGGTTTGCTTTGCCCTGAGCATGCCGAGGTGTTGGGGTGTAAGATGGCAATTCATTTTGCGTTGGAACATGATTTTGTTCCTACTTTGTTGGAAATTGACGCTCAGCTGGTACAGAGGCAGTTAATGCATCCGAATGTGTTTAACACTTCTATGTTTGGTCGCATATATGATGATCTCCGTTCGGTTATTGAGGATCACTCCAATTTGAAGATTGTGAACATCCATCGAAGTGCAAATAAGGCAGCTCACCTTATGGCAGCTCATGCTTGTAGTGCATCTCAAGAGTTTTTTTCTTTTCTTCTCCTTCATTTTTGCTTGCTGCATTAGCAGCTGAAGCTACTGTTTTGTAATTGCTCTCAAGTTCAATAAATTTCTGACCTCCTTTCCTTCAAAAAAAAATAAAAAGGTTTTGTGTTATTTGAGTTCTCATCCACCAAACACTATGTTAATAAGTATAAAATTATGAGTTGAACATTCAACCAAAACTATATCAGTAGTTTCTCTACAGTGGCGGAACTAAAAAGTTGTCATTAGAGGGCCAAACAAATTACTAATTACAAATTTTTTTCACCTATGATGTTTATATTAGAAAATAAATTGATTAATCATAACTCTTAGAACAAAAAAGAAAATTAACAAAAAAAATGGGAATAAAGCGATATGTTTTAAAAACATTTAATGCCATTGATTTTGAAATTCTAAATATTATGGTTTCTAACTTTATTCTTGTATTAAATTTAAGAAAAAATTACAATTTATTTAATGTCTAAACCTCATTTAATTACAATTTATTTAAGAAAAAATTAAATTAGATAGTTTCTAACTTTATTCT
The DNA here is from genome assembly GCA_024704745.1 of Rosa lucieae. NCBI lineage: Eukaryota > Viridiplantae > Streptophyta > Magnoliopsida > Rosales > Rosaceae > Rosa > Rosa lucieae. The sequence goes on from CM045498.1 coordinate 26,089,769, forward strand.
TGTATTAAATTGGGAGGCCATGTATAGAAAATTGTTGTGTTTATCTAACTATTTATACATAAATAGAATAATATAAGGAAAATATGACTATTTTTTTTTTCTTCTTCTAATGCAAAGATGTATGTTTTGGTCATTTAACCTACCTACAAAATCTAATTTGAAATATAAAATAAGGGGTAGTGACCACTTACCCGATTTTAGCCTAAAAATTGCCCACTTATTCCAAAAGTTTTTTAACCCCATTTACCCAATCTAACATCTATCGACAGTTTTAACCTTATTTTAATTATTAAATTACAATCATCTCTCTCTCTCTCTCTCTCTCCGCTCTCCTCTCTCTCCTCTCTCTCTCTCTCCTCGCTCTCTCTCTCTCTCGCTCTCTCTCTCTCTCTCTCTCTCTCTCTCGCTCTCTCTCTCTCTCACACACACACACACACATACACATCTGCATCCTCACCCAGACCACCGTCTCCTCACCCAGACCACTGCCGTCAAGCCCTAGGCCTCGTAGCTTCCATCACCGCCGGCTACGAATGGGAATTTCTCGGCCATCACCGCCGCACTCCATCGTCGAGCCTATGCTCTATCGTCGTTGTCGTCGTCGTCATGCTCGTCTGCTGCAACAAGCTCGGCGACTTCTCGATCTCGTAATTGGATTCGACAACTCGTTGGGGTCGTAGACGGAGAGGAAGGAGAGTCCGGAGATGGCGTCGAGGAGGTAGGATTCAGATCGGGCCTGGACTGAGCAGAGGGCCTGGACGGCGAGGCCGGAGTTGTCGGTGGTGTCAGCGTCGAACCAGAGGACGGGGAATGTGGCGGAGGTCGAGGAAGAGGGCGATGCAGCCCTGGCAGTCGCCTGCAACGAGGTGGAGGTGGCAGTTGGAAGGATTGGTTGAGAAAAAGTCTCGACCGGGGGGGGGGGGGGGGGTTTGCTGAAGCTTGCTCCAATTTGGTGACCAGAGCAAATTTCTGGGTGGCGTTTTTTTTTTTTTTTGAGAATGAGATAGTCTTCTTATGTTTCTATCTCTCTGAAGTGTTCCAGGATGGAGATGTTGGCAACAATTGATGGAGGCGTCGATCTGTTTTCACTGCCTCCGTGAAAACCAGAAACAAAACAAATAAAAAAATTATTGGAGGGCAATAAAAAAATTACTTGGGGCCAACAAAATGTTTATTAGGGCCATAATAAAATTATTAGGGGGCAATAATAAAATTATTTATTTGAATAAACCTCCGAAAACTTTCAAAATTCAAAACATCTTCATTTTTCACTAATTATTGATTCCCAATAAACTTGTTATTAAGGAGCAATAATATGTTTATTGGGGGGTAATAATATGATTACTAGGTATTATTAGGGGTAATGAAATCATAAGCCGGAATCCGGTCACCGGATTAGGGATTCTGGTCACCGGTCACTTGATTCAGGTCGCCGGTCGCCGGATTCCGGTCACCGATCGCCGGATTCCTGTCACAGATCGCAAGAGTCCCTTTACCGGAGTCCGCGGCCTGCCACTGGTCATGGGAGTGCGGCAAGGTCTCCTATCACTTCTCTCTCTAAGTGACAAAGAAAGAGAGGGTAAAATTATCCCAAAAATAAAAAATAAAAATAAAAATAAATACTTAATTGGGTAATAGGGAAATAATCTCTTAGAATGTTTGGGTAAGTATGCAATTTTTAAACTAAAATTAGGTAAATGATCATTTCCTCATAAAATAATAGGGATGTGTATTAAGTGATCACTGATGAGAGAGTGTGTTTTTAAAATTTCTGTTTCCTTTCTACCTTTAAATGTAGGCCAGCAAATCAACATACAACGAGTACACCATCTGATGATCATCCCAGTAAAGTAACCCCCAACCCCTTTGGTCCCCCCTTAATAGGGCAGTGATTTGATCAATTTCCTTGCTTATTTTCGATTGTCAGTGAACGATCAGGTTCATGCTGGTTACCAAAACCATTGATAATTGTTTTAATTGGTCGAGATAGGTTCCCAGGTTTCAAGTCTCCATGACAAATCTTTGCTTAATGAAAATGCTTGAGCCCAATGCATACTCCAAATTAATTAATAACTACCAGAAGAATTAGAGCTAAAAATTAACTGAAACTCAAAATTTTTCAAGCCCAGGGTGTTAAGTTATAGATTTATAAAGAAAAATGCAAGTTGTTTCCAACCGGAACATCTCGAGGAGTTATTGTAATCCAAAAAAAAAAAAAAAACAACACAAGGAGTGATGTACGTGAACAGAGATATAGGTGTAAAGGGTGGAGGTAAATGATATGTAGTTTTGCACCTCTGGAGCATAACCGGACCTGACATGAGGCCCGTGAGTCGGCCGTCTCAGGCCCAATGTATCGTTGGGGCCTTTTTTTTTTTTTTGGGTATTTAAAAAATTATTAAGTAAATAAAATGTAAGTCTTTTACTAAACAAATCTGATTTAGTTGGCAAGTTACATTATTTTGTTTTATGATACTCCTAACTTAGGTTCGAATTCTTTTTCTGTTGTGTATTTATTTTATTTTATCTTATTTTTATAAATATTTGGCCATTTTATTTCTTTTCTATAAAAAATGTAGGCCTATTTTTCTTTTTCCCCTCAAGTCCAGGCCTGCTCTGGAGGTAGGAAGATGGGAGCCTGGGAGCTACACAGAGAAATTAAAGGACTTAAGGACAAAACTGGAAATTTGAGGACAAAAATAATTGAATGAGATCTAAATACCACTATAGGAGGTATGAATACAACCACTAGCCCCAAATTAACCCTTAATCTTTTCAACTAGTAAAAACTCTTTAGTAACATAAAGGAGTTGGCTACAACAATCACAATAAAAACAAAGCAGTTGATTTTCACTTACCAAGGACTTGTGAGGAATATGCTCGATCAAGTACAAAATGCAATTTTGTTATGCTCAACAAAAGACACTATTTGTTGCTGGTAGATTATCTCTGAATTATAACAAATAAATTCAGAAAGAATTCCCTGATGATTATGGTTAGCCCGTCTTCTTAGGTCAAAGGTCTCAGCATGTTACTTGGGGACGACCTAGCAAGCTTTAGTTTAGGACAGTGATCAACGTTAGCACATGGGACTTGGTCAATTACCAATAATAATGCCCGACCATTAATAGTAAGTATATGTTTCTTTATATACAGTTGCCCGACCATTAATAGTAAGTATATGTTTCTTTATATACAGTCATTAGTTTATGTCTGACTTTAAATCCCCCACATCGATCAAACTCACTCTTATGATTCTGACATATCAAAGAAGAAGAAGAAGAAGAAGAAAGAAGTCTTATATATGATTCTTGACTTTGTCATTTTCAAAAAGGATTTTGCTCTTGGCTTCTTATAGGCGTAAGAGAAGTGTACTGAGTCCTAGTACCGTGTATTATTCGCTTAAATAGCTTAGCTATTAGCTTCAAGTCTCTGACCAAAATGATAAGTGGTAGGGAACAACTTTATCCATCACTACCTCACGTTCAAGCCAATGATTAAAGCACTCCCATCTATACAGGCATCTGTACTTTTTTCAGCCACTCCATTTAGTTGTATCTAATTTTCAAGCTATAGTTGCTTATTGCCAGAAAAAGCTATTGTTGCTTAAAAAGGGAGCCAAAATAAGTTTTAGCTAGAGCCCATGTACTCTAGGTTTTTTTTTTATATTTTATTTTATTTAATGAATCAGAAAATGTTGGTTTCACCAACTTCGTTTGTTGAATCTATTTACTAAATGATTGATGTGTATGTGTGTATATCATCTTCCAAAAGAAAGTCGGAACTAGAATAAACAGTATATTGTTATATTATTTAGTGAGCAAAATTAAGTGAGGAAACTAATGACATGTTTACTTACTTGGAATGAAAATAATCATGAATCGGAGACATATGGAATTGGAGAAGAAAGGAATCGGTATTGATTCCGGAGGATTTGATTCCTAAACTCATCTCCCCCCTTCGTAATCAAATTCCTGAGTATTCAGGAATCGATTCCTGATAAGGAGGTGAGACCTACATCAATTCTGATTCCTGATAAGGTTAGTAAACGCATGAATATTTTTACCCGTAATCATTCCATCCTATTCCAAGTAAGTAAACATGCCATAATTATATACAAGACATCCTCGATGCGTATTTGTATTCTTTTTTTCTTTGGGGAGAGGGGTTGTCTTGATGGTTTTGATGAACAACAATATTTATGTTTTTTCATTTTTGGCTAGGTGCTTAGTAATAAGGGGTAGTTTTAGATGGATGATTTTAGGTCGATTCCATAGCCTGATAATATTCTCATCCTCTTGGTTAAGAAAATGACAGATAATCGGGTAATTTTGTTTGTTTGTTTAGAAACTAATATGACATAACAGACAAAACTTATGCGTTCTCCATGAATGTTCACCACATTAACTAAAGACTTGGGACATGTTTGATTGATCTGAAGGAAAATACTAAGGACTGTTGTACACTTGTACTTCACAATATGGACAGATACATTTTAACCTACTAACCTAGCAAACTTGTTTCAACCCCCTAAGTAGAAGCATCTTCCCTTATTCTCTAAGGCTTTCCTTCCTACAACCTATAAGATTCCAATTGATTCAAAGCTTTCTATCAAAGCTTACTCCTTAAGATACTCTTCATTTTCCATTGCATTAAGTTTACTTCTAGTAGCTCAAAACTCTCCCATTCAATATCTATTATTCACCTATATAAATATATAAATATATTTGTTTCTCTAGAAGCTAAAAGCCTAATGAAAGGAGCTGATTAAGACTTCACTAAACCTTGTTGTGATGCAACATCTGTCGGATCACCCACTTTTTTGTTAAAAAATTTTGCCTTTTCATTTCTTACTTACTAATCTCCAGCTTATTAGTGGATGGTTGGGACACCCTGTATACTATGGGATTGGTTAAATCATGTAAAGGGTGTTCATAATATTTATATTTGGGTTACCTACTATCCCATCAGATTCCCTAATGGTCTGGTTTATTTGGCTTGTTTCTAATTGGATATACGACAATATTTAACCATTTTGATGGAACTAGTTGGTGAGATAGTTATATACATATGTGTGATGAGGTTGCTGCATGATTGGATGGTTAATCGACGTGGATTAGCTCTTGATAAATAAGATTCCTAGAGGAATCATCCACTGAGAACGTGACAAAATCGAATAAGCGACGGAATATATAATGACAGCATTAATCTTTGTAAACAAGTATTTCCCAAATTGTTTTGCATGGAAGACTTGACTTTTGGGATTAAGATTTCGACATTTTGGACAAGCTGTGGTTGCATGGATTTTCACATCTACTATTGAATTATACCCAATCAAAGAAATTTTCAACAGCTCAAGAATTATATATTCTACTTTCCACTTCTTTTCTTTTTATTCATTTTCATATTTTCCCATTGTCCAAAGGGTTGGTGTGGGTGGTCGACCGGCGGCAATTATGGTTTGGTGGTGGTGACTCATGGTGGCGTTGGGGTCTCACGGTGGCACTTGGACTCCAGTCTTATACACGTGTGCGCGGTGTGATCTGAATATTGTTTTAGATTGCTTATCATAATTGGCTGGATTTGGACTTTTAGTCGATCTAATATTACTAAAACGACCATAACTTCCTCTAAAAAATTATATTAACAAACCGTAAAAATTTATGAAAAATAGATAGTTTGGGCTTTTTAATCTATATAAGGTACATCTGGTTCATTCTGAGCTGCTCTAAGTGTAAAATCGAAATTAACTAATATGATCAGGCAAATTCAGCGATTAAGCTTGTTAATCCTACCTTGGCTTCTTTTCTCTTCTTTAACTAGAATATTACAAAACATAGAAATTAAGTAAAAAGGATTTCGATGTAAATAATGAATATCTATTTAAGTGAATGCTCACCAAAATATACGTAATTGTTTAGTAGCCAAGTTGACTTATTGTTCTTTGGTTTAGGTTACAAGTAGTAGCCAAGCTAACTCATTTAGATAAAACAATGCATCAATTGAAGTCTACCGAAATATATTCTTTCATCAAACATTCAAACGTTCTCAAAATAATCACAAGCGAACATGAGTAATTTAACATCAACGTCCGTAATATCAAAAAACAAATGATAAATTTCAACATCAAAGTATAGTATTTTTTTTTATAACTAATCCAATTCCTCGTCATCTAACACCACTTAAGATATTTGATATCAAATTATTTTATACAAAAAAAAAAAAAAAAAACTGATAATGAATAATGATCCCTGTGCCAATTCTCTAGTAGGCCCAGTTGGCTGCGCTTTTTATTATCCAAATGGAATTTTTAACATCCGACATCAACGTTGAAATTGTTTTTTATATTTTCCGTTATTTATTATACTATGACCACCTTGATTGCAAACCAGTTAGTGGGGGTCTACTTCAACAGTGGAAAACCTTGCTTCTTTTCCTCTTCCAAATGACCAACGTTGGACTTCATCATTCTTAAAAGGTCAAATGCATTTACTTCCTAACATTATGGGTGGCCCTTTTGGGATTTCACAGACCTTTTTAACCTTTTAGGACATATATATGTTAACTGACTTGGTCCTTATGCTAACCTATTTATGACAAATGTGGTAACATAACCCTTGTCACTTTGCTCAAAATTTGACATAGGGATGCACATTATTAGATACTAATGAAGTCATGAGTAATGCCAAAGGAATTCTTGTAATAGGAAGACTTAATGACCCAAATAATATTTCATATCTGGTAGTTGATGCATGTTTTTAGCACTACATAATTTGATACCACCTACTTTTTTTGGATGAGAGATTTGCATATGAGAAAATAGTTTATTTTCCGATCTTGGCAAGTCAATGATTTGGTAAAGATTCCTAACACAACTAAAAAATATTTCAGAATTTGAATCCATGCAAACATGAGGTTTCTTATCTTTTCCTAACATTAAGCATAAACTTTTTCTTTTGTTGATGATGTTAATTTCATAGTATAATGATCATTCCTCTATATATATATATAATCAATCAACTGTTATTTTTTATTTTTATCAAATATTATAACGATAATTTTTTTTTTTAAATCTTTCGCAACGGAAAAACAGTAACGTGAAACGGACTTATAGTTCATAACGGAAAACGGTGTTGCAAATAAATTGATTTAGGGGATCACAATCATTGGCTCATGCCCAGCTCAAAAACGAGGAGTATCAAACGGTTGAAGATGAAGATTCTTTGAAATCTTTCCTTTTTTATTTATAACTTAAACATAAAAGGCTGGTTTCTCTTACTTTATTCGGTGGTGGTCCAAGCAAAAAGACGAAAAAGTGTACTCTAAACAAAGACATGAATCTTACGCATTATGCCAATACCCCCCGAAAGGTCCTCAGTATTTTCACATAGGCATTTTCGTCAATTCCACCACCGTCCAGCTGCAGAATCTTACAACCTAAACAACGAATTTAAATTCCATTGAATACCCTTACCGAACACAATTCAGAAACCTCATCCGGAGGCAAATTTTGTGATTTAGTAGGGGCATTTGACATGGAAATATTCGCTAATTTTGTCACTTGGTAGCTCAAGACAAGCTAAGCCGGCTTAATCGCTCGCTGGGCCGGCAGACTTCTACAGAATATTTTGACTCGGTGTAACAGCCGAGCCGCTATAAGACCAAGACCTTAATTGTCATTTTCTTTCTTTTTCTTTAGACCTTAATTTTCTCTGTGTAAATTAATATTTAAATGTTACTTATTAAAAACTCACAGGCTTCGTTTTCGCTGACTGTTGAAAACTAATCATTAAGCCCAACCTCCGCGTAACAAAAGCCTGGTACCGAAACTAACCAATCAGCCTGAGGAGAGAGAAAGAACGTCACCGGCAACTGATACCGCCGGTGGTTTTGTAATTTATTATTATTTTATTTCTGAGAGAGAGCATATGGGTTCTCGTGAGAATGCGATCGAAAAGCGAAAGCGGGGGCCGGTCATAAGGGCGCGTGAAACCTGTTCTAACTGCCAGCTATTCGCGCCCTGGCACCACCCACAGTAACACACAAACTGGCACAAACCGCAGCCTTATCCTGCTCCACGTGTCCCTCGCATTCCCATTGTACACCCACGTGTCGGGTGCATGTAAATTTTTTCTTGCTCGCGCCTTCAAGGTAGTTAATCTACTCATACGGAGGTGGATTCTTGGTGCCAAAGCGCGCGAAAAGTCGAGACCGCCCTCGGTTGGCGTGCAAAGTGGGCAACCAACCGGGGAGTAAACTGTCCTTTAGCGAAGAAAAGGCTAACTAACTAGAAGGTAGGTAGAGCTGATCCTGTACGAGTCCGGAAGCTTCAACGATCAAGTACATCCACTCAGAATCTTGGAACCAGTCGTCTCCGTAATCTCTGACCGTCCATATTATTCCACCGGAAACCCATTAGCGGTGAGATTACCACTCACTGTACTTAATGTGACTACTCTAATCCACACGTGATAATTACGTCCTTCCAGTAACTTTCTTTTTCTCTGACCCAACTCAACAGCAAACCAGAATTCTACGGTAACGCCGTCTCTTCAATGTACTAAAATACCCTCCTTTGCATTAACAGACTGATTTCCCCACTGGGGTAATATGGGAATAAACGGAAAACGGGGGGAAGAAGGGGGAAACGCGTTTTGGCCGTCCACCGTTTGGTTGAACCACCTAACAACCACCACTTTGGGTTCACACGACTTTCAATTTCTAATTTTTTAATTATTTTTAATAAAATAATTAAACATGCTTCAATTATTTTCCTAAACAATTAATTTTAAGAAACAATTAATTTAAAAGGACGGAGGATAACAATTATGGGGTTTACTTATTTCTATTTTATTTTCCTTTTCCGTTTCTCCTGAACCGATTCACTTTGCTATAGTGAGAACGGGTTGGACTTGGGCGAGTCTTATGTAAAAAAGGAAAAAATTAAATTAAATTTATGAAATAGGCATCACTATTTTACGGCTATAAAACTATAAATTATCCTCCCCTTGGTACTTTTTCGGTTTCTTCATCTTTATTCTTTTTCTCTCTTTCTTTTCTCTTTCACTATTCCTCTCTCTCCTTCTCTCTGTATTCGCCGGAAAACTTCCTTTTCCTCGCCGGAATATCTCCTTTCGCCGGCGAATACCGTCCATCTGTAGCCGGAAAACCGCAACGCCTCCCTCGGTTGAAGTCTCTCTTCAACTGGAGAGCCTCTTTCGTTGACTCCGTCGTTGAAGGCCTTGGATCTCCGAGATACACACCATTCGCTGCCGTTGGGGACGTTTTGCGAGAATGTGGGCTGCCGTGGTCTCGCTCAAGGCTTTTGCGTAATCGGCCGTGGCTGGGATCGTGATCTAGGGTTTGGTTTCTCTGATTTGGATTCGGTTTCTTCGTGGTTGTTTGCTTTTATCCTTTTGTGTAGCTCTGTGAACCAAGACGGCGGCCTATACAGGGCGTCTCCGGAATGAGATGGTGTGTTATGCTTGTTTTGTTTACATGTGGTTTTTTTTTTTTTTTTCTCTTTCTTCTTTGTATGAACGTTTGGTGATTTTGTTTTCTTCTTTTCCACCGTTTAGATCTTGTACATTGCGCTTTCTTTCTCTGTTGCAGTGATATGTATTTTGTTCAAGTATTTCGTCTTTCAATCGGTTGGTCAAATAACTTTTTCCTTCAAAAATTCGTGTGATTTCGTTGTATGGATGGATGGCCAAATGCGTTTCGGGGTTGGGTTCGTAATAAGATTTTCGTTAAATTTGTGTTAGGTTCTTTTCCTTTGCGATTTTTTGTAGAACTTGGTTCTGGAATTTTGGAGGGTTATTGCTACTATTTTTGGTCTAATTTTTTTTTGTTTTTTGCCGTCTCTGTTTGTAATATGTTGTTTGGGTGATGATGAACTGAACGGAGAGTTTATGAGTTTGACTGCAATCACTGCATGTTGCTTTTGAGTAATTGATTTGACGCGATCAGGGAAATTTAGCAGTTCTGCAGTAAAGTTTGATCGGGTCTTTCTCTGTTTAGATTGTCTAAATATATTTTGAGCATGAAACTGTTTAGACAAAATTGATAAGCATGCGATTTAAACTGTTTGGCTTGAATTAGAGATTTGGATGCAAGATTACTGAATATCAACCATTAATACTAGCCTTATGTTGACAGGTGGAAGGTAGGGTTTGTTTTTCCAAAGAGGCCCAAAATGGATTAGAATTTCTGAAGCGAAGAAGGCTTCAGCATATGAGATCAGAAACTATTCCTGAGCCTGTAAGTTTCACGAATATGATGTCTAGAAGTGGAGGGGATGCTTTAAAAGCTTCAGCATCCTGTGGTGTTAGAATACATGGAGGTGCCGATTCAATTTCTCGGTCCAATGGTGCTCCACAGGGGAAAGATGTTTTTTCAAAGCGTAAGGTGGATAAATTTGAAACAAGTGATCTAGACTGGACCGAGAAAATTCCCGAGTGTCCTGTATACTATCCAGCAAAGGAGGAGTTTGAGGATCCTTTAGTCTATTTACAGAAAATAGCTCCAGAAGCTTCCAAATATGGTAATGCTTTTGAATTGAGTTATAAATATGTTTTATTACACGTTCTCATGAAATAGGTTCTGTTTGTCATTGCCTCATGTTCTTGAATAAATGATATGTAGCCTCTCCTGTTTCATTACAATAGCATCCATTTGAGAAATTCTTTGATAAGTTTTACCAGAGTAATATTGATTGACTTTTGCCTTACTAATCTGCAATGATATCTTCAGGTATATGCAAGATTATCTCCCCTGTTAGTGCTTCTACTCCTGCTGGGGTTGTATTGATGAGGGAAAAAGCAGGGTTTAAGTTCACTACTAGAGTACAACCTCTTCGCCTTGCTGAGTGGGACAATGATGACAGGGTCACTTTTTTCATGAGCGGAAGGTGTGTTTCCACGAATTAGACAGATATTGTTTGACTAATCTTATCTTCAGTTTTATTGAGTTTGAGTTTAATTTTTCAGAAACTATACATTCCGTGATTTCGAGAAAATGGCGAACAAGGTTTTCGCTCGTAGATACTGTAGTGCTGGGTCTCTTCCTCCTACGTACTTGGAAAAAGAATTTTGGAAAGAAATTGGTTCTGGAAAGACAGAAAGTGTTGAATATGCCTGTGATGTAGATGGTAGTGCATTTTCATGTTCTCCCAATGATCCACTTGGAAGTAGTAAATGGAATTTAAAGGTGTGTGTTGGTATTTATTCAGATACAGAGTTTTGTTAGTTTTGCTTTATTGTTTGTTTGTTAAGTAGTGGAGCGGATTGGTATAAATCTTGCATCAACTTTCGAGTGACTTGGATGAGTATCTCGTAGTTCTTTTTTTCCATGTTCAGTTGCTGATACTGGCTTTGAGTATGATGTCCATAACAGGGCAGTTAAGACAGTGAACATGAGTAGTTTGTGTTCTCTTTCCATATTCGTTGTTAATACTGGCTCTGAGTATGATGTCCGGAACAGGGCAGTTAAGACAGTGAAGTTTAGTAGTTTGTGTTCTCTTTCCATATTTGTTGTTAATACTGGCTCTGAGAATCATATCCGGATCAGGACACTTAAGAAAGTGACATTAGTGCTGTGCTTTACACTGAAACCAAATTTAACAACATGTTAAAATGGAAAGTACAAGGAAAAGCATATCACAACCTCTGTATCGCAAAATTGATGGAGAGGATTTTAAGTGTATGATATTAAAATGCATAATGAAGGGTATGTACTGTATTCCACTTGTATATAAAATGCACTATGATGATAAGTTTGTGGGTGTATTACTCTTGTGTCTTCACTTCCTCAGTTTGCAATACTCTCGTGTGCTGATCCCTGGAAATCGGGCTTTTAGATTAAGATTAATGCTACAAATATCAAAATATGCAGAATCTTGTGACAAATTTTATAGTGCCGTTACTTTTCTTGTGCTTTATACTCTGGTCACTCTTTATAGTGAAAGCTAGGATGATATTTGTGATTATGATGCATGGAGGTTTCAATCACTGTTTGAGAGTTTTTTTGTTGACATGTACACTAACTGGTTAACCTCTTTACGACTTTCAGAATCTTTCAAGGCTACCCAAGTCTATTCTGCGTCTTCTGGAAAACGCAATTCCGGTAATTAGACCTCTCTGAATGCTCCTTTGCATTATTTATATGCTGTATCCCTCACTTACCTATGTTTGGTCTACAGGGTGTAACAGATCCTATGCTATACATTGGAATGATATTTAGCATGTTTGCTTGGCATGTGGAAGATCACTATTTGTACAGGTATATGTCACTCTTCAAGTCTCATTAAATAGAGCAATGTATTCCCCTTTGGGTTCTGTGAATCAGTATTAAATATATTCTTATACTTCTACTTGTTATTCTTGTTGACAGTATCAATTATCATCATTGTGGCGCATCCAAAACCTGGTATGGCATTCCAGGTCATGCCGCCCTGCAATTTGAAAAGGTTGTCAAGGAACATGTTTACACCAATGATATTGTACCAAGTGACGGAGAGGATGGAGCTTTTGATGTCTTATTGGGGAAAACAACTCTGTTTCCTCCCAGCATATTGTTGGAACATGATGTACCTGTCTACAAAGCTGTGCAAAAGCCAGGAGAGTTTGTGGTTACTTTCCCTAGAGCGTATCATGCTGGATTCAGTCATGGTATGCGCCTTTTTAAATTAGTCACTCTCTCTAATTTATTCAGATAGTTTCTCAACAACATAGGGATAATTCTTTTTTGATGAATATATAGGTTTCAATTGTGGTGAGGCAGTCAACTTTGCTATTGGTGATTGGTTCCCATTGGGTGCTACTGCTAGCCGGCGTTATGCACTTCTTAATAGGATGCCTCTGCTTCCTCATGAAGAACTCCTGTGCAAAGAAGCCATGCTTCTCCATACAAGTTTAGAGCTTGAAGATTCAGATTATTCTTCTGCTGACTTGGTTTCCCATCATCGCATTAAGGTCTCTTTTGTGAAACTGATGCGGTTTCAGCATCGTGCTCGTTGGACTTTAATGAAGTCTGGGGCATGCACTGGTGTCTTGCCAAACTCTTATGGAACTGTTCTCTGCAGCATATGCAAGCGCGATTGCTATCTTGCTTACATTAGTTGCAACTGTTATATGCATCATGTGTGCCTTCGCCATGGTATGTGTCTTTCTATTTGAACAATTTTTTTAAAGTTTTGAACTATTATCAGATTTGCACTCAGACTTTTATGACAAGGGATGTCCCATGCTGATTTATTCATTTGTTTTGTAGTTAAATTGTTTTAGAGTTAATATATAAAAAGGATTTACGATTTAAAATTTCCTCTAGTTCCTTATTATGCTCTTGTTCTAATGCAGATGTAAGGTCATTGGACTTGTCATGTCAGAGCAATCCTACTCTCTTTTTAAGGGAGGAGATAGCAGAAATGGAAGCTGCAGCAAGTAAATTTGAAGAGGAAGCGGAAGTGATAGAGGAGATTCAAGGTCAAGGTGAAAATGGTGATGACTTGTATTCATATCCATTAATTTTGTCTCCGATAGCTGAAGAGAAAGGGTACTCCCCTTACTGCAATATAAAATTTGAGTTGAACCCCGAACTCCCTGGTACAACAGAAATCACTGGCACAACTCTGGCTCAGTCACAAGAGCCAGCTGCACTTGGTTCTCATACCAGTCCTGCAGTGTCAGAAGGTTCCATTTCATGTATTGCATCTACTCTTTGTTCTCTTTCAGAGCCACTTGAGAGCTTGTATGCACCCAATAATGTAAGATTTCGCTCAATCCTGTAAATGTGTTAGCCTTTTACATTCTAGATGTCACCATGTCACTAAATAAACTTGTTACTTCTTGAAATTGCAATGAATTGAATGGCAATTTTCTAATTAACTGGCTGTTACAGGGAATTGCCAACTCTAAGACAGTGACTCTAAATTCCAAAAGGTCTGCATATGAGGCTTCTCGGTCCTCCCCATCATATGATGAATGCTCAAGTGTATGTCCAGGAAGTTCTAACGCATTGGAGGTTAGGCCTATAGTAGATCAAGGCAGTGATGATTCTGATTCAGAGATATTTAGGGTTAAGCGCCGTTCTTCATTGAAGGTGGAGAGAAGAATTATAAATGATGTCTTGCCATCAAATCATTCTGAGAACCAGGTATACTTCATGGAGTCATATACCACTAGTTTATACCACTCTAGTTTATAGTAATTCTTTGCTATCTCTTTGCTTCTTGTCATTTTACAATTAGTGCAAAGTTTGTTCAACAGTTTATAAATTTGAGATTCATCTATAACTTTATACAAGGGAAACACATTTTTAGTGCTGTTACCTGGAGCCATATTAATGATAAACTTTCAAATTTGTTGTTGGAGACTCGGTAGTGGAATCCACTTTCAAATGTGTGCTTGTTCTCTGTTCATTTAAGTCAGGAAGATGTTAAACATATGGTTCATGATCTATGTTATGTATGGGCAAAGTTCACTGGTTCAGATCTATTTAACTTGTGATAATTCTATGGCCAGTTTCAACAGTCATTACTTTCCATCCTAGGGTATCTTTGTATTATCTTCTTCTCTTGGAATCCTCATATGTTAAGTGCAGCTTGTTATCTGTCTAAATTCTGTTGGTTAATTGGTTGATAGTAATTCTGTTCCTATTTAATGTATATTGCTGACGATTGACATGTATTCTTAAAAGCAGGGATTTAAGCGACTGAAGAAACTGCAACCTGATCCTAGATGTGGGCGGTCGGTGCCATTACAAAGCTGCAGCACTACGGAATCTAGTACTAAGTTGGTTACAACTACTAATAGCAAAGGGGCTCCGGAGAATGCTTTAAGAGATGACAGGTTTGCCAGAGGAAGTACCGTTCCCTTCTCTATCAAGTTTAAGAAGTTGACCAATGAAGATTCTGTTAGGAGACAGCGAGATCACCACAGAACTGATATACGCCAGCTTGAGTTGGGAAAGAGCCGCAGGGAACCTCCCCCAATAGAGATTGGGCCAAAGCGCCTTAAGGTCAAAGGCCCTTCTTTCTTAGCTTCGGAGAACAGGTTAAATTGAAGTTAGATCACACTAGGAAGTGCTAACTAACTGGTTGGCCTATAGAACCTGACCTTTGCTAACTACTTCAATTTCTCTAATGGGGTTCTAACTACACGGGAAAACGGGGGTAAAGGTAAAGATTGATTCTGGGAGCAGTGAAAAAAAATTAACCTAGGATAAAATTTACATTCTTTGTGCATTGGCCTTAAATTGGGGCAATTTGCACTATTGGTGATTCTTGAGGTTCTCGAGCCGGGGTTTTTTTTTCTATCTTTGGCAGGAGAACCATCCTTCCTGCAAAGCTTAAGATTTTAAAGAGGAGTAGAAATTGGGTTAGTGAATTCCATGTAAATTTGGTTGTTAGTCTGTCATATTGCGAGTGAAAGTGAGTATTCTCACTGATCTTGAGGTATTCGCTGCTTCCTTTATAGGTTCTTTATTCTTTTTGTAGCAATGGGTCCTTGTGTACCACCTTGACTACATGAATAAAATGCAGAGAAATTTCTTCTTTCTCATAATATTTTGCACCTTCCCTTTCGCCCCATTGTACATGTGTCGATTATTTATGCTTGCATTTTAGTTTGGTGACATTTTGGTTTTGCTGTTCTAGGAAACTTTTCAAATTTTGTTGTTCTAGGAAACTATTCAAATTTCAAGCAATAGGCATCTGTCATAATTAGTTCATTTTTTTCCATGGACCTTGTTAAACAAGTGATCGTCATTGTAATTGTTACCATTACTGGCTAGGAGCCGTGAGAGTTCTTGATCTTGCGGCAGCCAATGTTTTGCTTGTTTTGGACTAGTTTGTGCCGCACGATGTCGTGTAAAATACTCGGGCCAAGATGACCTGAGTAGATGTTTTAGCATCGACCAACAGTCCTCAGACAAAATGAACAGACACAGTAAAACGAGTACAAAAGCAAGAAGTAAGAATAAATGCTTACTTTCTTCTTCTCCTTCTTCTCCTTTTCCTTTGCCGTAGATGATATAAACCCACCTCCTATTTGAGTGCCCCTTCTGTGAAGGCATCTGGGGACAATGTGGGGATCCCTGCTCTTCCCACAGTACCTCGAAAGGCCAATAATTCCCTTATTCCTCTGTTTGGTTCCGTCCTATCACAATCACCGCCACCATTAATTGTGATTCCGTTCACATTTGGGTCTTATTCCGGGCCTCTCTGTCTGTGCTTGTTTGATTTGTGACACAATAGTGTTCTCTTGTTTGATAATGACGAGATGATGAAATTAAATTTGTTACTAAGGAATTCCTCAAATTCAAAACTTGGAAACTCCTTAACCCTCGATGCTGTTAATTAAATTCTACGATCAGAATTGTTGACCCATTAAAAAATCAAATTGGAAAAAAAGTTGCGGCAGGAACACATGCAGTAAACGAACATACATGACCTGTTTGGAATTTGTTTCTTGAAGACCCAAACACGCTTTTGAATAAAATAAAATAAACTTAATTATAAAAAAAGATGTATGCCAAAAAATTTGATATTCTTTCAGTGAGTTTTAAAAATACTTTAAAGTGGTTTTGATCGAGAAGCACTTGTCAACTCCTTGTAGGCTTGTACACAAGTTTTTATCATGTTCTCAAAAAAAAAAAAAAAAAAAATTTTATCAAATTTAAAAAGCAATCTCAAATCTCATATATAATAAAATTACTTTAGTTACATCCCACATCAGTTTTAGTTCGCTGGAGATCCTGAAATATCAATAACTTTGTTTTTTTTATAAGAATATCAATAACTTTGTTCTACCCCGTTTTAAAATTACTACAATGCTCATATGAAGAAAAGAAATCTTAGGTAAGGGGCAGCTGGCCAGCTCACATTGAAGTGGGTCCTCATTCTGATGGATCGCACCTCATTGTGAGTGAGCCAGTGAGGTGCCCTATACTGCAGCCTGCCTTAGAGCAAGTCCATCGATGGTTGTTTTTGCTTGGTCTCCAACTCAGCAACTGAACCAAAATCCAATGAAAGCATCCAAATCCACTTTCCACAGCCAAAATCAAGACGTAGAGCATGAAGAGTAGATCAGTTTTCATACCCCATTCATGGTAAAGCATCGTGGAAAAAGCTGATACGAACACGAAGCTTCTCGGCTTCGTATTGACTTTATCGAAGCTCGTTAGTGGAAATCCAAGCCATAGGCTTGGTTGCAACGTCGATGCGGTCCGAACACTGGTGGTCTGCCCTTGGAGATGACCGGTATGGGAAGATATGGTTGGGTCACCGCGCGCTGGTCGAAGAACCGGGTCTCGAGTTTGGAGGTTTCTGGGACAATCTGAAGCGTTGATCTTATCTGAGTGTTGTATAGTCCTTCCTTAAATGATTTCAACGGCCCTGATTAAGCAGTCGTTAATTTAAACGGTCTAGATTGCACCACATAATTTCTTTGATTTAAAATGAATTTCCATATTTCTCAACTTCAGAAATTCATAATAAATAGGTCGGGTGTCCGAACAAATCCCCAAAAAATTCAAGAAATATTTCCGAGGGTCCTTGCCAATTACCGAGGCCATAAATTAAATTTTGAACAATTTCACTTAAACTCCTATATATTTATGAGGCTCACATAAGTTTTCCAAAATGTTCGTCATTACTACAATCTCTTAAAAATCTGCTGGTGGAGTAAGGGGGAGTGTCTCGGCCTAATTTTGTGCATTGGGTCAAGGCCCCTTTATTTACATCATATATTTCTCATTTGCAATAAATAAATTAATAGAATATTGAATGAACATTGTCCTAAACTAATGACCCATAAAAAATTAGTGAACAGTGTTATGATCTAATGACTCAACATGTGAAATTGCTCTTATGAATTGCAGTATTATGGAGACTAGTAGTATTTTGAGAAGTGTGATATTTGATTATGGGCTTGTCGCTAGTTCCAAATGTATTAACATATCAAGTGACTCCAAATTTGGGAAGGAGAAGTACAGATTACTATATGCAGTGCTTGTGTCAAAAGTTGTGCGTTCAGGTTATTTTCAGTGTGTTGTGAGGTTACACCAGTACAGCACCCACCATGTTGCACATGCTTATACACGTAGCTGCCTCAATGCCGTCAAATTTGTCGCCGCCACCACATCTTCGACTTCGAGTTATGATATCAAGAACGGAGGTCCTCAGACATGTAAAAGAACACACTAGCTAGCTAGCTGTTCAAATGGTAATGTGATGTAGTTCAATAACAGCTCGTGTATTTTTATTCCATTATGCTAGTGTAGGATGTATATGCAAGTTATCGAATTCCTGCACATCTCTCTGCTAGTCAATGATACCATTTCTAGAATGTATCTGTTTTGGTTTTGCTGCAAGTATTTAGGGTTTATTTGCTTGACATTTGCTATAAGAGCTGTTCTATCTATGAAAAATAAGCTTCATTAACTAACCAGTAAACTAGCAATAATCAGGTAATTTTACTGGCTAGCTGCAACTGTAACATCTTGTCAATAGAATTGGACTCTTATTAGCTTCATCACATTAGATTTGGAAGATGCATGTAGTCGTGGTTGTTAATTTCTTTTGAAATCTTTTTGGCTGATTCTATTAAATTTTTGCAGGCCATTTATTTTGCAATCTCTCCGACAGATGCATTTTTCAGAAGTTCAGAGATAACTTGACAGATAAACAGTAAACCAGATGCTTGAACGCTCTTTTCTTCATCTCCTTCTCTCATTTAGATGCTAATAAGCCTTTAAAATCTCAGGCATTCATAGCTTCGCTTAATTTAATTAGGATTAAGAGATTCTTGTTAAGCCTTAGCAATATACCTTCTTTGTGATTTGTTAGGCCAACTCTACAATCTATACATTCTTCCATTGTTTTTGCAATCTACATTCTTGCATTGTTAATGCATCCTTGAATTTTTTGTACCTTGAATTGAAGATCTCATGAGGATGGTGTCAAACTCAAGAACATAAAAATGACCACTTTAAGATTGAAGTAGTTGTGTTCAAAGTAATGCACATCGGAGTGTTCTAAACTGTTCTTAAATTACCTAGATTAATCTAGAACTTATAGGTTAATCTACAACATGTCTAGAACTGTCTTGTAATTTAAAAGTTGTAGAAAAGTCTAGAATGTGGTAGTTAATTGACCACAAATGAAGGTCAGTGGTACTGTAAGTAAGTCGGTGAACATCATCTATAAATATAGGATGTACTCTTGTAATTATGAAGCAATCAAGAACAAATAAGAAGCAAGTTAGTCAAGTGAAGTAAGCTGCTAAGCAACCTTTCCTCCTCTATATTTCCTTCTCCTCTTTTTCAGAGTTATTGTCTTATTAAACTCCTTCTCCTCTTTTTCAGAGTTATTGTCTTATTAAACTCCTTCTCCCAAACTCTTGCTCCTAAATACTTTGTCCTAAACACACTGTTCTAGTCCACTACCATCAAAAGTTTCTGCACTAACTTACAAAAGTGGTATCAAAGGCACAAATTCTAACAGTGGTATCAGAGCTTGTTCGATCATCTATTTGGGGCGTTGATTTGTGTCTTCCACCATGTCTACCTCCACCTCCAACCAAACACCAATTCCTCTTCCCATCTTCAAGGGAGAAAGCTATGACTTTTGGAGTATCAAGATGTGAACCTTCTTCACGTCTCAAGATTTATGGGATATAGTAGAGAAATGATTCTCAACTCTAGAAAATCCGACGGTGGAGCAGTTGAGGCAAGAAAAGAAAGAAAAACTAAGAGTTGCTAGTGCTCTTTTTGCCATTCAACAAGCGGTGGGCGACACAAACTTTTCAAGAATCATGGGAGCTACTACATCAAAAGAAGCTTGGGATCTACTAAATGAGAAGTTTCAAGGAACAACAAAGATACGTTTCGTCAAATTACAAACTATGAGGGGAGATTTAAAAATTTTGAAAATGAAAGATTCTGAGATCGTAAAAGATTGCACTTCCAGAGTAAAGGAAATAGTAAGTCAATTAAGAGCCTATGGTGAAAATATTATTAAGACTAGAGTAGTTGAAAAAAATACTCATTAGCCTCACTGAAAAATATGATCCAATAGTAACTCCCATTGAACATTTGAAAGACATATCAAATCTTTTGGTGACATAATTGATAGGCTCTTTAGAAGCTTATGAGAAAAGATTGAGGAGTCGGAATGAAAATCCTAGAGAAAGTGCATTCCGATCTAAACTCAACTTTCGATCTCAAAAAAATGAAAAAGAAAAGAAGTTTGAAGAATTTTCTAGAGGATGAGATAGACCAAAATATTGGGCAAATAAAAAAGATTTAAATTAAAAAAGAAATTATCCTTCATGTGGGATTTGCAAAAAGAATAATCATCAAGAAGAAGATTGTTGGTTTCAGGGAAAACAAAAATACTGAAACTGCAACAAGTTTGGTCATACCGAGAAAACTGTTTCCTCAAGAAAAATCACCGAGCAGGCTTTTCAGAAGAAAATAAGCAAGATGCATAGCTCTTCTATACATGTCACTCAGGGATTGAAGAGAAAAACAAGAAGTGGCATGTGGATAGCGGCTGCAGCAACCACATGTCAGGAGACAAAACCATTTTCTCCAATCTTGATACTTCGAAAAAATCTCAAGTGAAATTAATTAGGAAATGGAGAAATGGTGAAGACTAAAGAAAAATGTACAATTTCCATCCCAACTAATTTAGGAACTAAAAAGATTAATGATGTTTTATTAGTTCCTAACTTGGAGCATAATCTCCTAAGTATCGGACAAATGATGGAAAATGGATATGCTATATTATTTCATGGAGACTTCTGCAAAATATTTGACAAGAAAAGAAGGCTAATCTTCAAAATAAGGATGAAAAATAGAAATTTTCTCATCCAATGGCAACAAATGGCCATGAAAGCAGAAGTCAAGAAGAAGAATATTGGCCTAGAGAAAAAGCAACCAAGGACTCCACCACTTCAAGCAAATAAAGAAGGAAGTTCAAATTCTCAGCAATTAAAAAGTTGTGAAGTTGCAATTAATGAAGAACAAAGCTGGAGAAAGGCTATGGAAGAAGAAAGTCAAGGCTATGGACATACAAAGCAAGAGTGAGAACATCTTCGCGAAGACATTTCCAAGATCAACATTTGAATCACTGCGAAGAATGCTTAGACTATCTCCGATGGGCATTAAGGAGGAGTGTTCAAAGTAATGCACATTGAAGTGTTCTAAACTGTTCTCAAATTATCTAGATTAGTCTAGAACTTATAGGTTAATCTAGAACATGTCCAGAATTGTCTTGTAATTTAGAAGTTGTAGAAAAGTCTAGAATGTGGTAGTCAACTGACCACAAATGAAGGTCGGTGGTACTAGTAAGTAAGTCGGTGAACATCATCTATAAATAAATGTTGTACTCTTGTAATTATGAATCAATCAAGAAGAAATAAGAAGCAAGTTAGTCAAGTGAAGTACGCTGTTAAGCAAACTTTCCTCTATATTTCCTTCTCCTCTTTTTCAAAGTTATTGTCCTACTAAACGCCTTCTCCCAAACTCTTACTCCTAAATATTTTCTCCTAAACACATTGTCCTAATCCACTACCATCAAAAGCTTCCGCACTTAAATTACAAAAGTGGTATTAAAGTCTAACAAGTTGCATAAGGTTAGAAGTTGTCACTTTTGAAGATGGGATCTTAGTGATTGAGCGGGGGATACTGCATGCGATCCCTCTTATATGAGCTTTTTGCCTTCTTAGCCTAACCATATTTCATGGACTCATCTCCAGTTTTTTGTCCTACACATTAAATTTCCCGGTAAAGAATCTTGGTGTTGTGGATTGCTTGCTTTTCATTCACTTTAACTCATTCGCATGCACACCAATGTTCAACTAAATGCCTCAATGAATATATGAATATTCACGTTGTTTAATAGTTTGTCTCTTGCTTGTTTTTTGAGAGTCGGGCTTTATGGTGTATTTGTTGAATTATTAGCCTTGGGGATTAACCGTTTAAGTATTGCATATTACTCTACTCAATACTACATAGAATTCTATTCGTTCATTAGTTTATCTTTTTTAGTTGGGCTGGTAGGAATTAATTAATGGGTAAGGTTTAGGGTTTCGTTGAAGCCAAATTACATTAATTCCTATTAGGTGGGAAACCTCCACTGCACTGTACCTTGACAAGGGCACCCTATCCAAATTAATTTGATTGGACGCCTCAAAGGTTTTGGAGGCCCATCTCTCCCTAGATGTAGCCTATACATCGTCATTTTCACCTTTATTGGAGGAGAATAAGTGTGTGGAATGGTGGAAAGTGAAACAAGCTAGAAAAATATGCATGTAGAACAATTAAAGCAAATATATGTGAATATGGGTTCTTGTCAAAATCCTAGATATGCATGTCTTTCACTCACAAGTCCTTTGAGATTTGTAGGGCACTTATCTAATTTTCCCTTTGCTCTAAGTCGTTGGGAAAGATTCAAAATGTTTCCTCTTTTGATGTTATTTCGAATTAGGTCCACTATATATATTAAACAGAATGCTATGCCTCTTAACCCTATAATGGCTAGGCTATAATATAGCTGGGACTCATGTAGAAAAAGGAAGAAGCATTTGCTACTTTAAGTCTTGTAGTTATGTTGGGTTTGAATGGAGATATTCTTTCTTTTAGATGTGCTAGCTCCATCATTTTCTCGAGTATATTTTGTTTCATATTGCATAAATTAACCACCTGGGCATGGCATCCTATTATCTATTTTAAGGTATTCAAGGTCTGCATATATTTCAGGAATATTGTCCAAATCTTCCACTATATACACTTTTGATTTTAATCCATATTATGATAAAGAATGTTGCACTTTGTCGGAAAAACGCTGAGAATTACATCTTTAAAGACTTGACAGAAAATAATGATATGTGAAACTTGACCAAGTTCTAATCACTCAGTTTCTTTTCCAATTTGAAGTTACAAATAGTTTTTGAGTTTGTTTTGGCAATTGGTGGAATTAAAGAAAGGACTGAATTACATATGCAAAAAAGATGGATGTGATGGATAGAGACATAATCCTGGAGAGAGATGCTTCCAGCTTGAACATTCAATCATGCATGCAGTAAAAACGATCTTCTTGACTAGATTCCATTCCACTAAAATAAAATTTATTAACTGTTACAATCATGCTGGCAAAAGTTTTATACACCTATTATTGATTGAAGGGTGCGGCTATTGCCACTTGATTAACTATTTTGTTCACTATACAAGTTTTTGATTTATTAAAATACTAATATATCCTAATATGAAATTACAATAAAAGATAACCGATCTCTAATTAAAAATAACAATTAGTTTTTCTTATTACTCCTATAGAATACGTACTTAAGCTTTATTCTTAATCTTTTCATTTATCGTTAAACCTAGTGAGACTGATTGATTGAGAGAGAAGGGAGGAAGCCAAAAACAACTGAGAGAGACGGGTCAGAAACTACATAGAAAAAGAATTTGAGTTAAACCTGATAACTCATAATTTCATATATTTTTATACCCTTAAATGTAAGATTCTAGGCTTAGTTCTTATCATTTTTGAGTCATTTACTTTGTGTTTGTGTTTTGTAGGTTAAATTGGAGAAAAGAAAGATTTGGAGCTTAAAATCAAACGCAGGGTTGAAAGGGTGCTTGCTATCCTGAGCGTCCAGAATTGTCTCTGCTTTGCGTCAACTTCACAGATTAAACTGTACCTTCTCAGAACGAATTAGCAGGCAAGCCTTATACCATTGGAAAGATACGGATGTTAGCTTTCTAAGGAATTTTACGGAAGTGGATTCGCATTTTTCTGGAGGAAGTTATGATGATTTAAGTGAACCTAGTTCGGGAAGGCAGATTCTGACGGATTTTGCATATCTTTTGGGAATCTGACTTGTGAGGCCCAAATCCGTTGTTCTTAGCACTTGAATGGAACAAGGCTGAACGTGTTTGACATATTTGGAGTAATTTCTTGCATTGACTTTAATAACCCTGCGTTCCTTTGGAGAGAAGAAATCTATTCCAAGTTGGACTAGAAGACCGAAGAAGCCCAAGTCAAGTAGGATTGGAAAGAGACATACAGGAAAAAAACCTAGGATATCTAGAGACACAAGAGGCAGCATATTCTGCAGAGAACAAGAAGAAGAGAAGCTCTCACCATCGCTGAATCCGAATTCCTCAATTCTTCCATTGTTTGTTTCATGTTTTCTTCGATTCTAGTCATGTTTTTCATGGTTATGGATTGCTAAATTCCTAAGCTAGGGCTGAGATGAAGCCCTTAGTATGACTATTCTATTTGTTTAGTTGATTTGTGATTGAATTTCTAGATTTCTATGTTAAACTCTTAATCACCGTTTCAATAGAACTTTTATTCAAAATCTTTGCTCGGGATCAATAAGACCTAGGTTTTGTTTATGAGTTATTTGGTTGGAGAACATGATGCTTGATCAATGAGTAGATGTTTTCTAGGGTGCCAAAAGATAACTTAATCTTGTGATTAAAGAGTTGTGAATTGAGAATACAAGTGCTTGATCATAGTCGATATTCTTGTTTGCATGATTTCCTAGTTCTTCCGTGCTTAATGGAGTTGAACATGTTTGCTTGAACCTGATCATTAAGTAGAGTAAATTATAGTTTGGCTACTTGAGTTCTATACAGGATCAATCAGTTGGAATTCATAGGTTAGAAGAACTTTGGCATATGTCTGGGATCAATAAAGCTTATGTACGGAAATCTTTAGCATGATATCTAGGGAATTCAATTGTTATCAACTAGAGAATAGGATAGAAGTATTAGGTGGTGGATTCAATGCTTTAGCATCTTCATAATCTGTTCTTAAACTTAAAGAAATCTCGTTGCTCATTCTTGTCTTTAATTTCAGTTTTTTCTTTCTTTAATTTTCTGTTTAAAACTCAATCATCATAAAAATCAGTTTGTTTCACTTAAGTGTAGCACATTTGTCATAGCAAAATTGTCTCAATCAGTCCTTGAGGGAATGACCTCGTGCTTGCACCTCTATTCTACAATTGATTCGTGCACTTGCGAGTATTAAATTAAAATTGACAACAAAACCCTATATTGAACTAGGGTATTTTGGGTACTACAAATGGGTGAACAAAGTAAAAAAGAAATTAAAAAAATGTGTAGAGTAAGAAGAGAATGTTGGGTGAACAAAATAGTTAGTAAAGTGGCAATAGCTGCACTCTTTAGTGAATTTGTCAATGAATATATTGCTTATGATCTTTTTTCAATTAAGTGGAAAACATGACTATATATAATACATTGCTTATTATTTCTTGGGCAATACTAGTTACTACCCTATGGTTTAGGTCCAAAATTAATTCAGTCTCTGGACTTCTAATTTCATCAAAAACACCCCTGCACTTTCAATTTTGATCTAATCGGTCCAATTCATTAATATTCTGCTATGGGTTCAACTTATAGTTGGATTATTTGATGAAAACTTTTTATTTGATAGATTTCTTATAGTTAGACTTAGACCCACTCCTAAATTGACTATGCGCCACCTCAATGCCACATCATAAAACATATGCCATATATGAGCCACGTCAACAAGTTAAATGACTCAATTATCAGAAGACTAACATATTGGACCTATTAGATCAAAATTGAAATTGCATGGGTGTTTTTGATAAAATTAGAAGTCTAGGGACTGAATTGATTTTGGACCTAAACCACAAGGTAGTAACCAGTATTTAGCCCTTATTTATTTGTGGAGGGTTCCTACCATTTGGACACACACTAGTTTAGCAGAGGGTTTGAGAAGTTCCTCTCCTCTAGCGGCGCTCTGACGTCAACGCTAGTGCTAGTCTCGTCGACATTGTGATGCTACCAGGTGGGTGATTGTTGGTCTAGGGTATTTTGGCTTTTGAGATTGTTGTGCTTGGGTCTTGATAGTGGGTGGGTGGCATGGTTCTGGTTCGA
Source organism: Rosa lucieae (assembly GCA_024704745.1). Classification (NCBI taxonomy): domain Eukaryota; kingdom Viridiplantae; phylum Streptophyta; class Magnoliopsida; order Rosales; family Rosaceae; genus Rosa; species Rosa lucieae. The sequence continues at coordinate 26,115,704 of CM045498.1, forward strand.
AATTTCTCTAAGGCTTGGGTAATTGTGGACTCTAATTCAAGTAATAGAGACGGCGGTGCGGACTTAGGTTGGATCTTGAATCTATTCGCGGCAGTGATAGTGACTTCGAAGGAGACCTGTTAGTGGCTTGTGGTGCTAGGGGATCCAAATTTGTTTTCGGATCTGGCTAGTACGTACAAGCACGTTGGTGTCTTCTAAGTGGAGGCATATATTGAGGTGGTGGTAGTGTTCCTTAAGGCGTGGCGGCCGTCGTATACTCATGGCGAGTCATGGCGTCATTGGTATAATCTCGATGGCGTGCGATGGTTTTGCACAAAGAGGTGGAGGCTGGAATTGGGCTGGCCTAGGGTGCTACTTTTTCTTTGGGTCATTTGAGTTGCTTTTGTCTTTTAAGTTTAGTTTAGTTTATTATTATTATTATTATTTTAACAATAATTCCATTTTGGGGGGAGGTGGTGGACTTGGGCTTGGTCTATGCATTTTATGTGTTTTCTTGTTTTTGGCAATTAGTTATTCTTTGTTTATGGTTAGCTCTCTTAGCTTGAGCTCTTCTATGAGTCTTTGGAGAAGTACTTGATTCCAGCGTACCACAATTGCATGCTCTGCATCTGGAATTAAGTAGAATAGATTGCCAACATGGCAAAGTGTTTTTGTTTAGTATAGACTATTCGGTGCTCAAAATAGTGTTAAATAGAGTAGTCTCTTTTGTACTATTCTATACCCAAGATAGGGTCATTTTATGAAAATCTATGAATCCTTCATTCAAAAAAAAAAAACAAAGAATATATATATATATATATATATATATATGTGGTATTGTTTTCTTGTCAAATAAACATGAAGAACTGATCAATACTAAAAAAAAAAGTGAGGGCTAAAAAGATTATTGATCAATACTAGCTTAGAGAAAAAGGAAGGGAAAATAATCATTTACCCAATTTTAACTTAAAAATTGCCCACTTGCTCCACCAACTGTTTTTTAACCCCATTTACCCAAAACACTCTAAGGGATTATTTCCCTAATACCCAATTAATCTTTTTTTTTTTTTTTTGGACTTTTTTGCCCGCTCCTTCTTTTTCACTTAGAGGGAGAAGTCATCCTCCACCTTGCCGGCCTCCGGTGACCAGTGGCCGGGTGCCGACTCCGGTGACCGGATTCCTGCGACCGGTGACAGGTTACCGGAATCCGGCAACCAGTCACCGGAATCGGGAATCCGGCTACCGGACTGGTGTCCGGATTCCGACGTCTAAATTTATTGCCCCATAATAATACCTAGTAACCATATTATTGCCCCCCAGTAATCATATTATTGCCCCGCAATACTCATATTATTGCCTCCCAATAATCATATTATTGCCTCCCAAATTCATATTATTTTCGTCCAGTGAATTGCATAAACTCCCAAAACCAAGATGAATACAATACAGAGCACAATTGATCATATTATTGCCCCCCAGTAATCATATTATTGCCCCCCAATACTCATATTATTGCCTCCCAATACTCATATTACTACCCTCCAATAATCTTATTATTGCTCTCAAGTGAGCCAAACTGAAATACATTACAGATACAAAAAAAAAATACAAAAAAAAAAAGTGTTCTGGGCACCCACGTCTAAAGCTGATCGTGATTTCTCGCCGGTGCTGGTGTAAGAGAGAGATAGGTGATTGTGCTTGGTTGTATTGGAACTCGATTGTGTACGAGAGAATCATGGGGTTGATATCGTCAGTGTCAGGGCGAGAGATGGAGATGATGGTGGTCGTGGGCAACTCCTCGAAAATCCTCGGGGGCTAAAACAACCAGTGTCGGAACGATAACAACTACAATGGTGAGGTCGCGGAGGTTCGGGATCGCCGATCAATCGAACGGCGACGAGAACGTTGGAGTGGCTGGAGCTCCGACTGGAGCTTCTTCGTCTTCTTCAGCGCGGTGATCGGAGAGAGAGAGAGAGAGAAAGACAGACAGACCGGAGGTGGAGATCATGGAGAGAGAGAGAGGTTTGAACTGCATCTCCGGCGCGGCAATCGGAGAGAGAGAGACAGACAGACAGACCGGAGGTGGAGATCGGGGGGAGAGAGAGAGAGTTTGGGAAGGAGAGAGAGACTGAGAGGAGAGGGATAGGTTTTAATTTAATTAATAGGGCTAAAATGTCAATAGATGTTAGATTGGATAAATGGGGTTAAAAAACTCTTGCTGGAGTAAGTGGGCAATTTTTAGTCTAAAATTGGGTAAGTGGTCACGGCCCCAAAAAGGAAAATTCAAGCAAGCCCTCTCCCGGCCAAATGCCTCCGGAGCTCCGGCCACTGCCTTCCGGTCTGGGAGAGGATGGTGGATCGGACTTGCAGGGTGGTCCCTTAGTGGAGCTATGGTCCTGGAATTGCCAATGAGTGCTTGAGATCGTTGAGGGTAGATCGATCTAGATCTGTTCGTGCTTCTGGTTTCCGACGGGTGTTACGGCGGCGGTTTGTAGGATGGTGGGTGGTGCTGCTGGCGACGACGATGGGATGGGCAGTGTTCAGTTCCGATTGGAAACCACCGATCCAGTTTGGGACTCTAGGTTCTGATCCGGTGTTCGTGGTGATTGGGCGAGCTAGTGTTCCTTGCTAGCATTTGGAGTATGATGGCAGGAAGGAGAGAAGACCCGAGTTCACTCAGTGCATGGCCAACTACAAAGGAGAGGCTGTCGGTGGTCGGACGGTGCCGGATTTGCAGGCTGGTTGCTGGTTTCACTGCCTTTGCCGTATTCCATTTGGACCTGGGCTCGTTGGTAGTTGGGCCTGGGCCTGGGCTAGCTGGTATTCGGCCCTGGTCCAGTGGTACATTTATGTTTTATTGTTTTGCCTTTTATTTTTATTTTCAATAAGTCCTATCGAGTGAAGGTAGAAGTTAGTGGGCTTGGTCCCGGGATGTGCACTTTGTGTGCTTGGTCTGCTCTAAGTTGGTGGCGAGTTCCTTGCATTGGCAAATGGTCGCAACTTTTTAGTAACAGTAATGTTTCTGCTCTAGGTAGGCGGCGAGTACCTTGCTTGGTCAAATGGTCGCTGCCGCCTAGTGGCAAGGTGAAACTTAGTGTCGCTGGATGTTTTGTCCAGTGGCAACATGATGGAAAAGCAGTTCGTATGGAAATTATGCTAAGCTGTAATTGAGTTACAGACCAAGTTATCTTTCCGTCGTGTCACCGCTGTATGACTTATGTCAAAGCAAATAGAGGCGCCAATAGGCGTTCTTTGCTAGTTGGTGCTTAGTTGAATATAGTTGTTTAGTAGAGACTCATGATAGTATTTCAGGATATTATCTAGGTGCGTATTGTAATCAAGGGTTTTGGTTCATTGTCCCCCCCCCCCCCCCCCCCTTTGTATTTGACAGTTTCATTAATGAAGGTTTGAGGGCAGCTGCACCACCCTTTATTCAAAATAAATAAATAAATAAACATGAAGAACTTTCCTAAAAAAAAATAGAATATGTATTATGTTGGTCTACTAAAGTTAATTTTGTCATGGAGAAAGTGCAATTTCCTTGCTTAATTAACAATAAAATATAGGGTCTATTGCCACCCTATTATTTTCTTAGTTCACCCTACAAACATTTGAATTATTGAAATACTATATTACCCAAGTGTAAAATGACTACTAAGTACATTAATTTTCTAAAATTCAAATTTGAAAGGAAAAATAAATAAATAACCAATGAATTAAATAGAAAGATTACTTAATTTCTCATTGGATAACATTAATCTTCATCTTCTCCAGTCTCCACTGAAATTTGCATTTATTACTATATTTTTATCTTTTTGTTACCTCTTCATCATGAATAAGTTATTTAATTCCCAAAAGCATTAGTGTTAACTACATCAAAATCTTTACAATACCTTTTGTGAACACCGAAAGTAAAAATTTAAAACACGAAAGAAAAATATCAATATCTTCTTCATTGTTCATAGCTGTTAACTAACTAATCTTTTGACATACATTGAAATAGACGAACATTGAAGCAGAAAGTAAAAAAAAAGAAGGAAGTAAATTAGATTATGATTTTGTTAGGAAACTTATATATTATAGTTTTTTTAATTTTCATTAAAAAAAAAAACTCTTTTAATTGGATATATCATATAAGGATATTCTTGGAAATAGAAATGGGTTACATTTTTTTTTTTGGACTTTGTCAAGGGGAACCCAAAGACTTTCTAGGCCCAAGATAAACCCCTTCGGCGCATGTGAAATGCTCAAACTGTGCATTGCAGCACAGTGCCTAACCACTTTGACAGCTTCGGGGTTCAAACCTAGGTTGGGGAGCACACCCAACTAGGCATGAACCACTAGGCCACTTGCAGTGGTTAGAAATGGGTTACATAAGAAAATTTAATAATTGAAATTAAAATGTAGGGTGAACAAAGAAAATGGTAGGGTGGCAATAGCCACACCCTAAAATATATTTCAATGATTAGAACTATTATCTTCAAAGTGTCTTTTTTTTTTTTTTTTTTCAAGAAATAGAGATTGATCTTGAAGTTAGAGTGGCACATGCAATAGATCCATATGTACTTATACCCTAAATCAATGGCCAAGTAAGCTAAAAAAAAATTTGTGAAAAAAAAAAAAACTCTGCTAGGGTTTCTCCCTAGCCGCATTGTTTGGCTGCGCCGTTGAAGGCTACTAGCGGTGTTCGACACCGAGGCAAGGGTCGCGCCCGGCGCTGACTCTTGGGAGTCGTTTTCTAGTGAAGCTAAGTGTGGAAGACGAGATTATTGGTAGAGGCCGGCGCGGATTTGCGTTGGTATTTAGATGGAACAGATTTCTAATAGTGATTAGGCACCTTCGGCGGTAGATAATGCTTCTGATGGTGGCAACAGGTCTGATGGCAGCGACACTTCTTCTGGAGGCGACGCTACAGGTGGCGGTAGATTACTTGGCGCCAATGTTACAGATCTGGCCAGATTTGTTCAACAGTGCCTGGGTGCCCGACATATGGGTGTCCAAATCAGAAAGTTAGAGTGCACGGCTGAGTTTCTTTTGGGGCCAAGGTATACCTCAGTTAGGCTTGACCATTTGGATTTGGGACCCAGGAGGGGTTTCACATGGTATCTTGGTTATCAGTATTATTTCGGGTGTACTGTGTTTATGTGCTGGTAGATTGCTCATCTCTACATTCTATAAGGATATTGCTGTGAGTACCACAATTGCGTGCCTGGCGAACAATGTTACTTGTGTTGGGATGAATATAGTTTTGATTGGTCTACCAATCTCTTGCATGCCGGATTGCAAATTATGATGGTTTGGTCTCCAAATCTCAAGGTCATGGCAATGGTCTCATTGTTGGTAATTATCTTGAGGAGCCTGGAAATTTATCTTCAGTTTTTTGCTAGTTTTTATACAAGTGATTCAGAGCAGTATTGTATTGTACATGAACAACCTGTTGGTGTAGTATGCTTTCTGGTTTGTTCTAGCTTAGTTCTAAACTTCTAGCTTCAAGCTCTTTGTGGCTTGTGTCTGCTCCCAAGGTTTTTCAGGATGTTTGTTGAGAGAAAATTGCACACAGTGAGCGTAAATGTCACCCAACATAATTTCACTCGTATTAATTTAGTGAATAGAGTTTTAATTATTTCGGGTTCGACCCATTTAAGACAGAATGTGTCTCTTAATTATATTCCCTTGTTACAGGGAAACACCCTTTGATTCCATTTATGAAGAAACCAATTGTGGATGTGTGTTTGTCTATTTGTTTTTGTGGCTGCACCCGGATATCTGAATGGGTTGCCTACGTACCCTTGGAGAGGGATCAAGCCATTTGTAGTTCAAGAATTCCAAAGGGTGAATGACCCATTGGAAGGTATTGCTTTTTGGAATAAGAATAGTGTTTTGATGAATTTGGTGTAGGTGAACCAGGGATTCGATTTGTTTGGAAAGACTGTGACGTTTCCTGGTGTTTGGTGGAATTTGACTGATGAGGTCAGGGATTCAGATTGGATGAACCAGGGAGTCAGGGATTTTGTTTGGACTTGCAGTTGCATCTAGTGGGTCGCTAGATTGCCTACATACCCTCGAGGAGGAATCAAACCATTGTAGTTCTTGAGATTTGTATTTCTAGTATTGGGAGAATTTGACTGGAGTCAGTGATTCAATTTAGGACTGGCTGAAGTTAACTGGTGGAGTCAGAGATTCTGTTTGGATTTGTGTGTGAATTTGACTGGTGGAGTCAGGGCTTCGATTTGAAATTGTGGTTGCATCTAGTGGGCCACTAGATTGCCTACGTACCCATTGTGGGATCAAACCATCCGTAGTTCATAAAAAATTGTATTTCTGATGTTCGTACCAACTTCTGGGTTCGACGGATGTATATATTTTGAACCCGTCAAATGTATTTCTTTTGGACATCCAATTTGGCAGAGTGTCCGCTGATCTGATCCGAGGACCCGATGTACTGAGATTTGCAGTGGGCCTTGATTTGGAATGGGCTTTGAGCTACATATTAATCGGGCTCGAGCTTCTGAGGTGAATTGATTTGGACACTCGTTGTGTTGAGCTTCTGAGGTTGGGCTCTGAGAGTCTGAGACTTGAAATGGGCTTCGCACTGCTTCGCTTTAGCTGTGAAGTTGTCGACAGCTAATATGGTGAGGCCCGAAACTTTGCATTGAAGATGTCTGACTTGACGATAGATATTTGATTTGGACCCATCGAAGCAAATGGTTTCACTTTGTGATTTTAGGCTTTCCACATATTGGAGTATTGAAAACTAATGGATTGTAAGTCTTCATTAATCCATTAATTTCTTTTTCATTACATTTCTCACATTCGTTGATCAACCCAATGCTTTTTCCCATGCACCAGCATCAAATTGACTTTTACAATTAATGTTCTTTGTAGCCCATAACTTGGTTTAGTTACCAAGGACCATTGTGGAAGGAATCTGACGTCATTACCCCTTCTCTTTTTGTTCTGGAAAGCACACCATCGAACTAGAGTTGTTGCACTTTAGGTTTTGTTGTTTCCCTTGTTCGAAATGCTTCATGCTTCAGCTTTCAAGCTTAGTGTATTCCATTGTCATGTGGTCTCTTGTGGGCGTCATCGTACTCCAGCACACCAAGAGGTAGGCATATTTAATCTTCATTCTTACAAGGCCACATACATGACTTTTCTTTTCTTTTGTACTGAACATTCCTTTGACACACAATTGTTTAATTTTCCTTGCAGATTTTGGCTTGGTGTTGAATTCCAACACTGAATTAGTTTGCATTAGGCTTCATTCTTTAATTGCCAGGTTGTCCTACATGCAGAACCATTTTCTCTTCTTTGGTTCAATGGAAAATAAATGTGAGTCATTTGTTTAAGCTTGCGGGTCCGGTATTCTCAAAAGAAAGCTTGCATTAGCTGACGTTGAGTTCTTGAGCTTGCATTGAGTCTTGCAGGAAAGATTTGTCATAAGACCGTTGTTATTTCTGTCAATGGTAAGCAGTATGAACTCATTGTCGGCGTCAAGGGGTGATGATATAATCATCTAAATTTCTGATGGTCATGACCATCCATAACTTTGGCTGTTCGTGAACAACCTCTGTTATGTTTAAAGAGTGATGGCAGCAGCGTCATTTTTTGTGGATTTAGCATTGAAATACGGCTGTTCATGAACAACCAAGTTTTCCAATGCATTAAACTTGCAACACCATTTCGGAGGAATTTTGAGCATTGAAACGAGGCCGTTCGTGAACAACCGTTTTGTTTCATTGCGTTAAGAATTTGGGAGCAACAATGTCATCTTGACGAAGAACTCTAATAACAGTGGTCGTTCATGAATGGCCTATTAGAGTTTTGGAGGCCATGAGACATAGAGGATCAATTGGAGAGGCTTCACAGGGAAGACAAATGTGTACCTGCAGCTTTCTTTCTTTGGTAGCTGTTCTTCTTGTTTCTTTTTGATGCGTCTCCTCCTCTGCTTTGTACTTCTCTTGTTCTCTCTGTATTTCTTCTTGTTTTTTTTCTTTCTCTGTAGTGTTTTTCCTCCTTTTCTCTGCTGCCCCCCATTGGTGCGTACACTCTCCTTTTTATAGGCAATTGAGAGGGAGTTGGTTTTTTGATCAGATGAGCTTGCGTTTAAATTTGAACACGGACGTTCAAGTTTCAATCTAAGTTGACCCAATCTTCATGTGCAGTTAAAGCTCTTATCTCATTTGACCGACTCATGAATCCTCTGTTTTGATTGCATATAAATTTGAATACTTGTTGATAAGCTCTTATCCATTTCTTGTTGGCTTGCTGTTTGTATTCCTTTTTAGATAAGCATAAAGACCTATTAACCAATCACATCAAGAGGTGCAATTTAGTTTTGGCCTTCCTCCATATTTATCTCCTTTTGGTTTGAACGCTTCTGATCAATCAATTACATGAAATTGATTTGCTGATCTAGTGGCCAAATGAACTTACATATTTGTTGCTTTGGGCTCCAACTTTCATCGAACTAGACTTTTGTAGTTTTTTTTTTTTTTGTTTCAACAATGTCATTCTAAACTATTGTAATCGTTAAAAGTATCAATGAATTCACTTTTCAAAAAAAAAAAAAAAAGGCCAAGTAATCTAAGCTAGCATTCTAATTGCTAGCAAATAACACTCCACTCCAATAAGAAGTAACTTGACAAAATTAAATTCACCTAGATCCCATATACAAAACCCTATAGAGTACGTAGGAGGCCAACAACCTAGTCCAAGTTAGAGTCTAGAGTTGAGTCCACTTCCAATTAGCCTCCTAAAACACTATGGGCACCTAAGACCCTCTTTTGAGTTGTCCAAGTACTAAGGCCATCTCTAGCAGTGGGGGACTAAAATAGACCCAGGCTAAATTGTAGCCCCCAACAATCACTATTCAAGTAAATAGTAAGGGCTATAATTGTTATCATCTCCAACTCTTAGGGCAAGCAAATTTGTGGGCTCCATAATAAAATTAATTATAGATCTTGATCTCTCTATATTAAAGCAGATTTGTTATTTAGCTAGCAAATTCATGGGCTCCACTCCATGCCTTGAGGGTTATACAAAGGGCTAAAGGTAGTCCAACCCTTAGACCTATAGCCCCTCAAAATCTTTTTTGGTTTAGCTTTGTCCACCCATTGGAGATAAAAATCGTGGTTTTAAGGGCTAAATCCAGCCTATGGAGATGGTCTAAGGACACCACTCCTTGGCCTAACAGATTGGTGCCACCAGTCCAACCACGCAGCGAAGCTTCACACCTTCAGTGCATAGTTAACCTTTATTCAAAACGCAAGAAATCGACTACACGTCAAGCTGGAGTTCTGTATGTGGCAAACTCTATCTATCTGCCAATGTTGGACTCTGGTAAACTTCACCGTGTGTGACACCCATCAACACCAGTCTGTCGACTTCCGATGAACTACCATCTCCGACACCACCAAGGCATCGCCAACACATACACCACTTTAGCCTGCCAATAACACCGAACCAATGCTGATACCACGATAGTCTCATCATTAGATTCAAGGTCAGGGTCGAAAACACCAAGCCACTGGGATCCCACATCCATATCCTGACAAGCATCTCATCCCATATTCGTCCTGATGGAATCAACTGCAAAAGAAGATTCGGGTTCAACCTAGATAGGGGTCAAAAACCAGAGAAAACGAACATGAAATCGTCAATGAACTGTTGTAAAAACGTTTCTCCGCCATGGTTGCTTGGAACAAAGTGAAGCAAAAGAAGAGACGAAGACACCCACACTCGATTTGTGTAACACTAAAGGTGCCAAAATAGATCTCCATCTGAGATGAAAGTAGGGGCTTAGTCACCTAATCTTGGAGAAATCATTTAGGGTTTTTGCCATTTGTGAGTATCAATTTTCTTTCCAAGTATCATTTAGCAAGTATTTCCGAAAAAAATTAGTCATGTCGAGAATTAATTGTATTTTTGAACCCAACCCGAAGCTAGGTACCAATAGATATATTCATCGAAAGTCAGAATAGGCTATTACATACCCTTTCGCTGCCATCTACATACAGACAAAAAGATAGTGGTAGTACCCACAATGGTACATAGAAATAAACCTAGTCATTAGACATGTCATGAACTCATGAACGTAGATATAGCGAACATCCTCATTTGGTACTACTCTAGAGGCGCTAGAGGAATATAGAGTGTGCACAAAAGATTAGCTTCCTAATACAAGGAAATTTATTGTAATTAGACTAACTAAAAACATAAAGATTGGTCTAGGGAAAAAACTCTAGCCCAAAATACTGCAGTCTAAAGCAGCCCAAGAAGAAAGTCCACTCAAGGCCCAGCAGGCTTGGCTTGGCACCACTCCAGCCATCACCTCCAGACCACCAAACTTCTAGCGCAACTCTGCCCCGGTGCCTGCTCCGCCATGCCCGAGTTTGCCATAGTCCTCCAAGACTGAAACCCGACGAACCACGCTGCTACACGAAAACACAATGAAACCAAGCCGCCACAAGATGCATCACCACGAACCAGTCTCGATTTCACCATCCCCGATCGACACAGCCACCCGATTTCGAATCGCATCGTCGATCCAAGCCTCCATCAACACAAGATCGGCCGCCTCGTAGAAGAACACCTGCCGGAAACACGAAAACCAAACTGCACCTACCAAAAAACTTGAGCAACCCAATCAAAGGACTACTTGAACAGCCCATTCAGTCCCCATCCGCAGCAGAACCACATGACATCGGCGAGGCCAAGGCCATTCTAGCTGCCAGAGTCGCCGCCAGATGAGAGGTTAGCACTTGGGGCGCCGCCGAGTTATTAGGGTTTCTCTCAAAGGGAGAGAGTTCTGAAGAAGAACTCTCCTAGAAATAGAGAGTCAAAAACAATTGGCTAGCTTTTGAAGATAAGAATTCGAGAATTAATTGTATAGTCGGTCATCTATTTATTTTTTTCAAGTTGATGAAATTTTTTGTATATTTGTAAAGAAAACAAAAGGAAGAACAAAGTAGTGAGGGATGGGAAGAAGGCTGAAATCCATCCAATACTAATAGAATGACCAATAATCAAATGTGATCGAAGTAACAAAAGAAATCCAAAAGAATTCCACAAATAAATAGACACATTTTAGCTTAATATGCACCTTATTCCTTGTGGGGTATCGATCCGGCAAGTGAAATTGGTGAGGCCTGTCCCTCCTCTTTAGTTTTTCTTCAGATTCTTAATTAAGGTGGAGCTCCGGCCTTATAGCTATTCATCATTCGAAGTTTTGTAACCCTTCTTTATATAAGCACTTACAAACTCGATTTTAAGTAAAACTTGTGATAAATCGGTATTTTTGGGATATGAGATAACCGCAACTGTTTCATCTTCAATTATATCATGCAAAGAACCAGGCAAATGCAAAAAAAATTATTAGAGGTAGTCAGTCAGGTAGATCTAAATTATAAATAGTTTTGAGACTTCGATTTTCTAATAATGCTCTTTGCTCGTTTCAAAAAAAAAAAAAAAAAAGCTCTTTGCTATGATATATAAAAAAAGTTGGATATGTATATAGCTGTTAGTTTAACAGAATTAATTAATAGCTACATTAACAACTTACTTTGAAAAAACTTCATGACACAACAACATTTTTTCTGCTTGGGAGAGTTTTTAATGAGAACCACTAAAATAAGGACTTCATAAGAACTTTCATATCAATGGTTGGGAGACCCACTTTTCAATTACATTACGTCAAATCAATGGTTAAATGTTTATGTATGCATGAGTAGATCACTTCTGAAAATTTTCTTCCAATTGCTAATTGTTAAGGTACCGAACTAAATCAAATCAATAGGCAAACCAAATCTGTCAAAACTGAACAGTTCATGTTCATAGGTGATAAAACATGATTATGAATACCTTAATAATTTTTCAGTTTAGTTGAAGAATTACATAAATGATCTATACATGAATATCTAAACATCTAACGATTAATTTACGGATATATGATCGAAAACTGAGTATCACAAGAAAGCCCTCATAAAGTCCTCATTTTAGTGGTCCTCATTAAAAGCTCTCCCTTCTGTGCTTATCATTATAAATCATAAATTGGGGTTGAAAATAAGATTGAGAAGGATATGTGGAAGATAGAGGAAATTCTACGGTATATTAATGTATATAGTACATTAGATTTGATATAGAGGTAGATTGACTTCATGTATAAGTAGACTACGTTGACTTGATCTCAATGGAGTCTACCTCCATATCAAGCTAACCTACGTACATTTGTATCGAATTAGTCTACTTAATATATTACTATATTAATGTATCATAAATAAATCTGAAAAATGGTACTTAATTAATTTGAAGTTGAAGGTGAATCCTCTCAAAGTCACATGAATGATGCAATGAGACAATGAGTCTCTGGATTTGGTACTAACAAACTTTACGTCCAAGTCGAATACTAATTATAGTCCCGTGGATAATGCCATACAAAACAAAGCTTAGTTCAACAATATTTATTCTTTGTTGGACGGTAATAACTTGCGTGCACACAAGTACCTAATAATCAATAGACCAAATATTCTTTAGGTACTTTGGAAATCATTCTTTCACTTTGCAACGTTGGATTGCATACATGAACTCAAAATCAAAATCGCATCAATGTATATGCTGTAGAGTGTAGACTAGCTAGAGCAACTTGAAAATACTTGAAACTAGTGTATCACTACATGCATGGAATACTCAAAGTTGTGACTTTGATTTATGTATGTGAATATTCAAGTTTTGACTTACGTATAATTTTTATATAATATAATGATTATTTTAATTCTAATTTATATATATATAATCTCACATGTTATTTCGAAATACATACATATATACACAAATAATAGTATTTATCAATCTCACAAATCTTATTAGGGAGCAACATGAATCATATGGTCGGAACTCATTTGTCCACTTTGGCTATTACTAACAAATCTTCACTTTACTCATGTTATTATTAAAATATTTTCTAAATTATTTAAAGATTATACTTACAACATGGATAGACAATACTCTTGATATTATTCAAGATGTTTTAGTGGAAGATAGTTGTAATATTTTACAAGATTCAGACTTTATGTCCCCCCTCATTGTACTATCCAAACAGTATTAATAGTAATACAATAGGGAGGAGCACCACTACTCCAACCTAACGGGTGCACCTTGCCCGCTTTAAAAAAAAAAATTAAAAAGGGCGGGCAAAATACTGTTTAGTCCCTATAGTTATAGGGTCTTAACGTTTCAGTCTCTGACGTTTCAATTTCACCTAAAAACTCCCTAAACTCTTAAATTTCACCCAATTGGTCCTTGCCGTCAACTTTCTGTCAAAAACTCCGTCATCTTGCTGACGTGGCACTCATTCTATAGTAAAATGACAATTTTACCCTCACTGACCCAAAAAAAATTCTCATTTTTTTTTTGTTATTTTTTTTAACTCTCTTTTCATTTTTTTTTTAACTCTCTTTTCTTTCTTTCTTTTTTTAACTCTTTTTTCTCAATTTTTTAATTTGTTCTCTTTTTTTTTCCTACTATTTTTGTTAACTCTTTTTTCTAAATTTTTTTTTATTTTTTTTAATTATATTTCTTTCTCTTTTCTTTTTACCTCTTCCACCTCTCTCCTTTTCAGTAACCTGTAAATGGAGCAGATTTAGATCGGATCGACCTAAATCCAAATCCGTTTACTTAAAAAAAAATTTGATCCAAACCCGCTTGGTTAACCCGGTGGATCATTGATAGCTCGATCCAAATCTGTATCCGCCGGATTAACGGATACCCGATCCGCTAATCCGACCCTTTTATTAATTTCAAATGTTTTAAAAATTTTATAGTAATATTATATTTATATCATGATACCTCATAAGATATTAATAAAATATTAAAACAACTACAAAAAAGGGTGATTGGGAGGGGTGGTGGTGCTTGCTGGCATGACGGAGATGATGGATGGATGGTGGAATGGCCAGCACTTGCTCGGAGTGGCGGGCAAGCCAACGGTGGTGGGCCGGCAAGGTTTTGGCTTGGGTTTGCAGTGAAGACGAGGATGGAGACGAGAGAGGGGAAGAAGAAGAGGTTAAAAGAAAAGAGAGTAGGTAAAAAATAAAAGAGAGAGAGAGAGAGAGAGAGAGAGAGAGAGAGAGAGAGAGAGAGAGAAAGGAGAGTTAAAAAAAAAGAGTAGGCAAAAAAAAAAAAACCAAAAAAAAAAAAAGAGAGAGAGAGTGAGAAAAGAAAGTTTAGAAAAAAGAGTTAACAAAAATAGTAGGAAAAAAAAAAAGAGAACAAATAAAAAAATTGAGAAAAAAGAGTTTAAAAAAAAAAAAAAGAACAAATTAAAAAAAAATAGAGAAAAGAGAGTTAAAAAAAAGAGAACAAATAAAAAAAAAAGAGTTAAAAAAAAAGAACAAATTTTTTTTTTTGGTCAGTGAGGGTAAAATAGTCATTTTACTGTAGAAGGAGTGCCACGTCAGCAAAATAACAGAGTTTTTGACAGAAAGTTGACGGCAAGGACCAATTGGGTGAAATTTAAGAGTTTAGGGAGTTTTTAGGTGAAATTGAAACGTCAGGGACTGAAACGTTGAGACCCTATAACTACAGGGACTAAACAGTATTTTGCCCTAAAAAAATCATAGTTACAAAAATTCAATCAAATTGAAAATCATTCGCAACAAATAAATGAACAATTTTCCAGTGCTTTAAAAAATAAAGAATTTTGTTATTCGCTAATCACAATCGGAATGGACAAGTAAAATAAACTCTATCAATGGAGCTCAGAATTATATATAAAACAAGTCAAAAGAATATACTGAAATTTCGCTCAAGTTGTTTAGCCTTGTTAGATTTCAACAGTTGTTACCTATATTCTAACGATGGGGCATGACAACATGTAGTTGAGATTTAAGAGAAAGTGACACATTGGAGGGAGGCAATTGTCCCAAATTATATCAATCATTTGATGGAAAAGTCACATATGCATCGATCACAATCAAATTCACATTTTGTGAACATAAAATTATTATCATCACGTGATCTTAACTCTCTTCTTAAGTCAAAATTTGTGGATGCAGCTGGATGTTCTTAACATTTTCTTGTTTATATATATATATATAGGGCTCTTCCATTGAGAGATCTTTTATTTTATTTTATTTATTTTAAGGGATCCTTTATGGGACCTATTTTTCTATCATATATCGTCATCTGCACCGTTCACTTCTTATGACTCCATGAATATATCAATCCTGCAAATTTTCAATTAAATTTGCCAAACCTAAACCGTTCATGAAGGTACCAAACTAGATTAAATCAATGGACAAACAAATCTGCCAAACCTAAACTGTTCATGTTTATAATTGTAAATCACAGTTTTGAATGCCATAATGGTTACCAATTTTGAAAATTTACAAAATTGATCTACTCATATAGACCTAACAACTGAACGGTGGAGATATTGATAAGTGATCAAAAAGTTGGTCAAATAATCAATCCCTTAAATTGCAAAAAAAAAAAAAAGATCTCTCACTCGAAGGGCCCTAACATATATATATATATATATATATATAGACACACACTTTTTAAAGAGTGGTTATGACTAAATTGAAAGTCTTTCAAGAATTTTCTAGTCAAAGCATAATATTTCGATTAATTTACCAAAGGGAAATTGCAATTAACATGCAAAAGTTAGGCCGATTTCCGCATATACTTTAGACACTGACAAATCCTAATAAATTCGAATGAAGATTACACACAAAATCAAATACAACAATAGATTTTGTTTCTATAGAAGTGTACGTTTTGCACACCAATTAACTTTCACCTAAAAGAATATATAAAAATCAGAAAGGATTGAAAAACAAAAGACACAATTCTCTTCCAAATCATGGAGAATAAAAATTGAAAATAAAAAAACAATGCAATATGCAAATTAGCTTCACGTGTGCTCGATGTTGTCTGATTAAGCCCTCATTATAAGGTAAAATGGAGAGTCAATAACATTTTCTAATGCCATACAATATTTCTCATCTTCTAATGACGAAAGAGTACACTACAATGAAAATCAACACTCCTATATAAAGAAGAGGGAGTATTCAGAGCACTGCCATGCACTTGCACTAACACAAATAAATGGTTAGATTGATATCAAGAGTTGAGATTATTTTATAAGGGTTGGGTCACTTGCACCGTCGGTGCATAAAATAATTTCCATATAAAGAAATCATTTGTAATGAGAAGCTACTAATGTTAATGTAAGATTCCTCCTTGACCTCTTTGATATGGCCAAAACTGTGTGGGAAAGCTGAAACAAATACTAATAATATAACTATCAAATGGTCTAAAAATTCTCGGTATTGATCACAGATGCTTCCACAATACAAATCTACCTATAAAAATTCCTCAAAAACATGTATGTTTTTGAAAATCCTAATCTCAATTTCCGAGGAAGGTTGACATTAACTGATCGATCCAAAACCCTCAGATCACTTACTTAATTAATTAATCAAAATATTAATCCCCCCATGCATCTTAATTAATGATATGATCATGAAGTTCATCGATTGCCACACAAGAAGAAATTGTCAGTCTTCTATGCTGTTCCGTGTTGGTCGCCGCAACAACGTTCTCAGTTTTAAGTTAATTAATCAACACAAACCAATTAACAAATTATTAGGTGTTTAATTAATTACTACATTGCTTCCAATACTGTCTGTCAGAAACCCTAGGAAAAACCAATTCATTATGTATTATGATAATTAATTACTATTGCATGCCCCAACCCCAAAACAAATTCTTCTTCTATACATTATACCCCACTTCATTACAAAACTTGGCAAATCTAGGCTGCAGACACTTCGTTTGACTTGGGAAACTTGAGAAATTCGAAGTATGAGCTTTCATGTGGGGTAAAAACATTGATGTAACTTTCCCACCAAAATCCTTGTGCTATACATTTCCTTCGTTGTTGTTGATCTCAAGGTAGGGTTTCTTTGTCTTTCTAATGAGTAACCTTGGGGATTTCCACCTTGAGATAGTTTGGTACAATGCTTAATAGTGTGGAGTATACTAAGCTAACTCAACTTTCAAGGGCACACAATGCCATAGGGAAGGTCCCTCAAAAGAAAAAATTTATAGGGAAAGTAATGTACGTATTCCCATATTTGAGGCTATATATTCATGACCAGGTCAACCACTAACCTTGGGGCTTCGAGTTGATCAGAAAAACTTGGCCAGTGAACCGACAAATCAAGAAATTGATTTTGGATGATTGATTCAATTGAACTTGAACCCACTAGCAATAATCAAAGCAAATTCTATAATTTTTATCCCCTAAAAAAAAAATTGTACAGACCCTATTATAACAACACGTCCTAAACATTTCTTGTTTTAAAATTTTAATTTTCTTACCTTGAGTGGAAGAACTGAATTGGGACATTCCTTAACATTATCGTACAGAGAAGATGATAGTCAATAGAAGATTTTGAATTAATGAGCCTCATAAGCAAAGTAAACGAAATTGCAGTGCCATGGTTTTAGTAAGCGGATCGAGCCTAGCTCGTTGGTACGAAGATGAGGTGGTCGGTTCATTGGAACTAGGCCAAGTTAACTGACTAACCGCTGAGGGTATATAGGTGGATCGAGCCCTTTGATCATAAGGCAATGGTGGTACTGAGGTTGGGGTAAGCTTGTTATGCTCGGGCTTAAAATTACGATGGATGGACTTTTCCTTGGTTACGTATACTTCAGCTATTGAGTGCAAGTGTTTGGTATAGAACAAGTCAACAAGATAACTATCGGTTCGGTTGTGTAATCGGCCTTGGTTTTTTTTCCTTCAATTTTTGTTGCTTATGAATCATTGTGCACTTCAATCCCTTGAAGGTTGTTATTTAATTTGCTGAAAAAATCCGTTAAGTCGTATAGACATGGTGTTTTGTTGCTCCAGCTACTCCAAATCTTGATTTTGTGTAATACACTGGCTTGGCATAGTACGGTCTTTGAATATATATTTTGTTTCTCCCAAAAGATTCCTAGAAGTTATTACTTCTTCTATGATTTTGTTTATGATAATATTTATGTGTTATATATATATATATATATATATATATATAATACATCAACAATTGAGAATTACAACTAGTTTTCTGTAAGTCGAACTCACAATCTCTTATTTACTAAAGGACATGTGTATAATATAATTGAAAAATTAAAATGAAAAAAAAAATATATACAAAGCATGGAGAATTCTCCTTCTTTGCTTCTCAGCTTTTCGATCATTTCAGGCCTCCCGAACTAGTGACCTAACTCTTTTCCTCATTGAAGAACTATTTACTCCTCTTTGAAATGGAAGCTCCTATGATACTTTTAAAATTCAATTCAATAGTGAATTAAGCTTTTAAGTGTTCTTACATATAGGGAAGGTAAATTGCTATCTTTTGTACAATTTCAGTCATTTTTTGAATGAAATGGCGCTTCTTATATAAAAATAAAAATAAAAAATAACATGGATTTTTTTAGCTTATCTCCTACATCAATTGAATGTCATTTTTTTTCTATTTCTAAATTCATTAACCACTATGCTATGGACCCCCATCCTTATTGGGCTTTATGGGTCATGGTTTATGAATGTGTTGGTTGGTTGAGAGTTGACAGTCTGTTAAGGAAAGAAGGAGTACTTGTCCAATTGAAAAGAAGAAATTTGTAAAATAAAACAAAAGTTTTAATGACAAGGGGTGGGGGACCCTAATTTGTGGAGAACCATGGATGGGTGACTTAACCAGAAACAAAGTTTCATAACAAAGGTAACACATACCGATGTTTATAGGCAGTGCTTAAAGGTATTAAAAGCTTTGCATCATCTTTCAATATGCCCAAGATAAATGATTCTACTTTTTTCATGAAAAGAAGAAAAGAAAAGGAAAAAATTATACCTTTGTTTCTCACAAGAAATGGAACTGTATCTTTGTTAAGCTTTCAACCTTATATCCAACAACCAGCCCTTTTGGTCCAAGAATAGAGTTGAATTACTTACTTGACTAACTAAATTGATAACAATTAGTTTAATGAGTTAAAAAAAATTTATTTTCACTAAACTTATGTATAGATGTATATCACAAGTTTTTAACCTTGTCAAATGTTATCTCTACAAAAAAACCTCCAATATCCTTACTGAAACATCAATGAGTAATCAACAATTACTATTGAATATATAGTTGCATTTATTGTGTATGTATGATCACAACTAAATATCTTAAAAATTTTGTAATTTTCACTAATGTTAAATAGAGATGATAACAAACGATTTAGAAGATAAATGATATGCAATTATATGGTGACTCATGTATGCAAAATTTTTTAATGCTCCAATTTAAGAACCGTACGTAGTAAGACCCTTTATAATATATATATTATATGCCATATAATTAGACATCCTAATCAAGGAATTTCAAATAAAGTCAAAAGGTTATACCAACTTTTGCTTTGTTTTGGGAAACACCTAAGCTCATTCAAACGATTAGATTTGATTAATTCATAAGTGGGCTAGTTTACCGACAAAAAGAGGTCTTAGATGAGAAATTATTCAACATATGGCCCTAAACTCAATGGCCAGATTCTAATTAATAACACGGAGAAACAAAACTGGTCTTGAGATTTTTTTATTTTTTTTACTCAAGATATATAGGTGGTAATTCTTGTCACTATTTGTATGTACTATGGAAATGAATGATCTGCTTCTCTCGAACAATAATGATCTTTGATTTAGCGGTTTCTACAATGTCCCAATTTGATTTGACAAAATCCCCGCCAGGTTTGATCAAGATACACATTAGGTACTATTATTGATTGTTGGTCCTGACCTAGCTAGCTCTCGAATTATATGTATACCTTTTGATACTTTTTAACGTTTGTTTCCCTGGCTAGGAAGGTACGTCGAGCTACACAATGGATTTATGTTGTTAATGACATAGCATTCGGGACCAAAATGTATGAGGAACATTATTTTATTACGAAGAAATTATAAATTTTACCGATCTATAGTGTACTTAATTAAATTTTTATTTTGAGTATATTAATTAAAACAAAATCTAATGGTAAAAAACAAAACAACTCAACTTAAAAATAATTATTTCCACTCTTGGATGTATTTCTATCATTAGATTTATATCCAATAGGTGGTTGAACGTAATTTCCTTTGTCAGTACTGACTATGTGAACACCATTGTGTAGTGGATATATGTCATATTTATCTCATCTAAAATTATTACATATAAACAAGATAATTAATAACTAAAAACATCAAATCCACAATCATTTCAGATCATGATTGCTTCAAGAGTTGGTAATTATCTGAAATAAGATTGGTTCTCAAGCGGCTTATGGACAAGGAGTTGGCTCCTATTTGTTTGCTAGGAAGTAGCGTTTTGTTGGTACC
Organism: Rosa lucieae; assembly: GCA_024704745.1. Lineage (NCBI taxonomy): Eukaryota > Viridiplantae > Streptophyta > Magnoliopsida > Rosales > Rosaceae > Rosa > Rosa lucieae. The sequence continues at coordinate 26,136,090 of CM045498.1, forward strand.
ACAATTGCGTGATTGGATAATAGGAGGCTAGAATATGAGTTTGCCTTAGGAGACACAGAGTTGTTCTTTGTACAATAAGCTCGCTTATGGCGAGCTCTAAACAGTTTTGTAATGGGTTTGCATTTGCTTGGTAGAGTTTGAGACTTGTCTGTTCCCATTCAAGTGTATGTTAGACTCTAGACCATAATTATGGCTATTGAATATGATGAAATCAATATCCTGTTAAAAAAATAAAAATAAAACATCAAATCCACGTAAGTTGTATGCAATTTAAGTTAATGAAATTTATAGCAAGATATATGAGAAGTAGTACTGTAGACTGTAGTAGTGTGATGGAAACAAAGAGTGTGAAAAGCAAATTACTAGTTACCCAATTTCTTAATTTATTATTTTTATTTTGTTTTCAACAAAAGAAGAGAGGATTTTTAGTTTTGGTGTAGTGGCATAGTCTTGCTTTCATGAGTAGGAAGTTGTGACTTGTGAGTTCTAGTTGTAACATTTAAGTTGTTTATCTGATAAAATAAATAAATAAATAAATAACTTGAGGTTAATAACATCCTGCTGGAGAGCATCCCAAATGATATGTGCGTGAGCTATATAGAGCCAAGACGTAGCTTGACCATAAAAAAACACACACACTTAGTATCGTGACATCTCTATAAAATACTATTGTTAGAGCAAGTGCACCCGTAGTCAAGAAAAGGCAAAGTCGAGAAGTCAAAAATTCGACCAGTCAAGTTACTATTCACTGCCACTGGACATAGGTTTGCACCCGTTTTTTTCTTGCCCGGGCAACACTGTTCACACTTTTTCACTGTTCATTTTTACTGTTCACTCTTCTGTTTTTTCTGGTTTTGTACTGTTCACTTTCTGCTATTTTACTGGTTTTTTCTGGTTTTGTACTGTTTTTTCCTAGGACCCGGCTCCCCCAAGGTCGCCTACTCTAGTCCGGCCACTCCGTGGAGTCAGCCGGCCCGGACGCTTCCCGCAGGCCGAGATCGAAGCAACCCCAGGCCGAGATCGAAGCAACCCGAGGTCGCCTCACCTCATCCGGCCACTCCGTGGCGTCAGCCGGCCCAGACGCCGCCCCGAGGCCGAGATCGAAGCAATTCCGTGGCGTCTGTTTCTCTTCTCTCTCCGCAGCCCCTGTGAGGTCAGCCACATTCTGTGGTTGGCCGAGCTGGCAGCCGGATGACTTCGGGCAAGAGTTTAGTCATGGGCTTGCCCCTTTTTTTGACCTCAGTCATGCAAAGCCAAAGTTTGGCTGGTCAAGAGTTTGCCGGTGGAAGCTTGTTTCTCTCCATGCCCGGTCACCACATCATCATTCTCTCACTTTGCCCGGGCAAAGTCATACCGGTGGACTTGCTCTTAGGACTATAGAAAATTATTACTTTATATGAGTTATTATTATATTAACAAATAAATATTTATTTATTTAAAAAGAGTTGTGTGTTTTTCCTCATTGAATAATACAAATTAGTGTAAGTTTCGTATTCATAGATGGATTATGTTCCTAGTTACGTGAAGCCATTTTTGGTGTACGCTATGGAAATGTGATGAAAATTTAGCGCCTTTAGAACTATCCCAGTGAAAATGATACAGTGATGGAATCACTTTCTGATGAAGAGATTATTGAAATGGTAATGAATACATCTACCCAAGATGATCAGAATGTCCTCTACCAACTGTTTCTCTAAAAGAGGCATTTCAAGCAGAAACTACTTGTTACAAAAAAAAAATGAAAAATAAAAAGTATACAATTATACTGCATGCACTGCAAGAAGTCAAAGATGAAGTTTAATTCAATTTAGATATAAGGCAAAACAAATGACTATAGAAGGCATATTTTGAGAAATAGCTAAATTGAAAAACTAGAAGTTGTCAAAAAAAAAAAAAGTTGTCTAAAGTTCTTTAATATGTATTATTAATTTTTGTGTGCTGTTTATTTTATTTTATTTAATCAATTATTAATATTTTTATTGTACTATATTTTTATGTATTCATCAATCATTAATTTATATATTGGATGGGCCATAAAGGAATTCTAAAAATATTATTTTCTTATGCGTTTAGCGAGCTTATTTTAGTACATTGGTTCGAGTTAAGAGTGAAATAATTTATTATTTAATCAAAATTATTAATTTATCAAACATTCATTTATCGAAACTTTACTGTATATGGATAAAGTTATAATGAGAGAAGTGATTTAAGAAAATTTTAAGGTGGAACTGAATCAAGATTTTTTTTAATTATTATTTTTTATTCTGAATGACAATGTAACTCCTCACCCCACCCCTGATGTCAGTGAGATTTGAACTCATGACTTCCACGGTGTTAGTTAGGCTAGCTAACTAACTAACATGCCAAGATTTACCGACGAATCAAGATCTTAATGTCTTTGGATCGATTACATGTCATTAACAGAATAGTCCTCCTTCTATTCAATAAGAAAAATCCCTCTCAAAATGAGAACATAATTAATTCCTACATATTCTGTTAAAAAAGAATTATGACTTAATTAGCAAGTTAATTAATAGTTTGATAATTACAACATATAATATATATAACATAACAAAATCTCAAGTAGATTGGTAAAAGAACATACATTTTGGTTAGAAAGTACATTGGTGTAGTTGTACGCCAGACATACCCTGTGGTTTGATGTCACAGAATGTTACACAAGGTGGTAAGATGTGAGACTTTGTAAATTTGGGACTCTATCTGTCTCCCAAATTATCTGACTCTCCCATTCTTTTACTTTTAACCCCTTTGCTTCTGCCCTAAACACATAAATTGTCTCCATGGTTACCTATACCTACACGTGGGTCGTGGCCAGAGCGCAAGGGGCTACTGTGAAACGACGTAATTACCTTTCTGAAGCCACATTTTCTCTTTCTTCCATAGATGGAGATGGTAAATTGGACTTTCCCACTGCCCCTCACATATATGGAACTTGGAAAGGGACCATGCCCTACACTACCTACAACTAACTGCCCACAACCATGTACTACCCTAGAGAAATTATTTCTCCTGTCAAATTAAATGGGAATGTTGGGTTTTGCTTAAACGCTTTAAAGTTAAACGACGAAGAATGATGCCATTTGTGGAAATTAAAGCTTCATCATAATAATGATTATGACTAATGAGTACTGTAAACTTTGGAGACCAAATAGTTACCCTTACGGTCATATATGCGGAAATTAATTAGTGTTCAGTTTTTTTTTTTTTTTGAGATAATAAATAATCTATTAATAATCAAACAGGTTACAAAATTTCAGAGTTTCAACGAGAGAGACTTATATGAGCTAAAAAAACTCAACCCCACCCAAATTAACCTGTAACCAGATCTATGTATAACGATACAACCCCGCCACCAACATTAAGATGAACTGTTTCCACCCGTTCGGACACCGCGTCCCAAAACAGTCAGACCACTTGTAAGGGTGATTCACCATCACCCTGAACTGCATATGTAAATGGTCCAAACTGAAGGATTTTGACTATCAAAATCTCAAACACAACGAAAACTGGAATGGATTATTACTGAATGTGTCTGCACTTTACAAATCTGAAATGTTTATCTTAATCAACTCAATCTATCCAACACAAATCAAATAGCTATTTGCCAAAACAAAATACAGAAATATTCACAATCACCAAATGCTGCAGCAAAAATAAAAACTTCTGAATAATACCATACTTCCCATAACAGATTTCCTAAATCAATTAGGTCCTCTACATATAAATCCTGTACCAACACACATTACTTGATTACAAGCATATTAAGTTCCCCAATACAATATGGAATACAAATACAATTTCCTTATCATTGCAGGGATAGAATTAGCTATGCAATCTCAGCTATTTCATTTAACAGTAACTATATACAACTGTTTAAATCATAATGTGATTAATGTAAGTCCAATTCTTACATTCTCCCACTTGGACTACATTAATCACTCAATTGCATATAATTAGAATGATGAAATAACCATACCACTCAAACTTTTAACAAAAATAAAACTTAATTAGTGTTCAGTTATATTTGATATACATGTTTAATTTAGACCGACGAGACATTATTAAAAATATTCAGACTTGTTTGTATCCTAATGATGGTTGGATTCAATCAGAAGGGCCAGAAAAACGGACTGGGGGATTTCTAGGTATTAAAAAGGAAAACTGTTCATTTTAGGGTTTGTATAGAAAAGGGAGCATATGAGTTTTTTTTTTTTTTTGGTCCATAGGAGCATATGAGTTCAAAGACTGTATTTGTGGGTTAGAAAAAGGTTGATTTGTTGATGGGAATATATATGCACACGTTAAAGCTAATTTTACAGTCAAATTTTTTTAGCTCTCTTTTTCCTTTCTCCTCTAAAGAAAAAGCACACTTTTATACATAAAAAATCACAGATAAATACCACAAATCAATGTAAAATTTATTTTACAAATTAATAATATAGTATTTTTCTAAAAAGAAAAAGAGAAAGAAACGAAAGAAAAAAACTAAAAAGGAAGCAAGTCATGAAGGATAAAAGGGTGTCAAAATTTATTTACTTTTTTCCTATCTAGCTAGCTTTCTCTTCTCCCTCCTTTAATTATGATTAACTTTTTTTTCTACCCTAGCTAGTAGTACCCTACCCCCCACGTCCACAAAAGAAACACCTTCTTCTCTTCTCTTCTCTCTCCTTCTTTTCTATAGCCCCTCAAGTGTCATTTTCTCACATATACTTCACACAAAAGAAACAACCATTCACTTCATTACCTTGTCATTTGTTCTCTCTCTCTCTCTCTCTCTCTCATCCCAATCTCCAATCTCTGCAACTATCCCTCAATTTGATCAAACTCATCTCCAAAAGACACCCAGAAATCTAGCTAACACCTGAAAATCCCTAACCCCCCATCAGCTCAGATCACCAAACACTCCTTCCAGTTAACAGTGAAGCTAGTGCTGAAACAAGACGAAGGAGCTAGGAGATAGGAGTTAGAAGAGAAGAGAAACAAGGGCTTGTTTGGGTTGTAGAGATAATCAATCCAAGAAGCTTTAGATGGAGTTGTTCCCTGCACAGCCAGATTTGTCTTTGCAAATTAGCCCTCCAAACACCAAACCCACATCATCAGGTAGTTGGAGGAGAAGTGCAGAAGAAGAAGAGGCGGCCGAGGTGGATTTGGGGTTCTGGAAAAGAGCCTTAGACTCCAGAAACTCATCCTTCTCCTCCGACACCTTCTCCAACCTCTCGCTATCGAATCCAACTCGCCTTTCTCATGATCAGTACTCCAACACCAACAGGATCAACCATTTCCATCACCAAAACCACTTCGGCCTCCAAAATGGCCATAATGGTAACACTAATGGTCTCCTTTTCCATGCCTTTCAGCAAAACCAGTTCCTAAACCCTCAACACCAACTCCATCATCACCAAAGGGTATTCGATCAACAGCACCAGCAAGAACAACAAGGAGGGTACCTAGGCCCAGAGCTTGGGTTCTTGAGACCCATAAGAGGAATTCCAGTGTACCAGAACCCTCCTCCACCAAATCCTCATCTTCATCACCATCATCCTCCTCCTAATTTGTTCCCATTTTCTGCACAAAATATTAAGCCTAATCTAAATTTGGACGCTACCGCTACTTCTCTATCCTCATCCAACAGTACATTAAGCTCACCCTCCAGTAACCCATTTCTCCGGTCTAGGTTCTTGTCCCGTTTTCCTGCCAAACGTAGCATGAGAGCCCCTCGGATGCGGTGGACTACCACTCTACACGCTCGATTCGTTCACGCCGTTGAGCTGTTGGGTGGCCATGAAAGTAAGTCACTGATGGATTGAGATAACTCGTTTTTCTTAATTATTTCCACTTACACCAAAGTCATGAGCTTCATTGAAAATGGAAAACAAGTTGACTTATGATCTTTTCCACCATATATTCTTTTCTTTTCTAATTTCCTGATATATTTGTGGGTTTTTGTATGTATATATAATAGGGGCTACACCAAAGTCAGTTCTTGAGCTCATGGATGTGAAAGATCTCACCTTGGCACATGTTAAATCTCATCTGCAGGTGAGTTACTCTTCGCCATCACTTCTTTAACAATCTCACTTAAGTGATTGATTAACTCGATTAATTCTGTGTTTATTCTTATTCATTTTGCTTGTTGAAGTTGAGGTGGTACTTGTACTTGGTCTAATAATGGAGGGTAGCTAGATTTAAAGATGAGTTAATTTGCAGGTCTGCATTACTTAAATGCATATTACATATTACGTATATATAAACGTTCCAAATTCCGATGGTTTCTTTCTCTGAATAATCCTCAGCATTTGTTTTTCTTCTATAGCTAGATCTGATGGTTTCTGGCTTCCTGCTGTTTCTGCTTCCTTCTGTTTCCGAAAGCTAATAAACAGCTTTTTGCTTGGAAGAATGAACCACCCAAGTAAAAGAAAAAATCAATGCCTCTATCTATGTATCGATCTTATCTTTCCTTCTAGCCTAGCAGTAGCAGCACAGCAGAGAGAAACGAAGAGAGAGAAAGAGAGGACTGTTATGTATTGGTCTCAGAAATCGAGTAAGACAAAGCCCAAGAGAGGAAAAGAATTCAAAAACAAGTCGTAGGAGGAGCAAGCCAAGCCGATCAATCTCTGTTATATATAATAATACTAAAGAAAGATGAGAGAAAAAACAAAGGAGGGAAAAGTACAGAAAACACCATCATTTCTCAATGATATCTATCTATCTATGTTCCTCATATATCAGATTGTATACCTGGGTTGGGTTAGGTTATTTGTGTAATCCCCAGTAGGCCAGTAGTCCTTCATATTTAACCATGGTTAACCTGACTCACATGCATAAATATATACATCCATGTATGCCGGCATGCACCATCATCATCTTCATCATCGTTCACATGCATGCATAAATGTTTTTGTCTGTACTTGAACTGTGTATCAGACCGACATGTCTACAAAAAAAGGAAACAACTAGCATTTACAATTATGATTTGATTAGTTTGTTATTTTAATAATGATCCTTCCATTATTGCAGATGTACCGGACGGTGAAAACTACCGATAAAGCAGCGGCAACTTCAGGTTAATATTAACCAATGCCTCTATTTTTTCCATTTCCCAAATTGTTTTGTAATTTATTTCATATGTCATTTAGAAAAGAAATTGAATTAGGAAGACAAGGCATTTTAATGTGGGTTATATTCTTCTGGACGTGTATACAGGACAATCTGAACTGTATGAAAATGCATCATCAGGGGATACCACTGAAGATATAATGTTCGACAATATTAATCAGAACCCAACAAGGTCTTCCGAGCAGGGAAGACCAAATCATGCTCAAGATAAGGAGTACTATGGTGGCCTATGGAGCAATTCTTCAAGGTATTATACACTCCTACCTAGTACTACTACTTAATTGTAGCCCCTTCCACTAAGAAGTTGGGTTCCCCATTTCTGAATAAATGGAGTATATAGATTGTGGAACCTATGTCTATAGGCATTGTAATTTGGTGATTAAAATCGTTTACTTCTAATGAAGTCTGTCATTTCAAAGTAAATGTACCTTTGTAAAAACAAAACTCCAAAATCAAAATTTCTTTAAATATAATGATTAACTCTATTGCATTTCAATATGGGATGTTCTATTTTGATTCACGTACTGATTTGCGTTTCTATCATCAATCATGAATTGTTGTCTAACTTGTGGCGTCGAGTTATTAGTTTCCTTTCCAAAACAAATATGCATGGCTTTCTCTATCTCTATCTCACACACACTCACATATAGATATAGAAGACATAGTGCATGCAAGAAATCACAAAAAGAACAAGAGAAATGATGATTTCACTATATGCTATCTGCTTTGTTCTCTATCTGTCCACATACATGAACACAGAAGCTCCATGATGGGGTAATTATAATCTCTTCAAGTGGGTGGAAAGGCAGTAAAAAGAAACCCACTCCCACAAACACACCCTCCTATATTAGCTACATTGCATTCCAACACTCGACAAAATCAACCTCAAAGATGGACATATATACATCTCTTTCCTTTGGATTTTGTGGGGTCTGCAATTGGAAAACTTAGTGTACAAGATAAACCTTATATGATGGACCCATTAGTAGAGAAATCTATGAGTGCCAAAGCTATATGCCCTTTGAAGTTTGAAACTTATTCCTTGTATTCTGTTGCTTGCCATCACATGGGGGGTGGGCAAAGGGTTCAACTTTATTTCAATCACCACAAATTGTAAAGTGCATAGCACAAGATTATAAATAAACAAAACCAAAGACATTGAGTACTAAAAGATTGCTTTCTTTTCTTTTTATCAGTACTTGCTTTTTCTTCTGCATATTTGCATGGCTTCCACTGATAGAAGAAAAAAAATTCTCTCAATGTGTTGGTCTTGTAGCAGAGAAGCTTGGTTGCATGGAAATAAACCAAAGGACGATTCTGCTGGAAATATGCCATCTCTTCTTGATGATGAGGTACTATTCCTAAAGTAACCTTGATCAATTTGAAAGTTAGTTCTAGCTATCAGTCTATCACTTTACACACACTCACACACACACACACAATGTTATGTGCATGTCATGGGAATTAATGAACAAAGTAAAGGTAACTCCTTTCACCGAGTACCCAAACAAAGGTCATTCTGTTTTCATCTTTCTTCATCAGTCGTGCACATTACAGAGAAATACAAGGAAAAGGGAAAGGCTTTTCAAAAGCTGGCTCCCCTTAGAAATTGAAGGGTTAGTTCTTTCATTTTCACATGCCCCAGGTGAAATTCAAAAGAGTTGATCTTGTTTTGTAAAAAGCTTTGTTCTTTCAGATTTTCCATAGGAATTTCCTTTTCATAATATAATAAAACTAATTGCCCCTTTCAAAAAAATAAAAATAATAAAACTAATTAATTATAAAGGAAAACCTAACCCTAGCTAGCTAGACTCAAAAAACCTAACCCATTTGACTCTCACCAAGCTCATAGGTTGACCATTTAATGTATATGCGTTGTAGAATGAGATATATATATATATATATATATATATATTATATAATTAGTCAAATGCATATCACATGAAGTCCCCAGTAAAAGAATTAAATTTATATGAAAGAAAAAAGAGGGTATGAATACAGAATAATGTTTTGGAAGTAGCACAGTTGTGCAGGCTTTCTAGTGGGTACTGTTTCAAAGTTTCTCTTTCCTTTGATAAATATTCAATTATTCCCTGAAACCCCTGCGAGTCAAAATGTCCTTTGATTCCCATCCTCACAGTTTCACACACTTCTTACGCTACTTCTTCTTCTTCTGCAGCTCAGTTTTCATGTTGTTCAGTTTGTTGGGTTCTGCATAGATTCTTTGAAACTAATAAAAATGCATGTGTTTGTTTCAGAAGGACATGATGGATCCCAAAGACTTAAGAAGCAGCTTTGAGAGAATATCAGATGTAAGCTCCTCAACAAACCATTCAGGGACAAGCCCCATGAAGCCTAATTTGGAATTCACTTTGGGGAGAGGCCACATTAATTAATTAATTGATGATTGATTAAATCATCAAATTAATTGGTTTTTAATTTCATTAATTAACTACAGATGATTTGTGTCTCTGAATGGGAGCTGGGGATGAAGAGATGAGAGAATCGGGTACCCTTCTGAGAAAATCAGAGAGATGAGAAAAAAAGAAGAAAAAAAAAGAAAAGAAAAAGAAAAGTAAAAGGAGAGCTAAAGAAAGACAAGGAGACAAGAAAGACAGAAAGCAACAAAGGAGAAAAGGGATGCATGGAGAAAAAAAAGAGAAAAGCATGTCCTTCAATTCCTATCAACCTCCTGTGAGATCCCAATCAACATTATATTATTCCATCCTAGCTAGTCTACGTAAATATATGAAATCTAATGTTCTTTTTTTGGCACTCAGAGAGAGAAATGCATGAGAGAGAGAGAGAGAGAGAGAGAGATGAGACCTCTAAAAGTATGAAGTGATCCTTGGTAATTGTAATGGAGCACTTTACATTTTATGAAATATATTTATATTTTTACCACTGGAGCTCTCTATCTCTATCTCTATCACATGGTTTACACTTTATATACGCACAAAGGGTAATTGAGAATATAAACTTGTGAAAAGAGCAAGAGATAAAGACATGAAAAATGCAAACTCAAAAGGAGGATGGAAAAGGAAATTTCCGTAGACACTTTTCTTTTGTCATTTATAACTCCAATGACATCGTACATTGAAAAGAAAAGACGTTCTTAGCTAATTAATTACTAAACGAAGTTTACCATCCATCCAAGTGTATCTTTGGAATTATATACCATAGGAGAAGAAAATCTTTCATGCTTATGTATCCTTGTTCTCTTTTTAGACACAGTAAAAGTATTTTGCTTTAGTCGAGAATTATATGTTATATTATAGTATTTAGCTAGTTAATTTATTATTGGCCTTATTACCTTTGTAATTGAACTTTAAGTTTAGTATTTCATGTGAACTTTCAAAAAGAAAGGTAGCAATTTGTAACCAAAATAAAAATGGAGAATTTCACAAATAATCACTCAATTATGACTTATTTTACACTTTGATCACTCAATTTTTAAATATATCATTTTGGTCACTCAACTATTACTCTATCAATTATTTAAGTCACTTTGCTAAATCCTCTATTGAAATCTCAATTAAATAGATGATATTTTTGTAAATATTGATTTTTTAGAGGGTAAATTTATTAATTATCTCACTTTAGTCACATCTCCCAATCATTTCAGTTTAGACTTCTCAACTTTTCATGATTTTCTTATATAAGTTTTGGTAGACTACAACTTTTCTTTGCTGTTGATTTAATGATATCAACTTCTATTTTAAAAAAATATTTGTTCTTATGTCTAGGTAAGGTGTCAATTTTTTTTTTCTTTCAAAAGTTTAGGTGTTTGTACTTTCTATATTGGGTATATTGCAAATAGCTGAAATCACTTATTTGATATCTCTTGTTGTGCCTCAAAAATTTGTGACATCATGTATGAATTTTGGTTTTTTTTTAACATATTATCATCTTTCCATTAAGATAGTGATGGTGCTGTGTTGGGACTTGGGAGGTGTTTGCTCAAAGGTTGGGATTGTTCTGTCCCAACAGAATGTAGATGCTTTGGCATGCAGAGCTGCCGGACACTTAGTGCAGCAATATGGGCTTTCTCCGGTGAGCTTTGAATGTGATTGTCTACGGGCAATCAATGCTATTTCTTCATGTGAGAATACCTCGATCTTGGGAAGGATCTATGATGATCTTTCAAGTTGTTTGGAGACTTTACCAGGTTCAAGTTTTTCTTATATCTGTAGAGATGCTAGATGCTAACATGGTAGCCCATAAGCTGGCCAAGTTTGCACTAGTTTTAGATTTTAACTTGTATTGGAGTGGGTTTGTTCCCATGGAGATTAGTGGCTTCTTAGCCACGCTATGTACACAATAGTTCTATTTTCTCAATATAATCTGACGTCCTTTTTCAAAAAAAAAAAAAAAAAAAAAAAAACTTTCCATTAAGAAATTATCGTCTTTCCATTAAGAAAACTTATTTAGTGTCTTTTTGTACAATCATCCTTATAACTTATAAGTTGTGATTACTTTCCTACTAAAGTGGGATTATTTTGCATGGATAGTGGTGTTGTGACTAAGAAATATATTACTCAATTAGCGGCCACAATAAGCCATACTAGTTCGTGCAATTAACAAGCGCTATATATTGCTATCCAAAATTCCAAATTCCTCACTCTGTACTTCCGAAACAGATGTGAAGAAGACACAATGATAAGAAGAGAGAGAAAAAGAGACTATATAAATGAGATCGAGTTAAGATAAATAATCAAGTTCCTTTCAATTATTTTGTTCTCTAGTCAGGTGCTTCACTATAGGATATGAAAATAATCAGTTCTTTAGGAAGTTTCCTATGCTAATGATGCAAGATAATTGTACTGGCGATCAGTAATGGGTCCATTAGCTTCAGCATCATATTGATAGTTCATATAATCATATCTTGCAGCCTGGTGAAGTATTGATAATCCAAATTTCACTATATCATGCATTGAGTTTTGTTCTATTTATATAAAAAATGAAGATATATTGAAAATTTTCCACGATTACTATATAGATCGATATTGGCATTTGGAGAGACATACTTATTAGCTAGAATTGAATTAAAGAAAACCGAAAGTGGTTCTCATATACACTTAGGCCACGTTTGGTTCGCGGAAAGGGAGTATCAGGAAAGGAAACTTGTTCCTTTCCTGTGTTTGGGATGCAAAAGGAAAGGAAATCGTTTCTTGAAATAAGGGAAAATAAGGGGGAAAGTGGTTCCTTCCAAATCTCAAAGGATCCTTACATTTATTACTCACAATATATTATTTTATTACATTATTTACAAACTTTTTAATAACTTTCCTGATAACTTTCCTTACGTTACCAAACATCGGAATAGAAAGTTGTTGGGAAATTTCATTTCCCTTCCCATGGGAAAGACAAAGGAATTATTTTCATTTTCATGAACCAAATGAGGCCTTATGGTAGAGCGAGTACATCATTTAATGGTTTGATAACAAGTGGAATGAAGCACGCTCCTTAAAATTAAAAAATGAAAACTAAAATAATTACTAACGGATAAAAATTATCCTTATCCCATAACTAACTACATATTACCCCCCTAAGTGTTTACAATTATGGAACACATAATACATCTTACACCATGAGACTCATAATAGAATGCGATCCTCATCGACCAGCATGCAAGGAAAGAGAAGTTGTAAAATGACTACGAGATTGGTGCAAAATAAAGTCAGTGACAAAGTCACAAAACGCAACACCCAATTCTGGACCAATATCAAAGCCAGTGTGTGGCAACAAGAGCTCCTCTCTCTTCTCGACGTCATGATCTTCTTTCCCACACCCTTTAGTTTTCAACTTCAATTATGTAGAATTTCTATATCTATCAACTATAAAGTATAAATTACTTCCATCTCAAGAAATACTAGTTTGTAATTAATTATGGGTTTGTAAGTATACTACTAATAGCTAGATTAAGTAATTCACAAAATATAATCTAATAACCAAAAGATGGAAAATCCAAAAGTAATATGATCTTGAAGTTTTGAATTTAATATTGGTAAGACGGTCTATTACACAAAGTGACGTGAAATGCCACATTATATTAAGTTAAACAAGGCCTATAATCATTTTTCTAATTATATCGACATGCGGGTAATTTAATTGCATATACTCCATGTTGAAATTTGGCAAAAAAGTAGAAACTGAGCAAGACCATCAGCTTACTTGGCCAGATATAATTTGAATCAAAAACACACTTCTTCGATTTTGGGGTTGGAATTGAATGATCGATGCATTGAAAAAAGTAGTGAAGGACGAAGCTAGACGATTTGAATTGAATACATGGTGGTCCTTCTGATCAGTCTGGGACTGAGGACAATTAAATAAAGAGAATGGGTACAATTCGAAAGTAAGGAATAGTGTGTTACAGTGGAGAAATAATTAAAGGCTAGGGTTAGACAGATTCTGAAGCTACAAGCCTTGAGCTTCGTACACAACCCCATTTCCTTCATATCATTCAAGTCGTTCATTATAAATATTCACAGTGTGTTCATAGGGAAGGATGAAACCGATCGTCGTCCGTACTGTTGGGTGCTGCAGTGTTAACGTAATTATAAATCACCAGTAAACTCTCTCACTGCAGTAGCAGTAGTACTGTCAACGACGACAACACAAAATACGACACAATGCAGAATGTCAAATTATTTATTCATCATTACACTATCATGCATTCATCCTTGGTCTACGACTTTCTACGTGTCGCCATCTTTTCCCATCGATAAGGACGCCTCTGGGAACCCTGTCAGCCGTCAGATCTGCCTGCCTGCTTCGTCTGCCTCTCCTTCTCTGCTTAATTAGTGCCAAAGACCTAGGGTACCCGAGGGGGTCCATTTGAGAGTGACCTGTGAGAGAGGAGAGGGTGGGTCATTTCTTGACGGGCATTGTTTTCACCCTAAGAAATCGTTTGTCTAAATTTGCAGAGAGAGTGAGAGAGAGGCCTTTGAGTAGCTGAAGGAGGAGAAAGAAGAAAGAGAAGAGAAGAGGGGCCTTAATTTGCTTGCATGACAAAGTTGCAGTGACTCGCATGGTGACAGCTGGGTGCATCATATTTTGGCGCAACAAACCTAAGCTCAAATGGGGCAGTTGACAATACTTGACTAATCACACTGTCCTATACTCTCAATCGTACTTCGATCACCATTAATAATAACTTGCTTTTTTTTTTTTTTTTGTATTAAGATGGTGACATCAATTCGTGTTTTTCTTTGTGTTCATATAGCCTATTAAACAAAAGATTTGATCTTCCATTTTTAGCGTATTTGAGTTTTTCATTTGCTTTCCGAGAACACCCTTCAAGGCCTCAACTGATAAATCATTTTTCAAATTGGTTCTATTTTTTTGTCCTTTTTTTTTTAGCTATAGTGTATTCATGACTAAAGCAACATGGTTTTGTAGATTAGGGTTGATGACAAAAAAAAAAAAAGGCTATTGGTTTACTTTCGGTGTTTATGATTCACATTAAAACTGATATGGAGGAGCTAATTAAAATCGATAAGGTCACTCTAACTTCGTGCATGCCTTCATGTACTTGCAACTATTTTCTGTTTCTTTTGCTTGTTGACCGACTTATTTTCTTAGTTTAGTTCTTAATTTTGACTCTCATCAACAAAATCTATCCCATTTTAACAATAATGTTTCGCTTTGCTGTGACCTGTTGGTAAATTATAATTCCAATAGTTCGATTCTTATTGACATATGTAAGGGTGGGGTGGGCTAAGGGTTATACAAAAAAAAAAACAATAATATTTCGCTTTGCTTGTAAAGAAAATGAACAAAAATAGATAATTTCTATAATTGGGGGAAAATAATAGGCAGCCTCATTGAAAAGTAGCATATCACATGCATGTAAAAGGATATTTTGACAAATAAAAGTGTCAAGAAAAACAAAGAAAAGGGAGGAAGCTAACAAGGAAAGACAGAAGAAGCCCAAACATAAACACCACTCATTCATTCATTCATGTTCATCATACAGATGCTTACAAGTTTTAACGACACAACGCATAATGAGGCGAGATTCCCGCGGGAGCCAATAGAATTGGTTTGGGTTTCTCTCGTTTTTATTATTATTTATGTTTTTTATAATTAAACAAAAAGCATAATAAAAATTCAACTATTATACCTCGCACGTGTAGACGGACGTGACGTGTCATGGGTGGTCCGCAAAGCGATACGGTCAAAGTGATAGAGCGTGTGTCAGCGACGGCCAATAGGATTTAGAGAGAGAAAGTGTGGCGCGGGGGCCGAGGGCTAAATCATTTTGCAATCTATTGCTTTATGATTGACACCTCGCTGACCGCACTGTCGTTTTAGCGAAAAATGGCAGCTTTGTCCTTTCACATCTTATTTTACGGGCAGCTCGGGCAACCAGGATGTGATAGCGACCATACCCTTCCCCTCTTATTCATTGCAGTCCCGTCTTTGTCTGCCCGGCTTTCAAGGCGGGCTACTCTTAACCTAATTCCTTTTCTCTTTTTATATTTTCTATTTATAAAAATAAAAAGGAGAAGTTTTAAATACATCTATTTAATTACTTAATACACTCTCCTTACTTAATATATCTACATATTTAATTTCTCATTCTAACATTTACTAAATACACAACTCAAATTACGTAAAATATTCTTAAACTAAAAAAATCACGAAATACACTATTATTTAACTACATTAAGGCTACTATTTAATTTGATTAGTATATATAATTGACCATATTAATTACTTGTGTTAGTTATTGGGAAATCCATGAGGATTCATTAATGTTCCCTTCAAAGTTCAAATAACATTGGGGGAGGATTCAGTGCACCTACGTGCACTTGCACCGACATAAATGAATGGTTATATTATATTGAATACACTCTTAGATTATTAATAAAAATATTAATTATAAATATCAAGAGTTGAGATCATCTTATAAGTGTTGGGTCATTTGCACCGTCAGTGCATAGAATATCAAGGTTTTGTATTATTTGAGTTCTCATCCCCCAAACACCCTATTGATCAAGTATAAAATTTTGAGTCGAATATTCAACCAAAACTGTATCAGTAGTTTCTCCACAATGGCAGAATTACAAAGTTGTCATTAGATGGTCAAACAAATTAATAATTACAAAGTTTTATACCTGTGATGTTTTATATTAGATTTTAAATTGACTAATCATAACTTTTAGAAAAAAAAAAAAGAAAAAAAAAAGAACTAAAAAGTGGGAGTAAAGCGATATGTTATAAAAATATTTAATGCCATTGATTCTAAAATTCTAAATTATATGGTCTCACCCCATTTAATTACAATTTATTTAAGAAAAATTTCAATTAGATAGTTTGTAACTTTATTCTTGTTTTAAATGAGGATGCCATTTATAGAAATTCATTGTGTTTATAATTATATAATAATATAAGGAAGATATAATAATAATTATTTTTTTCTAATACATAGATGTCTATTTTGGTCATTTAATCTATCTATAAAATGATTAAAATCTGATTTAAACTATAAAATAATAGGGTATTGAGGTGTGTATTTAAAATTTCTTAAGCAAAAAATCACTGAAAAAATGAAACAAAACCCTCTTCCTTCAACCAACCAAAGCTCTTCGACATGAGAATGGGAGAGATGCAATGGCTGCAATATTAGGGCACCTAAAAAGAACCACCCAAAAGCTTTTAATTTCATTTGGAAATGTCTAGTATCATTTATTATTATTTTTTGTTGTTGTAGTTTTGAGAATTTACCCTCGTTTTTAAGAGCTTAAAGTGATGTTAGTACAATGTACGTTGCTCTGGCAAAATAATGAAAGAAACCCATTGTGATTTTGTTTGTTTTTATGACTTTTGATGTGTGATGGACATGCATCAAGTGAAGGACATGTATGATTTGAATGATCAAAGAGTCTACCTCAATCCTGGTTTTTGTGTACAGTCAATTGAATTGAAGCTCATTCTTCAGAACTAGGTAACTAGTAACTATCCTCATAAATTCATGAATTGAATATGCTAGTACTAGCATCAACTATACAAAAATTTTCTAGACAAACTTACTTTTATAAATAAATGAGTCAAGACACGAAGGGAGGTAGCTAGCTGACCAGAAGACCATACACATAATTACATAAAGTACCTAAGCTCTCCAAGGTGCAGTCCCTATGTGAGAGTTGGATTATCAGATAAAGGAACTAGGGAGTAATTTCCTTTCCTCACAAAAATAAATACGAGTCATCATTAATGTTTGATCAAACAAGCTAGAGAACATGGATGAGGAAACAAGCAGCAATCATGTTTAGGGATGGTAATCGGGATTAGGATGGAATGAGTACAACAGATTACTCTAACTCGTTTTGACTGTAATAAGCCGTTTAATTTGAAAAATAATTTTGTATGTCGAACAAACTGTGTGGTAGCCAAAAATTGTTGCTTGAGATATGAAAACTATTAAGAATATAAGATTAATTGTTGCCTGGTAGCGAATATCAGAGTGCTGATTTCCATCGAAAATTTCAAAAGCTAAACTCCAAATATACTAAGTGATTAATGAGATAAATATACTTAAAACACTAGCCACATATCAAGCAACAATTCCCTGGATACAATCGCTTGTTTTGTTAATTTCTGCATATACTTGTGTATTGATGTCTATAGTTCATTAATTCTACACTTTTGTAAGTTTCTGATTTTTATTTGTCAAGTTTGTTATCACTGTGCATTGGTTAGAGGATCTCCCTTTTTTTTTTTATCAATAAAAGTGAGGCAACTTCGAGTTAGGCAATCCTTCAATACAAAAAGAAGAAGAAGGAAATTTGTCCCTAAAGTTGGCTTTATGAAGCGATATGGATGCAGTATGCCCATATCGAAAAATTTACAAGGTACAATGAAGGAGGTACTACCAGTATGCGAGGTGACTAGTAACTTCAGGACTGAAGAAGAGTACTAATCTGAAAGTAAGAAATGGGCACGAGTAGTATGGACTACATATGGACCCAAGCACTTTGGGCCTTAAGACTGTCTAACAAACTCCCTCAAGACTCTATATGATGGAACACACTTTAGAATGAATATGAAAAGTATTGATGTTACAATCAATGATAATGCATAATTGCATACTGATGATCATCTTCTTCACAGATGTATAAATGTATTGTTGTACCTTTGGTTTAGAAATGTGTTTGGGGTGTTTCAGGAAGTGAGTTGAAAAGGAGCTTTCGATCGGTAAAATATTGCTCTTGCAAAACAGCTTTCTGAGTAACCAAGGTGTCATCTCTCGAAAATCGAAATGCAGGCACGACTTGGGGAACCTCGTTCAAATTTTGGTGTTCATGTTTGTTACCTTTTTAATTTCATTTTTGCATCATGTATATATTGGTTTGTCAAGTTATTTCTAGTTCCTTATGTACGTATGTAGAAGATATTTTTGAGCCCTGGCTTTGTTTTGTATGTCCTTTAAAAGTGGCTAAATGTTGTTACCATTCATTTATCAGTCACTCAACCTATGTCGACATGCCACCGATCCGATGAGTTTCGTCTTCGTCTGCCATGTTATCGTTTGTGTTAGTTTTTCCTTTTGGCCAAAAAATAATCTCAGTTAATTTATATTTACAGTTGCTTCCTAAATTCAGTAAATTGCTTATTAACTAGGGCAGTAGGGTAAATTAGTAAAAGAAACTGCTGATGAAGGAAGTATATATAAAAATAGGACAATACAATGACACCGTTCCAAGTTGAAGCAAAAGTAGCCGTTCGAAATTTTGTAGAGCATGTCAATGAAGTTGACAAGAGCTAGAGTCGTATCTGGTGGGATATGATATTGCATGTAATATTCTCAGAAATCCAGGGGCGATGAACTGGCGGAGTTGTCAGGAAACCTGCACTAATCCCCTGTGGTGGTTGCTTTGACAGTAACACTACTACTGACTCGGAGTTTATTTTATCTTTTTTATCTCCAAAGTCTGAATTGAATCATTCATTCATAATTACTTGCTTTTCAATGCATGATGCGACGTATGCTGAAACATTTTATCTGTGCAGGTCTCAGAGGCTGAGAGCTAGAGACCACAAAGCAAAAGGAGTAGAGTAGAGAGCATATAGGGTCACCAGAAGTCCAGAACAAGCAAGCATTTCTGGACCACCATTGACTAATTGAAGATGCATCGTGCATATGCTAACTATATCACAGAAAAAGAGAATGGGAATCCTATGTAAATGCATGGATTATTACGATTAGTCTAAGGAAATTGTTAAAACACCCGGAAATCGAAAGGAAGTTGTCGGCAGCGGATCGAGATACTGGCCTATTTGAAGTTCAGTTGGTGCTCAGTTGCTTTCCGATTTGGGTTGGGTTTTTGTATTCCTTGTTGTCTAAACCTCAGGTTTTGGGCACAGTATGCTGTCATATTAGCAGGCCCTATGTGCATTTGTTAACTTCTTTTTGAGTAGACCGTACAATTCTGGACTTGGTGCCTATTTCTATTTCTTC
The DNA here is from genome assembly GCA_024704745.1 of Rosa lucieae. Taxonomy (NCBI): domain Eukaryota; kingdom Viridiplantae; phylum Streptophyta; class Magnoliopsida; order Rosales; family Rosaceae; genus Rosa; species Rosa lucieae. The sequence goes on from CM045498.1 coordinate 26,155,696, forward strand.
ATAAATAATAAAAATGGTTGAAACACTATGGTTCTGTTAAAAATGCAATTATCTTAAAAAGTACTGCAAAGAACTAGCTATATTGCAGAACGAACATGCTTATTGTATTTAAGAAATTACACACAGAGATCGTCCAAAAAAACAGAAGAAGAAGATATTATATAGATTTTGGGTATGTAGATTTTGGTTGCTATGCCTGATTTCAGGAGCGGATCCAGGATTCAAATGTTGTCTAGGCTAATTAGAAGTGCACAATTTTTTTTTTTGAGGTTTGGAACCCAGTGTGAGGCTCATCCTCACGCTTTTATTATTTTCAATCAAAACATACAACGGAGGGGACATAAAACCAAACCCCGTAAATTAAAAACTATAAGCATACATTTATTGTAAAACAACAGTAAATTAACTAAATCGTACCCTCCGAGGCCCACTCACTTCAAACTCAGCAATCACAGAATCATTATCAATGCTATCGGCAAATTCTTTTTTGATGTAGAGAACCATCAAATCATCAAATACTCATCTTCCATCTTATTTCGAAGTTTGCTTTTATGATGGTCATAGATGAAAATGCTCTCTCTGTTGTTGCTGTAGAAACTGGCAGAGTTAGCACAAGACAAATCAATCTATAAATCATAGGAAAGAATGCTGACTTTCTTGATTCAACTAACCACCGACACAAATCAGACACAGTAGTTGTGTTGGCAAATCTTGGATTCAACTAACCGCCGACATAAACCCAGACACTATCACCAAAACTCTCAAATAAAAATTCTCCAATCTACAACACAAAATGCACATCTTTAAATAAATAAATAAAATCACAACACAATCAGAAGCCAAAGAAAGCATCAAGAAATCCCAAAGCCCAACAAAATTACAAAAGCTCATTCACTTATTGTTACTTGATTTTTTTTTTTAGCCAATAATTTATCATCAAAGACATCACTCATTCAGTCGGTAATTCTAGTTAAAATACAATCATCAATTCATCAAAGCCTCATAGGCTATCCATCGACTCACCGAGACCGACCATGATCAAGAATTCAAGATCCTCAGTTCGGCAGTTCCTCACTCCTCAACGGCTCAGCTAACATGGAATCTCTGTCTCTGTCTCTGTCTCTCTCTGTCTATCTCCGCCACTGGTAGCACCGTAGCAAACAGATTCGGCGAGACTCTCGATCTGGGCAGACTGGGCGAGAGGAGATCTGGGAATTTGGGATTTCTTTGAGAAAGTCAGAAAATCCCATTGGGAAAAACAGAGCAAGAAGAAGAACAGATTCACAGACTCACAGTCACAGAGATGTTAAGATGTATCAAAAATTCAAACAGGGGAGATCGATAGAGCTTCATACCTCGTTTACGAGAAGGAGAAAGGTGTGAACTACTGTGAGTCCGTGAGTGTGACTGTGTGAGGCACTGAGGCTGCGAGCTGGGAGGTGTGAGCTGCTGTGATGGATAATTTTTTTTTTCTTTGGGCTGGTATGGGCTGAAAGGTAGAGATATATATATATATATATATACACCTAAGGGTTTTTAGCCCAAAATCTTGTATAGGCTTGAGCCCATATAGCCTTCCATGTCGGTCCGCCCCTGCCTGATTTTAGCCTAACCTATACCAATTTAAAATTGTGAAGTAAGCCTTTGTGGTTAGCCCAAATGGTGAGGGAGAATAAGAAATTATGTTGGGATTAAGCTAAATCAGGAATTCGATTCTCCTTTAGTGTAACCAAAAAAAAAAAAAAAGTAAAGAACATTATTGGAGAATAGGAACAATCTAAGTTTGGGAGAATTGCACAAATAGTCACTCAACTATAACTCATTTGACACTTTGGTCACTCAATATTCAAATATATCACTTTGGTCATTCAACTATTACTCTGTCAATCACTTTAGTCACCGAATGAACATTTTATCTCACCTTAATCTCCTCTTCTATTCATCCCAATTCAGATTTCTCAATTTTTTCACAATTGGTTGGTTGAAAATATCCTTGATATTGTGGTAAATAATTTGTTTTTTCAATAAAAAAAAATTAACGAAGTGACTAAAGTGAATAACAGAGTTAAAGTTGAGTGACCAAAGTGATATATTTAAAAAGTGAGTGACCAAAGTGTCGAATAGATAAAAGTTGAGTGACCATTTGTATATTCTCCCTCTAAGTTTTGTAAAATAAAGGGAACTTGCCACAAAGTAAAAGAGTGCACAGTGCTTAAAATCAGAAGTCTAGCAAAATATGTTCTCTCCGACTCTCGTAAGAAGAATTTGCGGTGGCAAGTCTCGGCGAGCGACGGCGCTGTACCTTTGACCGAGAAGGATGTTGTTTCATCTCGTCTATACATTGGAGATGACAGCGGGTTTGCTTGTCGGGATCTCTAAGTTTTTGATGTTCTGTTGGGTTATGTTGACAGCGGTAGAGGTCAGGTGATAAATCCAGAATTGGACAGGAAATTTTTGGATGGTTGTCAAACTGTGAGAGTCAGAGTGGTGGCTTGGTTGACAGTGTTAGGTTCTCGTGTTGGGAAGATCAGTGGGGCCCCGATTGTTGCAGTGGTAGAGGCGATGGAGCGAGGCTTCTCTTTTTCCTTCTCGTGGGTTACAAGTGGGACTGAGCAAGGTGAAAGCTTCGCCATCTGTTTTTCTTTCTTGTCGCTTGTCGCCGTTGGTGGTGAAGAAGAATGTGCTCACAGCTAAGGCAAGTTTGCCGACGGCGACAAAGGCAGCAAGTTTTTTGACCGCAGCTAATCAATGGAGGAATCTGCTAGGATTTCTTCAAGGTGGGTTTCCACCTGGGCCTATAGGCTGTCATGGATGTGGGCCTTTCTTTTGGCTATTGGCTTGGGCTACTTTGGATCCAAAAGGCCCATACGATTTCTTTTCGCTATATAATTTTAGTCATCCTTCCTTCTTTTTTTAAGGAAGTTAAGACTACTTCTTTCTTTTTTTGAGTTTGAGGAGATCGCAAAAACCAGTTGTATGGTTGGATTTTATTTACCTGCTTCTGGGCATCTAGGTTTTTGTTAGAATAATGGTGCGTGGACTTTCTAAAAGGTGGGTGTACTATGTGTATGCTGTGTTCTATTTGTTTTAGAATAGGATTTTGTGTACTCTCAAGGATGACTCTGTCGACCCCATAGGGGTATGTCATCTACTACAGTTTGCTGAATTATAAAATTAGGTTAACATTTTTTGCGTAAATTATTTTTTTTTTTGTAAAATAAAATATAAGATTTTGGGCCCTATCTAATGTTTATTAATTTTGATTTGGATCTCTAAATATGTAGATAGTATAAGACCCTAGTTATTAGCTAATGCCTGATTTATGTTCGACAAGAGAACTACTTACATCTGCGGCCAAATGTGTGGTCTCAAGCGAGGGGCGTTTTGTGATGCCCCAGAAATTTATATTTATTTTTCGGAATCTAATTTATGGTTATTGGACGGTTTCGTAGCTCGTGGATGGAGCGGAAGTGTTTCGGGCGAATAAATATTCAAAAAGTGTGGAATGGGGGGGGGGGGGGGGGGTTCAAGGTTGACTTTTTATTTGTTGGGATTCTCTAAAAAAATTCTTTCACGAAAGTTATAGAGCGTGTCGATACGAGTTCGTGGACATGAGGAACGTGAAGATCGGAGTTCGTATGAAGAAGTTATGGCCATTGGAAGAAGTTTCCATTTTGGTATAAATAAGGAATTTCAGAAAATATTTTCATAAAATCCCATTTCCTTTTTCGGAAACTCTCCCTTCTCTCCGTTCTCTCTCCTCCGCGCAACCCAGACTCGACTGAAACCCGCCGACCAGACCCGACTGGTTCTTTCACCTTCGGTCACCTCCGGTGACGGGACAAGCCGAAAACGACTCATACCAGCCTCGTGCTTTGCTCTGTGGTGTTGGTTTGCACGGTGGTTCATCGAAAAGTGGAGATCGCAGACGTAAACAGTGGCGCGTGGCCTGACCTGACCGGAAATCCACTGTTCCGGCGACGTCTCGGCCTATCCTTCTCGGTTTTAGAATCTCCTCCTCCTTCTAATCATCCTCATACCTGCCTTGAGGGACGATTTTGCATGTGGAGTGGAAGATCAAGGGTTGAAGATCAGCGGTGCACAGTGAATCTAGAGCTTGATCAGACGGTTGCGATTGGTGGATCTTGCAAGCTTGATCTAGGATGATCTAGGCTTGGCTCCAGGTATGAAAGTTTCTCTACTCTTCATGATGATCATGTTTGTTGGTCATGATTTTCCGGTGGTCGAGTTTGACCCGGCGGCGGTACCACCCCCTGTGGCGGTGTTTCGGCCATGTAATGGATAGTTTCTGGTTTTATATATCATCTACTCGTCGATACGAGCGTTTTGATATATAATATGCAATTTTTAGAGATCGTATGAATATATTGTGATTTTTACGGTTTCAGACCGTTTGATGATTCGATCCATGAGGATCCGACTATCCGATCGACTTGTGGTTTTGTCACATCGATCGTAGAAGTGTTCTGGAGACTTAGGGAGGTCTCGGATGAGATTTCGCCTCAATTGGCGTTACTTTGATACTTTAGTTCGATTTGGGGATTCGAACTTTAGTTATTTGTGATTCGTTGACTGAATCAAGGTTGTACTTTCCTTAGGTACTTGACGAAGTATTCTTGGACAGTTATTTTGTGGATTGGCTGCTTTGTTCTATATTGAAGACGCAGCGGGAGTTTTAAGGTGAGTAAATCTCACGATATTTGTTATGAGCATGATCGATTTTTGTTATGAGCAAGATTACCCTATTGTCTTGGAGTTATTAGGTTAACTACGACTATAGTTGGTATTAGTGGTATTCCTGAGTGAATGACTATATATATATATATATATATTTACGTGAAATATATATGTATTGATGAATCTTTGTGATGATTGCCATGTAAAGCTTGTGTAAGAATATCTGTGTAATGAATCGTTGAAATCAGTATGATGAATCTTTGTGATGATTGCCATGTAAAGCTTGTGTAATGCATCGTTGACTTCAGTATGATGAATTTTTGTGAAGATTGCCATGTAAAGCTTGTATAGGAATATCTGTGTAATGAATCATTGAAATCAGTGTGATGAATATTTGTGATGATTGCTATCTGTGTGATGGCCGGTGAAATCTATGTGATGATTCGCTGGATCATGGCTATTTGCGTGATGACTGACAAAATCTATGTGATGATCAGCTGGACAATTGCTATCTATGTGATGATCCTTGAAATCTATGTGATGATTAGTAGGATAATGACTATCTGTGTGATGACCGGAAAAATCTATGTGATGATCAGCTGGACAATTGCTATCTATGTAATGATCCTTGAAATCTATGTGATGATCAGTAGGATGATGAATATCTGCATGATGACCGGTGGAATCTGTGCGATGATCAATGTGATGACTGCTCGGTAGCGGAGTTGAATTGTTATTAAGTTAACAATAATCGAGAAGACTGCTGTGATGGCCGGGGCTACCTATAGACGTCAGAGTGTGGGATTACGATGACTACTTTGACTCGAATTGCTTGACTTAATGTGACCTCTTGAACTAAATTATATGCAGGGGTTACTATGCATTGTTTTTCTTGTTTTGAAATGTGATTGCTTTGTTTCTTCTTGATTGTATTGATTGATGGTTTGATTTATCTTAAGAGACATAGTGGTGACGAATTGTACTCTGTGGTGAGGATAGGAAGGTGATTCATTGATTTTCACCTTTGATGTCATGTTGATGACAAAAACTCCTGGGGGGGGGGGGGGGGGAGAGAATGATTGTGATTTGGAATTCGCCGTAGTGCTTTAGGATGGCGTCAAACATTGCTTGATGAAGTCTTGTTTGATTGAATTTGTGTAATGGGACGCTAGTTGAGAATCAGAGCATGAGGCTTTAGTCACCAGTTGACTTATGTAGGCACGATATGAAAGGTTATGGAATTGATGGTAGTAGTTGTGAGATATATATGTGCATATCGTGTTTAGGTTGAGGTGACTTAAAAATATGTTTTGCTTTGTGGTTTTGAGTTTACTCATACGGGCTTGCAAAAGCTTACCGGGTTTGTTATGTGGCAACCCGATGCACCATTCAAACAGTGTAGGGGTTAATCTTGCAGGTCAGGATAATCGGGGCTGAAGCTGAGGTAGCGCCTTTACAGCTTTACGGTAGGAAGCCATCTTTGTGACTTTACCATTGATAAAGACTTCCACTGGACTAGGTCAAACTTAGTTACTCTTATAAACCTATATTTATATATCATACACTCCAAAGACCAACCCCTATCAATTCAAAGAAAATGGAAAAACCGACCGTTGGATGAGTTTATTACAATAAATTATGAGTGTGGTAAAAAAATTAGCCAATTTCACCATAATTTCGAATCCGATCGAATTGGTCAACCGATATGTAGAATATATATATGCACTAATGCACATATTCTATATAGAAATATAAGAACTTCCACACACACACACACACACACATATATATATATATATATATATTGTTATAAAGTAGGAAGAAGATGAAGAGAAAGTAGTAGGGAGGAAGTATAAGTGTTCTCATTCAGTCTCATTAGCCTTCTTTAAATAGAGGTAGAGTTTACATCAAAGTACACAACTAATGAGTATTTACGTGGACAGCCATATAGATAATAATATTTACAACACTCCCCCTTGGATGTTCACCAATGAATGATGATATTGGACGCGCTTATTGTGGCCTCGTTAAAAACCTTGCCATGTAATAAAAACCCAGTGGGACAAAAATAACCCTGGTCGAAGGACAAAACGAGCACAACGCGCTTATGTCCTCGGTAGCATGCTTCTGGATGCTCTCCCTGATTGTTATAAGCCTTAATTATGTATGCGATAAGCTACACGTACCATGTATAGTGGTTTGATGTGTCTATCACTGAAGTGAGACCATGTGTGCTTTGCATATAGGGGCTCATCACAAATTTTCATACATGCAAAGGTTTAGCAATACCAACAAAGCTAGACGATTTTCAATAAGCCTTACCTCATATGATTAGGTTAGAAACAATCTCATATGCTCAAATTCATACACAAAGTAATAGCTAAACAATACAAAGAAATTGACACATTTAACTTTGTATAGTTTAAAACATTGAAAAATCATCATGGCTAGCTACACATCAATATCTTTGTGTATTGATATGTCTCATACAGGCTCTTCAAGAGCTCTAAGTAATTCATAACTTCGCGAAGTTAAAATATGTTGCAACTCAATAATCATAATTCGAATTAGATAGTAGTCGCGTCATAGTACTCATTAAGGCAATTTAGATCTCGTTGACTAGAACGAAATGAGTACATATGAGCTAGCTTTAGACTCTTTGATTCCATGAGTGAGCTTTAGGCTCTTTCAACCTTTCATGAACTTGCATTTGAATCATTCATGTATTTGAATTTGTGGATTGATAAGCAATACGCTTATAATGACACCTTACTTTTGAGATTTTGCTTTTAGCAATGTGTCTTTAAGATCTTCATAATATACAATGACAACGTGCCATAAATCTCTCGTCAATATAACAGCTATATGTAACACTGTACTTATAGAAAAGTGTCATTCGTATAAGGGAAGATATTCATAATCTCATGTCTCGATAAATAGACATTGTGTCATAGTGATTTATCTTCAGTTTTGATAAATACCCTTTTGTACCATGTAGGGTTAAAGGTCCAAGTATTTCATCACGTTTCAGTTATTTAATTTCATTGGAATTGCCTCTTTCCAATTTGGCCAATAATATACTTTGTCGACATTCATGGTGAAAGGTGGTATAGCATCCATACAGCCCTTAAAGATTTTTGGTAGCTACCAAATGTAAATTTTCATTGATGATCAACAATCATAGATCCCACACATTCTTATATGCATGCATTAGCTATAATAAGCTTATTGATATTGGGTACTCATGCCACTTAAGGGGCATACATTGTCGCTTCTAGGACAATCATCTCTTATAGATGAATTATGTAGTGAATGTGGATCTTTTTACTTATAATCTCATATAGAGCACTATAGGTCTTATATGATCTTCCCTTTTTTGGGAGGTTAAAACTTTAGACCTGGTGGATATAATCCACACAAATTCACGCCGTTATTCAAATGACAATAGTCTTTCCTCCCCCTAACGGAAGGAAGACTGTTTTATTTTGACCATACTCAAAAAAATGCGTTCAAAAATCTATCACTTTCTTTGGAGTGAAGATGTTCATTGGTTGGTGGCGAACCCAAACCAAGATTTAGGTTAAAACATGCTTTGTTCATTAGCATCAGCCATATTAATTTATTATTGTATCACCAAAACATCATTTCCTAATGGCGTTCTTACACCCTTTGTATGTGTAGCCATATTAGGAGCTTTGATATTGTTTAATGACATTCTTTTCTGGAGAACCATGGCACTTGGATATACATGCATCCCACAAATCAAATGGGATCTAGATTGTTTGTGCTAATATGGTTGGTTTTAGGGACTTTAACCCAAGCATGCATATGCCTCTGCATTAAGCATATAATTGTCACTTTGTTTTATCAATTCACTAACTTAGGTATTTCTCAAAATCAAAATGAGACGGTGGATAAATATCTTACACAAATTCATATTGTTCTTCAGGAACAATATTTCTCCCCCTCATTGCAGGAGGATTGTCTCATTAAAGTGACAACTCACAAATATACAGTAAATAAACAATTTGCTTGTGAGTAAGGTTAGCAGTCATCAAAACTTGTAAGTGATTCCATGCAACATGGTCAACAAAGATGACGTAACCGGTCAAGCCAAAATAGTGTATTTGGTTCAATGAACTTTTGGTTCATGACATTATATGCCTAAATTTACTGTATAAATTTGACACAGTATATATCAGATAGCGGAAAAAAAAATCTTCTCCAACCATATTTAAGGTACTTTGTACATCAATGTTTCAAATTTGGTAACGTGATAGTAGCTCATTTGGAGTCATAGATCAAGATCTAGAACTCTTGATATGAGTGTTACCTTAGCTTCAGTAATCATTAATTGTGAAATACTGATAATTGGAATGGACCAACTTCATTTTGAACTGCTGGCCAAAATGATATACTCAAAATTTTGAGTTGAAAACTACAATCCATAATAAAAGAATAACTTTATCACGTGGAGAACCTCAAGTTCACTGTCACGTATATATTTGTGCAGTCATAAAGAGGGGAGGGACTTCAGGCCCTCATATAATTTGAGATCCAAGAAACTTGAGATTTTGATTTTTTTTTAATTTTTTAACAACTTCTTGAGGAACATGATGTTCTAAGATAATCAGATTAAGAAACATTTAATTTCAATGGAAAACTCAAGAGGTTACAATAAATTTGTGAAATAACACAATAATGCTTTCAATTTGCTTATTGTAAGAAAAATACATCAGGCATGTGAAATGAATCCCAATATACTTATTAGTCAATGCAATTTAATTTGACCAGTGTCATTTTGAAAGTGGCTTGATAATCATCCACCATATAGTGTACCATAGGCGACACACGCCTAATTTGCAATTTCCTCACATGTGTGGATGTTAGGGCAGTATTTACATCGACTCCTGATTTCTCTCTTGCCATGATCCACTTCTGGTGGCATTTTATGATATAGCCATGTCAATCGGCTTTCTTACTATACAATGAGATCTATGAGAAAGGGAGATTATACATCTCTAGTAATATTGGGGGCACAGAATGCAAAGGGACAATAATGTGTGCTCTTCTGGAGCCATCAATCAGATATGTAAGATCTGAGATGATTGTTATATTAGCCTCATAAAATTGCATTGCCTGAAAGTCACTCAAAATATAAGTTTGAAGATGACACAAATCAAATTTGTAAGAATTGAACGGTAGGTCTCATATGATATACACAAAGCTTCTGGTCCGTGTTATATAGTTAAAATATGACATTCAATTATTGTATTGTTGTTTGATGTAGATTAACATCAAATGCACTTTGAACTTCTGACCAAAATAATATACTTGAAATGTGGAGTTTAAACTTCATGACCATAATGAGTGAAGGACTTTAGATGGTCATCTAGTTAGTATGATCATTGAGGAACTTCAGGTCCACATGTAATTAAGGATCAAGAAACTACAGGTTCTGATCTCATTTAATTACAAAATCCACGATAACAAATTTGGGGTATACTCATACTCGTTTGTCATCAACCAACGGTTAAATATCTGCTTACTTTTAAATGGTGTCAAAATAATCCCCTCAAAGCTTCAGGTTTGAGGTTGACCCAGATTAAAGCTGTTCGATAAGTTGTCCATATGCTTGAAACTTAAGGCTCGAGTCTGCACAATTAGAACTTCAGGTTCTAAGGTGGAGTGAACTTATGGTATAGTAATTAATGTAAGAAAACAATAAGAATGTTTTAAGTAAGAATAAAAAATAATGTATCAATCGACATACGAAAATTCAACTTCCAGTTTGAGTTGACATAAAGTCAAATAAACTATGAATGAATCATATGTGTAATCGAAGCTTCAAGTTCGAATTTTTTTTCTACGAACTGCAAGTTCTAAGATTTCGTAATTTGAACTTCGGGTTCAAATAAATTTGGTCTTCGAAACTTCAGGCTTGAGGTGACTAAAGTGAAGCTTCAAGTTCACTTTTATACTCAAAGCTTCGGGTTTGAGTTTTATTGTTAGAACTTCAGGTTCTACTATGAAATTTTGAACTTCTGGTTCAAAAATATTACATTCGAAATTCATATGTTCGAGGTATAGGACTGTTGGTCCGTATAAGTAACAATTTTTTTTTAAAAGATAAGTATTGTAACGAAAGTACATAACAAAATAGAAAAATTGCAGGGAAGAAAAATAAATAAATAAATTAACACTGGAAACTTCTGGTTCCAGGATGAAGAAAACACATAGAACTTTTGGCCTGGTTAACTTCATATGATACTCTTTTTTCTTACAAACTCACAAGAACAAAAGTATATCTTGTGGTGAACCACAAATTCTCTTTATACAGAGATGTAGTCACAAGCTTCTGGCTTTGATTAAATTTCCAACTTCGAACTGTAGACTCTAAAGGTCATTTGAGTTTCAAATCCACATAGTGACAAGGAGGAGGAAACCCAATTGGTCATGCCAAACATAACGAAAAAGTAGAGGGATTGCATGCCCTTATATAATTAGGGATCAAGAAACATGTGATTTCATATACGTTTATATAACATCAAGGATCTTCTGGCCCTCGTTAATTGCATAAGCTGTGAAAAACTTCTTGTTGCAATTCTCTAATTTACATTTCATTACCCTTGAGGAACTTCAGGTCCCCATATGACCAGGGATCACAATATGTGGTTTCAATCATTGTATAACTTTGAGGAACTTCTGGCCCTCGTTCAGCTTTGAAAAAATTTCCTGTCACAATTTTGATTGTGTAACTCTCGAGGAACTTCAGGCCCTCTGTACTTGAATCAAGAGACTTCAAGTCTTGATTGATTTTGATCCACAACTAGATAAATGTGAGTTTATTATATCAATTTATCAAAATTAAAGGAAATAATTAATAAACTCAGTAATCCACATAGTCAAACAAGATAAATACATACTTGGATTCTCGAAAGTTTATACTTGGTGATTAAAAAAAACAATTGAAATTAGCATCAACAGAGATAAGCCTGAGAAGTTAGACTTTATACTTGAGATAAACATGATTTGTTACGGTGCAGATCCAAAAAGATTTCACCTCATAAGTGTGTGTGTGTGTGTGTGTGTGTGTACAGAGGAGAGTAGAAAACCGATATGTAATAGAAACAGAACAGCACGGACAGAGAAATAACAATATTCTTGCTGCAATCAATACATATGATATGATCATATATAGAAGGCCCCTGTACAGTTATAGACTTAATTGAGATTAAAGTAAACTGCGAAAATCAATTATGCCCAGACATGTGTGAGCTTCTAGGGCTTATGATAAGAGGAAACCTAATCTCAAAACGAATTTGTAATTTTCATGATTATGTAACCATGGTATGGTATAGCTATTAATTAATGAAACAAACAAACAGAACAACAAATAAAAAATATTTAATTGGAAATTGTAAATTGTATATAAATATGAATCATTCAACTTGCATGTATGATTAAACATGCTTGGCAACGAAAGCGTTGTATGAACAAGGTGTATGGAACAATAGCGAAAATGGATTATAGATGCAGCACATAGAGGGATCAGAATCTATAAAAATGAATAATTGAGGTATTTGACGGAATGTCATCAACTCATCATATAGAACCTTAATTTTAACTCGTAGATTATGAGTTATGGTCAAAAACAACACAGTTGCACCAAAAACTCATAAATCATCATGGAGTTTATAAGGAAAAAAATAAATAAATAAGAGCAAGCGTGCTGATAACGTATTATAAAGTAGAAAGAAGATGAAGAGAGAGTAGTAGGGAGGAAGTAGAAGTGTTCTCATTCAGTCTCATTAGCCTCCTTTAAATAGAGGTAGGGTTTACATCAAAGTACACAACTAATGAGTATTTACGTGGACAACCATATAGATAATAATATTTACAACATATATATATATTAATATATATATATATATATATAAACACACAGTCTCACACACACACACACAGATATATATATATATATATATATATATTTATAAACACACACACACACACATATAGCAAATATATATCTATATATGTGTGTGTGTGTGTATTTATAAACACACACACACATATCTAATATATATATATATAATATTTTACGGGCTTTTACTGGCCTGGCCTAGCGGGCTTTTACGGGTCTAGCCTAGCCGGCCTTTGGTGGGCTGGGCCAGGTTTTTGCGGGCTTTTGGCGGGCCGACCCACTACCCACCGAGGTGGGCTTTTTAACGGGCCGGGTCGGGCTTTTAGCCCTCAGGGCCGGCGGGTCTCCATCGGCCCACTTGATCCGCAGGCTTTTTGATGAGGCCTAGGATCAATCCACTAATTGACAAAGTAACAAATAATTTGGTATTTATTTTATAGCATCAGTGAATAGCACAACAAAAAATGAAGTCTCTCTCTATTGAGTCTAAAGTCTTGCCACACAATTTTCTTTTCTTACAATACAATCATAGAAAAAGTTTTATTAATAATATTTCATGTTTATTAAATTGAACTACAAGAGTTGACTTGAAAACAATTACTACCTACAAAAAAAAAAAGGAGCTTAAATAAGATAGCCGAAAATGAAAGAAGAACAAAATACAAAATAACAAATAAAATGTATTTAGCTTTTTTCAACATGGGAGGGTGGACACTATGTCAAAAACTGCATCACATGACAGCAAAAAATTGGTGCATGATTTGGAGACTCACTGTCATCTATCAAGTCGTTGTTTGATGAAAATTCAGAAGGTGAATCACCGTTGTATGAGAGGCCATCAGTCAACAAATATTAGTTAGTAGCGTTGTCCCAAAACTCGGCATATGCTAGGCACAACAATGTGCAGCAGTTAGGGCGCGGCTATGCGCAGTAGTTCAGACAACAGAGCTTGTTTTAATGGTGTTGTTGGATAAGTTTTTCACACAACATTTTTATTTTTATTTTTCTATTGTATGATTTAGATTATGACAACTAAATTCTAGTCTTTTCTATTGTGTAAGAGTAAATTAGAATATGTTTGATTTAAAAATACATTGCGTGATATATATGATTGCGTTGGGTAGATACCCAAATTTTGTGTACTCAGACAATGTTGCATTGACATTATTGAAAAACTATTGTATGATTATTTGAAACATCCAGTCCCTGAATGAATTTGTACATTAATATTGCTCTATTTTACCAAATGATACTGCAAAATTGGAAACAAAACTTATTGCAATCCATCAAATGAGTAATCCAACACATACATTAAACTTCAGAAATAAATAGGGAGCATTTCCCAATCATCCCAGCCAACATTAAAACAACAAACCATTCTAATCTAAGCAGTCTAACCCAAGGCAATCCTTCACAATTGATTACACATGTGTACTTTTTGAGGTCTATGTAGGACTGCTACACCCAACAAACATGACCGGAGCTCCAAATATGTAAACCATGAAAAGCGCAACTCCAACCTACACAATACATTGATTGAGTTATTCACCATTTTAATTATAATCTAGTAATGAAAGAAGGCACAAACTAATATAAAAAACTATTTGTAGTTTACTTACCATATCGTCTATAGTATCAAACTTAGTGAGTACTATTCCATCTATCAATATTGGGTTAGGTAAAAGTGAGATCAGCAAACTTCTGCAGTGCCAAGGAGGGTGCCTTTACTAACCAAACATTGAGAATACAATGATACAGATAACAATATAAATGTAGGCAGTAGGTCACATAAAATTATTGTTTCAACAAAGTGTATTGCCTTTCAAATCATTAATCGAGCTACACTACATGCACTTGGCATCATCTGAGTCCTTTCTTTGACTGATTGTCAAGCTTTGCCCAGGATACCACTCAATCTCAGTCCTACAAAGCAACCCAATTCTCAACTTTAGAATAAGAGAAAAAAAGAGGGGAAAATCACTGCACCACATAATGAAATCACTAGCTTCATCTTGGTGTACCTGGTGCACTCCTTTAACTTCAATGATACCGTTAACAATCTCATATCTCTGCAACCATCACATGTTAATAAAAAAGAAATCAATATACTGAATATCAATATCAACAACGCATTCAAGCTGATTATTTAAGTTTGTGAACTCAGAGACATATAATCGTATTGGACCAATGTAACAAGTTGTTGAGATCCTATAAACCTTTTGGTAGAGAGGTTTGTAAAGCTGATGGTATTTATCTACCAATGCAGCTATGTCCTCAAAAAATTGCTATTACAACTTCTTATACTGGCCCTGCAAAATAATGTGTAAGGGTAGTCTTAAGTACATAATCTGGTTAATTCTAAGAGAAAGTATAGGAATTATATCTAAAAAATTAGCTTGTACGTACAAAAAAAGAAAATCAACTTTTGAACAAACTGAAACTTAAGAAAGATACGTTTTGAAATCAGCCAACCTCTATATGTCTCAAAACCTAAATGCGCTTCACGATCTTGGGTGTAAGGGAATGCTTTCTTTGGAAGATTTGAGACTTATTCTAGAAGAAATAAAAAACAGAGTGATTGAAAAGTTTATCAACACAAATTCAAAATAAGAAGATAACTCAATCATATGGCTTAAATTGAATTAGGAATTTGAACGGCAACGAGATCTGGTAAAATTAAGGATGCCGCTTCATGCTTTGAGCATGATCTTCGTCTCTTCCCCATTTGAATTGACTCGGTGCAACACGCCCTATGACTCGACGCAAAGGAGAGTTATCCCTCTGAGAAGCATAGGATTCTGAGATCCCATTTCAGTAATCAGTGCACTCAGTCTTTGAGTGGCGGAGGAGTACTAAGGTTTGATGAGAGAATTAGAGTATCTGAGAATTGGACGAAAATGGTGGATCTATTCAGAAACCCTAAATTGGAGATTGAAAGGGGTGGAATTGTGAATTTGAGAAGGGAGGCTGGCTAATTTGGGGAATTTTGAAAATAATAGAAGGTGGTGGTGACTTTTGCAAGACGCCATGATCAATAGTAGAAGGGATATGTGGGGCAGAAGAAGTACTCGATTTGGAGCTTGCAGAAGAAGTCCCAGATTTGTCTTCTCTCTTATCGAAGGGAGAGTGCTATAGTTATGGTCGAAGAAAATTTTCCAAGCGTTGAAAGGACTCCAAGCTTCTAATAACATTAGTGAGAGTGAGAGAATAAGTTGTTACCTAATTAAGTCAAAAATGGGTCTAACGTTTTTATTTTTATTTTTTATTAATTACTCAGACAACATATAGATGAATTGATGTTGTCTACTTTGCTACACAACTAGGGGAGCAAAGAGCAAAATTCCCGCCTGTGCAATCACAATTCGGATTTGGTGCTAGGCTAGACATTTCTGATTCAGACAACACAAATAGGTCATTATGTTGTAGGAACATGCAAGCATAATCAACAATTTATGCAAAATTTGTTCGTTTTAGGGGGAATGAATGTCATTTTGAGGTAAATCTAAATTTTAACACTCACTTGCACAATAGCAAAGTAAAAACCATTTTATAATAATTTGCAAGTTACACTCCTACAACAAAAATAACTAAACTATTGTACAATGTAGTACAAAGAGAGTATATCTGAGGTAGAATTTTGAGCAAAATTTGAGGTATGAGGGAAATATGTCGATCATTTATTTTTTATTCAGACAACAAAAAATCATTCTTTCTATTGTGCAATAACCTTCTGCCTAAAAATTTCAAAACTAGAACTTTATACAACAAACGTTTCTTAGATGTGTTGTATGTTTTACTTTCCTTCAACAGACGACAAGGATTTTTTTCATTTTATAAGTAGCGTCGTGTGATGCACTTATTGGTGTACTGGGAATCAAATATGACATCTCTACCAACACCTTATAGAAGATATATTTAGCACTAGACTAAATAGTAGTTTGTGATCTAACACTTAAATATAACTACTTACACTAAACAATCTATCAAGCAAATATTTATACGTTAAAATTAAAATATAGTTTCTTTAAAAATAAATTTTGTAATCATCACATAATTGATAATTCAAGGTATACTTTTGTACCTTTGGTACATCATTGATTCGATGAATAATTCATAATCATAATCAAGCTCTCCGGTCCTAGCACCATCTTCATCTTCTTCTTGACCTTCTGACATCACAAAAACTTTCTTCATTCTCTATCAGTGACTAGAAAAAGGGAGATGATGGCATATATAGGCAATCAAGTTATTAGACATCAAGTTCTTTTTATAGGTTTAGAGAGAATTCTAGAACAAGCGGTTTTGAAAAATACAGTGGGTTTCTTATCTAAACAAAACCAATGGGCTCTAAGTCCAGTGTTCAATCTACAATTTTTTTTACACATATTAAAATTACATATTTGGCAAGTATGTAAATTTGGTCTTGGGTGTTTTATTGTGCTTAAGGAAATGATTTATAATGAGCTTTATGTCCGGTATTCGGTCTACAATTTTTTTCCACATATTGATATTATCTATTTGGCATGTAAATCTGGTCTTGGTTGTTTTACTGATGCTTAAGGAAACAATTTATAAAGGGTTCAAAGTCTGGTATTCGATCTACAATTTTTTTGCACATATTAATATTATCTATTTGGCAAGTACGTAAATTTGGTCTTGGGTGTTTTATTGTTGCTTAAGGAAATGATTTATAATGGGCTTTATGTCCGGTATTTGGTCTACAATTTTTTTCCACATATTGATATTATCTATTTGGCAAGTATGTAAATCTGGTCTTGGTTGTTTTACTGATGCTTAAGGAAACAATTTATTATGGGCTCTAAGTCTGGTATTCGATCTACGATTTTTTTCCACATATTAATATTATCTATTTGGCAAGTACGTAAATTTGGTCTTGGTTGTTTTACTGGTGCTTAAGGAAACAATATATAATGGGCTCTAAGTCCGGTATTCAATCTACGATTTTTTTTCCACATATTAATATTATCTATTTGGCAAGTACTTTTACTGTGCTTAAGGAAATGATTTATAATATTAAGGCATGCTCACATAAGGGACCGTTTTTAAGAAACTATGAGGAACAAGTGAATCCGATGGCTGAAAATAAATGCACAGTTTTAAGTTTTTATAATTTCTGTTTTTATATTTAATACATGTGGTTGAGATGCATTTGTCTCTCACAGTCCCTTAAGTGAGCAAATCTGATATGAATCTTTGAAGTTATTGTAATCATTATGAAACAATTAAACAAGTCAAGAATAAAACCCTAGCCGCACCTAAGCGAGAGAGAGGAAAACCCTAGCTCACCAAAACACTAAGTTGGTTGCATGGAGGATGTTGATGAGATGGCAGTGCGCCTGGCTGCATCCTTGGGATTGGCAGATGCACGCCGGCCGGTAGACCTGCGGCCTTCTCGTGGTGAAGGACTACGTCGATCACAGACGTACCTTGTGGGGAAACTTCTGACAGCCAGAGCTTTCAACAAGAGATCCTTTATGGGGATGTTCCGGCGAGCATGGCGGCTGAATGGTTGATACACCGTCCAGGAGCATGATGACCGTTTTCCTTTCACCTTGTCGGACCCAACTGATCGTACCCGGCTTCTCCGGGGTGGTCCGTGGGGTTTTGATAGGGCTGCGATGGTTTTGGCACCATATGATGGAGTTGGAGCTATCAAAGATGTCCCGCTTAATACACTTGCTTTCTGGATCAAGGTAAGTGGACTACTGCCAAATTTTCATACGGATCGCTGTCTTAGGAGGATAGGGAGTGCCATAGGTCGGTTTGTGCAGAAGGACACCACAGAGTTTGCTCCAGGACGAATCCTGATTCGGGTTGAGATGGACCTGCTGCAGCCTATCATCTTTCTGCGTAGCTTCACGGTAGATGATGGTATTGTGGTGGATTTGGAATTCTTCTTCGAAAATTTGTATGGGCGGTGCAAGGATTGTGGACTTGTCACTCATGTTGGCTTACCGTGTTCGGAAACTCCTTTGTCTGCAGCAAAGATACTCCTTTGCACGTCGAAATCTGGAGCGGGCTTTGAACCAAGTCGGAGTGATACAGCCGGCTGGCACAGAATTCCCCCCAGGTTGGGTTAGAGAGGTTTATGCCGACTGTTAAACCTAAAGTGAGGAAAGAAATACGTCGGAGGCCTTCTGTTGGCAGTGGAGATGGTAGCTCTCGGGTGCAGACAGACTCAAATGAGGTGGAGCTGGCTGGTGGTAGTGAGCCTAAGTCTGATGGCTCAAGTAAGTGTTGAGAGAAAATTGCACATAGTGAGCGTAAATGTCACCCAACATAATTTCACTCGTATTAATTTAGTGAATAGAGTTTTAATTATTTCGGGTTCGACCCATTCAAGAGAATGTGTCTCTTAATTATATTCCCTTGTTACAGGGAAACACCATTTGATTCCATTTATGAAGAAACCAATTGTGGATGTGTGTTTGTCTATTTGTTTTTGCGGCTGCACCCGGATATCTGAATGGGTTGCCTACGTACCCTTGGAGAGGGATCAACCCATTTGTAGTTCAAGAATTCCAATGGGTGAATGACCCATTGGAAGGAATTGCTTTTTGGAATAAGAATAGTGTTTAGACGAATTTGGTGTAGGTGAACCAGGGATTCGATTTGTTTGGAAAGAATGTGACGTTTCCTGGTGTTTGGTGGAATTTGACTGATGAGGTCAGAGATTCTGATTGGATGAACCAGGGAGTCAGGGATTTTGTTTGGACTTGCAGTTGTATCTAGTGGGTCGCTAGATTGCCTACATACTCTCGAGGAGGGATCAAACCGTTGTAGTTCTTGAGATTTGTATTTCTAGTATTGGGAGAATTTAACTGGAGTCAGTGATTCAATTTAGGACTGGCTGAATTTGACTGGTGGAGTCAGAGATTCTGTTTGGATTTGTGTGTGAATTTGACTGGTGGAGTCAGGGCTTCGATTTGAAATTGTGGTTGCATCTAGTGGGCCGCTAGATTGCCTATATACCCAGTGTGGGATTAAACCATCCGTAGTTCATAAAAACTTGTATTTCTGATGTTCGTACCAACTTCTGGTCGACGGATGTATATATTTTGAACCCGTCAAATGTATTTCTTTTGGACATCCAATTTGGCAGAGTGTCCGCTGATCTGATCCGAGGACCCGATGTACTGAGATTTGCAGTAAGCCTTGATTTGGAATGGGCTTTGAGCTACAAATTAATCGGGCTCGAGCTTCTGAGGTGCATTGATTTAGACACTCGTTGTGTTGAGCTTCTGAGGTTGGGCTCTGAGAGTCTGAGACTTGAAATGGGCTTCGCACTGCTTTGCTTTAGCTGTGAAGTTGTGGACGGCTAATTTGGTGAGGCCCGAAACTTTGCATTGAAGATGTCTGACTTGACGATAGATATTTGATTTGGACCCATCGAAGCAAATGGTTTCACTTTGTGATTTTAGGCTTTCCACATATTGGAGTATTGAAAACTAATGGATTGTAAGTCTTCATTAATCCATTAATTTCTTTTTCATTATATTTCTCACATTCTTTTTGTTGATCAACCCAATGCTTTTTCCCATGCACCAGCATCAAATTGACTTTTACAATTAATGTTCTTTGTAGCCCATAACTTGGTTTAGTTACCAAGGACCATTGTGGAAGGAATCTGACGTCATTGCCCCTTCTCTTTTTGTTCTGGAAAGCACACCATCGAACTAGAGTTGTTGCACTTTGGGTTTTGTTGTTTCCCTTGTTCGAAATGCTTCATGCTTCAGCTTTCAAGCTTAGTGTATTCCATTGCCATGTGGTCTCTTGTGGGCATCATCATACTCCAGCACACCAAGAGGAAGGCATATTTAATCTTCATTCTTGCAAGGCCACATACATGACTTTTCTTTTCTTTTGTACTGACCATTCCTTTGACACACAATTGTTTAATTTTCCTTGCAGATTTTGGCTTGGTGTTGAATTCCAACGCTGAATAGGCTTCATTCTTTAATTGCCAGGTTGTCCTACATGCATAACCATTTTCTCTTCTTTGGTTCAATGGAAAATAAATGTGAGTCATTTGTTTAAGCTTGCGGGTCCGGTATTCTCAAAAGAAAGCTTACATTTGCTGACGTTGAGTTCTTGAGTTTGCATTGAGTCTTGCAGGAAAGATTTGTCACAAGACCGTTGTTATTTCTATCAATGGTAAGCAGTATGAACTCATTGTCGGCGTCAAGGGGTGATGATATAATCATATAAATTTCTGATGGTCATGACCATCCGACACTACCCTGACGACTCCCATCCTACCGTTCACTACATACCCAATGACTATATCAATACCGAAGAGCATATGATGGGGATCCGCTGCAGACGGGCCATCACTCGAGGAGTATTGATTGTGTCACCAAATATGTACCTTACGCTCTGATACCAATCTGTCACGCCCCTGATTTTTACAACAATAAAAATCGATATATATAATCCCATAATTATACATGCGTGAATATTCAGTCATCAATACAAATACCTGGAACATCTTTCCCTTAAAACAAGTACTTACTGATACACTGAATCATCCAAGATAACATACACTCGCTCCACAGAGTTATATTATACAAATTTACGAATTTAATTGTCATCACAATAAAACGTAAATGCTCCTCAGAGCTTACTGCATAGCGGAAGTCATATATTGGCAAAGCCAACAAAAATTGCTTCCTACCCGTTCTGCTGCCAACAAGCTCCTTCAGCTTCAGCCACGATTTTCCTGACCTGCAGGATTAGCCCCTACACCATTTACAATGGTGCACCGGGGTTGCCAAACAACAAACCCGGTAAGCTTCTTCAAGCTCGTATGAGTAACTCATGAACATCAATCAACAACTCACATCAATCTACTTAAGGAAACATGCAGCCATGAATCCTTCTAACATTCAATATCCTTTCCACAGAAAGGACAACATGAGTCACCGCTATGACCATGTCCTATTTGCTAACTTAACCATCAAGTAGCAATTCAAGTCTCATCTAGACAATTAAAGAAGAATGCCATCGAAACTCTCCTTTAAGCTGCATACCTATGAGTCTCAAGCAACCTCGACCGTTACTCCCATAAGCTATCATGGCAGATAAACTAGAACTCTATTGAAATTGTAATCACTCGTCCTAACCAGGACGTGATTACCTATTTCCTGCCTTGATCACCATCTGTGATCTGTCACCATCTGTGACATATGATTTCAGACTCCGTCTAGTCAGGAAATCCACATCAAGGTCGCCATCTGCAACCTGTCACCATCTGTGACCTATAATCTTTAGACCCCATCTGGTCTCAGCTCAACCATTGATCACCATCTGTCACCGTCTGTGACTCATGATCTTCAGACCCCATCTGGTCATGATGTCAAACATCAAGGTTACCGTCTGCAACCTGTTACTATCTATGATTTATCACCATCTGTGACATAAGATCTTCTTAGACCCTATCTGGTCTTAAGGTCAACGTTAAGTAAGTCACATCTGACCTAAAAACGTTACAACTATCTAATTTCGGCTTTCCTTATCTCTGCTCACCATCTGTGACGCATGATCTTCAGACCTCATCTGGTCACGAAATCAAACATCAAGGTTACCGTCTGCAACCTGTCACTATCTGTGATCTATCACCATCTGTGACATAAGATCTTCTTAGACCCTATCTGGTCTTGAGGTCAACGTTAAGTAAGTCACATCTGACCTAAAAACGTTACAACTATCTAATTTCGGCTTTCCTTATCTCTGCTCACCATCTGTGACCCTTGGTACAAAGACCAATACATCTAAAATGAGTCACGCTTGACTCAAAATGTAACATCAAGCTCAATACTTTTCAAACAATAGAAAACATCTTTTTCTATAATATCGTTTCCTGAAAAGTCGCATTCAACAATAATATGAACACCATCATGCATATTATTATTCATCACAATCATTCACAAGGATATATATATTTCATCTAAATATATATATATGTAGTCATTCGCTCAGGAATGCCTACTAATACCAACTATAGTTTGCAGTTAAATAATTAACGCCAAAACAATAATGGTACTTCTGTTCATAAAGGTCCTTGTGAGATTTACTCACCTTGAACTCCTGCTGCGTCTTCAATACAGAACCGAACCAAAACTATTACCAACCACTCGTCTGAATACTTCGTCAAGTACCTAATCACATATGGTTCCAACTTAGTAATGATTCACATTTGATTTAAGTTCGAAACCCCTGTTTTTGAACTAAAATCCCCAAAGTGGTGCCAATCGAGGCAAAACCACATCCGAGACCTCCCAAAGCCTTCGGAATACGTCCACGATCGATGTGACCAAACCACAAGTCGATCGGACGCTCGTATCTTCACGGATCGAATAAATTCACCGATATGAAACGGCAAAAATCATAACAAATCCATACGAACTCCAAAATTTGCATATTATATATCAAAACGCTCGTATCGACGAGTAGAAGACATATAATACCAGAAATAGTTCCTTAAGTGGCCGGAACGCCGCCGGAATGCCACCACAGACGGTGGTGCACCGCCGCCGGCCAAAACTCAAAATCTCACAAAACTCCCAACATCAAAAAGCTTCATCTAAGCATGCTTGTGAACTTTCATAACTGGATCGAAGTCAGAAAACAAGCTTAAGGGATCGAAAACTACCTCACAAGCAGTGAACAGTGATCCAATCCGAGTTGATCGAATTTTCACGTAAACCGGTCGAAACAAACACCAAGGATCGACCAGGGAGCTTGTTCTGAGTCCAACCAAGAAAAATCGAAGCCGTGCCGACGTCGGAACTGTGTTTTCCGGTCGGGTCCGATTTCTCCAATCTGCACCGCCTTGAACTGCCACCGAGACGGAGAATCGCCGTAAGAGAACACCAGAGGGACGACCAGACGGAGGAGGCGACTCTGCTGGCCAAGTTTCACGGCCGGAGACAGCCGCAGTTGGCCGGAAAAGTCGGGTCGGATCGGCCGGGTTCGGGTCGGGTCAGGCGGAAATTTTCGATACTGAGGGAGCGGACGAGAGAGAAGAGAGAGAGGGTATGCGGCTTCCGAAAAAGGAAAATGAGGAAATGAATATATTTTCTGATTTTTCCTTTATATACTAAAACGGAAACTTCTTCCGATAGCCATAACTTCCTCATACGGACTCCGATTTATGCGTTCCGCATGTCCACGAACTCGTATCGACGCGCTCTACAACTTTCGTGAAGGAAATTTTCCGAGAATCCCAACATATAAAAAGTCAAACTTCACACGACCCCTAAACTGTGAAATTCAATTATTTATACGTACGAAAATCATTCCACTCCATACAAAATCTACGAATAAAGCATAATAACAATTATTCGTACAACTAGTCCATTTATTAATTACCAAAATTACATAATGAAAATCCAGGTCATCACAGTCTACCCTTAAAGGAATTTCGTCCCGAAATTCACGCTTGCCCATCAACAAACAACTGTGGGTACTTCGCTCTCACATCCGACTCCAATTCCCAAGAAGCATCACCCTCGTCATGGTGACTCCACAATATCTTGACCAAGTCAACTTCCTTCTTTCGAAGTTGCTTTGTTGACCTATCCAAAATTCTAACAGGTTCAACAACAAAGGTCGTATCCGCGTGCACTTCAATCGTACCATAATCAATCACACGTGACTCATCCTGAACATACTTCCTCAACATAGACACATGGAAAACATTATGCACATTAGACATAGTAGGAGGTAAGGCAAGCCTATAAGCCAACTCTCCTACCCTTTCCAGAATTTCAAAAGGTCCGACAAACCTTGGTGATAACTGTTGTTGTAGGAGAATTCAATCAACAGCAGATGATCCTCCCAACTTCCCTTGAAGTCCAACACACAGGCTCTCAACATATCCTCCAACACCTGATTCACTCGCTCAGTCTGCCCATCAGTCTGAGGGTGAAATGCCGTACTCATATCTAAATCATGAGTGGGGTAATTACGCTCATGCACCTTCAACTGTCTAGAACCATAAGCGACAACACCTCCATGCTGCATCAATACACATCCCAAACCTTGATGAGACGCATCACTATAGATGACTAAAGCGCCACCGCTTGTGGGAATAGTCAACACTGGGGCTGTGGTCAATCTAGCCTTCAACTCATTGAATGCTCGTTCACATTCCTCAGTCCACACAAACTGGACATTCTTCCTTGTCAACTTGGTCAAAGCCGAAGCAATGCTGGAAAATCCCTCAATGAATCTCCGATAATAACCTGCCAGACCCAGAAAACTACGTACCTCAGTAACTGTAGTGGGTTGGCCCCAGTTCATCACTGCTTCCACCTTAGAAGGATCCACAGAGATTCCATCCTTCGAAATCACATGACCAAGGAACTTGACCTCCCTTTGCCAAAATTCGCACTTCTCGAATTTCGCAAACAATTCCTTTTCTCTCAAAAGTTGTAGCACAATCCGTAGATGCTTATCATGGTCCTCCAACGTCTTGGAATAAACCAAAATATCATCCACGAACACTACCACAAACTTATCCAAGTACGGACTGAACATACGGTTCATCAAGTCCATAAAGGCTGCAGGTGCATTGGTTAAACCAAAAGGCATGACAACAAACTCAAAGTGTCCATACCTAGTCCTAAAAGCAGTCTTAGGAACATCATCATCTTTCACCCTCAACTGGTGATAGCCGGATCTCAAATCAATCTTCGAGAATACAGCAGCTTCCTTAAGCTGGTCGAACAAGTCATCAATCCTAGGTAAGGGTACCTATTCTTAATCGTCACCTTGTTCAACTGCCGATAATCCACACACAACCTTAGTGAACCATCCTTCTTCGCAAACACCACAGGTGCACCCCAAGGAGAAGTACTAGGTCTAATGAACCCTTGCTCAAGTAAACCATCAATTTGCTCCTTCAACTCTTTAAGTTCAGTTGGTGCCATCCGAAATGGTGCCATAGATACAGGTGCAGTACCTGGTATCACATCATAGCAAAATCCACTTCCCTCCTCGGAGGTAATCCTGGTATCTCCTGAAATACATCACTGTACTCGGAAACCACAGAAATCTCTGCCATAACCGCCGTACAACTCACTGACTCCACATGAGCTAAGAATCCTGCCCTTAAAGCAGTATCTGACCTAAGACACCGATAACGAAACACCGGCTGCCCAGGTATATGAAATGACACTACCATTTCAAAGCAATCAATCATAGCATGATTTGGCCTCAGCCAATCAATACCCAAAATGACATCATACTTATGATCTGCTAATACAATCAAGGCCGCGGTAAACTCCTTACCACCAATCACAATTGGACAAGCATCACAAAACTTATCAAGCTCAAGGGAAACACCAAGTGGGGAAATAACACACAAGGATCTAGCAAGAGGCCTAGGAGTTAAACCTAACATATCAACCACAGAACTAGATATGAAAGAGTGGGACGCTCCCGTATCAAATAACACCCTAGCAAAGAAATCAAATAAGGATAAGGTACCTTCCACTCCGGCATTCTGCTGACCAATAGCAAACACCCTAGCATTTCCCGGAGGTAGATGCCTCTGCTGATTTCCTTGTCCCCTACGCTGCTGGGTACAATCCCTTGAGAAGTGCCCCGTCTGGCCACATGTGAAGCATGCCAAGTTCTTAGGTTTCGTGCAATCTCGAGCAACATGGCCCATCTCATTGCAATTGAAACACTTCGGGTTCGCCACCGGCCTATTAGGTGCAACCCTAGCAGGTGCAGCTGCAGCCCTAGCTGGTGCCTGCTGATTAGTCCTCTGTCTCTTCCAGAATCCACCTCGATTCCCAGATGCTTTACTGCTCCCCGCAGTTGCCTTTCCCTTTCTTTGGAAATCCCTCTCAGCATTCGTGTTCTTGGAGAGTCAAGTTCTCCTGCTCAATGGCCATAGCCTTAACGAAAATGAGCTCCACCGTCTTCAGTTCCAGAACAGCGACATCGCGCCGGATTGAAGCATTCAGTCCCCACTGAAACTTCATAGCTAAGCTCTCAGCATCCATCTGCCTCACAAAGCGATACAACCTTGAGAACTCAGCTTCATACTCCCTCACACTCTTAGTCCCTTGGACTAACGAGATGAATTCCCTTTCCATCTGCTCCTCACTGAAGGCGGAAAGTACTTCTTCCTGAACAGTTCCACAAACTCATTCCAGGTCATGGTGGACACGTCCATCACCCTCTGTGTGCCATTCCACCAAACCCGTGCATCGCCTTGGAGCATAAATGTGGAAATCTTCCTCTTCTCAATGTCGTCACAGACGACCATCTCGAAGTAGGTCTTCATATTCTCAATCCATTGGTCTGCCAACATGTGATCCGTACCTCCCTGAAATGGAACTCCTCCCAATCTCGAAATCTCCTTTGCCAACTTCGACAAACGAGTAGGATCTACATTAGCAACCTCCACCACAGGTGGAACAGGCAATCAACATTTGATGCCTCAACTTCATCCTCGAAATCTCCTCAACAGGAGGAGGAATCCTGCCCCTACCTCGGGCTCTACCCCTGCCTCTGGGTCTACCTCGACCCCTAGCTCTGCCTCCTTGAGGGTCCATCACCTAAGGAGTATAACAACATGTGGTTAATACATGTATAACTCTCAAACACAAGTATAAGTCAACGCTATGACTCAATCAACCACAATGCTACGTCAAGGATACAATTCCATCCCCTACGTAATTCTTGAGTTAGACTAAAGGTCATCATTCCTTAAAAGTCTTTAACTCATAGAAGCTACATCTAGCTCCTACACTTCACTCCTGAGCCGACACTACCCTGACGACTCCATCCTACCGTTCACTACATACCCAATGACTATATCAATACCGAAGAGCATATGATGGGGATCCGCTGCAGACGGGCCATCACTCGAGGAGTATTGATTGTGTCACCAAATATGTACCTTACGCTCTGATACCAATCTGTCACGCCCCTGATTTTTACAACAATAAAAATCGATATATATAATCCCATAATTATACATGCGTGAATATTCAGTCATCAATACAAATACCTGGAACATCTTTCCTTAAAACAAGTACTTACTGATACACTGAATCATCCAAGATAACATACACTCGCTCCACAGAGTTATATATTATACAAATTTACGAATTTAATTGTCATCACAAAAAACGTAAATGCTCCTCAGAGCTTACTGCATAGCGGAAGTCATATATTGGCAAAGCCAACAAAAATTGCTTCCTACCCGTTCTGCTGCCAACAAGCTCCTTCAGCTTCAGCCACGATTTTCCTGACCTGCAGGATTAGCCCCTACACCATTTACAATGGTGCACCGGGGTTGCCAAACAACAAACCCGGTAAGCTTCTTCAAGCTCGTATGAGTAACTCATGAACATCAATCAACAACTCACATCAATCTACTTAAGGAAACATGCAGCCATGAATCCTTCTAACATTCAATATCCTTTCCACAGAAAGGACAACATGAGTCACCGCTATGACCATGTCCTATTTGCTAACTTAACCATCAAGTAGCAATTCAAGTCTCATCTAGACAATTAAAGAAGAATGCCATCGAAACTCTCCTTTAAGCTGCGTACCTATGAGTCTCAAGCAACCTCGACCGTTACTCCCATAAGCTATCATGGCAGATAAACTAGAACTCTATTGAAATTGTAAACACTCGTCCTAACCAGGACGTGATTACCTATTTCCTGCCTTGATCACCATCTGTGATCAGTCACCATCTGTGACATATGATTTCAGACTCCGTCTAGTCAGGAAATCAACATCAAGGTCGCCATCTGCAACCTGTCACCATCTGTGACCTATAATCTTTAGACCCCATCTGGTCTCAGCTCAACCATTGATCACCATCTGTCATCTGTGACTCATGATCTTCAGACCCCATCTGGTCATGATGTCAAACATCAAGGTTACCGTCTGCAACCTGTTACTATCTATGATTTATCACCATCTGTGACGTAAGATCTTCTTAGACCCTATCTGGTCTTAAGGTCAACGTTAAGTAAGTCACATCTGACCTAAAAACGTTACAACTATCTAATTTCTGCTTTCCTTATCTCTGCTCACCATCTGTGACGCATGATCTTCAGACCTCATCTGGTCACGAAATCAAACATCAAGGTTACCGTCTGCAACCTGTCACTATCTGTGATCTATCACCATCTGTGACATAAGATCTTTTAGACCCTATCTGGTCTTGAGGTCAACGTTAAGTAAGTCACATCTGACCTAAAAACGTTACAAACTATCTAATTTCGGCTTTCCTTATCTCTGCTCACCATCTGTGACCCTTGGTACAAAGACCAATACATCTAAAATGAGTCACGCTTGACTCAAAATGTAACATCAAGCTCAATACTTTTCAAACAATAGAAAACATCTTTTTCTATAATATCGTTTCCTGAAAAGTCGCATTCAACAATAATATGAACACCATCATGCATATTATTATTCATCACAATCATTCACAAGGATATATATATTTCATCTAAATATATATATATATATATGTAGTCATTCGCTCAGGAATGCCTACTAATACCAACTATAGTTTGCAGTTAAATAATTAACGCCAAAACAATAATGGTACTTCTGTTCATAAAGGTCCTTGTGAGATTTACTCACCTTGAACTCCTGCTGCGTCTTCAATACAGAACCGAACCAAAACTATCACCAACCACTCGTCTGAATACTTCGTCAAGTACCTAATCACATATGGTTCCAACTTAGTAATGATTCACATTTGATTTAAGTTCGAAACCCCTGTTTTTGAACTAAAATCCCCAAAGTGGTGCCAATCGAGGCAAAACCACATCCGAGACCTCCCAAAGCCTTCGGAATACGTCCACGATCGATGTGACCAAACCACAAGTCGATCGGACGCTCGTATCTTCACGGATCGAATAAATTCACCGATATGAAACGGCAAAAATCATAACAAATCCATACGAACTCCAAAATTTGCATATTATATATCAAAACGCTCGTATCGACGAGTAGAAGACATATAATACCAGAAATAGTTCCTTAAGTGGCCGGAACGCCGCCGGAATGCCACCACAGACGGTGGTGCACCGCCGCCGGCCAAAACTCAAATCTCACAAAACTCCCAACATCAAAAAGCTTCATCTAAGCATGCTTGTGAACTTTCATAACTGGATCGAAGTCAGAAAACAAGCTTAAGGGATCGAAAACTACCTCACAAGCAGTGAACAGTGATCCAATCCGAGTTGATCGAATTTTCACGTAAACCGGTCGAAACAAACACCAAGGATCGACCAGGGAGCTTGTTCTGAGTCCAACCAAGAAAAATCGAAGCCGTGCCGACGTCGGAACTGTGTTTTCCGGTCGGGTCCGATTTCTCCAATCTGCACCGCCTTGAACTGCCACCGAGACGGAGAATCTCCTTAAGAGAACACCAGAGAGACGACCAGACGGAGGAGGCGACTCTGCTGGCCAAGTTTCACGGCCGGAGACCGCCGCAGTTGGCCGGAAAAGTCGGGTCGGATCGGCCGGGTTCGGGTCGGGTCAGGCGGAAATTTTCGATACTGAGGGAGCGGACGAGAGAGAAGAGAGAGAGGGTATGCGGCTTCCGAAAAAGGAAAATGAGGAAATGAATATATTTTCTGATTTTTCCTTTATATACTAAAACGGAAACTTCTTCCGATAGCCATAACTTCCTCATACGGACTCCGATTTATGCGTTCCGCATGTCCACGAACTCTTATCGACGCGTTCTACAACTTTCGTGAAGGAAATTTTCCGAGAATCCCAACATATAAAAAGTCAAACTTCACACGACCCCTAAACTGTGAAATTCAATTATTTATACGTACGAAAATCATTCCACTCCATACAAAATCTACGAATAAAGCATAATAACAATTATTCGTACAACTAGTCCATTATTAATTACCAAAATTACATAATGAAAATCCAGGTCATCACACCATGAGACATAGAGGATCAATTGGAGAGACTTCACAGGGAAGACAAATGTGTACCTGCAGCTTTCTTTCTTTGGTAGCTGTTCTTCTCTGTTTCTTTTTGCTGTGTCTCCTCCTCTCTCTGTATTTCTCTTGTTCTCTCTGTATTTCTTCTTGTTTTTTTTCTTTCTCTGTAGTGTTTTTCCTCCTTTTCTCTGCTGCCCCCCATTGTTGCGTACACTCTCCTTTTTATAGGCAATTGAGAAGGGGTTGGTTTTTTGATCAGACGAGCTTGCATTTAAATTTGAACACGGACGTTCAAGTTTCAATCTAAGTTGACCCAATCTTCATGTGCAGTTAAAGCTCTTATCTCATTTGACAATCCTCTGTTTTGATTGCATATAAATTTGAATACTTGTTGATAAGCTCTTATCCATTTCTTGTTGGCTTGCTGTTTGTATTCCTTTTGAGATAAGCATAGAGACCAATTAACCAATCACATCAAGAGGTGCAATTTAGTTTTGGCCTTCCTCCATATTTATCTCCTTTTGGTTTGAACGCTTCTGATCAATCAATTACATGAAATTGATTTGCTAATCTAGTGGCCAAATGAACTTACATATTTGTTGCTTTGGGCTCCAACTTTCATCAAACTAGACTTTTGAAGTTTTGTTTTTTTTTTGTTTCAACAATAAGGGGACATTTGGAGCAAGCAGTTCGATAGATCATGCATCGAATCCTGCAATGCATTCTCCTGGTCGTGGACTGCGTCGTAAGCTTGTGGATGAGGATGGGATTTCTCCAAAGAAAATGAGATTGAGCTTGGCAGTTGGAAGAACTAATCTGGATGCTATGACCATGGGTTTGTGCAATGTGAAGCCGGCTGAGAAGGTATACAAGAAGAGAGGTAGGCCGAAAGGTACAAAAAACAAAACAAAGGAGTTCAAGGTGGTTCAAGCTTCTCCTATGAAAAAGTCTCCATCAAAGAAGAGTAAGTCTCCACGAAAAGTGGAAAAGTTGGTGAATGGTTTGCCGAAATTTACTTTAGTTGAGGTTGTCAATGGTTCTAACCCGTCTAATGGGAAGGAACCTATAGTTGCTTAGTAGGTTATCCTAGTTTTGATTGTCTATGCTAGTAAGAATGTCTCTATGAGTCTTGTGGAAGTGCTTAGCTTTAGCGTACCACAATTGTGTGCTCGGCGTTTTAAGGTTAGGTAGATTAGATTGCCGGCAAGGCGAGGTATTTTTATGTGGCATAGACTACTCTGAGCATAAATGTATTATTGGAGTAGTCTTCTGTACTATTCTTGATCTATGAACCAGGACATACTATTGGTAAGTTTCCATTTTATAAAAAAAAAAAATCATTATGAAACAATAGAATTTAACAAAATATTTTATATTTATTATAATTATGATTATTATTTTAGGAAGATCAATTCTAAATTTGCAAGGCTCTTTCCTAATATTTTATGGTGCAGTTCAACACAGTGGCTCTTTGTGATGGGGTGCTATGAATCGATCCATGAAAATTTGATAAAGTCATGGTGCTTGTTGTGTCCTATGATGGTCTTTCAAATCATACTTCACTCAACCTCAACAACATTAGGATTTGGATATAACTGCACAATCTTCACTGGTCCTGAAAACGAAGAAGGTGGTTAAGTACATATCATATATGGTTACCACGATTGATAGATTCAAAGTGGTACCCATTCTATCCGTAGTTTAGGTTCAAGTCGATCTTGTTGTGGATTAGATTGTCTGGTTGATGTGATCCTTCAAAATAGTGCATATGACGATAATTTGAAGCTTGTTTTTACAATGAGAAGATTATGGTCATCTGTAATCGGTGCTAGAGTTTGGAATATCCTCTTAGTGGATGCTCAGGTGCGGTGGTGATTAACAACGACTCTGGTCAACTAGGTACTAGCTCCGCGGGGATGGTTTTGACTTTTGTAGTTTCGAGGGTATCACCTCCCTCAAGATTGAATGGATGGATCAACTCAAATGGTTTTCCTTGCTCAGATTCCAAAATCAACTGATAACTTTCTAACCAGCTGAGGTTTCTTAGGCCCAACAACCATTGTTCTCTCTTTCGCCTCAATGAGACGACATAATCGATTCGACTCGCAAAAGCACGATACCTACCTTAATCAAACAAAACCTTAATGGGTTAGGGTTGAGAATAGCTTACAAAAGGCTCAAATGATCCAATCTGAATCTCTTACTGTCTTACATGCTCTTAAGAGAATATTGTTGTATCATACCCAACTATTCATTTTGGACTCAAACAATTGATGGACTCCGCCAACTTTACCTACTAGTGGCCCATCTACTAGGTGACAAAAACAAACCAAAGGTCTCCAAGTATGATGGGCCTATAGGAAAGAGGACTCTATGGCCTAAGATCGTGGGGATGACTATATTGGAAACATCATTAGAGCAGCTTAATAATTTATTTCGGTTGCTCACTGTATGTAAATTGTTGAATACTTAGGTGATGTCTTCCTGATGAACCCCAAAAGGGGTAAGATCATTTGTAACTTTTGGTTCTCAATATATTGTCATCTTTCCATAATTTTTTTTTGTATTTTTTATTTTTTTTTATTTTTTAAAAAGATCTTAGCCCAACCCACCTTTACATATGCTAGTGAGAATCAAACTCATGACCTTTATAATGTTGGAATTATAACTTACCAACAGGTCATCAGCTCACCGGCAAAAATGATTCAACATGTAATTAATAATTGTTCAACCAAAAATAAAAATAAAAAAGTAATTAACGAGTATGGTTCTCACATCTGTTGCATATCTGTCAACATATCTAAGGAGTCATAATAAACCAAATGTTTTTTAAAAAAATAATAATTCAAATTTATCATGAAATGAAATTCAGACAGCACTGGAAGTTTTTCTTTCCAAAGTTGGAAAATTAGGAAAATTGTTAATAAAAAAGATGTGTCGATATTTTTGAGTTTTTCAATTGGAGTACCGTTTTGATAATTATGTTTTACCAAGAGGAGTGAAATTTGCACTTCTTTTTTTGTAAACCACACTCCCATTATCTCATTTCTTCATTAAATTTTCCAAATTATCCCTATCATCTTCTTATATTTTCTTTGCCACTCATTGGATTCCATAAAACAACTAGACCGTCTCCTCTTTCTCTATCATTTTCTCTCTCTTCCCATATTGACTCGTAGACCAGAAATATCCTCTATCTACCAGTCTTGTATTCTTAACACAATGATTAGAATACTTTGAGTTCAACTTCGATAGACCAGAAAATGGATAGAAGATAATTTTGGTATTCGAGAAGCTGGTGATTAATTATTGAAAGATTTCCTCGAGTTATTCCTAATGGTTAGAAAACTTCGACAATATTTTTGATAATCAACTCGAGAAGATTGGCAGATTCATGAACGCCGTCTTCAACGCATTTAAACTAAGCTGGGGTTGATTGAAAACATAGGTTTGGAAATTGAAAATATGGGTTGATTGAAATTCTCGGATTTGGAGATGAGGTGATCATTTTCACCTTAAATTTAGGCTCCCTTAGTGTTCTGACCACAAATTAGAAACTCAATTGTTAAGCAATGGCAGCAGAGCCTTCATGATTGAAAATGACGAGAAGAAGTTTTCCCATAAAACTCACAATGTGAGAACTAAAGAACAGAAAAAAAAAAAAAAAAAAAAAAAAAAAAAAGCAATACCCATATTTTTGGAATAAATGACAAAAGGAGTGTGGTTTACAAAAAGGGGAGTGAAATCCCCTTTACGAACTGTGAGTTTATGGAATGGAAGACTTTAAATAAAAATAAGGATTAAATTCAGTTTACTCCCTTGAACTTTGGGCCAAAAATCAGATTGGTCAATCTTTCTGAAGATCGATTACGATGGTCCCTATACTCTCGAATGACATCAGCCAAGTCTAAAATTTGAATTTAGCTCGAAAGATGACGTCATATGCTGAGTTGGAACCAACATAGGGGCCCACTTTTCAGATTTTAAACCCTACAAGGAGGGCAAAATAGACATTTCCAATTTTCTAATTTTTTTCTCTCTTTTCTTAATTTTTTCTTCTTCTCTCTTTTCCTCTCTCCCTCTCTCTCCCCTTCTTTATATTGACGACCACACTTCCACCTCCACCTCCCTTTGATCTGAAGCTCTACACCACGCCATCTCGTTCCTCGTCCTCCTCCTCGATCGGAATCGGTGGCGTAGGCACAAGCTTTTGTAACTTCTCTGGTCGTCAAGGCGCTTATCCGGGAGCATTGAGGTGCTGGGCTCGGATCAGGTTCGGGCTTTACAGGAGTAGATCTAGAGTTTTGTCATGACGAACTTGGTTTTTGGGAAATCCAATTGGGTTTTGTCATGACGAAATTCAATTTGGGATCCTTCAATTTCAGTGAAAGCTTTTTCTCGATCTGGGTTTGTGATTCAATTTCAGAGCCCGATTTCAGTGTTTCAGGGTCCGGTTTCGAGTAGCAGCAGTGGGGTTTCGAGCTCTGCAAGAAGTCCTCCGATGAGAATTGCTTATAGGTACAGAGTTGCAGCACAAGATTTTCTATGAAGAATTTGTTATCAAGGCTTTCTACGAGGCTGAGAAAGCACACAGAGGGCAAGTAATTTTTATTTGATTGCTCTGAATGGTTTTTTATTTCAGTTTGGGAATTTGGCCAATTGGATTGAGAAGTTGTGTTGCATCTTATTTGCAACATTGTGTTGAAACGGCGGTGTGCTCGCAATGATCGGCGCTAATTAGAAATTTGAGAGGGTGTGGAATTTGGTTGAGAATTTCAGTTTAGTGGATGGTGGGAGCTTGAGAGGTGTGAAAGAGAGAGTTGGGTCACTGGGTGGGGAGGAGAGGATCAAAATTCAGAGCCTAGTCGGAGAAAGAAATAGGAAATTAAAAAGGAACCAGTGTTTCTAGAGGCTCCGGTGATCATCAACAATGCATGAGGTACAAAAATCGATCCCTTTTTCACATTCCACATGATTGTATACATGGTTTTCAATTTCTTGAGTTATGAACGAATTGGTTTTTGGTTGATTTCGGTGCCGAAGGACCTCACTGTGCACTATGGTTTTCTGGGATTTTTCTGGCAGCTGTTCAGGAGGTTCTGGGCTTGTATCTGGAGTTTTGGAGCGTGATAACCACCTGGTTGGGCTTGTGAATTCAAGTTATACTATGAATCTTGAACTATGAATTGAATGGCTGATTGTGATTATTGATTTGGTTGCTGTCAATCTTTCCAAGGTCGACGGCTAGATCGGGGAGCTTCTTGGAAAGGCGGAGGGCGGGGAGTGTGGTGGAGGAGCTCGGAGGTGGCGTGGAGGTTGGAAAGCTGGAGAGCGACGACATTGATGGATCGCAAGTGGCGCAGTCAACTTGCCGGTGGTCAATAGAGAAAAAAAAAATTAGATTAAATTAAAAATGTCTATTTTGCCCTCCTTGGGGGGTTTAAAGTCTGAAAAGTGGGCCCCTATGTCGGTTCCAACTTAGCATATGACGTCATCTTTCGAGCCAAATTCAAATTTTAGACTCGGGTAATGTCATTTGAGAGTATAGGGACCATCGTAATCGATTTTCAGAAAGAGGGACCAATCTGATTTTAGGCCCAAAGTTTAGGGGAGTAAACTGAATTTAATCTTAAAAATAATGATTGACATGACTTGGCGTGTTTAGACATGTTACAAAGTTATCTTCTAAATTCTATGTGTCATTTGAAATTCACATCTGTCATGAGCTCCGTATTCATAGGGCATGACATGTAGGATATGCTTGAACTTATGGAACATTGAAATATCGAACATATTTTCTAGGTTTTCAACTTTAAAGAACCATTAAAAAAAATAAAAAAAATTTATGTTAGAGATTTCAGTATTCTGTTAAATGGAATCCATTCTAAAGATCACTTTACTAATGGTGAGATTTAGAAAAATGACAATTTGAACATAAATGAGGCTTTGCATGGTGGAACCCGAGGAATGAAATGGTTTGCTAAAACATGTTGAACATTATTTGTACTGGAGATGGTGTATTTGGGGAATTCAAAATACTTTTTTCATCTCCCATTGGAAACTTTTATACAAGAAACCAAAAGTAGGTAAGCAATAAAACCAGACAGCAGACTAATCCACACCACGCGCCAAGCAATTTTTCGAAATAAACCCTAAATCAGGCCTCTGCCGAGTTTGCTCGTTGCTAGTTATGGCTCCGACAATGGTGGCCGCAGCTCTATACGGCGTCCTCTGCCAAAAATATTTCTTCTAATCTATCAACATATTTGAATCCAAGATCCTTGTTTGGAATTGTCAAGGCCTAAACAACTCAGGATGTATTGGTGAATATTGTTTGTCAACGAAATTTTGATTTCCTCTTTTTGTTAGGGACATTGGCTGTGCCAATCCTACTAACAACAGTCAGTGATAAACTTGGTTTCAAAGGCTACATCTGTCAGCCATGGTCGGCAGACTCAAGAGGCCTAGCCTTTCTTTGACGTCATGGCAATGTGGTGTGTCTGGGCAACTACTACTATAACCACATTCATGTAGAAATCGCAGAAGAAGGATCTAAGGATGAACTTCATTTTACAGGCCTATACTGTTTAACATACAAGTTAAAGAATAACAAATACTCTGGACGTGATAAATCGAACATCAACCAAACAAACAAGGGAAATTTTTCTCTTTTTAAACCAAGCATCACACAATG
The DNA here is from genome assembly GCA_024704745.1 of Rosa lucieae. Classification (NCBI taxonomy): domain Eukaryota; kingdom Viridiplantae; phylum Streptophyta; class Magnoliopsida; order Rosales; family Rosaceae; genus Rosa; species Rosa lucieae. The sequence continues at coordinate 26,192,993 of CM045498.1, forward strand.
CTCTGAACACACAATGTCGAAACCTCATTTCTCTAAGAAGGTTTCTCAATCATAACAACTCACAAACACCATAAGTCATCCCTCTACATTCAACTTTTGAGACAATCCCATTTTGTTTCTCACTCTTCCATGTAACCAATTTGTCCAAACAAAGGTAAAGTAGCCCGAGATTGATTTCCTGTTTGTAATACAACATGTTCCGTCTACATCCGCATCACCACTAAATGAGATATTAATAAGATATTAAAGACGGTAGAAATTCGTCAAGAAAATTGATATTGACCTTGAAACATGCTACCTAGGGCTGGGTTCGGTTCGGTACCGGAGTCTATGGGCCAATACCATGTACCGTACCAACTTATATTGGTATGCAAAAAATCATACCACTACCGGCCACAAAATTCGGTATACCAAGAAGTCGGTATACCGATTTAATTGGTTGGTTCGGTACGGTTGGGCTTGTAACCGAGTGATGGAAGAGTGATTGTGGTGAAGGAAGAAGCAGCCTCAGATCTGCAACCTCTCTGCTGTTAGTGGCTCAAATTGGTTTGATCTCCTCCCCTTTCTTGTTTCTTTGCCCACAGATCCTTAAGATCCTCTGATACCCACAACCCAAAAATCAAAAGAGAGACTGAGATGCCCATGGCTGCCCTATGCGGTCGAGTCCCTCTTTCACCAACCCAAGTTTTCAATCTCACTAAATCAGGTACTTTTCATTTCTGGGTCTTTCAATTTCAATCAAAGTGTTGATCTTTAGCTATCTGGGTATTTGAATCTGTCAACCGAGCTCTGTCATCTGCAAAAATATATTACATAAAATGATGATTATATGAAATTCTGATGATTGCATGTTAATTGCCTAAGATAGAGATGCCAGAAGAATAGGAATGTAAGAAAGTGTTTAACTCTGATCGAAACCTCGAATAAAGGAAGCTGAAGAAAGCAAAGGATCGAATGGTTTGATTTTTTGAAGGAACAGATGAAAGAAGCAGTCGACTTTTAGATGAAATGCGTGATCTGGGTGCCAACCAAGTGTTCTGGTTTACACAAGCTAAATCACAGGGTTCTGAAATTGGAACAAGATGGATATGGTTCATGGATTGCTGAGAGATTTTGAGAGAGGCTGGGTTCGGTTTGAGAGAGACTGAGGGAAATGAAATCGATTTCGATTGTCTCTTTGATTCCTGTAGGGTTTGTTAATCTAACAGTTCTGATTTAATCTCACATAAAACAATTGATAATCAATGGCTGAGATTGATAAATATAAGAAAAATTTAGATAAATATATATAATATCAAATATATGGTACGGTACGGTATACCGTATTTCTCCAAAAATCAGTACCAATACCGTACCGTGTACTCCTTCTCGGTTCGGTACTACCGTACCAATACTTCGGTTACCGAAAATGTCGGCTACCAACAAACTTGGTTCGGGACGGATACGGTTGGTTGGTTTGTCTCGGTTGGATTTGCCAGCCCTAATGCTAACGACAACCTTTGAACCATCACCTTCTACCTGCAAATCATTAATATCAATAGGAAGAGCCCATAACAAACTTATCTTTAAACCAATAACCTCCATTGCACAAACATTATCCATAGATGTTTTATTTGACATATAAGGCTGGGCTGGGCTGGGCTGGCCTTAATGAGCATGCTTAGCCATTTGACCCGTTGGACGCCCATGAGCTTTTGGACCCAATAGCCCCGTTCGTTCTTGTAACGGCTCACTTTGAGTCCTCATCCTCGTCTTATCCAACTATCCCTGTTCAATTTCTGTTACAGAAATGGCCGCTACCACCACCACCACCACTTCCACTGCTTTAATCAACACCTTGCAACCCTCTTCCCTTCAAAAGCTCTCAAGACCCAAATGGACAGTCACCAACCTTTCTCTCCCAACACCTCCGTCTCGCGTTTTGTTCGCAAATGGGTGCCGTTTAAAGACCCCCCTCACTCGTGTCTCCCCCTCTCATAGTTTCCCCACCGTCCCCGTCACCGTCAAGGACTACGAGGTTACTTCATCTCACACTTGCTTTACTGCAATTCTCCATTTGCTTCAATAGTTAGAGCTGAATATGGATATGATTATGTGATTCACAAATGAGTTTCCTCTGCAAATTACCCCGCTAATATGAATTTGGATAGTTGGAAATACCCAAATTCTTTTATTGCAACCAAAACACTTGGGAAAACTTACAACTCTAGCTAGAAGCTCCAGATCATATCTGAGTTTACAAAGTAGAGTAACTAATTATGTTCCGACGTATCGGTTTCTTATGTTCCATATATTTTTCACAAAACAATAAAAGGAAGGAGCCATTTACAAAGCTAGAATTAAAGCCATGCCTCATAACTTCATGGAGGTGTTGGGGGCTTCGAAGAGCTCCACATGATCGAGACCTAAAAGCCTGCACATGCATGCATCCTAATCAATGTGTTTATGATCTTCTTGGACATTATATTGGAAAATCCATTACTCATTGTATAATAAGCCAAATATATAAAACTGGTGGAAATTTAAATGTATAACATGCGATCCTGCTCAGACTTCCAGTCTTCTTGTCTGCTGCTGAGTTTTTCCTGCAAAAAATATTCAGTAGAGTGGATTAAACTTAGGCTGCACAGTTAAGTATGTTATCCGTAAATGGAATTTTTTTTCTTTTTCTTCTAAATGATCAAGTTACATGTATTTGTATGTTTGACAAGAAACATCCAACTTTATTTGAACATATGTTGATAAACTCTAATAAGTAGTGAAGCAAAATTCCTCCTCGGAAAAGTTTTTTTTCCTCTACAAATGGCTTTTCTTTTTGTTGTCCTTCAACAGTTTTACTTTATTTTGTCTCGTATAGACTACTTATGTGAAACATAATGCAGTTTCTTGATGGTTCTACTGAGGTGGAATTGAGATTACAGCTGGGGGGACGAAACATCACAAACTCCAGAGACATTTTTGTGGATGCAAATGGCTCCTCTTTAATAATAAAAGTACAGCACTCTGGGTCTTTTGTCACACTTATGGAAACTAATCAACTGTTTGAAAAAATAAAGCCTGCTGAAACAATATGGTTTGTGAAACTAAAACACATGAAATTCTATAACCAGATTAGATTTCCACATGTTTAGATGGGTAATTCTTGTTTTGAGCAGGTATATAGATGAAGATCAGCTAGTAATAAACTTGAAGAAGCAGGATCCAGATTTGAAATGGCCTGACATTGTTGAGTCCTGGGAGTCTTTGACCGTTGGATCTATGCAACTTCTGAAAGGAACGTCAATTTACATTGTTGGCGATTCAACTGAAATCAACCAGAAAGTGGCTCAAGAACTTGCGGTTGGTCTTGGGTAATGCTTTACGTTTAAAAACTATTATTAAGAACAGATTAGGATCCATCTAACTGTTGATTCAAGCGCTCAAGATGTCATATATATTTTGCTGGATTTTGTTTCCTTTTCCTCCTATAGTAAGTTAGCAACTTAGTAGCTCGTGATGGTGACTGTTTATAATAAGAAGTAAGATCTGTGATTTCCAACTGCATGTCTTCATCTTAAAACATATAAATAATCCTTGATTTTTCTGTGTCTTCCCGTTCTTATTAGTTTTCTTTGGTTGACGTGATTTCAGATATACACCACTCACTACGAAGGAGTTGCTGGAAGCATTTGCCAAGCAGAGTGTTGATTCATGTGAGTATTTAGATGGATACTAGACCTCAACTTGCTGTGTTTCCTTTGGTTGATATGCCATTATTGGAAGCTGAACTAGCGGTCAGTATCACCATCATCTTTATTCCTGGGGTGTGCACTAAGTAACTTAGCTGTCAGTTTTAGATGTTAAACTTTATAACATATGACTTTGGTGCAAAACAATGGTAGATTGAATGATGATGATTAGAATGGCCATGACAGATTGAGGAGTAGTGGAGTACAAACACGTGAACAACCTATGCAACATATAGGAGTTTTCAGATTGCTACTAATGGGCATTAGATGCCTATACTGCAAATGGAATGTGTCTAAACTTTGATTTTTCATCTAACAAAGAAATATAAGTGAAACACTTAAAATCACTGAATGGTTGATATCTTTTTTGTGGTTGTGCATCATAAAATGACTGCATGACATGGTAAAAACAAAAGAATGGTTTGACTTGTGTTTAGTTTGTTTCAGTATCCTCTGAGTTCTAAGTTCTAACAAGCAGCAAAATTGCTTCTGTTCCGCAGAGAGGCAGAATTGTTTCAGTATCTTGATTTTATATGTTTCCCCTTGTCTTTCTGTTGTTTAATACCCTGCTTTCACATTTTATCCATGTTTGTTTGTTAATTACTCGTTTTGTACATCCAACCTGAAATTTACTCATGGATGCTTTTCTTTAGACAAACACCTACCCTCAAAAGGATCTAGTTGCTAGTGATTACCCTGTAGATAACTATTGATCCATCATAATTAACAAGTTTAACCAATTCCAGGGCTGCTTGCTGAAGGTTCTGAACCTGTAGTAGAAGCAGAAAGTGCTATATTAGAAAGTTTAAGTAGGTACTATCTCTCAAATCTCAATAGATTTCCTTTTTCTGTTTCTTTTATGGGAACATATTTGTCACCAATGAATAACTTTTAATGGGCTTTGTTGGTCTTTACAGTCATGCTAGGGCAGTAATTGGTACATTAGGAGGCCAGCATGGAGCTGCTGGAAGAGCTCATAAATGGCGCCATCTTTATGCAGGATTTACTATCTGGCTGTCACAAACTGATGCTACAGGTAACCTTCTTTGATCTTTCCTTCATTGCTTTTGCTTGCCTTGTTATGGATAAGAAACTTCTACAGCTTCCACTGGCTGTCATGCTTTGATATAATCATTTCTAAATTGTTTTCTAGTGTTATTAGGTATAAAGTGATAAACACCCCAGTGAAAAAGAAAATCCATAAGATCTCATGCACAAAAATAATTTATTGACTCTCCCTCTTGAATCATCAAATTCAACACTGAAGCAAACATCATCAACATACATGTCCTTAGTTCTTGACTTTGGATGTCATTGTTTTGCAATACAGATGAAGATTCTGCAAAGGAAGAGGCCAGGAGTCATATCCAAGATGGTAGAGTAGCTTACTCAAATGCAGACGTTGTTGTCAAGCTACAGGGTTGGGATGTAGATCATGTTAAAACTGTGGCTCAGGCATGCTTGAGTGCACTTAAACAATTAGTTCTGTCAGACAAGAAGCTTCCAGGTAATGAATTATCATAAGCTTGTGCTTCACTTTGTTTATAGTTCAATTTTTCATTTCTTGTCCAAAGAAAAAGAAGAAAGAACACTTTGAAAGGTGTGGCAACTTCAAGAAGTGGGAACTATAATTTTGCGTCTAACAATGTAATGATGTCTACTGGAATGTCAATAGAAGATATTCAAATGAATAGGCCCCCATAAGGGTTTTGAACAATGCAAATTTATGGTTATTTGTATAATGCTTATAGCCTCCTTTGGTTGTCATGTATTGTGAAGGTAAGAAGAGCCTCTACATACGCTTGGGATGCCGAGGTGACTGGCCAAACATCAAACCTCCTGGGTGGGATCCCTCAACTGGAGATGATGCATCTCCAGGTGGATTTCAATAAAATACACTGCAGTTACATCAGAGATTTTGATCCAAATATGTCATGATAATATTTTGATGAGTTCGGTGGTTTTGTAGCTCAAATGTAAGCATATATTGTGAATTACAAATGCAACATTAAGTAGGCATTTATTTTGCTAGCATATTCTGAAGAAAATCATATATGTAAGACCTTGTTTGCTAGCTTATATTGCTCATTCTCTTTTCTAGGTTGTGCTGAATTACTTAGAATTGCAACATGTTTTCTCTGTGCAATGGTTGGGCTAGATAACTGATCATTCTTAGTGTTCTCAAATGTTCCCAAATGCAAAATCTGATCATATTTCTGTTAAAAACAACTCATCTGAACTGCATGTTGGCTACTGGCTAGCTCCCAGTGAGGCTTCAGACTTGTTGGATACTTGGGTACCTGGTCATTCTAGTTTGTTAATGATAGAAATATTTTTGAAGTTTGGGCATTAAATTAGAATTACTGGAATACACCATGAAACTTCAAGTACTTTTGGTTAAACTAATCCAAATGATATGGAAAATAACATGTATTGTCATTAGACTGATTACAATATGAAGCATTCTCATAAAATCTAAACTGAAAGTATTAGATCTCACTTGATATATGCACAAAAAATAATGCAAATATCATTTAACCCTCTTCATCTAATGAAACAAAAAAAAACTAAACTGACATATAAACAAAAATATTGGAAAATATCTCAAGTTCAAATCTTCTCTCCTCTAGGTTAAAAAAGATTCGAGAATCCGGGTTATCGGCTTTGTATTATGAAGTCAATTGGTCTGCTTCACACTGCGGTCCAAATATTTTGTATACATTCTCGACTTTTATACATGGCCATTTCTTAAACTACCCACTTGATATAAAAATATACACACGAGATTTAGTATTACTAAGAGCATGGTTACCCAAGAGCTCAGTGTCGCCAGTCTCTTTCACATCATTTTGGAGTGTGTTACCAGTCATGTAAAATCTAATCCCATTCACCCTGATCAAACAGCCCCATACCATTTCTAACATACCCTTCTAAGGACATGGTATATGGCACAGTCAAACATGTAAAAATGCCGATATTGCAGATCATCATACAATATTCCTCCCAATGCAGGCAAGAGTCAATTTTTCCTTTTCCTTCTAAAATAGGAGCAACAGTCAGCTGTTCAAATTCAGATGGGAATATACAGCCAAATAGGTACTCAAAATTCATATAATGCCTGATATTTTGTGGCAATTCACAGAGCAGGTTATTGGCTTCCATTTCAGCTCACTCCACTATAACTAATTGTCAAATATACTTTCCCCAGGGATCCGGCCAAAGTCATGAATTGTAAGGGTCAAATATCCAACAGATTAAACAAATGGATTTACTAGATTTGTAATTCCAAGCTTCCCAAAATTTGCAAGAAAACTTGAATTAACATTTTCATATGCTTCATATGCTACCAGTTCTCGATCCAATTCAGCTTTACACTCACAGAGTTCACACAAGGTTTCAGTACAAAGCATAGATCAACTCAAAATTTAGAAGAAAACTACTTTAAGAACATAGCCATTTCCATTTGTCCAATGGTCATATGGTTCACATCATGTCGACATATTAGGGGAGCAGCAACCTTACCAAACATCTGCCAGACCCTAACAACAGTCAGAGATCCAACCACCAATTTTAACAAATCAAGCAGCATCAAATTCTTCTTCCTGCTTTGGCAGTTTCATAGGGCACGCAGTTCTTGGTGGTAGCTGTGAAAATGACCAGTCATGAGTTAAGAACTATTAATATCAACAAATACAAATTATTCATCAGGAAACCTCTATGCCAATTTTACTTGTAAGCCTCCCTTTTGGAGTAGCTCAGCACACACCCAACTGCATGTAGATACACCATATAAAGTTTTTTATTCTAAAAATATATATGGCATGTGGGAAAGAGAAAATATATAGATGAAAAAGAAAAAAAAATATCATACACTGAGAAAAAAATTGCTGAACGAAGACTCCCTGACAAAAGGATGAGGGCAAGCATTGAATACAACTACAAGGAAACAAATTATGAAAAAGACCAGGCAAAGGGAAGCCAGCCACATATAGGTGCCAAATTAACTGTGAAAGCAAGACGAGCTTGTCTTCCACAGGCCAGCCACGAACATACACAAATACAAACATTGATCCACATGAACATCTCCATGTATGCATCCATCACCAGTAAATCCTCATATGGACAACAATTACCTTGCACTGAAGGCTCATTATGGTTGACCTCAGCAAGGCATCTCCAACAATTGCTCTTAACTTCTGAATAAAACCATCCCGGCTGATCTTCTTGCACTAATAAAGTGACCAACAAGAGAAACAATCAATATACACGAAATTATCACAAACATCAAAATACCAAGAATCCAAAATTACATACCCTGAATAGATCATAGTGAACATTAACCAATTTCATATCTTTTGGAGCGACTTCTTTTGAAATAGCTTCAAATAGCGCTTTAAATGGCATCCATGGGGATTTTGGAGTTGTCAAAGAGCTTGAGCCAATTTCAACAGGCTTTTCCTGTGATTTCTCATATTCTAAAGCTGGCCTAGGATGCCTCCCCTACAGAAAAAACTGAAGGTATCAGAGTATTGAAATTTTTTGAAACAGTGACAAAGGAGACCAACACCTCAAGAATACAACTAGTGGATCTTTAGCTAAACGAGTTATACAAAAAACTGAAACAGAAAAGTATTCCAATAGTACTCCACCCTTTGACTCACAACTAGTAGATTCCACATGTCATTGAACCTGACACACAGGTGTTCCAACAGCACACCATCCTTTGGCTAAAACTAGTAAATTCCACATGTCAATGAACCTAACACAACCATCAATCTTGCCCTAGTTCGAGACTCTATTAAGCAAAGTAAGCCACACATTCTACTTCAATATTAAGAGAAAGAAAAGTCAAGTACATGGATGTCTTAGTGTTGGGAATCAAGTCCAGTTCTTCACTGAAGGCCCACTAGATTTCAGAGAGAAAAATTACTAAATAAAAAAAGAGAGGTATCATAGAGGAGAATAATTATGGGATTTTGATAGCATCTAGAGCACCACAAACAGTTTGTCTTTGCTGAATTGAACTAAGAGGCAGTTTAGGCGATCTACAGTGCCAACATCAGACAAGTCCTCCTTCAAAGTTGGATAGGCACAACAAAATGCATATAAAGCCAATGTCAAACATTCTTGCAAACACGAGGACAATGATAGTACGAGTCGGAATAGAAAACAATAAACTGAAGTTTCAATGCAATAGAGGGCTTACTGGTTCCATTGGCGAGCCGTTGAACTGCAACTGGCCTGGACACTCATCACTAGTTGTAATTCCAGAAAGATAACCTCTGCTTTCTGTAACCATGGTCCCTGTAGTAGCACCAAAAAGTTCTAGTGGTCCTAATTAAAATTTTCCAATCAAAATTGGTCTAAAAAAGGTCTCCATGAACCACAAGGTCCCCAGAAAGTTAAAAACCCACCAGAGATTTGGACCAGTAAGTCATAACTCATAGGCAGATATACAATGAGTAAAAAGGATGGCCTATTTCATATAGAGATAGCATGACTGAAAAAAGATGGCACAACCTGCTTAAAACCTTCTGATTGCATTATCAGAAGCTAATTGAATAGGATAATGAAAAAATGGATGCAAGTCCAAATTTTTCAAATTACCGTTTTCCAAAGTTCATTTGGCTCCATAAATCAAGGGGAGTGATTTTCACACTTGCCATGTCTCCATTTGCACTTTTTCAATTTCTTATTTCCACATTCAATCTTTGAGTTTCAATGTTCTGTCATGTTTTAACTTTATATGAAACCAAGCTAACACTGCCAGTTCCAAGAGAAAGGGCATACTATGCTTCTTCTTTTGATCCCTTCAATGATTTGATCACACAAGAGGTTGGATAACCCCCAAACCCAATGGACACTTCCAATTCCCAGCAACGGTAGACTCATCCTTGATTGATTAGAAGAAAGACCCTGGATCTAAATTTATAATCTCATTGGTTGGGAATCAACTGTCAAGTGAACACCACTAGAGGAGTAGAGGGTTCCAGATTGGGCTCTTCAGATACGACCATCCTTGGCTGTGGGAGGTAGCACATTCCAACCTATAGGCTATAGATATGAAATTCATCTACCATTATTTCTGACCTTTAAACCTAGAAGTACCATAAATGACATAAATGACTTGAGTTAAACTGCGAGGCCAGCTATTGAAGTTTCTCCTTCATCTATTGAATTCGGGTGTTATCCAACCTTCATTTCTGTCCAGACAACTGAGTGTATTCCAATTTCAAGTAGTTGAGAGAGGCGGCAATGTTAGGTGGGTACATGTGATAAAACATTCTGAGACTAAGAGTAAAGTTGGAAATAAGAACAATTGAGAAAAGGAGTGCAAATGGAGAAATTGGAGTGCAAAAATCACTCCTGAAAATCAAACAAGGAACTAGCATACGAGGAAAGATATACCACCTTCAGCCTTTAAAGATGTCTTGAAACTGACAACATACTCCGGAAAAATATGGGTGTTCACGTTCATACTCCAACTATAAGATGGCGTGGATTTTGAAGGTCATCAACTCCACTATCAAATTGTATAGAACTGGGATGGCACTGTCCAGATCCGGGATTGACCATTTCGACATTTCCCATAACAACACGGCATAACATTATGTATCTTATCCCATTTTCGTCATCATCACTGTAACTTGCGCTGAAAGAAAACAAGTAGTAAAACCTCTGACAAAGCAAGACCCCCAAAAAAAAAAAAAAACAATGATCCTCCAACAGAGCAAAAACTAGAAGTTTGCTACAGCATCAAAACTTATAAGAAAGAAGATGGGGAGAGGAGGGGGGGTTGGGGACAACAGTACTGTAATGGACGAAAGTAAACACAGGAGATGATTCTATGGTAGTTGTAATATGCATCTTAGTTCTACTAAAATTCCTTAACATGTACATGAATTGATAGATAGAAAATATATGCAAACCTGATATGAGTGTGATTAACAGATGTCAAGTTAACTCCAGTGCCATTTGAGCACATACTCGTAGGTCCGCCATGCCCAAGCCCATACATCATGATTTTAGATAGTGCATCTTTAGTAACAGCCATCCAACCATACTGGACATTTGGATTCCCGCGGTACTTCTTTGTTAATTCAACCTGCTTTTGGAACAGCTCAGCTTTTGCTTGCATCAAATGACTAGAGCAGTGCTTAATCTCTACTATACATGCATTCAAAGAGGAACCAATGCCCTTATCAAACAGGTCTCGTACTGAATTAGAATCCAGTGTTTCAACGAAAACTGGAGACTCGGTCATTATATTTTCATCAAACCGTAGTTCCCTTATTGATTTCCAGCATTTTGGCATCTGATACTTGGTTGCAATAGTCATTTACTTTCTTATAGTCTCGATTACCAAGAGGAGTTTGTTCAATCTTAGTCCTCTTAGCAGGACTATTTGACTCCTCAACACATTCCTCTGTATTGGAGCTATTCAATCCAGTTATTCCAATCTCAAGCTTCAATGTGATATCCTGGGGCCCATTTGCCTCTTTAAGCACAACAGGAAAACCACTCTGCTGTAATTCAGAATCGCAGTACTTTTCATTTTCTAAAAAACAGGAATGAATTTCTGGAAAGAAGCAGCACCTGCTTCATCAATCCAAGCAATTTGCTTCACTAGACCTGTTTTCACTTCCAACTGTATCATATACAGAATATCTAGCAACAGACGACAGCCATTCAAATCCACTTCTATAGCTGCATTTTTCAGTTGAAAGTGCTCCCTAACGAAGTCAACGATTTCTTGAGGATAGTCTATCCACTCCCCAGATTCATAGTATAGAAATCGCTGAGGAAGCCCACTTTTGGTGAAATTTCTGTAGTTTTTAAGCACAGAGCTTCTGAAGTTTGATCTACACTTGGTTTTGCATTCATCTGATCGTTTACGCTTGCCAAGTTTGTTATATGATGAAGGTGAGCTGGACTGTTGAGACAACACTGTGCGGCTAGCTCTGACTCGAACTGATGCAGTTTTTGTCGCAGTTTTCCCCTTCAAATTGACCACTATTTTGTGGCCATCATCCAAGACCTTAACGCTGTCTGTTTCCATTTATCTACACGGAAAATTTACAGACTAAATCCTAAATACTCTAAGAATAATGTACAAGTATTTTCTTGAGATCCGGGAATGGAGAAATTGTTCCATGGACACAAATTTGCATAGCCTGCATAGAAGACATAGTATTTCTTATTAAACTACTTCTAATTCATCTACCAGAAGGTAAAATCTGCACATAAATGTAATTACCAGTGAGCTTAATCATGTATCATCTCATACTACATGTTGAGTTCCATAATACAGGTCAGAGATAACACGTATTATTGACCTCAATATGGAAAAGTAACAAAGAAAAGTTAGGAACTCTTCCCAACCACCATTGATTAGAAGAAACAGGTGAAACCTGATGCCTTTAGCATCAAGAAACCTGAATTTGTAATGATAGTCACGTTTTATATGTACATCATCTCATACAACAGAGAAGCTCAGAGTTCTAACTTTAAAGTGTTGGTTCAGAATCAGGCACAAGAACGAAGAAGACTTGGCCTTCTGACTGAGAAGCAAATATAAACAACAGAACCATAGGAATAAACACACAAAATGGTACCGTATTCTGTAGTTACAGGCCATATTGTACAAGTCATGTTTCTGAACAACATTTTATGTGCGAGTCACCAGCAAACAGAAATTCTTCTTGCGATGACTGAAAGGAAACCCACTACGGAATATAAGAATTAAAAGAATCAAATGAAGAAAGATAGATACCGATCAAGGGAAACTACCTTTATTTCTTTCTTTCACCAATTAACTGTATCGATCCTGAGACAATTAAAACACACCCTCAATCAAAAAGTTTGTATGTAATACACTGAAATTGAAGCGAATAAAATAATAACAATAATAATAAAATAAAACACTCACACATCTATTCTACCCTAGTTCTATTCGGCAATAATATGAGGCGGTGGACTTGGTTAATAAAGTTCTGTAGATGAGTTTGACTACCAAAATATGAATTACCTGCCAAAGAAAACAAGACCATGAGTACCAATTCTATAAAAATCATACAGACTGAAGCCAAAACCATCAAAATTGAGGGAATCGTGGATTTTTCAGTTTCAATAAAAACGAAAAAATTCAACATATTGGTCAAAAAAATTCCAATTATTCACACAAGAAAATTTATATAATCAATTTGTCAAATCCGATTTATATTCTGCATCATCAAAATCACCAAGTCAAATATGAAAAGAAAAAAAGCGAATTTGAATCTGATCGCGGCCATCCTATTTCAGGATGAGAATTAGTTGCAGCACAACAAAATCAGTGATTCCAAATTCAAAACACCAAAGAATAATCAAACTACTAACAAGATCAAAGCCCTAACTCAGATGCATCTAGAAATTAACCCCAAAAAAAAAAAAAAAAAAAAATTCAAAACAGACCTAAGAAACACAAACATCGAAGAGATGAAGAACAAAGAAGAATTGATCTAGTGAAATAAACAAAAAGCCCTCAAGATGGAGAATCAAAGGCTTACTTTGAACAGCGAAGAACCACCAAAATAACGTGAGGCTACAGCTAAACCTACCAAAGCATAAAGCAATTTCGGATTTTGTTTTCTTTTTCCCAAGCTTCTGATATGGGGTATTATAACGGGTATCTGGGCTGAAGTGGAACCGCTAAATCAGAGCCGTTGACTTGATCATGCGGTTCAGTGGAAGGTTCGCCCCTGGTGTGAAGCACAAGGCGGTCTAAAAGATAAATAATAGAAATTGAAATGTCTACCGTAGACATGTTGCATTTCTTTTCTTTTTTGGTGAGATGTGGGGTATACGGAAAGGACAATTCCGTGAAAAGACAATTACTTTTCTCAAAAGCAAACAAAAAACTTTATTGAGGAACCTTAATAAAAGTGATTACAATCAAATCGTAACCCATTCAGAATAGTACTAGTTACATTCTGAATGGGTCATGACAGCCCTCCATTAGCTACAAGCCCATGATTAATATTAGCAATATCATAGACAGTCTCGAGACATTCTGTTTCAATTATTTTTACGACGTTTGAAGCAATTTTCAGACCCTCCTTGATGGCCTTCTTGATGGGTATAGAATAGAGATGTTATAATGTGGAAGAATAATAGCGTCAATAAAAGTGGTCATTTTGTTACATGAATTATCATTTACAAAACTGCAAAAGGTAAAGTAATGTTTTAAAATACTGGGAAAATTTATTGCGACAGAATATAAAATATTATAAAATGCTGTGAAAATTTATTGCAAAACATTGCCAAACACTAAGTTTAGATTAAAATGTAACACTTGCGTTATCACTTATATTTAGTTATTCCACACTAATTCATCAGCGATTTTATTACACTATTTTTAAAATTAAAAATAAATACGATGATAAAAAAAAATTATAGAAACAGGTGTATGTGTAGGGTGTTTATATTATTTTGTTTATTTTTTATTATTTTGGTTTGCTATTTTTCGTATAATATATTTAAATTTACCTATTGGGTGATACAGTTTAGGAGGGGCAAATCTTTGAGATTTGAATGTTTGCAAAGCACTCACAATTTGGCTGGGGTTCTACCCTAGTCCATTGTTATTTTGGGATAGGGCTTAAGTCCTTGGCCCAATCCTATGTTTTTAGCTTTTGTCTAATTACAATAACGTTTCTTGTATTAGGAACCTAGATCTCTAGCGCCTCTGCTGTAGTACCAATGGAGGATCCCCGATATCTCTACGTATTTGATTGTACAATGAGTAGGTCTATTTCTATGCACCACTATGGGTACTACCACTATCTTCTTATCTGCCTATGTCCTTAAATGGCTAGGGCTTAGGTCTTTGGCCCAACCCTATGTTTTTAGCTTTTGTCTAATTACAATAATATTTCTTGTATTAGGAACCTAGATCTCTAGCGCCTCTGGCGTAGTACCAATGGAGAATCCCCGCTATCTCTATGTATTTGATTGTACAATGAGTAGGTCTATTTCTATGCACCGTTGTGGGTACTACCACTATTTTCTTATCTGCCTATGTCCTTAAATGGCTAGGGCTTAGGTCCTTGGCCCAACCCTATGTTTTTAGTTTTTGTCTAAATATAATAATGTTTATTGTATTAGGAACCTAGATCTCTAGTGCCTCTGGCGTAGTACCAATGGAGAATCCCCGCTATCTCTACGTATTTGATTGTACAATGAGTATGTCTATTTTTACGCACCGCTGTGGATACTACCACTATCTTCTTGTCTACCTATGTCCTTAAATGACAGCGGAAGGGTATGTAACGACCTATTATGACTTGTGATGAATGATATTATTGCCCTTCGGGCCAATTCAAAAAAAAAAAAAAAAACTACCCTCTTAACACACGTTGCAATTTTTTAGTCAGTTTATATGTGTAGAATTCAATATTAATTGTTTTGATTTTTTTTTCTTTTTTTGTATAATTCTTCTCAAATTAAAAAAGCAACAGCTCAAAAGAAGGAAAGAAATTAAAGAATTGAAAATTTTGTTAGGATTAGTTTAGTCCAGGGTTGATTCCCCTCAACTGTAACTAAGAGAAAACAAGAATTACAAAAAGAGATGGCTTTCCGCTGCTGTCTCTCTTTGGTAAACCCTAGCCGCCATGGCTTAGGACTTCATAAATGGTGTACAACGTCAATACCAAGTAGATCGTCTATCTCTGCTTCTCGATGTCTTCTCACAACAATCCAACGCCGACTTTGTTCGATGAATTTTAGTTCAATTTTTCTCTCCACGGGGATTCATCGAAGTGAATTCGAAACAGAGAGCAAGGTGGTCATGGGTGGCCTCTTGAATGGGATTTCAGAAGGGGATCCGGGTGGTGTTCAGCGTGGTAGGGAGGGACTTAAGGATACAATCGTATCAGCGAGGCACGACGGATGACTTCTGGCTGTTAGACCAGAGGTACAGGTAAAGACCGAATTGGTGCATAAGATCAGATTATCATACAAACAAGGCCTCTGTGACTAGGAAAGGGCCACAAGCTTCGTAATGGCAGTAGATGTAGTGGTGTTGGGCTACAAGCTCCATGATTGGGCGACTATGATGTAGGGCTGCTCCGAACCAAGATGCGGTTCTGATGCCCAGAAAGGGAAGAAGGGAACCTTGGGGCTTACATGTGCAGGTACATGATGGAGGTTGGTGTGGAAGTTGACGGTGTGCAAGCGGCGACGACATGGATGGCAGTGACCAAAATAGATGCTAGAGAAGGAGTTCACAGTTGCCTAGTGTCCAGATCAATTAGAAGGCCCAACTCCAATTGGGTGGCCCAAGCCAATTCTAAGGCCTAAATCAATTTGGGAGTTTTTAGGGGTCCAAAGCTTTTGAGAACGTTGCCTCGATCAAGTGTTTGTGGACCAAATTGATGGGTTCTAGTTCTCTAGGGCTTCGTATTTGGGATCCTAAAGAACGGATCCAACAAATTTTGTTTAATCTAAGGTACGTGGTACTAGTGAATCTTCTGGAGTAGTATCAAGGGAGGATTCAAGCTATTTTGTAATAAGTGAACATTAGATGTCTCATGAGTTGACCTATCTCTATGTACACACCATGGGTACTACCACATTTTCTTGTTCTGTCTATAGATAGCAGCGGAATTGTATGTAATGGTCATTCTGGCTTGAGGTCAGCATAAGTTCCTTATGATTGGATAACATTCCAAAAATGTTTATGGATGTGTTACATTATGATTGATTGATTGTAATCAACTCTATTGAGTTCTAAGTTCATGACTTCAGATTTCACCCATATGAAGGAGTTGGGTGTTATGACGAAACCTAGCAAAGCCGCTCTGCTAGGGTTAGGTGTTTGCCGGCTCTGGCCTGGCTTCTCCATAATTGTTTTCCATCCATAATGGGTTTTGGTTATGATACCATCACTAAGATCGATTGAGATGTATTTATTGTCTAGCGCTACCACACGGAGGGCTTGTTGGGTGGTCAGTTGGGTTATGGCCAAGGACTATAAGCGTCGTTGGTGCTTGCTCTGTTTGAACAATTGAGGCCTAGTAAGAGGTGGGTGCAGGGTAAGGTGTCTGGAGATGCAAAGGGCGGTGGGACAAATTGGAAAGTGTGTGGTTCATCGATTCGCTCGGTTATGGGAGGTTCAATGGTGATGGAGAGCAATGGTTCGACGAGGCCGCGCTGAACATGGCTTAAAGATGAGGGTGCTATCTAGTCCGACGAAGCATGGCAATGTCGCCAAATGCTGTGTTTCATTGCACTCTAGATCCGATCAAAGCTTTGTGGTCGGAGGGAGCGAGGGCGGTGCAGTAGTCAATATGTGATGGCAAAGTGGCATTCCGGTTCCAGCTTAGGAGAGGGACGGTGTGGCAGCAATTCAGCGTTGGCGAAGGGCACTCTATTAGGAAGCATTGGGGTGTATGGGTGCTCAGAAAACATCTGAGTACCCAAAGGACTTTAAATTGGGCATGGGTCTCTGACATGGCAGGGGTGTATTGGCTTGCTGATATTTGGTTCCGTATTTGGGATCTAGGAGATTTATGGGCTCTAATTTTTGCTATACTTTAGATTTGGTTCTCTAGTTACTTAGGTAGGAGATTGCACTCTTTTCGATGTATTTTTTTATGTGAAAAAGGCAAGATCGATCGACATACTACCACCGATTACCTTGACATATTACAATCATAAGAGCACACAACAATATATGCAATATCTATGTATTAAGAATACTAACCTGAAAGAGACATGCTTGATACGATCGATATCGATCGTCTTCTCTTAGCAATCTAATGAATGCAATCTCAGTGATGGGGAAAATACTTGAATGCTAGTAAGTGATTGCTAGAGCAAGGATCAATATCTTGATATATAGGCTTTGAGCATTTAGTGCCTCCCATAAAAATTCTCTAATCCTATTACATTTACGCCAAGCTTTTTCCTGTTGCATATGCAAATAGGTATACTTCATTTGCTAAGCAACATTTAGCCAATACTGATATAATTAATAGGCAACAATCATGGAACCAAGGAATACTAGAAATGTATGTGCTTATTCTACAAGGAATTCAACTTAGTTGTCATAATTCCTAATGAATATTGATAAGTCCACATCATGTTTGACAATAACTTCATCACCACCACTTAGTATCTCAAACATATGTTAATAAATGGATTAATTTCAGTTTACCCCCTGAGGTTTGGGGGTGTCATCATTTCACCCCCTCTACTTTCAATTTTGAATTTTTACCCCCTAAACTTTCCAATTTCAATCAGCCGTGTCCAATTTCTACTATTCCGTCCAAATTGGACTTTAAGTTTGACTTTTGAGGGCTAAAATGGTAATTTCAACATAAAAAAATTTAAAAATAAATTTTTTTTTCTTCTGTTTCTTAGTTTTTTTTTTTTTTTTTTTCTATTTCTTCGTTTTATTTATTTATTTATTTAATATTTGTGATATATCTCCGATAAAGTGAAGAATTTAGGATATATCTCCAATAAAGTGAAGAAATATCTGTAAAAAATAATTTTACACTTTATCTGTAAATAAATATATGTAAAAAATGATTTTACACAAATATTTCTTCACTTTATTGGGGATATACATATATTTACAGATAAAGTATAAAATCATTTTTTACAGATATTTCTTCACTTTATTGGGGATATATCATAAAATTCTTCAATTTATTGGAGATATATCACAAATATCGTAGACCAAAAATGATTTTACACATATATTTCTTCACTTTATTGGGGATATACAGATATTTATTTACAGATAAAGTGTAAAATTATTTTTTTTTTTAATATTTCTTCACTTTATTGGAGATATATCCTAAAATTCTTCACTTTATTAGAGATATATCACAAATATCGTAGACCAACGAGCGGCTTTCAACCACCTAGAGTATTTTTTTTGTTTTTATAAACCTATTATAACTTGTGGTGTATAGGTTGAAGATAAAAAAAAATAAATAAATAAATAAAATAAATTTTTTTTTATGTTGAAATGACCATTTTAGCCCTTAAAAGTCAAACTTAACGTCCAATTTGGACGGAATAGTAGAAATTGGACACGGCTGATTGAAATTGGAAAGTTTAGGAGGTAAAAATTTTAAATTGAAAGTAGAGGGGGTGAAATGATGACACCCCCAAACCTCAGAGGGTAAACTGAAATTAATCTTTAATAAATCAAGGGGAGTAAAATTTGCACTCTTACTTTTACAATCAACACACTGCTCTCACGAATTTACTAAATCATCCATTAGACTTAATTGTTCCCACCATCTTTCTCTTCCACACCTAAAACTGAAACTTCTCTCTCTCTCTCTCTCTCTCTCTCTCTATATATATATATATATATATATATACACACACTATATATATATATCTTTATATGTCTCTCTCTCATGAATTCATTTCTTCTTTCTCTCTTGGCTAATGTGTTTTCCCATTCATCAGAGTTTTTGATGTGCCAACAATCTAATTTTCTTTTGTCAATTTTAAATTTCAGTGAGTATCTTCAACAATCGATTTGATATGAACATACAATATCTACTTTTTAACTGTAATAACACAAAAACCCAAGTTCACCAAAGATAATCGAAGAAGGTGATGTCAAAACATGAAAGCAAAGATACTCAAACAAGGGGATAATAATGAAAAAAAAAAATCTAGACAGAGATAGAGAGGGTAATGTATACATAAAAAATTCTAACTTCAAGTTGAATTCTTATTCGGTATTCTCGTATCAATTGCTTGATCAAAACATATAGAGAGAGGGAGAGAGCAACTGTTTCCCTTTGATTGAAGAGACGATGTACACAACTGTAAAGGTAATATGAGAATACCATTAAGATTATGAGATAAAATATTATAAAAAAAAAATTTGGAGTGTAAAATATAATAAGGGGAGTGTGAATTTCATTCCCCTAAATCAACTGATCACAAAACAAACTTTCAACAATCATCATTATACACAAAGACAAAAGAAATATATCAAACTTACCATCATTGTTAAAGAATTATACATCGAAACTTTTGAAATTTGTTTTGAATACATCAATTAATTTTGAAGATAGTGAGTGCAATGACAGATTCATGATATAAGCCGACTATGAGGGTGCAATCAGTGCCAAAATAATTGCAAAGGTTAAGGGAAAACATAGGTTACCTTTTCGGATATCTTTGTTCTATATACCACCACTACCTAGATCATCCTCTCTCAATCCTCTAATTCTGTCGCGTCATCTTCCATTTGTTGTCGATGTATATCGATGTCTCTCTAGTCGGAAAAACCTGAAATCTTATTTATCCTCTCTCTTGCAGCATTTTTCATTTTAGCATCCTTATCAATCCAGCTGACAATTTTTTTTCTTTCCTCAAAGGTTATTGAGGGAATTAAATTTGGTGAAAAGGGGTGGTCTATTAATAAGTACCATACGAAATTTCTCATCATGAATTCCTTTATGGTAAGAAATGTAGGAATTGAGGTGCTCACAATACATTAGTGCAAATGAGAGTCATTGAAGTTATAGAGGATTCCCACCACCAATTTGCAGGGGATGAAAATTAAAATAAAATTTAGGGAGAATTCCACAAATGGTCACTCAACTATGACTCATTCGACACTTTGGTCACTCAATTTTCAAATATATCACTTTGGTCACTCAACTATTACTCTGTCAATCACTTCAGTCACCCAATGGGCATTTTATCTCACTTTAATCACTTCTCCAAAATCATTCTAATACAGATTTCTCAATTTTTCACAATTGGTTGGACGAAAATATCATTAATAGTATGGCAAATAATTTTTTTCTTAATAAAAAAAATTAACGAAGTGACTAAAGTGAATAACAGAGTTAAAGTTGAGTGACTAAAGTGATATATTTAAAAGGTGAGTGACCAAAGTGTCAAATAAATAAAAGTTGAGTGACTATTTTTGATATTCTCCCTAAAATCTAATGAAAAACTTGACTAATCCACAACACAGTCCCAAAATAATCGACTGTAGGACAATATCAGTCTTCTTATTGAAAATACTAGTCAATAGCCGAATAGCTTGAGAAAAAAGAATGGGCCCATGTCTGCACCTGAGTATCCTCAACACTCATTGACCTGAGCCTCCCAACACTTGTGGGCACCCAAAGCCATGAAACACAGAGTCCACCATATGCAGCCCGACTTATTATGTCACTGCTCTGTGTCACTACCATCCTCCTTAGCAAGATTCAACATGGGTGATGACTGCACCATCGCAAGTTGTTGTAAATTGTAACCAGCGTCATGCTGCCAACCACCAAGGCTAAGCATAACCAGAATACTCTAAAGCCATCCCTCACCGATGCAACTACTTCCATCATAGTCCTGGCTGCACCATTGAACACCGCTACTGTCATTCACAACTCTAGCATTCCAAATCCGACTGGATTCCTGCTCTAGTAGCCGACAATTAATAGATTCGCTAAACAAAGTCAACCCGGATCCCAAAGATCTTGACTAGGAATGAGCAAACGGGGGTGGGGGGCGGGGGTACCGGGGGTGGGGGGCGGGGTTTACCATTACCCATGCGGGTTCCCCATTTTGTTTGTTTAGGTTTTAGTGCTTTGTATTACCTTTGGATTTCGAAACAATAACGAAATTGGCTAGATTTTCTACAATCACCATAAAACATTACAATATCTCCATCGAGCGGTTGGTTTCTCCGAATTCATTTTCTACTTCATGGTTGCTTTAGAATGAACCTAAACAATTTAAATGCAATGTATAAGTCATACAACTAAAGGAATAAAATTGGTATACACCAATGTGTTTGTAATTAAAATTATTTTTTTTTATCTTATGTCCACGCACATCCATCGATGGAATATATACAAACGTGATGTGAAAAATAAGCACGTTTCGTGGTTGCCACCATCGGTCAACCAATAAAACATATAAGTGACTATGGTTGACCAATCCGATCGGATTCGAAAATATGGTGAAATTGGCTAAATTTTTACCACACTCATAATTTATTGTAATAAACTCATCCAACGGTCGGTTTTTTCATTTTCTTTGAATTGATAGGGGTTTCTCTTTGGAGTGTATGATATATAAATATAGGTTTATAAGAGTAACTACGTTTGACCTAGTTGATCGAATTCGAAACAATAACGAAATTGGCTAGATTTTCTACAATCACCATAAAACATTACAATCTCTCAATCGAGCGGTGGTTTCTCCGAATTCATTTTCTACTTCATGGTTGCTTTAGAATGAACCTAAACAATTTAAATGCAATGTATAAGTCATACAACTAAAGGAATAAAATTGGTATACACCAATGTGTTTGTAATTAAAATTAATTTTTTTATCTTATGTCCACGCACATCCATCGATGGAATATATACAAACGTGATGTGAAAAAATAAGCACGTTTCGCGGTTGCCACGCCATCGGTCAACAATAAAACATATAAGTGACTACGGTTGACCAATCCGATCGGATTCTAAATATGGTGAAATTGGCTAAATTTTTTACCATACTCATAATTTATTGTAATAAACCCATCCAACGGTCGGTTTTTCCATTTTCTTTGAATTGATAGGGGTTGCTCTTTGGAGTGTATGATATATAAATATAGGTTTATAAAAAATTAGGTCTTTAAAAATTTATTTATCAATAAATTAGTATCTATATATAAATATAGATTTTTTTGGGTACAATATAGTATATAGATCTATTATCTTTGGTTGTATTTGATCATTATCCATTGAATTTCCAAAGCTTGATTAAAAAAAAAAACTTGTGTCTTTAAATATTTATTTATAAATAAAGCCCGCAAGGCCCGGCCCAAAAAAGCCCGCAAGGCCAAGCCCGGACCGGCCCGAAAAAGCCCGCAAGGCCCGCTTTATATGGACGGGCTTGGATCCTTTGATTTTTAATAAAGCCCGGCCCGCAATTATTTAAAAATATAGCAAGGCCCGGCCCGGCCCGGCCCGTTGATGACCCCTACCATTATTATATAATTCAAATTATTAATTTGGATAATTATGAATCAGATTATACTATGCATAACTGATCTGTTATCCACTTATCCCCAAACTTAAAAGAAAAACTTATAATTAAGTTGTAGTGGTCAACCTTGACCAAACCACTCAATGGAATAGAATAAACAACGGCTGTGAACATAGTTCACGTGCTCGTAATTCATGTACCCTCCAATCTCTACTCCAATTTCTTATCCCTCTCTCTAACTCTTCGTCACTTTCAGATTGCATGACCCATTTTCTCTCTCCTTCCTTTCCCCAGAATAATTCACAGAAGTCTTCGTCTTCTCTGATATTAAATCATCAAGAGAATTTTAGAAGATTAAGGTGGTCGAGCTATGGAGGAGAGAGAAAGGAGCCTTTTGATGATCGACATCAGAAACGAGAGCGAGAGGAGATAAGATTTGAGCTGTCTACGGTGGGCATGGACATCTATCGGTTAGAAACAAGAGGGAAATGAGAGGGGCAGCAAGAGTAGTGAAGAAAGAGCGATCGGTGTCGACCGATTTAATTGCGTAGCCCAAACCCGCCTAGTCGCCCTGCCCGACCGAAGCTTCTAGTCGCCCGCTCGGAGCTCCTAGGCACCCGCCTAAATTGCAAACCATTTTCTAATCGTTTAGTCATTAATCCGGGCAACTATGCACCTTCCAGCGCCTAGGCACCGACTAGACGGCCGCTTAGAGCGATTTTTAGAACACTGCCTCTAGGTGAACCGGGAGGATCTGACCGTTGGATCTTCGTATAATTTTGAGAGGATGAACCTAAGGGCGATCTGTGAGGATCCGACCGTTAGATCATTGTATAAATTGGTAAAGATGATCCTTAAGGTGATCTGTGAGGATCCTACCGTTGGATTGTCGTATAATTGTGATTTGTGAATTATTTTTTGTCAAAAAAAGAAAGGAAAAGAATTTAAAAAGATAGAAAATAAAAAATTTCAAAATAGAAAACTAAAAAAGTTCATATGGAGAAAATGGCAAATGCGGGGGCGGGGCGGGGAATCCCCCATTTGAAAATATCCCCAGATGGGGAATGGGGGCGCGGGGGAAACTTGAGGCGGGGGTGGGGAGCGCGGGGCGCGGGGGCGGGGGAATCCCCCGTTTGCTCATTCTTAATCTTGACGCACATTAAAGTACAAGGCAAAATGATTTCCACAATCCAGCAAAGATTAGCCCCATAACCTAGCTTAAGCATTGCGAATCTGTTGAAGCAGATCGAATGTTTGCGTTCAACAATAAACGAGGAAAAAATTTGGTGATATAGGAGTCATAAGGCATCTTCATGTGTGTCACAATCAAGGGCAAGCAAGATTGCATGGAATGATCAAGAAAAATGGAGCAACAGCCCTGGCTGCGCTCATGGAGGTAGACCCCGAACTTGGGCTTAGTTTGGGATTGATTCCTGGAGTGCTTTTGGGCCTGCTTCTGCTTTTGGGCCAAGAGCATGGTGTTTGGTAAAATCTTTGAAAGTTGCTTTTGGGTGGAATTGCTTCTCCGTAAAGCCAAAATTGGGAAGCTACAATTTGTAGCTTTTAAAAGCTGCTTTGGGAAAACACGGAGGAACCCTCCACTGTTGTTTAATGAAATTGGACTTCCTGCCAATTCTGTCCTCCTCATCTCTCTTTGCCGTCATTATCATTATCATTCCACGTCTCCTCCTTCCTCTTCTTCGGTGCCTGGTTCTCCATCCTCTTCTCTCAGATCGCCTTCTTCTTAAGTCCCCAGAAGTCTAGGATGTTTGCTTCTCCGTAACTCATTCTTCTCCGGCGAAAACCGAACAGAGAGTAGTCCTTTTGAGATTGTTGCAGAGCAACGAAGCTATGGAGAATGGCTCCAAAAGACGAAGCGAAGGAGAAATCGGAGTTCTTGACAAGGTCGGAGAAGTGATCTCTGAATTAAACAAGTCCAAGCACGCAGACCAAGCCATTTGCGTGCTTCACTCCATCGCTTTTCTTCTCTTCCCTCTCGATCCTTCTCTCTTCTCAGGTCCCCGTCCCTCACTTCCAAACTCTCATCTTCGTTTCAAGTCTCGGAACTTTTGACTTTTCAGATTCCGACCGATTGCTTGGATTTAAAGAATTGATTTTTGCGTAGTGATTGAAGTGGAATGTGGAATTTGCAGGTGCTATCGGCGAGCGGTGCAGGGAGAAGGTAAGATGCGTCGTTTAATTCATGGAAGTTTCGGGAGGAGCTAGCTTGAAAGTTTATGCTTTTGCGATTTTTGTGGTGTGTAGGTTCTTAGTGTTGAAGCTCCTTCAGTTGATGAGAGGAGAGAAGTGAGTTGTGGAAGGCTTTTTACCGAGGAGCTGCATTCAGATCATTTGCTCGGGTTTTGTTGCCTAGTACTTCTCTTTCCTCTAATTTTCGGGTTTTCGAAATATCAGAACTCTTAAAAGTTTTCAATTGTTTCCAGTAAACTTGGCCTAGCAGAGAATAGAGATTAGGACATTGTGTGTATCTGGCTGTGAATATTGAGAATTTTTAGGTAATGTATTGTGAACAGATTACACTGTGTGTAGAGAATTGTATCGATTCAAATGGAGGTTTTGGCAGAAGTGGTGAGCTTCTGCATATATCTCATATGTTATGCTCTCTTGTGCAGATGTCGCTTCCAATTGGCTTGCTTGTTTCCCGTTTTCAGCACGAAAACATGTGTATGATGTTTTCTTTGTTAATGGACTTGCCACCGAGGTTGTTCAGATTTTGGTCCCTTATCTACAGCAAAGTAGAAGTGGTGACCTTGATGTCAATGTTGTTCACTCCAATACGAAAAGGGATGGATTGAGAATTGAGGCCCAATTATTCTAGTCTGCCATCTGGTTTTTACTTTGTAGCGTCCAGAATTCATTGGTGGCTGATTTTCAATTCGTTGACATTTTTACCATTACCACAGGTTACCTGTACTTTGCTTGCCTGAAAATTATGGGGTGCTCCAGATGGCTAGAGAATTGGCGGCTCTTTCCAGTTTGAAGATTATACAAATGAAAATCTCAAGTCAACTGTATCTAGAGTGGCACAGATTGTTGCATCTATACCTTACAAAGCACAATTGAGAGCCCAACTTCACTTTCGTCACAACATCCTTTAATCTCTTCTGCTGATAATTGAATTCATGAATTTGTGTATGCTTCTGCAAAGCGTATGCTAGATGATAGACAACTTAAATGTTCTGGAAATCTGACTTCAAAAATGGAGGTAGAAATGTCATATACCTACTTAATTCAGATCAAACATTTTTATTACTATCTTCATATTATTTATTATTGACAAAGTACTATAGTTTGATTTTCAAGCAAGTTACCGTTCAGCTTCTTTCTCTAGCAGAAGAAGGGAATATGGAGATGTTAGATGAAGGAGCCTTCCGTAAAAGTGACATGCAGGGGACCTTACTGTTTGTTGGGGAAACATTTTCTCGTATATCTCGACTTGGATCTGTAGGTAAAACTGTCATAATTTTAAGCACTGCAACTAGAAATATAGTTTTAATGCAAGAAGAACTGATTCTCATTTATGTGCTTTCTCCTTTTGAAATCATTCTTCCTTCCAATAGTACGTGTTTCCATTTAACAAAAGAGGAACCAGTTATGTTCTCTTGCTAGTTCAACATTAAACTGATTTATAGATTACTCGTGTAGGATGCTTTTATGTGACGAAAGTTTTTAATGCTCTTTAAACACAGATGTGCTTTTAAGTGAAATAATGCCAAGGATTCTTAGACATGTCTGGTGTTTGTCATCCCCAACTATGGACTCACTAGGTTCAGTTGTTCTGGAATCAGACCCGGGTTCCATATTTTGGTTTAATCTTATTCAAGCAATCAAAGATTCATATGATGTGGAAAGAATGTCTGAGCAAC
The DNA here is from genome assembly GCA_024704745.1 of Rosa lucieae. NCBI lineage: Eukaryota > Viridiplantae > Streptophyta > Magnoliopsida > Rosales > Rosaceae > Rosa > Rosa lucieae. Next base: position 26,219,619 of record CM045498.1, read on the forward strand.
TTTTACATCAGCTTGCAACTGAACAAGTGGGTGATATTGAAGCTTACTGGGTTCTTTGGCTATTATTTCTTCCGGGTTTTTCAAATGCCAAATATCAGCGAGGTTAGTGAATTGCTCTCTCTCTCTCTCTCACACACATACACACAAACAAACACAAACAACTTTGCAAATGATAGGTTCTGCAAAGTTGTGTCTGTGCGAGAGATTCATATGGAAGAACACATTGTTTTTAGGGCTAAATACAAATTATTACCCTGTGGTTTAGGGCCCAAATCAATGCAGTCCCTGAACTTCTAATTTCATCAAAAACACCCCTGCACTTTCAATTTTGATCTAATAGGTCCAATTTGTTAGTTTTCTGACAATTGAGTTATTTAACTTGTTAATGTGGCTCATATATAGCCTATGTTTTATGATGTGGTGTCGAGGTGGTCTGCATAGTCAATTCAGGAGTGAGTCCTACTAATAAAAATAAATAGTTTTTCAACAAATAATCCAACTATAACTTAAACCCATAACAGAATATTAACGAATTGGACCTATTAGATCAAAATTGAAAGTGCAGGGGTGTTTTTGATGAAATTAGAAGTCCAGGGACTGAATTGATTTTGGACCTAAACCACGTGGTACTAACTAGTATTTAGCCCTTGTTTTTATTATTGTTTGATTTCACTTGATCAGTTTTCTGCCCTTCCAATTTTTTGATACTCAGCTTCCACTTTATCAGGTCCATGTTTACTGACAAGTTTTTAGTCTACAAAGTATTTCCTGTTTGTTGCATTCGATGGATCCTTCAATTTTCCGTTCTTGAATGCGCACCAGATTCAAATTCACTTGCTAAAGGTCATAATACCCACAATTTCTTAATTTCTTAGACACTTTACAACATCTGGTAGCGGTATGTCCTGAAAGGGAGTTCCCTATCGAGCAGAAAATATGTATCCTTCTTCATTCTTCTCCTAGCATCTCAAAGTATATGCAATGCAATGATTCTTAATAGCTGATCTTCACAACAGAAAATGTTGTAGGACAAGCTGTATTTTGCAGAGCTAAAATAAACAGATTTGTGCTGAAGATGCATGGTTCTATGCAGGCCGTCCTTCAAGCAAATGAAGAAAAAGCCAGAGTCAACTACTAAGCTGCCCATCATGAATGCAGCAGCCACTTTAACATGTAAAACACAATCCAAAATTTAGATTAGCGTCTTTCAATTTTAAAACTATCATGAAAGATGGAATATGATAGAAGAAGCAAACTAGGTAACATTTTCCTTTACAGTTTGTTTTCAACAGCTATAATCAATAAATAAGCAAAACTGTATTTCCAGTCCGTTTCATATTATTTATTATGTTTTACGATACCATGAAGGAATCCTGTAACTACATAGACCATGAATTTTGATACCTCAGAGTACAATTCATTGAGCTCTTTTACGTCTCAATGGTTTAGTTGCAATGCTGCATAGAAAAATTGAAGGTACATTCTAATTCATGGTTTTGTAATAACCATCTTTACATTGAAGTATAATAGAATTGAAGTTGATGGTTCCATATGGTTTTGTAATAACCATCGGTCGGGAAACTTTTTCTCATCAATTTGTGGCATGTCTGAGGGCATAATTCTAGTAGTGGTCCAGGAAGACAAGAAATGGAGGTGTTAAGAAATGCATTGCACAAAGTCTAATGAATGCATCTACTAGTTCCATTTAGTTGCAAATTTCAAGTACTTTAATTTATTTTGTGTAATGGGTTCCCTTGAACTATGGTCGAGAAATTGATCCAAATATTCTATATTTATTTTGTGTAATAGTAAAACATAATATACATATTGAAGGGTGTTAATTTATTCGGTTCAACCAAGGTAGAAGAATAATATATGAGAAATTTTTTCATTTGGTAGGGTTACATAATCAAAAAACAAAATTATGTATTTTAGTAGCATATCTTACTATATATGCCCATTTTGGTAATTATACATTGCCAAAGTACTTTTGCCTTGCAACTTACCAAACACATAGAAATTGCTTTTCATTCTCACAGCACTTTTCAAAACAGTTTACCAAACACCTCAGCTGCTTCTTCTCACAGCAAGTTCGGAAGTGCTTCCTCTCACAGCAAGTTTGAAAGTGCTTCCTCTCACAGCACAGCAATCCCAAACTAAGCCTTGGTGTCATTAGTGTTTTGGAGAGCGAGAGCTCCCTAGAGTTCTCTGAAGAAAAAGCTTATTATTTTAATATCTCGCTCCCTAGAGTTCTCTGAAGAAAAAGCTTATTATTTTAATATTTTAATTTGTTTTAAACATGTCGCACATTCTATATTCTAAATAGATACAACCAATCAATGGAAATTGCAATTAATGAAATTTTAATTGTAGATTCCATCATTTGAATATTTCTAAAAAAAAAAAACTTATAATTGTCTCATTCAAACATAGCATTAATGAATTGACAATTTTTCTCAAAAAATAAAAAGGAAAGAAAAAAAACCTGCAAGTGAAAGCAGTTAATCTTAGTGATGCAGCATCTATTAGGTGATCACAGCTTTTGATATTTGTAGACAACATTTTCTTTCATAACCAAAATGTGCACTTGGTGTAATTCAACCGTCTATTCCTCTTAATGCAGGAGCAAGTCGGTACTCTCCGATTCCACTCTCATCATCATTGCCTTATCCAACTACAAGTTGGAGCTTCTCTCTTTCTCTACACACAATAAAATGGTCTTAAAGTTCTACTGCTTATAATTTTTACCTTTTGTTGGGTGATATAACATTTGATAGATTTTTTTAGGTTTGAAGACTTTTGTTTCAGTAGGTTTGAGTTATTTGCTTCAGGGATGGAAGGTAATAATTGAAAGAGAAAATAATTGAGACTCAATTATGAATGTGGAGGTGTTTACTGGTGTTGTTGGATCAGGTTCAGCTTCTGGTGACAGTGGAATCATCAAATCTTGTCTTCAAATTCCTGAAATTACTCCCTCTTTTTTTGTGTTACCAGCCTGTAGTGCTGGGAAAAGTTAGGTTCTTGAAGTCACATTATTGCAATGTAATATACCAAGTACACGTACAAAAGGACAGCAAAACATCAACACCCTACCTTATTATGCAACAAACACCAGGCAAGTTATGAACCTCCATCGATCACCCTTCGACAGTTCAGAAGAGGAAGTTTCTTTTGCTTTCGGCGATACCTTGGATTTCTCAGTAGATGATCACAAGAACTGCAAAAAATTTAGACGACTCTCAAGGCTTAATATTTCTTAAGGTAATCTTGTTTTTGAACTTTTGATACTGCATTCTACGGCTTATATATGATTAGACAACACCTCCATCGCGTATCCATGTCATTTGGTATTGAGATGAAGTTCATTCACAAATTATAGAAAAAAAATATTGTTGCTGTCTTGCTGATGCATTAGCCAACTCAGGTCATTCAGTTCTGAGTAAGGTAATTTCGAGACATCCACTGGCCCTGAATATTGCCCTGAAAGTTACTAATCTTTTAAGATCGGAAATTACTATGAGTTGAGATGCCTCCACAGATATTGGTCAAGCATTTTGTTGAAAGTCAGCAGGACAAAGACAAAGACACACACACACACCCCACAAAAAAAAAAAAAAAAACCTTTAAGCTAGAGAAGGGAAACACAAATTTCATGAGTTCAAAGCAGCTCAGACCTACTCACAAAATCTCCACAGGAATCAACCAAAATACAGACCAAAATTATGGTGACAGGGATTTAGAGCACTTGAGCTCTTTTTGGTAAGAGAAGAACAAAAAAAAGCAATAAATTTCCATTGGAAGCCACTGTTCATGTCGAAATTACTGTTACTTATATATCATAAGCCCAAAGGCTCCCCAATACAAATTCTTAACAGCCGGTCAAGGAATTCTACTTGCTAAATATGAAAGTGTAAGAGGTTTGATTCAAAGGAAGTTTTACAAAATGATTTCTTCATCTTTGCAGTACAACATAACTTAACGCCTCCCTCCAACACTGGGTTGCAGAAACAGGTTTTCTGTGATAGTCAGACCGGTTTATATAACTATCACCTGCTAATTCTGTATACAAAAACATATTCACACCCTAACCTTCTCAGCAGCTTCCTTAATTTGTGCAATAGTAAAAATGCCGAAGAAGTCATCGTCTCTTATTGCATTGATTGCAGCAAACGCAACATCATCAACACTAACAGGTGGAGCCAAGAGCAGATCGGATGCTGGAAGAGAACTCAATGGTTTGGTAAAGCTCTCAGTAGCACGTAGAATTCTTTCCACTGGTTCTCCTATCAGATCCAAAGGAATCTCAAATCCATCGACCTTCCTTTTCCCATATATGAAACCGGGTCTTAACACAACGCCTGAGGAAAAGATCCAAAACAAAGACACATAAGCAGGCTTGTGTAGTGTGTTGTATGAATATCCTGCTCCACATTTACACATCTAAAATTTCCAAAAACTACCAAGTTAGAAAGAAAAGTTCAGTATTACCAGAGTTGGGATATTTGGAGAGAACCTCTGATTCAGCTTTTCTCTTTCCTGTGAAGTATCCAGATGAAAGTAGAAATGGAGGTAGATTGTAATCATGCACCGAGATCAAGACAAACTTTGGAACTCCTGCCAAGGAAAAGACGGAAAGTATATCTAGCCATCCTTTACACATAATTCAGATATTACAGAACAACCATGGTATGTGAAATATAGATATCATTAATAAAACAAAAATTCACGATTATTCTGTAGTTTGTCATATAGATAGACCGACATCTAACCATCCCTTGTTTCAGTCTGAATATAGTGCAGCTTTTCAAAGAACATTGCTAAAAAGAATATAAATATGTAGCCTATCTATAGCAATTAAAAAGCTATAACTAGAAGAAAGAGGGGATCGTATGAAAAATGTAACTAATTTGCTAAGATAATTCCTTAGCTGCCTATTACCGTGTTCCTAATGAGTGTTGGACTGTTAGCTCTCTCAAAAATTCAAGGGGTGTGAGCAAGATATCTTCCCTCTCTAGATCTTTGGGGGAACTGTGTACTCCTGTGAGTCCTGTCTATTTTAGTGAAGTAAAAAACTCAAAGTCCTATATTGTAACTGAACTGAGGAAAAACTTACTCGCAGGTCCTCGAGAAAAAAGGATAGTCAATAGAGTTTAGACTGAATGGTTCATATGCAGGAATCTCCTCTTGCAAATCCTACTCGAGAATATAATTGATAATTCCTCTCTCTCCTTTTGGTCCCTCTATAACAATTTAGAAGGCCAAAGTACAAGACTACAAGTATTAGCTTGGATAATTGCTCATGGAAGTTGAAACTTGTGAGATGGTGCAAAGGAGGAGATCGAATTCTTTCTCCTCAACAGTGTGTTAAGTGCAAAGCTGATGCAGAATGTTTAAACCATTTATTGCTTCACTGTCCAATGGCACATCTTATGTGGACGAGGTTGATTAGAGAGACCAGGTAAACCTGGGCGATTCCAACTTCTTGTGATGTTGTATTTTTTTTTTTTTTTTTTCAGAAAATTAAGTTTTATTGGAGGGAGAAGGAGGGGTTTGGTGATGAGGAGTGGGCAGTGTTGGCACTTTTCTGGGTGCTTTGGAGAGGAACTAAGAAAAATGATTAACCATTACACAGAAAAGTGCTTCATAGAATAGAAAGAGGGGACTATAATTTACTGCAATATGATAATTGACATCGCTACCATATTCCTTTGCAGCATTCACAGCAATAATATTTGCCTCGCCATTAATCCTTTGCATCTGTTCCTCGTTGCCAAAACCACCAATTGTTGAAACCACTGCAGTGGCCCCAAGAAGTACTTCATCCCAATTTACATAAAAAACGTCTCCTGCATTACAAAGATGACTTAGATCCACATCCCAAATGTCAGTCCAAAAATGTAGCCAAAACTAGTTAACCAGTCCAAAATGCTCTTAACTTCAAGTAAGACATGATATGACATATTCATAACAAATCATGCCCTTAAAATGGAAAGTGAGACAGTGGTTTTGTACAAGGAAGGAGGCCACATCATGCTCAAGCCAAGGCTTTATATCATGGGTTCTCATATCATACTCACCCCTAACGCATAATATCCCAAACAATCCTTTTCTACACTTCCCGGGAATACTATGAGTAGTTTCCCTTTATGATTTTGTAAAGACTTCCAAACTGAATCTGTTCTTTCATCTCTTTTCCTTTGCGTGCTGCTGAATTTCATGATCGCCATGCATGTTCTAACTTTGCATTAAAAAAACATTTGCTAATCAACACTAACAACAATCTAACGCACAAAAACCGACTCAGAACATGCATTCCACAGCCTTAATTGAAAATTGTAGTCTTTACTGAAAATTCTAGTATGCAGCTAACTTACTCCCTGATTCTTAGAGTCACGTTCTCACTTCTGAGAACACGATTTGTCTCACGCAGGTGTCGTGTAAGTTGTAACCACAAATATCAACGAAAATGAAAACCAAAAACCTTGAAACTGCAATACAGGCAATGATTTTTTATATATATAAATACTACTATTTCTCCATTTCTGAAGTCTACAAGTCATTCAACCTATTCACAGCGTGAAAATCGAAGAATGCAACTTGCCTGGTACCCAATTAACCTGATCAATCCATGAACCGGAGTACGTCGGCCGCCCCGACCTGCAAAATTTAGCAAATTTCAAACTTCAATCATTGAAAAAGTGCATACAAACCCAAAATTGAAAACTAGAGCAGAATTTGAAGCACCTGCTCACACCTACGACCTCTATGCCTTTGGACACCGCAGCCTTACATATAGCAGAACCAACAAAGCCACTCCCTCCCAATACCACAACCTACAAACAAAGATATCACACTCAAAAATACACGAAGGAATGAAACGGTGGAGACGGGATAAGGTGCTGCTTACCCGTTCAGGCCTGACATCAGCCACAACGTCTATGGCGCCGGAATTGAAGTCCTTGCTCTTTACGCCTGCCTCTGCGTACCTGCATTTAACACTGAACCTGCGTAGTTGAGGCGAATTTGTCAACGAATAGTCAAATTGAAGTCTTTGGGGTTTCACTGCATGTGAGAGAGAGAGAGAGAGAGAGAGGTGACCGGGTCTGAGAGAGCGAGGTGGGATTGGGGCGAGCTGCGAGGGAAGGTCCGCGGAGAGAAGAAGGAAGAGAGGAAGTTGCAGGGAAGTGCAGAAACGACGTCATTTCAATGGACACTAGCACTCTGAGGTTGCGCGGTGCTGGAGTGGTGAGGGTAATTCGTTTCCAAAGAAATGTTGTTGGATCATAATAATATTTAATGAGGTAGTGAATTAATTAATTATACGCCCAAATTTCTGTCACTACATATTACAATTTGACTAATTGGTCTCTGTCATGTGTTATTCGTGTTTCAATGGCTTCAAAAAAAGCCTTTTTTTTTTTTTTTGAATAAAAGGTTGGTGCGGCTGTCCTCAAACCTTGATTAATGAAACTGTCAAATATAAAGCGGGACATTGAACCTAAATCCTTGATTACAATAAGTATCTAGAAAACGTCCTAAAATACTATCAGGAGTCTCTACCAAATAACTGTATTCAACTAGGCAACAACTAACAAAGAGCACTCTACTGGCGACTCTGTTTGTTTTGAAATAGCGGTAACATAATGGAAAGATAACTCGACAATCAATATATAACACGATTACAACATAGCATTTTATTTAGGGTGTTATAGTTGTGACTATAATGTCTGATTCTTCGATCCGAAATAATATACACACCATTTAACTAGATAGTAATTCGATAACCATAATTTGTGGCTTAGTGTTGCAGATTAGTCCTTAGTTAAAGGTTTTGGGATACTATAGGACTCAATAAAAAAAAATAGTCATTCAATGAAAGTAAACAAAGATTAGACTAAAACTCTCTTCGGACGATATAAGTTAACTCCTTACAAACCTGAAATTCACTTGCTGCACCAAAAAAAAAAAAAAGTAGTCATGTTGAGATATTAATTTGACCCTCACAACCACTTTTACTTCATGACAATCAAACTACGACTTTTCAAAACAAAAAAAAAATAAAACTCTTATTATGTCAGTGAGAATCCAACTCATGACCTTTACATGCCACAAAATATCTAATCAAATGTTGCCCAGTCAATTGACTTTAGTATGCTTCAAGCCTTCAACAATACTAACCTTGACACTCAACACTAGGAGCAGCTAGACAGGCCTCTGGTTCTTTTGCTCTTTGCTATGAAAAGCTTGGCTGTTTGGGCATGGTTTTCTTCCATTCTCTGGTGGCGGCGTTGCTGGTATTGATAGCTGGTCGGGGCAGATCTGGTGTGGGCTGGGGGATGGCTTCGGGGCGACATGATCTGGTTGGGGCTGTCCTTCATTGCCGTGGTGGTTCTGTCTGGTGGAGCGTCGGTGATCGACATGATGATGGTGGGATACATTGGTGATGGTGGAGGTGGATGACTCTTGGCTTATGGAGGTGGCGTATAGGTGAAGGTGGTGTTAGGATGTTGATTGACGAGATCTGTGGCAATCTCGTCTGGGTTTATGATGCGTGGCGGTGGTTGATGGATATGTGGCCGTGGAGTTGAAACTGGGCCGTTGGCTTGGGTTTGGGATGATGGATGGAGCTTGGTCAGTCACTGATAGTGGGTTGGATATCAGGTGGTTAAATCGATTAGGGTAGTGGCTGTGCAATGGTTGGGGGGTGGAGGTGGCGGTGCCTGAGCAATTGGTCAATCATGGTAGTTTCATTCATTTTTTTTATTAGGGTTTTAGTTTCAGATTTTTGGTTAGGTCAAATAAAACGTCCCTACTCAATTGAGCTAGGGTTTGGAGGTTTTGGTCGTGTTGTGGAGCCATCTATATGGTGTTACTCCTGGGAACAAGATGTTACAATTTCGATGTTGTTTGGTTATCAATGGAAAGGTGGATTTCCCTTGCACGTGGTCTGGCAGTTTATGGACAAGGTGTGGAAGAGGGTGGAGTGGTTTGTCTGGATGTTGGTGACGAGGTCGTATCGTGACACTCGGGATTGGTTATCGTTCTTTGTAGCCTGGGGTGATAGGCGTAAAAATTGGTTAGGGGTTGGACCTTTTCGGTTCATGGATGTTACTATTAGTGAGGACCCATAACTAGGGATCTTGGTAGGAACATGTGTCGTGGTGTTGATACCACAACCGGTTATTCCAATGCTTTGTAATTTTTTTGGTTATTAATGGATTCTATTTCTTCTAAAAAAAAAAAAAAACAATACTAAGGGCCGCTGATGGAAGCGACTTACTATTTTTGAGTTCAAGTAAATTTAACCGGTTTGACGAAGAATAAATGTTTAAAGAAACTTAATATTTCCACAATTCTTGTTTAGAAGCCCCTTTATTTCAAATATAAGAAGGCCCTAGATATAGTTCCATGACTTCCATCCCTCCCCACACTACTGCATTCTATGGTAAAGAATAATATAAGAATAATTTCACTAGATATAATTTTAGGGGGGTGAAATTTGCTCACCCAAATTTGCAAACTGCACACCCTTTTATTTATAATAATATTTCATCTCTCATCTTTTTAGACTTCCTAAAATACCCTCAAAGAGTCAAAGTTTCCTTTTTTTCTTTTTGGGTCCTTTCTCTCTCTCTCTCTCTCTCACACACACACACACACACACCATAGATCGAGTCCACCTGTCATCAAATTAAGAATACCCAAGTCTTGAAACTCTCTCTAGAATGAAAAGTTCACATCTTTAAGGTGAAACCATGGAGGGATTAGCAGTGAAAGAAGAAATTATAGCTTGCACAGTTGGTTCATCGTCTTCATCTTCTTCAAGCTTGTCACTGCGGCCGATGGAGGGGTTACACGAGTTGGGTTTGCAAAAGAGCAATGGAGGAGCTATGAACTAAATATGACATGCAAGACGGTCTATTGGGCGTTGCACTCAGAAGCATACTCATCGGAATCCGACGAAGCATCTACAACTCCATTTCTGGTACCAAACCTGAATCTGACTCAGTGGCGGTGTTCTTATTGTTTGGTGTGGGAGAGATTGGTGAGAGCAAGGGGGCGGTCGGCGGCCTCGGAGATGTGAACTGGAAGCTTCTTGTAGCCGAGAGATCAGAGGGCAGCGTAGGCGGCGTCGATTTAGGCGGAGAGCATGTTGTCGTAGTAGAGATTGGTCGCTGGATCCGGCGAACAGGTGCTGGGTTGGAAGAGGATGTAGTCCAACGTGCACTTGTTTAGGGTTTGATTTGTAGGCGAAGGGTATGCGTTGATCAGGAACGAAGATCCAATTTTGGCATGGAAATTGAGGATCGGAGATATGCAATTCTTCAGATCCCGGTGGAATGCTTCGGCCGACGGAGATTGAGGTGGACTCGATTTATGGTGTGTGTGTGTGTGAGAGAGAGAGAGGGAGAGGGTGTGCTTTTGAGGGTATTTTAGGAAGTCTAAAAAAATGGGAGGTGAAATATTATTTAAAAAAAAAAGGGTGTGCAATTTGCAAATTTAGGTGTGCAATTCCCCCCTAATTTTATTATGTACTGCAGGCTCAATATATAGTTAGTTCATGAGCTAAGACAGGACCTCATATCTAAAAGCCTAAAACTACTCTTTTTTTGGGTCAATAGTAGGGTCAAATTGATCCAATTATTGTCCCAAAAACTCACCACAAAAGAAGTTTCCTATGTGCAATACTATCAATATGCCTAAAACCTCAAATACATAATAAAATTATAGAGTACATAGCAATAAGAAAAAATCAATGATTGCTATTGTACAATAACATTCAGAAGAACGTCATCATTCGGAGAACCAACAACCCTCATGTTTTTGAACATGTTTCTCTTCTTTGCTCTAGAGGACTAACCGTTAACCTCGATGGACAAATTAGGCTGCAGGCCCACCATTACGTCTCGTCCCAAATTTAGGAGGCAACTGGTTCGCCCAGAGTCCCAGACACATGCTACACAACCGTGCTGTCCATGCATGACTTGATGTGCAAGTGTGCAACCAACACTAGTGCCGGTACACATGCCAAGCGATATAGCAACGTTCGGTCTAGCGGCAAATCCACGACCCAAAGATGGCTTAAATGCTTAATAAACCACCGCAAGGACTAGTGACTGACCACGATCACCATATTACAAAAAGTCACAAAGTTCACAAAGACAACAAAAATGTTCAAACTCTAGTTTCATTAGCACCACCACTAAAAGCTTAAACTTATTCTAAAGCAAAAGCTGAAGCCTGAAACATATGCTTTAGATCCACCACAACCTGAATCTAACCCACGCCTCATTGCCTTCAAGATTGTGTGGATCCATTTCAAGGAATGAATCACAGAAATTCTAATCAACTTGCGGTTATGTTAATTAAAAATGCAAGTGAAATTCCAATCATCCAAATCTTAAATTCTATAATTGATAGTGACATAGCTAGTGGATCATAAATGCCACCCTACTTGGCCAGATTAAGATGGATTAATTAAACAACAATATCCTTTAATACATCATATCTAGATATGACGATAATTGTACCGTAAAACACCCTTAAATGATCTTACCATTTCCTGATATAAAAACCCAAAATACACTCAAGGAAGCAAGAGCTAGAGACAACGGTGAAGTTATTTAAAGTTTTGATAGTTGGGCACTAGAAGATAACACACTGTCACACTCATAACTAAGAGGGGATAATGTAAATTAAATCTGACTTTACAAAGAAAGAATCAAGTAAAGTCGCACACATCCAATCTTATCTCCCATTTTCAAGTAGGTCTTTTTCTATTTTCATGACAATTGCTTGGGCCTGATCGCTTGGACTCATCCAGCCCAAAGTACACGACACCAAGACCCTCCCCTCCACAAGGCCATAGCCACCCTTATTTCCTCAGCCGGGCCCCTTCACAGTCCGCCACGTGTCCTCACACCTTCCGCTGGTGTCCCTCTCGGCTTTTTCTCCCAATCCATCGCCACAGCCATCCCCTATTGGGCGTTCGCGAAGCACGTGACCCACCAAACACCATTCTTCTCCCTCTTGGATCATAGCGCCTACGAGGTCATTTCCCTTCTCTTTCTCTCCAGCCCTCCTTCTCTGACTATGTATATCCTCTCTTCTGCTACGTTTTCGTCCACCACATTCTTCACGCCTAGGGTTTCTTCTTCTTCATTGCTCTCGTCGTCGTCGTCATTGTCGTCGTCGACTTCGAATTCGAAGCTGCGGCTGGTGCCTCTGAGATCGAGTCCGCGGCGGAGCTCCTCGGCCTGTCCCTGCTCGTTTTACTCGTCCTCGAAGGTCAGAGCTATGGCGGAGATGGTCAAGGACAAGGAGGAGGAGTCGTCTTTGTCGGCGGTTGAGAGCGCGCAGCGCCGGGAGACTAAGCATTCACGCACGTTTCTTAATGTCACCAGTGAAGAAGGTTCGAGTTCTTTGGCTTTTGCTCTCTGTGTGTGTGCTTCTGTGTAGAAAATGACTGCAAGATTCGAGTAATTGGATTCTTGATTAGCTTTGTGGAGGCGTTGCTTTTAACTTAATTCTTGATTTTCTTAGAGTCTTGCTTGCATGCTACTTTCCTTTTGTGAGTGACTTATGAGGAATGTTGATATAGAAAATTTCGGTTAGGTTGTGTTCGCATCTAATTTCTTTTTGTTTCTACGGAAAGAGGCTATGAACTTATTGAGAATCTGGATTCTCTTTCTCTTACTATTTCATGCTAAACAAAACACGTAGTCAAGGTGAATTTGCCTTAGTAAGCTGAATACTGGACATGCTAATCAAAAGAATTTTGGTCTTTTGGCTGTTTAACAACGAAAGATTCAAATTTCACTTGATAACCAAATGGAGTTGTGATGAGTTATGCCGCCAATTTGGAGTAAAATGTATTTATTTTGCCAGACTACAATCAATATTTTTATAATTAGTTTTCACTAATGTGCTAAATGATTCTTGAGAGCAGAGGATTTATGCAGTAGGTTTTGGATGGGGATATTCATTTGATGTTAAATGAGTCAGAGCAGAGAATATGTCACCTGATTTGTTATTGATTCATAGGGAATGCAGGCAAAATAGGTTAGCATACATGCTGTTATTTTCTTTTTTCTTAGTGCTGACGTGAAAGTCATTAAGCTATGATAGCATAATATTTATCTAAAGAGAACATAAGGACGACGCAAAGACCTCTTTTAACTTATTGCCACTCAAATTCGTTCAAGGTTTGAGGTTCAACTACCACACTAATTATGTACATTGGTATCCGTATGTGCATATGTGAACATATATACATAGTACTTATTAATGGACACTACTTTTATCTATGGAACACTCCTAATTTTGAGGTCAAACAATTGTAGGAGGTACCTTGAAAAAGTCTTTTCGTATATAGATGTGTACATATTCTCCACTTATGGTTAACAAGTGAATCACACTTACTGTCCTGCCTGGAAAATGATTTACTGGCCTCCATGTAGGAAGGATAGGAGAATGTTCTAACTTCTAAATGAATTCCACTTTCGCATTTCTTGTTTCCTAGCTTATTTGCATATATTGTTGAATAATACTTCTTGTAAATGTTTTGTTCTATTATTCATTTAAGAGTTCTATTGAATGGGAAATCTGTTTAGAAGATGCAGAAGGTATCTGAATGTAGAGATGAAGTCAGACAGCTACCACAAAACACTTATGATTTGGTTATTATAGTGAAATGAAGTATGCGAATGAAAAGTTCTGGTTTCTTTGAAATGCATCCTTTATTTAGCAGCTTTTGTTCAAGTTTTCTGGAATGTTAGTTTTCTACTTTTGTTGACTGGGTCGAAATGTTCATATGCAGAGCTGCTGTCTGCAATCAGGATGGAAACAGAAGCTGGAAGGCTTCCCTCAAATGTTGCTTCAGGAATGGAGGAATTATATCATAATTACAAAAATGCTGTAAACTTCATTCTTATACTCATGCTTTACTCTATGTAGTTGTGTTTCTGAAGCTTTATTTTTGAATTTATCGACCAAATGTTTTTGCTCAATTTGATCTGAAAACAATAATTTATCTAACAACGTATGCAGATTACTATAACCATGTTGTTATTCGCATTATAGCCATTTTATATTTTTATGTAAATTTCATTTCTGTCTTAATGATTTTACTTTACTATTGGTTTGAACTACAACAGTATTTTTTTTTTTTGGCAGTTAATAGGGTTGACATTTTACATTTCACATCTAGAAATGGGATGCTTGTTGGTTTTTATTGCAATATACACACTAAGCTTTGTTATAAGCAGTGATAACAGACTTCTCTAGTTTATAAAATAATAGCAAAAGCCAAGAGTAGCCCATCATTCTCATGTGAATCTCGTAAAATATATTAGTGAACATCTTGTTCTATTGGATAGTCACAAGACCGGTCAATTAAGTCAGGATACTTCCGAATGCTCTTACTCTGTCACATACTGAATATGGTTGGATTAGTAAACATTCCTAATATACATGCATGGGTTCAAACCTATTAATGAGGGTTCAATGTACTGGATATTATATGCAAAACAAGTTTAGGGTTCTCTGTTAAACCCTTCATGTCAGAATTGGTCATCTTTTTTGTCAACTTAGGGTGAAGTAAAATCTTCTAATGTGCTAATAATTCTATCCACCAGTCTCAGCAGTTTGTTTGTACAAAGAGAGAATAGTGCACTAATAAGGTCTTCAAATAAGGACTCTTTTCAATTTTTAGGTCACATGAACGGCTTAGATGCTGTAGATCATTATACTTGAGAAACAAATCCTTTACAGAAAATTCTTATGAAATACTCTTTCTGTGCCTCCCTCCCCCCCCCCCCCCCCCCCCCTCTCTCTCCTCTATATATATATATATATATTATATAATCAACATTATACTTTGTTTCTAATCACATATTATTGTGACTCAGATTCTCCAAAGTGGAAATCCCAAGGCAGATGAAATTGTTCTGTCAAATATGACTGCTGCGTTAGATCGCATATTCTTGGATATAGAGGTAATATTGGACCTCATGTTCATTTTTATACAGCAGTCATTTTTAGATGTATATGCAACACAGATATGGGAAACCAGATTTATCATTTTGATTTCATGTATATGAATATGATATAGCCGCATTTTTCAGGACCCATTTGTCTTCTCACCATATCACAAAGCACTGCGAGAGCCTTTTGACTACTACATGTTTGGACAAAATTATATTCGTCCTTTAGTCGATTTCAGGTGACTTGACAGTTTATATCCCTTTTACATCTTTATCAGTTGCTCCATATGCACGTAGTCTGTTTGTGCTTACGTGAATGCACACACTACACACTTTGTTAGATGTGTCGAAGTTAGACATCAGTTGAAGCCTTTTTTTATATATGTATATTTTTTTTATGTAAAATAGATAAATTCTATCTTTAGAAGGTAGTTTGTGTGATTTTGGGTCAAAATATTCCTTATTCCTTTACCCCAAGAGCTTTGACTGAGTCGCATTGGTAGGGTTGGTTAAGTGATTAGGTCATAGGTTTTAGTCTCGCTATACGATATTGCCATTTGTTAGCATATAGATGTCCTAAACGTTGATGATTTTTGGTGCAGAAATTCATATGTTGGTAATATATCTGTTTTCTATGACATGGAACAGAAGCTTCGACAGGTACCTAGTCTGACCATTCAGTTTGATTATAATGTTTACCATTTATTTTGGGATTATATTCAGTGGTAAGACCTTGATGCTTCTGTGGTATGCAAACATGCAGATGCCATATTATTTTGATGAATTTTGTTATTCTGTAAAGATGATTAACTCATATTCTTATGGTCAGTCATGAGATTAAAAGTATTAATCTCAACTGAAAAGTATTAATTACTGTCCCATGAAGACTAGAAGTAACTCGACTGATGTCATGTGTTTGGATTACTGTTCAGGGTCACAACATTATTTTGATATCAAATCACCAAACTGAAGCAGATCCAGCTGTCATTGCCTTGTTGCTTGAAACAACAAACCCACATCTTGCTGAGAAAATGGTGAATTGATATGATCTTGTTTTGTTTTTTTTTTTTTTTTTAAAGTCTAGAATGACAAATTTTCTACTATGTGCACTTTTTTTTAATAACAGCTATTATGAGCGCTTATTAATGCTTATTTAACCAAATTTTAGACTTGGTACAGACCTACATAGCAGGAGATAGAGTTGTGACAGATCCTCTTTGCAAGCCCTTCAGCATCGGAAGGTGCTTGTGAAGTTCTTAAGCATGCTACAAATTAGTTTTGAAGCTCTATTTCTTTTATTGTTAACTGATGAAATCTCCATTGTCATTGCATCATTTCCCAGGAATCTTATATGCGTTTACTCAAAAAAGCACATGAATGATGTTCCTGAGCTTGCTGAAATGAAAAGAAAAGCAAACACACGGAGTTTGAAGGAAATGGCTTTGCTATTAAGGTACCCCTATATGTTCTGTGTATATGGATTAAAGTAGACTTGAGAATGTCTTACTTTTGGTGTTCCTACAATGTCTTTGGTTAAAAAGCTTTTGTTTTCCTGGACAAACATTAATCTTAGCTTTTTGTATCTCTGCTATTTTTCTCCTAGCTACGTATTCCTTTTATCTGTGAACCCTAGAAAGCATAAACAGTTTCAGAACTAGCCAATTAAAGTGCATCTCATGGTTGTGAAAAGTGGCTAGTAATAAAATGATGACAGAGAAGCTATGCCCCTCTTTTTCTCCGTCATTCTAGTATGCATTATATATTGGGAAATTAAAGTAAAGGAATTATGATTCTATCAGATGGGGATAGTATCAATGAGAGAAGAAAACTTTTTGTTCACTTCATGCTAGACAGGAAACTTGAGGGTCAGCATTGAAAGTCAAAATGCTGAATGGCCTAGTCACCTATAGGTTCTTCTGGTGGTGAGGTTTCCCAAGCTGTAGGTGATTGCTTTAATTTCCATCAGTGGTAAAGGGAATGATGTACTATCATGGTATCAGTACACTGTGTCTGTCGATAACAGTAGGGCTTTGGAAGTCAGGTGCAACTGCTATGCGTGTTAGTGACAGAAAAAGTAAAATAGTGGCCTTCCCATCTAGCATTGGGTTCGCAACTTCTTTAAGTTGCCAGTGATCAATATGTAGAATACAAGGTCGCTTTAGAATGCATATAAAAGTATCCCAGATATCTGATGGTGGTTGGGTTAAGAGAGTTGAAGAGCTGTATCCTCTATCGTACATGTGGTCCTGGGTAATACATCGGTTGACTGCCTCAGATGCATCCGTTTGTTTCAGTATTATGGGTTCCTGAAATACATTATGCATTTTTTGAACCTCTTTTAAAACTGTGTTATTAAATGGTTCAAATTTATCTCCCTTTGTTCTCTAAATGCAGCTTTCTAACTGGAAATGTTTGAGTGCAGGGGTGGGTCACAAATTATATGGATTGCACCAAGTGGTGGAAGGGATCGGCCAGATCCTGTAACTGAAGAATGGTTCCCAGTAAGCTCTTTCAACTTTGCATCTATATTTGAAGTTGGGAAACAAATTATTTATTTATATGTTCAATTTCATTATTGATACTTACACTTACGTGTACCCATATATATATATATATATTCTTTTTTTTTTCTTTTTTTTTTTGGTTATGTGACTTTTGATACAAGTTTTGATTTGGCTAAAGTTTATTTTTCCCAATGATATTTATCTTGGAAGTATCTTCTATAATTTTTACTATATAAGGTTTTAAATTTGTATCTCTATGCTGTAATTGCAGCTGAAGGAAACCTTATGTGTAGGTGTAAAATTTGGAGGAATAATTTGTTTATCAATGGAATTCTCTGGCTGAATATAGATAAAATAATGCCTCAATAATTGTAGAGGCAGCCTAAATAGATTGTACAAATGTACATATTTTGGAGGTACAATCCCATCATTATTTTCTGAAATAACTTGAGGAAATCCTGGAAAACATTGTGCTGAAGAAAACATTAACTCAAGTATTGAGAATTTCAGTTTATGTGATGGAGGATACAGTTTTGAGTTCACGTTGGCATATGTGACACAATATAATCATTTTCTAAAACTAAAAGAACTTTTGTGATTGGTCTTTGTAATATGTTACATGATGGTTGGGAGGTAGTGGAGAGGCATGTGCTTCAAAGAAGGTATAAGATAGGCCTATTCTACTTGAATATTTAAAAATAAAAATATAATAGAATAAAAATAAATACCCAGTCCGCAAGCTTCACTTTGTTAATAGTTTTGGTTGCTGATATTCTTTCTTGTTTGTTCATGAAATTTCTTTTTATGTACATAACACACACAAAAAGTGCACCTGTCTGTACATCCTCTCTTCATAATGCAATTGATTTCATCCTAATATAAATTGGTCAGGCACCTTTTGATGCTTCTGCACTGGACAATCTAAGAAGGCTTGCTGAACATTCTGCTGCTCCAGGGCATATATATCCCTTGGCATTATTGTGTCACAACATCATGCCTCCTCCACGCCAAGTATGTTTTCTCTGATCTGGTCTTCTTGTGATGGTACTTTTCCTCTTGTGACACAATGTTTTCCCAGGTAGAAAAAGAAATTGGGGAGAAGAGAATGATCGCCTTCCATGGTACTGGATTATCGGTGGCACCTGAAATCTCTTTCTCTGATATCACTGCTTCCTGTGAAAGTCCAGAAGAGGTCGGTTCAATCTACCTTCCTAGTTGATGTGCATTGTTTCGGTTATTTTGCTTCATGTACTTTACATAATGCTGCAAGGACAACTCTTTGCCATTGATCTGAGGAAACACATGTGTTTAGAAGCATTTCATTTCAATTATTTGTTTCTGATATTTCAAAGTAATTGAGCTCTTATCTGTAGCAGGCTAAGGAGGCATACACACAAGCTCTGTATAATGCTGTTACTGAACAGTACAATGTGCTGAAATCTGCTATACACGGCAAACAAGGACTAAAGGCATCTACCCCGAATGTTTCTTTGTCACAAACATGGAATTAGTTCACCTTTCAGCACTATTCCTTATTTCTCAGCTTTTATAGTCAGGTAATTTCTTAGATCCTACTATCTTTCATTGCAAGCTGTTGGTGCTTTTTTATGTGCAAGTTAATTATGTTTTTTTGAATTCCACAGACTACATTCTTACCGTGCAACTCCTGACCAAAGTTCCACTGGTCCTTCAACAGCACAAGTATGCACTACGCCAAGATCTAATTTTGTAAGTTCACCGTCTATTAGATGGATTCTTTTTGTGGATATATTTAGGCAAGAGCTGAATTCTTAAGAAATCGGAGCCGTCTCAAAATGGTTCAGTTTTCGGGTGTATACTGTACAGATGGAGTCAGTTGTTGACAACAATTGTAAATTGAACTCTAGTTACTTTGTAGTAGACTTAGTTTAAAGCCAATTTCGCAACAGTTCTTTCTCTAGCACCTCTTATATCTTAATGATCGTATTAGTGCCATAGAAGCATCATATTAGCTTCAAAGTTTGGTAGTTTGATGTAGATTTCTTCTTTACCAAGTCTGTCCTGACATTTACTGGATGTATCCGTTGTGTTCCTGATTTTTTTACTGTTGGTGTCTCATTTGGGTTATTGTTGTCTGATATCATAAAAACCATCGATATATGATTTTGGAAGATTGGATAGCCATTCAGACAAGAAACAAACAAGATGTTTTAGTAGGCTTTTTGAACTTCTGTATTACGACTTGCTCTCTGATTTTTTTCTAATTTCCTCATTAGCATCAGTAAGAAAAGATTAAGATTGGTAAGATTTGAGACGACTTCATTTTAGCTGATTGAGACGACTTCATTTTATTTAATGTCACTATATTTGATGCCTTGTTACAAACAAAGTTTCATTTACTACTAACAAGTGAAATCTTACTCTTTCCCGGTAAAAAATTGTCATATCACTAACACCATGTCACCATATACCCTCAAGTCAGATGCTGTACCTGTCATAGAGTTCTTACTTCCAAAGGTCACTAATGTGACAGACTTCTTTTCCTCTCGGAAGTTTTTCAAAACATGTCATGGTCTTTTCTTTTGATTCATGATTGTGTGTGAAGCATGATTGTGTGTGTCATGACATCAGCATGAACAATTTACCCCGTTTTTCAACCAGAAATATCAGTACAATTTGTTAATTAGAGTATATCTCGCCCCAGAAAGCAGGCAACTAGTTCAGACTATTCTCCGTCAATTGGGCTGGCATCTCATTTCGAATAAAAAATAAAATGCAGTGAATCATTAATCATTTATCACCCTCGATTGTTTTGTAAGATGAAACAGATCCTAGCCTCCCAAATTATGTACTTCAAGAACATAAAATCTTTTGACCAAAAAAAAAGAAAAAAAAGAAACAAGAACAAAAGATCACAGAATCTTAAAAAAAGAAAAAAAAGAAACAAGAACAAAAGATCACAGAATCTTTTTCCCCTTGAGAGACCAGATCCAAATAATTCTTGTCCTAAATTTTTATCACCCGTAAAATCCTTCTGAAATTCAACTAATTAAATCGAAGCTGATCTCTAGCTGATTTCAATGTATCAGCTTTTGATTCTTGCACAACTTTCAACTTTATACACAGAAGAACGTAACTAAAAAAAGCATCTCAATCATTCATCGTTATCTGAGAAACTCAAGGATTAAAACTTGAGCTGATTGAGCATCTGTTTCACAAGTGCCTAACTAGTCAAATAATAAGAAATTATATAAGGAAAAAATTAGAAGGATAACCTTGGTAATCATAAACAATTCAAACGAAAAGATTGAAAACCACCTCTTGGAAAAGATTCTTGAGAGGAGTTTCAATGTAGAGAAGCAATGAGAGAAGGAGAGAAACGGCGAAGGAGAGAGTGTAGCAAACTAGGGTATTATAGGCCATCCAATATTCCAATGTTTGAAAAGCAAAACGAGTACTTTGGACAATAGTCATCAACTGTATTTTGTATCGCTCGTTCTGGTGGCACACAACCACTGCCTTGGGGTCTCAATGCCATCACCTGTGATTGTTGGCACGTGCCAACGCCCATCCTCTCCTGCATTCAGCACCATGATAGTAAGCAAAGCACTCTATACAACTAAAGCAAAAGGCTGTGCTTAATTATCCTCAGAACTAAAAGAAAGTACGTAGGATTTAATTGAAGTTGTTCCGCTTAATTATCCTCAGAACTAAAAGAAAGTACGTAGGATTTAATTGAAGTTGTTCCAATCACACCTGAATTAATTGAGTAAAGGGGTGGCATATGGGGCTAAGTCCATACCTTGAGACTGATACCCGAACCTGCAAAGTACGAACATTTTCTTTTTCAAATACCAGGTATATGGCAAACTATATAAAGAAGAAACAATCTAGACTGCCCCTTTCAAGTTTTTCTTTGACGAATTGATGAATGCATCTGACATTCCTCAAGCAATCTGGACAAGTTTTGACAAATATCGCCCTCAAAAGGAATCACATATAAATGAATCAGAAGAAGCATGACACCTGACGTTTTCCCTTCCATTTAGGGAAGAAGTTAGCACCTAAGGGCATTTCCAACCCTAGTGTCAAATGATAAAGAGTTGGAACAAGTGGTCTCTCATCGATCTCATCATTTGTCACCAGTAAGCATTTTGTTGTCAATTTTTGTTGCAAAATTGTGAAGTTGATTTAAAAATGAAGAATTGGGTAACCCAAATTGAGTATACATCTGCATCATTCATGGCTGTGGAAAATGGGGGGTGAGACTTTCTGAAGCTAAAGGTGAAATCTTTCTTTGAGAAGAAGAACTCAGGGTTTCGGGGTTAAGACTGACTAGTAGTCTGGGTATTCCCTTAAATAACGTTTGACAGGTCAGACCCTAAGGGTCCTGAGCAAAAGTTTTCACCTGAACTTCCTAAGCTTTCCCGTTAGAAGATGGAAAATTGGGAAGGGAAGGAAAGTCGGGAAGAAAAAGAGAAGAGAAATAAAAAGAGGAATTGTAGACCGTTAGATCTAACAATAGACACGTGCCTTCATCTAGAGGATCCTCTCCCTGCTGCAAGGTTTAAATTTCACTCACTGACAAGAGTAATGACTCTCTTTAAGAAGAGGAGACTTGTTACACACTTACACCTACACCAGGCCAAAATCATCCTTCAAAGTCTGAACCTTTCAGTTTCCAAATGAAAAGTTGAACCTTTGAACACAGATCAGATGGCCACAATGTCACGCCCAATGGCTTCTCGGAGCAACAGAGAGGGAAGAGGACATGCCTTCCCAGTGGACTCTCCAAGCTTCTGCTTGAAGATTGTTACTGCTGTGGATCTCCAAGATGGGAAGGTACGTAATTGTAAGCTTGAACCTCTGCCTTTAAAATTTTTCCCTTGAGCCATTTAAAGCTTGAAAATCTGGCCCCATTTCTTAGCTTCCTTACCTTAAAAGTTGAAAGCCAGTACATTTTTGCTTCATTTCTCAATTTTTGTCAGATTCTGATCATCATATGGGTATGGTTCGGATTTATTCTTTTGTTTGGCCACTGGTTCAGTTTTGTTTACTAAGAGTAGTTTATGTGCTAGCTGTCTTCTTCACTGTTGTTTCTATAGAAAGTTATTGCTTCTATTGGTATGTGTTGGAAATTGGAATTTGACATGGTACACGTATTAATTAATAGGTTGTTCAGAAAAGAACACGTATTAGTAAGTTCAAAGATGAACAACTCGGATTATGCTAGTTGTTACTGAAGTATCTTGTGGGTGGCGTTGAGCCACTTACTATGTATAAAGTGATCATTTACTTGTCAAATCAGAGGGAATCAAGATTATTTCATTTTTAATTCTTTTTAATTTTTAGTTTTAGATAACATTCTTTGTCACATTTTTGACCAACTCTTGACAAAAGAAAATGCCTTGCTTATATCTGGACACTCCAAATTTAAGTAGAGAGTTAGTGTAATTTGTTCATTTCTCTGATTGCTGACTGCTTTACCATCTGTTTTGGGGAGTGCTCCAACTCCATCATTTTAGTTTCTAATTCACATAATCATCAATTTCTCACACTTTTTTTTGTTTTGTTTTTGAGAATGATTTTTTCACGCATTAGAATATATCTGAATGGAATCTTTTGTAAATACTGAACATACTGCAAATGTTATAGAAATAGGGGTATACTCAAGCTGGTCCTTCCATATGTTTATTTCCAATGCCATAGTGCAATTGTCAGTTTTAATTAGTCACTGGAAAAAATGCGGTTTTAGTTAATTTCTCATGCCCCATCTAGACCTTTACATATTTTATTCTCTCATTTAGAAGAATGGAGCAATTACATGCTTTTGTTTGCACTCTTGTTTAGTCTTTATTAATTTGCAAGTAGTAGCATTCTATGGGTTTACAGCTTGATTAAGCTATACGATCAGACATGTTGATCATTAGGTGAACGTTACCATGTTTCATCTTGATTGATTTGCATACCCTTCGTCTTGATCATTGAATGATGATCATTGTGTACATTGATGTTCCTGAATGCTACATAATTGCATGCATGTATCAATTATGGGAAGCTATATATGAATTTCAGGAACTTCCAGAGCCAGCTGTGACGAAGTATGGGAATAATTGTATGGCAGACTCCATATTCCTCAAGGTTCCCAATTGCGGAACATCATGGCCAGTAGAACTGAAAAAAACGATTCGTGGTAGCCGAATCTGGTTACAAAAAGGATGGGAACGATTCACGGACTTTTACTCCATAGACCAAGATTACTTCATAGTGTTCAGCTATGAAGGTGAACATTCTTATTTCCAAGTACACATTTTCAACTGCAGCAATATGGAAATAGGTTACCCAATTTGTGGAGGTACGTATTAAAATTTGGCTATGTTTGTGCAAGTCAGTAACCGATGCATATATGCTTCATGGTATTAATCATGGGAATCAAACAGGAGCTGGTGGATGCATGTCTACACCCAATTCAAAAGGTACCTCCTTTCCCTCTGCATCATCTGCTGGCAGAGACCAAAACAATGACAACCAACGTGACTTTTATGGAGCTAACAATTTCAAATTCGGGGACAAGCCTAGTTTTCGGGTCACAATGACTGAAAAATACTTATCATCTCTCTTGGTAAGCTTCCCTCAAGAGAGCCAGTTTAAAAATGAGAGAAATCAACGTGTTGGATACACTGGATAATGCGTTTACTATTACCTTTTCTCATGTTTGCAGAGAGTACCTTCGGATTTCACCATCGAACATTTGTGTGAAATAGGGTCTCATTCTACTGTGACCTTACAGACTTCAGGTGAGAGAACATGGACTGTTCAGTGTGCTGTCAGCAAATGTGGGAAAAATGCAAGATTCAATCGTGCTAGTTGGAGAGGATTTGTGAAGGGCAATCAATTGGAAGCAGGTGATGATTGTCTGTTTGAGTTGATAGGCGAACGTATGCTCAAAGTCAACATATCCCGATCTAAATGAAGGCGATTGATACCTGACTCTGTACCAAAACTACATTGGTAGCCTATGACTAGTTGATGTTATATTCATCTTTATGTGAAGAAGTTGATGTTTCCAGCTTTTGTGAAGTTAATGTTGTTTCCAACCTTATGCGAAGATGACCTCTCTTAACACTACTATCTATAATTGCTAGTGTCGGATTGATGTTGTTGAATTAATGTCTGAGTTCTTGTTTCTTTCTCAAGTTGGTAATGTTGTTGAATGGACTCATTTCTCCTCAAGATTTATGGTCATGGCCTCTCCAACTTCAAAGCCTATTAAGCAGCTCAAGAACACTCATAAGCTAGCAAATTCTACCCGGTATATCATGTTGAATGAACAGCAAAGTTGATTTCATTGATATGAATAGAGTTGCACCCTTTAAACCTAGAATACAGCTCCCGTTTTAAATAAGAGGGCTAAATGTAACTTATTTAATACAATATAAATAGTTGTTTGTTTTCATAGTCAGTGAAATACGATACGTGTATATAAACCACATCAAGGTGACAAGATTTAACCTATGACCTATACCCGAAACATATGCGAAACTAGAGATCGAGGTAGCAAGTGATGAGGTTGTGTAACTTGAAAGATAGCAAGTGATCGATGAGCATGTAATTATTCGTTTACGATGGATAAATGTACATGCACGATGCATGGATTCACCACTTGGTGTTAACTTGTTAGAAACGGTTGGTCATATATATATCCAAGTGTCCTCTTCTTCATTATATATATTGGTGTCTCTATATGTATGTATAATGTAAAGGAATTATGTTCATGTTTGCTCATGAGTCTCAACTAAATCTAAAGGTATAGGTATACACACACATTAATGAAGAATCAAAACGGTTTTGTTTAACACAGCGATCGAATAGCTTGTGGTAGACCGTCCTACGTACACTTTTGATTCGATTCGATACATGTCCACCTAGCTCCCGGCCCGCTTTCTTGTTCAAAATGTGCAGTATTGATCACCAGTGACATCTCCGATTTGACAGACATGCATGATTGACGAGAGGAAACAAGAATGGGTCGGCCATATATGCCCATTTCTTCTTTACACTCTAAATCGATCATGCATGGCTCATATATATAATTGAACAAGAAGACCACACTTGACCACCACCCAGAAAAGAAAAGCATGAATTAATCAATCCAAACAGATGAAATTTCTTCTATGCATTTTCACCATTTTGGGTCGGTCGGGAGTCGGGAGAGTAAAACAACACTAGGAAAACAAGGATAGAAGAGAGAGAGAGAGAGAGATAGTAGACCATTGGATTCTGATGTTGCCACGTGTCTTCATCCAATGCTTGTTTGATGTTGTAGGGTTATTTCTGTCCATGCTTTTAATTCTGTGAAGCAAAGGCCAATAAAAGAGAAAGAGAAGCAAAGGGAGGAGAGGGTTTAGAAAGGAGGGAGGGGAGGCAATCAAGAGGGTTTTAGAGGAGAGTGAAAAATGGGGAAGAAAGAAGGAGACTTGTGGGACGATTCGGCTCTCATCAATGCTTTCGACAACGCCATGACTACCTACAAGGTAAAAGCTTCAATTGAGTTGTCCTAGTCTTAGTCCTATTTCAATTTTGGAGCAGAGCAGCATCTGTTCTGTTTAGTTGATTGGTTTCTGTCCTCAATTTTCAGAAAATGCATAGCAAGAAACCCACTCAAGGTCCAACCCAGGAACACAAACTTGTGAGCAGTCCCGAAGAACAAGTCACTGTTGAGGCTGGTGAAACCCAGGAGGCTAAAAGGTTACCCCTCATTGTTTTCTGAATTTTCATGACCCTTTATAGATTTGTTCTTGTACCTTTTGTTTTGGGTATTTCTGTGGCACTTTTTTTTTTTCAAAAGAGCTGAAAACATAAACGAAGGTATTGTAGTTGTGCTGCTTATGGGGGCGTTCTATAACATTTAATAGATTCTGTTAGTGTTTCAGAGAGCTTTTGTGTCTGTAGGCTTGACTTATTGATTCAGATATTGAATATTGTGCTTTCTAGGTTGTATAAGTAATCAAGAGATGGAAACCACTGATAAAACTAGTGTGATTGGAACTTCGGACCTTACAGGTTCAATCATAGAAGCCTAGAGTGTAGAGGTGCTTACGGGTCGTGTGGGATCGGGTTTGTAATATTTTTCTGTGTGCCCACTAGTTCATCAGGCTAACTTTTCTCACCAAGAGCCAACCTCATGCAACAAATAGGACTTGGATCCTCTGCTATAAATTTAGTTGCTAGGATTTGCTTGGGTTTTCACCTAGAGCTGCCACGTCATCACAAAAGGATCCAACACGGTTATATATTGAAAAGTTGTAGAAAAGCTTAAAATCTACATGAAGCAACAGATATGATCTCCCCTCTCCTTCTTCATCTACTCCACACTATCTACTTCTTGAAGATGTCTGATATGGATATAAACCTGGTACAGCAAGTTCAACAGTTGCTTTAGACTACACATTTTCGATCCATATTTGTTATAAGTAACCTCCAAAATTATTTTGTTCGGATCTGGATCTTCTGATAGTAATTTGTTAAAAAAAATATAATAATAATGCAGTGGTTGTTTGTGAATCTCGTCGTCCTATCGGTCTTGACTGGCTGTTCTTCTTTGCTGACAATGGAACCCTGATCACCTTTATCCTTTCCTCTGATTAAAGCCCAGACAAAATTGAAAACTAACAACACCAAAAATAAAAAATGGCTCCTATACTAACTGAATGATCAAAATATTGGCTCTCAGTGTCATCAATTTGAAGATGACCTGTTGTTAGAGAAGGAAAGATGATCTTTTGCAGATCAGCAGGACTATTTGTTATGGAGAAGCAGGGAGACTGATTTGCTACCTGTTTACAAAAGTTGAGTCTCACAATTGTTTTATTTCTAACCATTTGGTGATGGAGTAATGAGTGGCAGTCCCAGACTTAAATCCAAGCACATCCTAGCAACTTGAATTATAGTAGATGATCCAAGTCCCAACATATATCTTAGGTTGAATCGGTAAGGTGAATGGGATGCTTTCTTTCTAAATGAAGAACCCATGCTTCTGAAGTTTTCATTGTAGCTTAGGAGTCATGAAGCATAGAAAGAATAAATATCTACTTAACCCGAGCCTGAGAGCTAGCAAAACCTCCTTTCACCTCTACTCCCATCGTTTTGAGTCCATCCGTGAATTGCTAATATGTTTCTTACATCTATATCGTCAGAAGTTAAAGACCGCCTTATCTTATCTTGAACAATCTGAACTGCGCAAAAAAATACGGAAGCTAGGTAAAGTTTGAAGGTGAAGCCATGTAGGTCTAAGCATTTAAGGTGCCAAATTTAGATGAGGAACTGCTGTGGTTAATTGTTTCTCAAGGCTTACTTTCCTCATTCCTTTGAAATCCTGGAGTGATTTATTTTTATTTATTTATTTTTATAATTATTTATAAGTAATGTTGCAAGAATGTGGTCACATCCTGTTGTTTGGACAGAGTGTTTGCTATTATTCGTCTTTATGTTGTGTTTTCTCTTGGTGGTTTGGTTTTATGTATGCGAATGCGACTGATTACAGCTGTTAATACTTTTACTTTTGTTGGGGTTATGTCTCTAAAGCAGTTCAAGTCAGGTTTATAATAACCTTTCACTAAAATACCCTAGATGGGATAGCAGCCATACGGAGCAAATTTAATTGCTCTTCTATTAGCTGTAGGCATAAATGACTTTGATTAACAAAAGAAGGCTCAAACTGAGCTCTTCCAGCATGTCATTCAAAGACTAAAGCATACTGAAAAATAATTATAGATAGTTAATATATATGACAATGTCCACCGGCAATGAATGGCTGAAATTGGCTAAAAATCATTTCTAACAAGGGATGCAAACCTTAAAGTGTTAAATAATAGTTATTAAAGGTTATGATGCTGTAATTGCTTGGATATCTTTGAATATATAACATACTAATTTTGCTACCTCTTGTGCTTTAAGAATACAAGGGGATGCAGATGACCTGACAAAAGATGTGCAGAAGACTACTATGGAAATGGGAGAGACCAGTAATCTTTCAGAAGCTAAAGAAAATCATTGTTTAGATTCATATGTACCTGACCCCTATTCACAAGATGCTCAGGACGTGCAAAACAACTATTCATATTCAGAAGGTGGAGAAGATTATACAAAGTTACTCAACCAGTATTATGAGATTGAGGAGAAAAGACAGAAGATTCTAGAGAAACTTCATCAATTTGGTGGTGGGAATTACCAGTATTCTGGCGAAGGTTCAGGTTCAGGTTCTGGTGTACAGTGGGGTACTGTTTCTAGTTACGAACAAAATGCAGTCCCTGCTAGCCAACCTTGTGATCCGGCTGTTGTGGGTTCATGTTGCCCGTACATGTGTCCGTGCTTGATGACTGCATGCACTGCATTTCCTGCTTGTCCGTTGGATTCGACATGTGCTGGTATAACTTGTACGGAAGCTTGTTTGGCAACAAGTAATGGGAAACCATTATCTCTTGAAGATAGAAAAATTGTCAAGACAGCATTTGGGACTGCAGAAAGAGCATTATCATCCATCAAAACAAATATTACTGTTGATTCTAGTATGAGTGAAGGTAAGAATTCCTACTGAACTAGGCACATCTTTATGGCACATGTGTTCTTTAATTGATCAGCACAATTTGACACATGTTCTTTGTTAAATCTGTTTTTACTTCCCTTGTATAGTGTAATCATGTTGCTAATGTTTTTTTACTTTCTGCTGTTAACACACACATGACTATATATCCAAAGGCTTTAGCTTTACTGATTGATCATGATCTAAAATCAATGACACAGATATATTGTTCATTGCTCTCATCTCATCACTAGACAACTTGTTTCATGTCATGTTTTGGTCCCTTACTTTTCATGCCTGAAGCATGGTTTGTGTTGGCGATATAAATTGATATTGTTTGAATAAGTGATAAGAGTATTCTGTCTGATTCTACCATCTATCTCCCCCCCCCCAAATAAAAATACAGAGAAAGATGAATCAGAAATGGCTGAAACTACTGGCTCAGAGACAGATATCAGTGTGGTACTGAATGCATGGTATTCCGCAGGTTTCTACACTGGCAAGTATGTAATCATTTCCTTACTAAATGATTTCAATCAAATGACTTGTTTCTTCATGCGATTAGCTGTATTGTAATCGCATCATATTCCTTTCTTAACTACACCGGTCATCAATCTCTCATTATATGGGGTGTTGTACTGGAAGATGTCTTAACTTGCATTACTTTCTTTCATTATATGTAATTTGCATTGCATTCTTACCTGAGCTCTTGAACTACAATGCTATATGCTTGGAATTTCTGTGAGACCTGCGAATAAATATTCAATTTTCTGTGTATCCATGAGAGGGTTTTGCACTGGTCATATAGAGCCAGGAATGTGATTGGCAATTGGGCTCTCAGATTCATTTGATTATGCATTGTGAGTGTATGTGGCGCTTGGGCTATTAAATATTTTTTTGTGAAAGCACTAGTAACATATGAGTTGTTAAATTGGTTGATTGCTGGGTTTGGTTCCTTTACACATCTTTTATGGCACTGGCTGTAAATTTAATAATTTATCGATTTCACGTTACTACACAACAAGACCGCTGTGCATCTTTATATATTTTCATCTAAATGTTTGTTGCTTTGTATATTATATGTCCCTCTCAAACAATATGGCCTTGCTTAGCTTTTTCTTTGGTGATCCTTGGATTGTTTTTTATAGTTCAAATATTTATGAGTATTCCACTGTTTGACTGAGCTTTCTGATATAGGTATCTTGTGGAGCAATCCATTGCAAAGAAGCGACAAAGTTAAACATTCTCTCGCAACATCAAGCTGCGGTATACAATATTTTTACTTATGAGTTACGACACAGGATCTGCAGTTAAATCAAATATCTGTTTACCCATAGCAATTTTAACTAGTTGTAATTGTTAAATGTAGCATCATTTTGACCCACAGCTGTATCAAAGCCACTTTTCTGTTCCTTGAGTTACTCTCCCTCTTTTTTGATCCCAATTTCTATTTCAAAAGCGAGACAAACAATTGCCTGTGTTCCCTGAAGCGCTGGGGAAGTCATCATTTTTTAAGTAATGACATTCTTGCATTTTTAGCAAGAGTGCTTCTATTCATACCTCCACATTTGGTATATGGATCTCTCCAAAATTTTGTAAACTTTTTTGCCCCATTTTGTCCCTGCAGAGAACAGAAGATTAAAAAAAAAAAAAAAAAAAAACAAAAAAAGAGAGAAGGAAAAAACTGGAACCAAGCCCGTAGTGTTCCTTCTTCTTCCTCGCTCTTTCTCTTTTTGGTTGATGGGTTATTTTGCTAATTAATTTTGGTGGGTGTGGAGATTTCAAGGATAGGATTTTGGTCTTAGGTCTGGGAATGTAAGATTTCAAGTTTTGCCATAAAGGTTGATTTGTAACCGTGTTTGATTTAATTCTATGCTGTCATTTAACTTGTGTTTTGATTTGATATTTCTATCCTCATCTAGTTTATTAGCTAGGTTTTATACCATATTCTGGTATGTTGTTTTAACAATTGCAATACTATACATTATTCAAGTCTGCAAATCTTGGAAACAATTGCCATAGTTAATTAACTACTACCTTCCCAAGTTCCCATCAATCACAATAGAGACAGAATGAGAGAGAGAGAAGAAACAAAGAGATCGAGAAAAAGTGAGGAGAAACAATGCGAGAGAGAGAGCATGTGAAAAAGATAGGGTTGTGGTGCTTTTTATATTTCAGTTTTATACAAGGGCAAAATGGAATATAAATTTTTACAAAATTTAGGGAGGTTTATGTACTAAATCTGGAGGTATGAATAGAAGCACTCTTTTAGCAGGATGTATGATACTGAGGACACTGACAAAAATATATTGTTATGAATGAACATCAGGCAAGTTATTACCCACCATTAATCACCCTTCAACAATTAAGAAGAGGTTTCTTACGATTATATCAACCAGCCATCGAGCAGCTTTAGACAACCAACGACAGCTACGAGTTTGCACCCTGAATATGAATGTAATGCTCTCTTATGGCAATGGGACAGGTTCATAAGCGCCTACAATATCTTATGGCAGCTAAAGCAAGCGACTTAGGTATTCAGATCGAATCAGAAATTGCGGGTAGCTGAAGGTATTGATTTAGAAAAAATCATGTTTTATCTATAGGTCTGAAGGCTTGATGTTTCTTTATGATAACCATTCTATCGTGATTTTTTTTTATCACATTAGTAACTTATAATTACATTTAGGAACACTAGGCCATATTCAGAGTGCATGAAATGCCAATCAGTTCTAAGGAAGATTCCACCATAGGCCAAGCTTCTTGCAACTTTGTTCCTTGATTTTGGTGGAAGTAGTTAGTGTAAGAGGTCATTACAAAGTACCCATTATGCGAGTTGGTTTCTGAAAGTGTGATGGTTCGCTCTATCTCATTCAGTGTACATGAAACGCCATACCTTTCTACAACCAAATTCAGCTTGACAAAATAGTCGTTTATCTGTGAATCTTGGATTTATCTCGGGAATGGTATGAATAGTGAATCTCGGTTCGATGATCAATGGCCAGACTCGTCCATGTTTGGCTCTGACGGCAAATCAACAGCAGCATCATTTGACGAAAATGCGCGATTCTACTCCGGCGTGGTTGTCTCAGGTTTTTTCTTAGGATGATTATGTAAAACCATATATTCATGCTCACAATCATATGCAAATAACTCGACAACAATCACAACAAGACCAAAACTTACCTTCAGCAATTACAGGCATGGATTCCATCTTATGCAGCTGCAAACTCGATCACTAGAATATAGCCTTCTTAGGAACCCATCGATCTTTCCAAACATCCACACTTCTTCCATTGAAAACTTGCCACATAGCATTCTGGGAAATAGCATCTCTACCTGCTAGGAAACTTCTCCAAACCCAAGAGGCTCGTCCACCAATCCTGGCTTCCATAAATGTAGTATTGTCAAAATATCGAGCCTTTAGAATTCTTGCCCAAAGAGAGCTCAGATTTTTGATTATCCTCCAGCATTGCTTTGCTAGAAGGGCAATATTGAAAGACTCCAAGTCACGGAAGCCATTCCACCAACAGCCTTACTTTGACAGAGATTCTGCCATGATTGCCAATGAAGTTTGTTCCCCTTTTCAGTTTGCCCCCACACCAAAAATTGGCAATTTCAGAATTGATTTCTCTACATAAAGTAGCAGGCAGAAGAAACAGCGACATAGGATATGCAGGCACAGCAGTTGCAACTGCTTTGATAAGCCATTGTTTGTCATCAGGAGATCGAGCTCGTCCTCCAAAGCCTCCAGTAAGTAATTGAATCTCACAAATTCAATTTGGGTTCTTGGAAATTGAAATTTATAATCCTATTGATTGATTTAATTCATGAATTTTGGAATCAGGAAGTGAAACTTATTAATGAAAACCCAACTAATATCGCAGTTGAAGTTGGACAAAGCTTCTCAAATTTATCTTTATTAATTTCTCCTATCATGGATGAATCTGGATAGACACCTTCAGGTTTTGCATCCTTGATCAAGGTTTCATGTCCACCAACCTTATTCAAGACATGTTGTTTATTTGGATGATTGATTGGAAGTAGGATAATTTTTTGGCCCAACGAATTGGGATAATTAGTTCAATTGTATTAAGGAAGATTCGCATGGAGCCATGGAGGAAGAGTCGCATGGAGCCCTGGAGGAAGAGCCTATGGCTATCCTTCTTCAAACCCAGAAATGTCTTTTCTCTTGGTGGGATTCCAAGTTATTTAAGTTATTTTAAGAAGAAGACAGGTGTCAAAATAGGATAGGCACGTCACAGCATGTCAGGTTGCCACATGGTTCTACTGTAGCACTGAAAAATTTCTCCTTGGAGAAACGGGGCCATAGTGATACATCACACCAAAAAATCAGTTAATTAAAATAGAAAACATAATCCTAGTTAATTACGGAATATTGAATCCTAATTAGTTATGGAATCTTGGCAATTCTAATATCTTGGCTCTCAAATGGATAAGCATGAAAACTAATTATAATAGGAAATAGAATCCTAATTAATTATGGAATACTGGCAATCCTAATCTTATTAGAATTGGAGACTACTTTCCTGTTCTAGTGGAGTTCTATATAACCCTAAATATTTAAGACCACTAATACACAACCCTAACACCGATTTATAGAAACATTTTCAGGAAGCAAGCTAGAGTAGTCTCTCTTCTACCACCGTTCGAATCTCTCCTTCTTCACAATCTTGAAATTAGACCATATATAAATGACCTACTGTAATCCCCAAAGCTTTGAACCAACCTATCGTAATTAAAACCCTAGATACACAATCTTTAACCTTCACGCACTTATTGCAACCTTCTCGATTCTCGATCGAAACACAATAACAAGAATGGCAGATGAAGAAAGCCAGGTCTGGGCCTCAACCCCCGGCAAACTACGCAATGGAAGAAACGAAGAGAATTCCATGTTCAAAGCCCTACGCAGAGAAAGAACCGACAAGTCCTTCTTGTTTATTTTCTTTGGGATTCTGGTCGTCTGCATCGCAGTCTTATTGGTTGTCCCACTGTTTGTTCTTCGGGTCAAAACTCCTGAGGTCAAACTGAGATCCGTAAAGGTGAAGAGTCTCAAGTACTCATTTTGGCCGCCTTCGTTTAATACAACTCTATCTGCGCAGATGACTGTAAAGAACCCCAACTTCGGCTACTACGAGTTCGAGCCGAGCACGGTGAGCTTCTTGTATGGTGGGAGCAGAGTTGGGGCTTCAAGATTGGGGAAGGGGGAAGTCAAATTGTTAACGACGGAGACGTTGAGTTTCGGCATGGATGTGAGATCCAACAGCCTAGCGGAGGGTCGTAATACTTTGATCAGTGATCTTAACTCCGGAATTTTGAAGTTGAGCGCTTCTGGAAGTGTGAGTGGCAGAATGATATTATGGAAGATTGTAAACCAGAGCAAGACCAGTAACATTGACTGCAGCATGACGCTTGTTTTAAGGACTAAGACGATCAATGATTTGGTATGCAGATAGTATTGTTATTATTATTTTTTTTTAAAAGGAGATAGTATTGTTATTATTTGGCCTGGGTTTTTTTGGTTCTATACATGTGTATTTGAAATCTAGTTGCTAATAATATATTCAATCAGTGATTTGGCTGACCAAATTGATTCAGATGAAACTAAAAATTCATTCGTACATGCAAGTCCATTTGGAAACTTGAGTTACATCATCAACTCCAGTTGCAAACTTCTGAGCTATCCCAATTGGAAACTATTGTACAATAGCTAATCTGTGGAAAAATGTAACAGGGGATGAAGCTCTTTTCCTCTTCTTGACAAGGGAAAAAAATTCAAACGATTCAAAGTTGACGTTTTATGTGTGCATAAATTAAGGGTTCAAGGAGGAAATTAGTATATAAACGTACCAGATATAAATATGACTATAATTGACCATGTCTTACTAAACAAAAACATCTACTAGGATATAGAAGGACTTTTCATGTCCTAATTAATGGTGACAAACTAATTCTAATGATCCAGATATGTTAATAACAATGTTAGTGCTTGCGAATTTCTGTCTATAATAACGAGCTTGGCTGCTTGGCGACCCCTCCATTCTTGGTGTGTTAATACTTAATGATGAATACAAATGTACGTAGCTCGCAATAAGAAAAAGAAGCAAGTTGAAAAAACCACAAAGAGGGAGGTTAAAATGGCAGAGATTGGAATAGGTCCACAAGCATATTACCTCAATAATTACTATAACATTTAGTAGCCATAAACAGGCAATAAAAGGCATATTATTATGCAAAAATTCATCTTCCTAATAAATTATATTTAATCTCATAAAAGACTCAATAACAATTCTATCCGGCCAGTTATTTCCAATCATAGCCTCAGTAGTCAAGTATACCCCTCATTTTCGTTATGTCCTTTTTTTTTTCTTGGAAGGTACAAACCAATGGAGCTCATATACAAGTATCATAATTTACATTTCATACGTTGATAAAAAAAACATTGTGAATTGAAATAAATTTATTTCAAAAACACAAATGACACTTCTTCAGTCACAATGTACACTTATATAACCCTTTTTATTACGAAAGTGTCGTTTACATCATCTTTCACTAAAGTACATATTTCATCGATCATAAGAATGTTCAGGTGCCATTTTTTCATGATTTTCTCTTCTATATTTTGTGTGTTTCAGAGGAATAAAAAGGTCCTAATAAATGAACCAGATATAAAGTGGTAAGGGATATATCTGTTTTTCCAGCAATATACGGCGAAAAAGGAACAACATTTCAGAGCTGCCCAAATCACTATTCTTAATTTTATCCAAATTTCAAATAAGTTTTTGTAATATAATTGGTTTGATTAGTAATTGTGTGTTTGATAACGGACCCACTAATCTCTCCCCCAGCTCTTACTACTTTTGTACAATAGAGGAAGCTCAGGAGTTACAGCCACAATCAATTCTCAACCACTGGATCAACCTCCAGATCAACGACTATTAATCCATGTGGCTTATTACAAGGCTTAGTTCAAGCTTACTTCCCCAGCTCTGTTATGGTGTGTGTCTCATATTCTCCCTCTCTCACACAGAGAAGGAACAAAACAAACCCACAAAAGCCTCCCCAGGAATAATTCAAGCCTGAATTTTTCCCTTTTTCCTCAATTAAGCCTTGAACCTTCCTGTCGAAACATGGAAGGAGAAGATGGTGCTGCTTCTGATCATCTTCACCATCATCACGGTGTTTATGGCATTCGAAACAATCACATACAAAATCCTCATCAGCATCACAACCAACTCTTCAAGCCTGGTCCTCCGTTGACAGCCATAGACAGGTTCCTGTGGTCTCAAAACAATGCAAAGAACAAAGAGAGGATCATCTCCTCAAATGGGTTTTCCTCATTTGGTGGGGCAATGGGTGATCTGCATGCTTGTTCGAATTGGCCGCCGAGTAGTCTCGGAGAGACTAGCTTGGATGAACTGCTTTTTCTAGATCATGGTGAGGCCATGACTTGGCCTCCAGAGAAAATTCAAAACCCTAACATGGGGTTCAAAGAAGATCAAGTGAAGGTAGGTTCTAAAGGGGTGGGAAAGAGAGCTAAAACGGGTTCATCTGTGCCTTTGATCAAAGGACAGTGGACAGATGAAGAAGACAGGTAAATTGCATAAAAACCCATTTGTTTTTTGTTTGTGCAAATGTTGATGCATGTAAAATGACTCTTGTTTGTTTTTTATTCAAATATCACAGAAAGCTGATGAGATTGGTGAAGCAATATGGAGTGACGAAATGGGCACAGATAGCTGAGAAGCTTGTAGGTAGAGCTGGGAAGCAATGTAGAGAAAGGTGGCATAATCATTTGCGCCCTGATATCAAGGTTTGTTCTTAATCTTTTATGATGTTATATATTTCATTCTTACAATTGTTTTTCTAAAATCTATGAACTAAAACCTTTGGGATTAGTTCTTAGATTGTTTGTTTTGATTTTTTTTAGATTCTTGGTATAATTAATTGGTTTCGTAGTCTATTAGGATAAATCTATGCTCTAAGTTCGCGAAGTCAATGGGCAAATATAGTCTGAAGATTACAAGGATCTATGGTTAGATCTAAAGAGATTTTTCTCTTTCCATTTGGGTAAGTCAAATTTCATAATGTAAAACTAGGGTTTATATATTGTTCATTCCCTTATAATTTGTAATTAAATAATGTTTTTTTTTTAAATTCAATTTTCCTAGGGTTCTTTTACAAATTTTCCAAGGGTTTTGTGATTAATTTTTGAAAGGTAAAAAATTATAGAAATTGATTGCACAATTTGGGTTTCCCTTCACTTAATTGTAGAGTGCGATAATTATATATATGCCAATTTCTTCTTGGTTGTTTTTTTTTTATTTTTTATTTTTTTTCTCAGAAAGATAGTTGGACTGAAGAGGAAGAGAAGATATTAGTGGAAGTTCATGCTGAGGTTGGAAACCGTTGGGCAGAGATTGCTAAAAGCATTCCGGGAAGAACCGAAAATGCCATTAAGAATCATTGGAATGCTACAAAAAGGAGGCAGAATTCAAGGAGAAAGAACAGACAGACATATACCAAAAATGGACCATCATCATCAAATAAGCCTCCTCAACCTTCCATACTTCAAAACTACATAAGAAGCAAGATATTCAATAACAAAGCCAACAACAACTCTTCTTCCAATGCTCCCCCTACCCCAAGCAACATCAGCACCACTACCCCTACCAGCCCCTCCAATCTCACCCAGGAAGAACCTTCAAAAATCCCCTTCAACATTTTGCTCTCGGACCCATCGGATTTATCTAGTTGTGAACACTCTCCATTGAACATTGCAGCTGATTCCTACAATGATGAGGAACTTCTCTTCATGCAGAACTTCTTCAACAACAACAATAATGTTGACAATCATAATCATCAGCAGCAGCAGCCAATACCCATCCACGATTACAATAATGACCTTACTGCAAGTCCAATGGATACTACTCATGAGCTTGTCACTACAACTCCAAAACCAAACATGTACACCAACGAAAACTTACAAGCAGTTGTTAACAATATCGAATCCATCGAGAATTCTACAGAAGACCCGCAATCCATTAATCCCCCTAGTACCCATCTCAGTTCTGATCTCTACCTCTCTTACCTCTTAAATGGAGGAGCAGGTTCATCATCATCTTCCGCGAATCATGATCATCATATGGGTAATTACTATAACATGAACATTGATTTGGTGACTCATCAACATCAAGCAACTTCTGCAACTGAAAGGAGAGAGATGGATCTGATTGAGATGGTTTCTTCTTCTTCGTCTTCTTCTCAGTTTGCTCAAGGTACCAACAATACTAGCTTCTATTGATCTCCAAGAACGATCCAAAGTTCTCAATTGGTCAGTAGCTAGCTAGCTAGGAAACCAACGTTTTTAATGGGGTCACCTTGGAAATGTGAAGGCTGGAGCTTTTCGTTTTCTGTTTGGGCATGCAGGAAATTACCAGTTAATGTGGTTTAAGTTTTAGCTTGTTGCTCAAATGGTAGCGTGGTGATAAGCGTTTTCAGTTTTTATTGTTTTCTTCCGAGTCAGTTGTGATTATGAACAAATGGTGTGTGGTTTTCGTTTCGTAGCTGAACTTCTGTTGCAATCATTATTATTTTCTGGGTGTTACTTTTCTCAGTTCTGTTAGCGTCTTCTTCTTACTTTTCCCAACAGCCTCTGATCCATTACAGTTTTGTTAACGATGGTTTTTGGTGGACATGTTAAAAGTGGTTGGGGGAATCTTTGTCCCAAGTCCCAACCTGAACCATTCATTGCATTTTGTAGAAACAAAGGAGTAATTTGCTACACTACACATACCAACTGAATCCTTTTTTAGCAAACTCGCGCGATCTCTCTCGCGTACATTTGCCCTTATCTCAAGGATCTTTGTGACTGTCTTTTCATCACCGAAATGAGAAAAAGCTGATACTTGCTCTAAAATTCCATGAAAATTGCTCTCTTATAATATAGAGCACATAATTATCACACTTTATAATGGCAAAACACCAAAACAATCTCTTAGAACACAATATTGGTCTTTTTAACACAAACAGAAGACGGTTGAACACACTATTAGTGCTTAATTGGAATGTGAATAATGATTGTCGTTGGGATTCCTCCTTCCACTGAAAGCAGCTAATGCCTTTCTTACTGGAGGCTGCAAAGGAGCCTTTAATTTTCATCAGAATGGTGGCGGAAGATGAAGTCATTGGAAGTGAATAGGTCGCCATCTCCCTGGAGGTATAATATTTACATATTAAGACATTTCATTATTAAAACGGAAAAAGTAAACAAAACAGTAATATTTCACTATAAAGACCGGTCACACTAGATAACACCAAAAACTGATCCCGAAATATCGGCTTCAAGAAATAAACCCTAGAGAGAGCCTCCCTCTCGACTCGAGCAAAACCCTAGCTTTCTCCAACCTCTACCACGTTGAGTCCTCCATGCAGCGTTTCAAAATTCTAACCTGGAACTGCCGGGGTCTGAACAATATCGAGACCCAAGATGCCCTAGTCAATATTGTACGCCAACGAAAGCCCAGTCTTGTTTTTTTGTCTGAAACCCTAGCTACACCAGATCTCCTCAATGTTATTCGTAGCCGTATAGGTTTCGATGGTGTACTCTGTTCACCAAGGGCTGACGACTGTCGGGGCCTGGGTCTCTTCTGGAGGAATGAAATCCCTGTACGTCTCCGGAGTTACTCGAACAACCACATCGATGCAGAAGTAGGAGAGGTTGGTTCAGAAGGAGTGTTTCGCTTCACCGGCATATATGGAGTGGCAACAACGGCAAATCGGAGAACCACTTGGAATCTACTTAGAACCCTAGCCGCACAGGTTCACCTTCCCTGGTTAGTCGCCGGGGACTTCAATGAAATCTTGTGCCTGGCAGACAAGTCAGGTGGCCCTGCACGGAGTGTCCACCAAATGAACCGATTCCGTCAAGCTCTGGTGGATTGTGGTTTAACGGATATGGGATTTGTGGGTTCTCGATTTACATGGGCAAATCGATTCACCAAAGAACGCCTAGACAAGGCATGTCAGAACTTCCAGTGGAGAGAACTGTACCCTTTCTCCCGTGTGCTCACTCTACCTCTCAGTCGGTCGGATCACTGCCCTTTACTCATTGAGGTTAATCCTGAACGGCCTCCTAGAGGGTCGCCCTCCTCGACGCTTTCGTTTTGAGGAAATGTGGCTGAGTCATGCAGATTGCGGGAATGTTGTCAAGACAGGTTGGATGTTGCCCACAACGGGGGAGACGATGGCCCAAGTAGGTTGTAAGATCAAACAAACCGGAGCCTTGTTCCTCAAATGGCATGAAGGGACTTTCCAACAACGACAGGTTGAGTTGAGGCTAGTTCAAAGAAAGTTGGAGGTGCTTATGCGAACTGATCACCAAAATTCCCAGTTTGATGAGATCAGGAACCTCCAGTTTAGACTCAATGAATTACTTTCGAGCAACGAAACATATTGGAGACAGCACTCCAAAGTTCAGTGGCTTCGGGAGGTGATCGGAATACTAGTTTCTTTCATCGATAAGCATCGAATCGAAGAAGCAGAAATAGAATCAAGGGTTTAATGACCGAGGATGGCCATTGGACCTGTGAACCTAGTGATGTGGAAAATACTCTTCTTAGTTATTATGAGAACATTTTCCGGGCTGAGCAGTCTGATCAAGTGGCTACAGATTTGATACTGGATAGCATTCCACCTCGAGTCACAGAGAGCATGAATGCAGAACTCATGGCTCCTTACTCGAATGATAGAGAAAAGAGCATTGTTCCAAATGCATCCATCAAAATCATCCGGGGACCGGATGGCATGTCTCCCTTTTTTTCCAACGCTTTTGGGATGTGGTGGAGTTCGACGTCTGCAAAGCAGTCCGTGAAATGCTTCATACTGGAGTGATTTCTCAGGAATTCACCCATCTTGTTTTACTTCCGAAGATCAAAGAGCCACAGTTTGCGTCGGATTTGCGTCCAATCGCTCTTTGTAATGTGGTCTACAAAATAGCTTCCAAAGTGCTTGCTAACAGGTTGAAAAAGCTTCTCCCAAGTATTATTTCTCCACTCCAAAGTGTTTTTGTCCCGGGTCGACTCATCTCAGATAATACTTTAGTTGCCACGGAGGTAGCCCATTTTATGAAAAAGCTTCATCGTCAAACTGAAGGTTTCTTTTCTTTGAAGTTGGATATCTCAAAAGCCTATGACAGGCTTGAGTGGAGTTATATGGAAGCTATCCTAGTGAAACTCGGTTTTTGCCGAGCTTGGGTGGATGTGATTATGGCTTCCATCAAGTCAGTAAGTTACTTTATTCTCATTAATGGTAACCCTACTGGATTTATTTTACCAACACGGGGCATTAGACAAGGGGATCCCCTTTCCCCATATCTGTTTATTCTCTGTGCAGAGGGTCTTTCTGCTTTGATTTCTTCAGCTGTGCAGACTGGGGCAATTCGGGGTCTCAAAATGTCACCTTCAGCCCCAACCATTCACCATCTACTATTCGCTGATGATTGCTTTCTGTTTGGGGAAGCTTCTTTTCGAGAATGTCAAGCCTTTAAGAATATTCTCTCAATCTACGCTCGGGCCTCAGGTCAGAAGATAAACCTGGAGAAATCTAGCGTGGTTTTTAGTGGTAATGTGAGTTTTCATTCCCGAAATCATCTGGCATCTATTCTCGGAGTTAAATGTGTTAAGGAACACGATCTGTACCTAGGACTACCTATTCACGTGGGGCATGATAAAACAGCTATATTTGCTTTCTTGAAGGAGAGGCTTACTAAGAAGTTGATCAGTTGGAGATCCAAGATTCTTAGTGCAGGGGGGAAGGAAATTCTTCTTAAAGTTGTAGCTCAGGCTCTTCCAAACTATGTTATGAATTGTTATTTATTCCCCAAATCCCTCTGTGATGATCTACAACAACTATGTGCTCAGTTTTTTTGGGGAAGCACTGAAGACAAACGCACGATTCACTGGAGGTCATGGGAACGCATGTGTATACCAAAGATAAGTGGGGGCTTAGGTTTTAAACACCTTTACGCTCATAATCTTGCCATGTTATCAAAACAAGGGTGGAGGCTTCTGTCCAACCCAAACTCCCTTGTGGCTCAGGTATTCAAAGCTCTTTACTTTCCTACTGGTTCCTTTCTCACAGCTAGTTTGGGAGAGCGCCCGTCCTATTCTTGGCGTAGTATCATGGAAGCCAGACCAATACTTCAATCTGGCCTATTTTGGCGCATTGGTAATGGTCTTTCGTTAATATTTATTTTAGAAGATGAATGGATCCCTAATGTGGCTGCTCATTCCATAGTTCGACCACTGGACACTGTTTTTGAACTTGTTTCGGATTTGATTGAGGTTAGTACTGGGTCATGGGATCAAGCGGCAGTTTATGCATGTTTTGACGTTGAGACTGCCATGCACGTACTCTCCATTCCCCTCAGCAGGAGGTTCGGCTCCGACAAGGTTGCATGGAAGTATGATAAAAGGGGATGGTTCTCGGTCAAGTCTGCTTATACGATAGCCCGTGAATTTTCCATTGGACATGTATTTGCTGCACCTTCAAGTGGAGATCCTTACCTTCAACTTTGGAAGTCATTGTGTAAGCCCATGTTCCAAAAAAGGTGGCCATATTTGGCTGGCGTGC
Organism: Rosa lucieae; assembly: GCA_024704745.1. NCBI lineage: Eukaryota > Viridiplantae > Streptophyta > Magnoliopsida > Rosales > Rosaceae > Rosa > Rosa lucieae. Next base: position 26,262,323 of record CM045498.1, read on the forward strand.
AGCACACAATCTTCTTCCCACTAGGGTGGCTTTGACAAGGAAGGGGTATCTAGGTGAGATTCAATGTGTGGTATGCAATCATGCTGCTGAGTCTATTGATCATCTGTTTCGTGAATGCTCCATTGTTAGGGAGATATGGCAAAACCCTCCTTCTCTAATTCTCCCTCTAACTTATCCTGGAAAGATTGGTTGTTGGAGCGAACAATCTCGTTGCCTTCATCTCTTTTTGATAAGTTGCTCATCCTTCTATGGAGTCTGTGGAGAAACCGCAATGCCATTCTCTGGCGGAATCAATCCCAATCCAGCTCAGGTGTCGTGGCATCAGCTTTAGCATGGTATGATGAGTACCTGCAAGCTAACTTGGTAGCTAGCCCAGTTCGCGGTCGACATATGATAAAAAAGCAATGGGATCCTCCTGTTGGCGATACCGTGAAACTGAATGTAGACGGGGCCTTCTTACCGAATGTTCCTTATGGGGGTACAGGGGGAGTTGTACGTAACGCGCAAGGGCACTTCCTTGCTGCGTTTGCACATAAGGTGGAGTTTGTAAGCTCTTCTTTACATTCTGAGTTGCTGGCCCTGAAGCATGGTTTACAGCTGTTGCAAATTCTAGAAGTTACTAACGCTGTCATTGAAAGCGATTGTCAGGTCGCAGTGGTGGCTATTCACAGTGAACTTGAGGATTTATCTCCACTCAGGGCCTTGGTGGTCGAAGTACAAGGATTGCTAGCTGTTAGTGCAGGTACTAGTATCAGGTTTGTCTCTAGGCAGGCCAATACAGTAGCTCATAGGTTAGCTAGTTACGGATTTGAGTCTAATGTCAATCATGAATGGTTTGTCAATGCTCCAGACTTATTACTGGATGCCCTCATGTACGATTTGAATCGTATTCATTAATATAATTTCTTTACCTAAAAAAAAAACTAGATAACACCAAAAACTGAAATTTTACCAGCTTATTAGCTTTCTTTTTTGTCTTTGGATGAAGGTACTTTTGTGGGAGCTGATCGATCCTCACGAAAAACAGGGTTCTTAGTAATGGCATTTCTTCCACCTTAATTGGGTTAAAGGAAGTGAAAACTGCAAACAGCAAAAGCAAGATGCATACATAGTCAAGAGAAACAATGCTTCGAGTGAAATACAAAAGTAAAGCATCCAAGTGTACATGCACACATCAGCCAATGCAGACATATGAGAGATGGATTAAGGGATGATGGATGGAATACCATATTAGTCGAGATGGGCCGGGACGGTTGAGGCCATTTTGAGAATTGATCCTGACAAGCCGAACTCGATCGATATCGGGCCGAGACAGGGCCTAATCCGGGACAGGCCCGAAAAAAAAAAAAAAAAAAAAAAAAAAAGAGAGACAAGTTACCTGAGTTTGCAATCTGGTAAAATTTCCCAATTTGCATTTCTATTTTCCATTATTTCAACACTACATTCAAATGATCATTTCAAAGAGAACAAGTAAGATTGCAATTCCCTACAACACTTTATCATTCCATAATCCAACAAGCTGATCTTATTGACTTATTCAATAAAAGCTAAACTAAAAGGTTAAAAGTGATGGAAAAAAAGACCAAATCTGCATATTGCATAGTTCCACACTTGCAAATAATTGCAATTGCATACCAAACTGCCAAAGTACCAAATACACTACTAGCAAATAACTCATTACACACTGATTGCGATCTATATGTATTACACTCTACACACACTGAAATCTGTGTATAGCCCATTGCCGACCCTACATTCACAGATTTGTTTTCTGTGGCATTTGGATGGGTGGTCTTTGGTCTCTCCGCACAGATAAAAGAGTCTGTGTGAATATTTACGCGGACCCCACTCACTTTTCCTGATTAATTTTAATTTGATAAGTCAGTGTGAGTTGATGATAATATTAAATTATAAACTACTATTTCATATCCGTGTGAAGAATTCCAAAACCCAACTATGACTGTTCACCCCAACCATTACTGTTCACCGAATATTTTGATTTTGTATAGGATAGTTTCTTTTAATTTCTATAATTTTTAATTGCAAAATGATATTATCTTCATTCTAAGCTTCTACCATTGATTTCACTCTAGAAAGCTCAAAGACAGAGACCTTTAATGAAATGTCCTTTATTTGCCAAAAAAAATGAAATGTCCTCTAACACTGCTACACTTGAAGTATCCCTGCAAGATCCTGATGAGTGATCTCTTTCTGCCAATTCAATCTTCATACATCTTCTGAAATCATACTCTTGATTGGTCAATTTTACTGCATAAATTTCAAAAACATAGGAGTTACTCATACCACAAAATCTCATCCATCTAACTATACAAGGTGTAACCCCATAAACTTCAAAATCTGACACTATATTGATAGTGGGGATTACAAATATTAAACAAACAAAAAAAAACTCATCCTGATTCAAAACAAGAAGAAAGTTTAAGGCAAAAAGATCAAAACAGAAATTGAGCATAAAGATCATCAATTTCTATCGAAATTGGCTAATTTATACATTGGATATGGTCCCGTGGTGAACTGTTAATGGAAAAGGACCCAACTGTTCTTTGAGAAATGACAGCAACCAAAGGACCCAGCACCACATTTTGGCAAGGTCACAGAGAGAGAGAGAGAGAGAGAGAGAGAGAGAGAGAGAGAGAGAGAGAGAGAGAGAGAGAGAGATCTGGAATGATAGAGATTTGGAAGAAAACACCTTTGAACCTGTAGAGATCTGGGGAGAGAGAGAGAGAGAGAACTGGGATTCAATAATAGATGCAAGATATAGCTAGAGCTACAGATCGTAATTTGTTTGTACTTTTTGCGATGGTATAGATTTACCCGTGCTTGGTAGACAATTGAAAGAAAGAGATAGATCTTATCTCTAATAAGACTTGGAGAAAGAGAGACAGTGGATATGGCTTTGGTTCTTGGTGGTGTTGTTGTTGCGTGTGATAGAGTAAAAGTTTTTATCTCTACTTATCCTCAGGAGTCAGGACCACCTAGTATTTGATTTAATAAAAGAATGAATTGATCAACTTCATATGAACAGTTGTGTGAAGAGCAGACGAGCATCAACAGAAATCTGTAAAAGTTAAAAGAATACATCCTCGGTAATGATGATTACAGATTCACACTGATCTCCGTGTCTGCTACACTTGAGGCTCTGATATCCGTGTGAGCTATTCACACATATGTCAATCAAATTCTCATACGGACGCGTGTGACAAAGTAGCAAATTGCTACAGATAACTGTGTAAATATTCATACAGATATCAGTCTATTTTTCACATTTCTCAATACACACTATATTTGTGTGTATTAATAATAATAATGCAAACTGATATCCGTGTGAGATAAAAACATGTCAGGTTCATATGTCAATTAAATATTCACACAGATATATGTGGGAAAGTAGCAGTTGCCACAGATGACTGTATAAAACTTCATACAGATATCTGTGACTATTTTACATTCACACAGACGACAGTGTGAAAGTCGTTGTAACAGATGTCTCTATGAATTAAAACTCACCTTGCAAATTATAATTTTGCTATTATTTATGAATATCTGTGTTTAAATGATTTACACAGATATCAGTATAGACAAAATACTTGGTACATACAAATATCTGTGAGAAAATCTACTCACACTGATTTCAGTGAGTAAATGTGTAAGCATTTTCTTATGTGGGACCTAGTCATTCAGTTCACACGAATGTCTGTAACTACAAGTTAAAACTCACTGATTTTTTATCAGTGTGAGAGTCAGTGTGTTTAAAATCTGTGTGTGTTGCTCTTTTTGCTAGTAGTGAAACCTGCAAGCTGCAGCTAAAAGCCTAAAAGCTAAACAAGAAGAAAAACATGACCAAAGCTGCATAGTGCTTAGTTGCATACCAAATTACCAATGTACAAAACCTGCAAGGCTGCAGCTAAAAGCTAAAGTGCTAAACAAGAAGAAAAAAATGACCAAATGTCCAAATCTGCATATTGCAATATTGCATACTAACTGGGCAAATTACCAAACCTGTATAAGTGCTTACCAAACATTCAAACAAGACCAAATTTGCATAATCAATATCCATTACAGTCCACACAACTAAACACTTCAATTCCAATTGTAAAAAATTAAGTTCTTAAACACTTAAGCCATAACTGCATAATCCATTACAATCCACACAACTAAACACTTCAATTCCAAATTGTAAAAAATTAAGTTCTTAAACACTTAAGCCATTACTGATAATGTGCACACAACCAAATGAAATCTTCAAAGTTCAAAAATCTATCACATTATCAGCTGCCCTAAGCTTTCCCTTGCCTTTTGCTCTTGGAATTGGAGCTGGACACACATTGATTTTGCTAGATGCAGTGCTTTCATGGTTTGCAAAAAAAAAAAAGGAAAAAAAGAAAGAAAGAGTGATGTAAAATGTAAATGCCTATGCACTGAAAATACTGAAAATAGTCAAAAGACATGTAAAAACTAAAAACTAAAAAGTGAATACCTTTCTCAACTTCTTCATAAAACTTAAGGTTTTCAATTGAGCAATCATCAACAACCTCTGCAATATCATCACCTAGCAACCAGTTTTGCATGCAAATCAGTCCCTCCACTGTTTTAGGAGTTAATGAGCTCCTAAAACAGTCAATTACTCTGCCTCTTGTTGAAAAACAAGACTCTAAGGCCACTGTGGAGGTCTGAATCCCAAGGACATCCCTTGCTATTGCTGCCAAGACTGGAAACTTGCAGCCATTTATCTTCCACTAGCACAAGATATCAAAGCAATCTTCATCATCAGTTGGGTCCAATGGAGCATCCAAGGATTGATCCACTTCATGCGCTATGACTGCCTCACTGCTTTCTTCAACAACCTTCTTCTAATTATTGAGCAGCTGGCCTCTAACTCCTCCTCTGCTGCTTCTACTTGTAAGTGTGCTAGATGAAGAGCTGGGAGATAGATGTCGTTGCAGTGTCTACCTCCATCTATAACCAGGACATACTAAGACAAAAAAGACAGAAATTAATATATATTTGAAACCAACTAAGCAATTGAAATTCAAACAATGGAACTAGTGTAGTACCTGATCATATAGAGCAAATAGAAGGGTTTTAATTTCCAAGGTTCTTCTCTGCACCTCATCATCATTTAAACCTTCAGTTTGAAAGATGTGAGTCACATTCTTCAACTTGAACCTTGCATCTAATACAAGGCCAATGATGATCATGTGATTGATTTCATGAAATGAACCATAGTACTTGAACCATCTAGATCTCATGTTGGCTGCCATATCCATCAAAACTTTCTCAGTTTCTGATCCAGTAGCTATCTCAGGTTCCAAAAACATGTTGTCTGTGTTTTTTTCCATGGTAATCACATCATGGAAATTTGTGTGCACAATAGGGTGCAATGATGCACTAACCCTTAATGTGACATCATAGAACACTCTTAGAAACTCCACAAAGACCTCAGCCTTTTCCCAATCTCCCACTTCTGGAGGTCCAACCCTATTTCTATTGTTCCTGCTTGGTACAAGATTTCCATCTTCATCATACTCTTCATCTGGTTCCTTGAAGTAGTTTGCAAAATTGCTATCTTCATCTTCAGCCATCACTCTAAATGCTTTCTTAAACTTCAAAGTTGTTTCCAACATTAGATAGGTGTTGTTCCACCTAGTTGGGACATCCAAGCACACAAGTCCCTTACAAGGAAGCTTCTCTCTCTCCACAGTCTTCTTAAAAATATCCAATCTGTTTGCAGAAGAACTCACAAACTTCACTGCATTCCTAATTGCTAACACAGACTTTTGCAACATTTTTAAGCCATGCCCCACTATTAAGTTAGTGACGTGAGCAGTGCATCTCACATGCATGTATTTGCCACTCAAAATATGTTGATAAGATGCAGACTTGTTCATTCTAGACACAAGCCACTCTAAAGCAGACTTGTTTGCAGAGGCATTATCAACTGTAATGCACATGACTTTCTCAATTCCCCACTGCACTAAACATGACTCAATCAGTTTCCCTATTGTTGACCCTTGATGATTGTGAATCACACATAAATTAATAACCCTCTTGTGCATCTTCCAATCTATGTCAATGAAATGGGAAGTAAGCACCATGTAATTGACTTTTTGAACACTAGTCCAAGTATCGGTGGTTAGACTCAACCTATACTTCCTCAAAGTCTTCTTCAAATCCTTATTTGAAGTATCATACATACTGAGAAATGTCCTACACAATTTCCTTCTAGAGGGAACATAAAAAAGAGGACACACTTTAACACAAAATCTGTCAAAGCCTTTCTTCTCCACAGAACTAAAAGGAAGCTCATCAATAACAATCATCTCTACATAACCTTCTAAATAATCATCTTGATTATAAGTTACTGTGGTTAGTCTATTGCCCTTAAATTTATCACCAACAAGATTTTTCTGCGACTTTTCCATATTAGGAGGATAATATCTACAAGTCAAGTTAATGTGCCTAATCATACGAGAAGTGACATTCTTAGAACTTTCAACAGCAAAATCACCAACCTTTCCCCTAGGACAGTAGATGCAATGAGCTCTCTTATGAGCTATCTGAATGTATTTTCCATCAGCATGTTCAATCTTATCATACTCTTTAAAATGCTCCCAAACAAAGCTACGTTTTATACCTGATTTTTCAGAGGGAGCCTCACCTACAGATGCAACAGCTTCACTTCCAGAAGGTTGACTTGCATTAGGTTGACTTGCAGCTCGTTCAAGAGTTGAATTTCCACCTTCAGGTTCTCTTGCAGTGCAGGAAAAGACGATGATGTGGTTGTTGAAGAATCCTCAAGACCAGAAGCATCTGATCGTGGTCGAGCTATTTTCTTCCCTCTAGCCATCAGCTTCCTCAAGCCGCAAGAATCAAGATGTTGATGACTCGGAACTTTCTGAATTTCGGAATCAGTGATGTTGATGACTTGATGTGCTGAATTGATTAATGATGAATTGGGGATCTAGGGTTCTAAGCTTGGAACGGTGAGTGATACTGTGATTGAGTGGTTGCTGCTTGAAGGAATGAAGGGATCAAAATTGGGGATTATTTTATCGTTAGGATCTGCCTATCCAGTGTGCTCGAGTTCATGTTAAGACTATAGACTCGAAAATCAACCAATCAAATGCCATATAAATAGAAAAGTAAGAAAAATAGAATAAATGAAAATAAAATGGGCCGGGCCGGGCCTATGCGGGATTCAAACTTTCCGAACCGAAACAGGTCCAAATAGTTAATTCTCAGGATTGCAAACTGTCCCGTCCCGCCAATTTTCGGTACGGGACCGGTTCTGGTTCTGGTTTCCGGTTTCAGGTGCCCAGCCCTAATATGTATAAAACAATTTAATACCTATGCAATTAACGGATCTGCATTCATCATGGTGCCAACAACCATAAACCCATTTGCAGAATAACATTTTGCATTGCAAAGTCACTTGTTATACAAGCTACATTAGACTCAGACAAGGATCGCAGCATCCAGCCCTGCTCACTGCTATCATCGTTAACATTTGATGTATCAACACTGCCATCATTATTACATGAGATCTCTAAGTGATCCAGACCTTCATTTATCACTTCAACCTCATCTCCCTCAACAGCAAAATTCACACCATTATCAGAAGTGCTTTCCCCTGCTTTGAAATCATTATCCTCAACCCCATTCCGCTCATTCCATTTTTGAAGAGCCTTTAGTGAATCTTCATCGCGCCTTGTTTGCTCAATGATTGAGGAAAGATCTTCATCACAATTCTTCTCTTCTGTCACCTCACTCTCCATAGGTCTGCAACGTGCCTCTTCAAATTTAGAAGGCGATGTCTAATCCTGCCTCCTAGCATCCACAAGTACGTCACCACCGGTTTTTTCCTTAGCATCTTGCTGAGAATCATTATCAGCCAATGCCTCATAAGACTCACGTCTAGCTTTCCTTCTCAAAAAACTTCTAAGTGTACTCCGACTGACGGTAGGCATCCAATCACCGGCATTATCATCAGCTCATCCTTGGGATGCATCAATTCCATTAGAAACCATCTTGCCTTCAATCTTTATCTCTTTCTTCTTTGGAAAATATCTCTTATGAATTCCCTCACTGCCCTCCTGATTCTCAGAACGAACAACACTTCTAACTTCCACCGTAGAACCATCAACAGAACGGCTTCAGAATCATAGATAACATTTAAATTTATATCTTTCAACGGAAGAATCCTTGAATTGGGGTTTCATTCTCCAGCGCTTTCCACTCTTCCAAATAATGCCACCCGGGCAAGTCCTTCTTCGGCAACCTCCTGACATTGGCGGTATGCACCGGTGGAGGACAGTCCCGGAGGTACTTGGTGTTGATCTCCAAAAACCAGTGTCACACTAAACTGATTTGCTGAAGGAATGTGTTATTGAATTCAAAACAAACTGTTGGCTTTATAGCCTTAGAGCATCTCCAACAGTAGGAATTATTTTTTAGTTAAATTTAGCTAAAATTGTGAAATATAGCTATTGATTTAACAATGTTGCTCCAACAGTAGTAACTATTTATAAATAATATATATATTTTATCGAATCATAAACTGAAATATGGACAAAAGAGGAGAGAGAAATATAACTTTTGCTTTAGCTATGCATGATTAGGGCATCTCCAACAGACTAGTTAAATTCAAATTATAGCTATATATAACTATTTTTAAAGTAAAATTCAACTCCAACAGACTAGCTATAACTAAGAGCATCTCCAACTGACTAGCTAAATTCAATTTTTTGCTATATATAACTATTTTTAAAGCAAAAATCAACTCCAACAGACTAGCTATACCCAAGTTAAATTTAGCTTTAGCTAAAATGGCTAGCTGTATTTAGCTAGAGAATCTTGCATAGCTAAAGCAAAAGTTATATTTCTCTCTCCTCTTTTGTCCACATGTCAGTTTACTATTCGATAAAATTTAGTATATTATTTACAAATAGCTACTACTGCTAAAGAAACATTGTTAAATCAATAGCTATATTTCACATCTTTAGCTAAATTTAACTAAAAAGTAATTCATACTGTTGGAGATGCTCTAAGTTCGCGGAAGATGATGATGAACCAGCTCCTCCATTTAAGAGGTAAGAGAGGTAGAGATCAGAACTGAGATGGGTAGTAGGGGTGTTAATGGATTGCGGGTCTTTTGTAGAATTCTCGATGGATTCGATATTGTTAACAGCTGCTTGGAAGTTTCTGTTGGTGTACATGTTTGGTTTTGGAGTTGAAGTGACACGCTCATGAGTAGTATCTATTGGACTTGCAGTAAGGTCATTATTGTAATCATGGATGGGTAATGGCTGCTGCTGCTGATGATTATGATTATCAACATTATTGTTGTTGTTGAAGAAGTTCTGCATAAAGAGAATCCTTGAATTGGGGTTTCGTTCTCCAGCGCTTCCCACTCTTCCAAATAATGCCACCCGGGCAAGTCCTTCTTCGGCAACCTCCTGACATTGATGGTATGCACCGGCGGAGGACAGTCCCGGAGGTGCTTGGTGTTGACCGATCTCCAAAAACCAGTGTCACACTAAACTGATTTGCTGAAGGAATGTGTTATTGAATTCAAAACAAACTGTTGGCTTTATAGCCTTTACAACTCAAAGAAATCAAAGCAATAACAAGAACCATGTTTTACACAGCCTACAACGTGGTGACTAGAAAAAGTCTAAACCTATTTGCAAGTCCCTGAAGAATAGGACTTTATTAACAAACTTGTTGAACGAAAACTTAGGAAACAAGAAAACAGAAAGCCTAACAAACTAATGCCAACATTCCCTCCCTTAAACTAGATGCAACAATATTTAGTTTTCCTCTGAAGCTTCAATCATTCCCAGCATGCTACGAAGTCTCAAGAACTGCTCCAATTTGAGAGGTTTCGTCATTATGTCTGCAACTTGAATCTGCGAATTACAGTAGCTCAACTCAACAACTCCATCTTTCTCCAAATCCCTCAGAAAATGGAACCTTACGTCAATATGTTTGCTTCTGCCATGAAAGACCGGATTCTTGGACAATTGTATAGTAGAGCTGTTGTCACATTGAATCACAGTGCTCTTCTCCTCCTTAAGACCAAGCTTTTCTAATACTTTTCTAAGCCAAACACACTGACATGCACAAAGTGCAACTGCTATGTACTCAGCCTCGGTGGTAGACAATGTCACTACCGACTGTTTTTTTAATTAGAGGACCACTAAACTGCTCCATAACCAAGCAAGAACACAAAACCAGAGGTGCTTCTCCGGTCATCCAAGTCGCCGACGAAATCACTATAAGTGTATGCCACAAGACCTGCTCTTCCACCTTTCTTGTAGAAAATGCCTAGCTCCTTTGTCCCTCTCACATACCACAATATCCTCTTTGCTACAAGCCAATGAGCCATCATTGGACAAGACATGAATTTACTAATCAGACTTACTCCATACATCAGATCGGGCTGAGTTGCAGTCAAATATATGAGACTGCCAACTACTTGTTTGAACACGGTTGGATCAACCTTGACCCCTGCCTCATCTTTCGACAATTTTGTGCCTAGAACAATGGGATTTTTCACTGCATTACTGTTCTCCATGCCAAACCTTGCTAGAATTTCACGAGCATATCTTCTTTGACATATAAAAATTCCACTTGAACTCTGCACAACCTCAACTCCGAGGAAGTACCTCATTCTCCCCAAATCGGACATATCAAATTCCAACATCATTGAACTTTTAAACTCATCACACATGCTCCTATCATTTCCAGTATATATCAAGTCATCAACATAAAGGCTCGCTATTAAAATTTTACCTCCTTCCTTTGACTTTGTAAATAGTGTGTGTTCACAAGAACACCTCTAGAAGCCTTCTCAGACAAAGTAAGCTTCTATCTTGCTGTACCATGCCCTCGGCGCTTGCTTAAGGCCATACAATGCCTTTCTTAACTTGTAAACTCTGACTTCTTCACCTTTCTTTACAAAACCAACAAGCTGTTGCACAAACACCTCCTCGTTGAGCTCACCATGAAGAAATGTGCTCTTCACATCTAATTGGAAAACATCCCAACTATATTGAGCTGCCATAGCAAGTATCAAACGAATAGTATCAAGTCTTACCATCGGAGCAAACACTTTGGTGTAATCAACTCTGTATTGCTGTGCATACCCTTTGGCCACTAACCTTGCTTTGAACTTGTCTATCTCTCCATTCTCGTTAAGTTTGGTCTTGAAAACCCACCTAACCCTAATTGGCTTTACTCCACTTGGCAAATGAGTCTACTCCCATGTCTTGTTCTTTGCTATAGATTCAATTTCTGCCACCATTGTATCCCTCCATTTCTTGCTTTTGACGGCTTCCTCAAATGTAAATGGATCATCATCAGTCACCATCATCATTGCATTCAAAACTTCTTCATCAGACAAACCTTCTCCGGTTTCATAATCTGCCATCCAAACTGGTTCTCTTGTATCTCTCCTAACCCTCATTTCAGCTAAAGCATCCTGAACATTATTGGCTCATTTGGAGGTGAACCAGCTTCGCCAAAGTTGTTACTTGAACTGCTTGGGTCTGCACCATTGTTTACTTCTTCATTTTGATCTGCCTCCTCCTTAGTGTCACTCTCATCTTCATCATCTCCCCATTCTAAAATATCCAGCGCATTCTTCTTCAGTTCTGCCCCAATTCCAGCTTTCTCCTTCTTCAAACATCACGTCTTTGCTAACAATGACTTTCTTGGAGACCGGATTAAACAGTCTATAGGCTTTCGATTCATCTCTTACCCCAAACAAAACACACTTCTTGCTCTTGTCATCCAGCTTGCTCCTTTTCTGATCTGGTATGTGGACATGAGCTACGCATTCGAAGACTCGGAAATACTCCACTGTTGGTTTCACACCACTCCATGCTTCTTCTGGAGTTTTGTTTTGCACAACTACTGTAGGACATCTATTAAGGACATGCACACTCCATCTCACGGCTTCGGGCCAAAACACTTTGGGAACTTGCTTCTCAACCAACATAGACCGTACCATGTTCATTATCGTGCTGTTCTTCCTCTTAGCAACTCCTTCTTGCTAAGGAGTGTAAGCTGTAGTCAACTGTCTACTTATGCCATGAGCCTTGCAAAATTCTCCAAACTCATTTAAGGTGAACTCACCACCTCTATCCGTTCTCAAACAGGTTATATACTCACTAATTTCTTTTTCAACACAGACTTTAAAATTTTTAAACATAGCAAATGCCTATGACTTTTCATGTAAGAATTAAATCCAAGTTTTATGAGTAAAATCATCGATAAAACTTAAGATATACCTCTTGTTACTGTTTGAAGATGGTTTGATAGGCCCATATATGTCTCATGCACGAGTAGAATCTTGTTTGATGCTCTCCACAAACTCTTTTTCGGCATAGAATCTCTGTGTTGCTTGTCGGTTAAGCATTCTGTGCATAGTTTCTTCGGAGTCTTGAGGAAGGGCAATCCATCAACCATCTTATATGAGAGCATTCTTAGTCTCTTATAGTTCAAATGCCCAAATCGACAGTGCCAAAGCTGAGACTCATTTTCTGACTCAGCTTGAAAGCATGCAGAAACTTTTGGTGCCATAGAAGCTAACAAATAAAACATTCTATTCCCACTCATATCAGTGTGCATGATTAATCCTTCTAGGATGATATACTTTGCATGTTCCATGTTGAATTAAAATGGCTGACCCTTTTTCTTGAAGTTGTCCTATGCTCAACAAATTGTTCTTAAGCTCAGGAATATAATAAACATCTGATATTACCTGAGTGAAGCCATTTACTTGCAACCGAATACTTCCTTTTCCCACAACAGCCATTCTGGTGTCATTGCCGAGTTTTACTGTCTGCCGAAAGCCCTCATTTAGCTCTGAGAACCATTCTCTGTTCCCTGTCATGTGATTGCTGCAGCCCGAGTTGAGAAACCAGACTTCTTCCCTCTTAGTTTGATGCAGATCGACATAGGACATTAGTAAGAGCTCTTCTTCTTCATCTAGCTCAGCATAGTTAGCCTTTTTCTCCCAGTCAGGACACTCATATTGATAGTGTCCCAACTTGTGACATTTGAAGCATTTGATCATAGCCTTGTTCAAGGGCTGTCTTTCCTTTCCTTGCCTCAACCTCCTCTAAACATTCCTCTACCCATTCCTCTTCCTGCCTTGTCTTCATGGGTGATCTTTAATGCCTGCTCTTCCTCCTGGTGCCCTTGCATCAGTTGTTCATGAACTAACAGACTCCCATGAAGCTCATCAATGCTCATGGCGGTAAGATCATTCGACTCTTCTATCGAACACACAACATCATTGAATTTGGATGTCATGGACCTCAGGATTTTTTCAACCACCACCTTCTGCTCCATTCGCTCTCCATGTACCTTCATTTTGTTCACCTTCACCACAGTTAGGGTTCTTGAGACATAGCTGTCCACCGTCTCACCATCCTTCATACCAAGTAGCTCGAACTCCCTTCTTAAAGCCAGCAGTTGTGCCCTTCTCACCTTCGTTGAGCCTTGATACTTCTGTTTCATTGACTCCCAGATGGCTTTGGATGTTCCTTTGTCAAGAATAGTCTCCATAATCTCTCTTTCGATTGCTTGAAACATAAAGTTCTTGACCTTCAAGTCTTTGAGCTTTGCTTTATCCACTGTTTTTCGTTGCACCTCAGTTGTTGTCGCCCCTCGAGCCAGCGCTGGAATTCCTTCATCTACCAGACTCCAATACTCCTTGCTTCTTAAGAAGTTTTCCATTAACACAAACCAATGGTCATAATGACCATCAAATCTAGGAATGGATGCTTGCACAAACTTCTCTGTTGATGAGGTCGACATCTCAAAAACCCTACCCCCCCCCCCCCCCGGGGTTTCCACACACAATCACTCTGTGTTTCTGTCCCTTTCAATCTCTCGTGTTTCACTCAGAAAACCTCTCTCACACTCCTTATCAGGCCCCTATATGGAGCTCTGATACCAATTGTTGATCTCCAAAAACTAGTGTCACACTAAATTGATTTGCTGAAGGAATGTGTTATTGAATTCAAAACAAATTGTTGGCTTTATAGCCTTACAACTCAAAGAAATCAAAGCAATAACAAGAACCACATTTTACACGGCCTACAACGTGGTGACTAGAAAAAGTCTAAACCTTATCTGCAAGTCCCTGAAGAATAGGACTTTATTAACAAACCTGTTTAACGAAACGAAAACTTAGGAAACAAGAAAACAGAAAGCCTAACAAACTAATGCCAACACTTAGTGCCATGTATCTGAGCCTCCAATGTATAAGTCATAGCAATGAGCTTAAGATCCACATCTGACAGTGTCGATAAGTCCCCAGTAACCCTCGCAAACTTAATAACTGGCCAGAAACCACACAAAAACCTATCAACGTACCCTAATTCAACCAAAATCTTCACCAACTCATATATCCCATTCTTAATTTTAGGGTTTGGAAGAAGATTTGTTTCTCCCCATCTGTTGAACCACATTTAACCTTTGTTTTTTAGAAGATCAAGCGATTTTGCCAATATTGTGGTTTATTCCAACATGATCTGGTGTGATAAGTTTTACTGAGGGAGAGGGAGGGAGGAGTTGAGTGCACAACCACCGACGATTGCGTTGGCTAACATGTCGCTATTTTCTTCATCATAAGCGCCGAATGTTCCAGCCTCGGAAATTGTTGTGGAGGCTGTCCGGTTGTCGAGTAACAACCGTAGTGTAGAGGAGGAGCTTGGAAGGACTGCAAGAGTTTTCTTGCGCTGGCAGCTTTAATGTTGAACTTGGATGAGGGAATGGAGTTGGCTCTGAAACATAGGCAGGGTATGCACCGTATGCTGGTTATCTCACTGCAGAAAAAGAAGAAGAAGCCAGGGAGACCTAAGGGTAGTAAAAACAAACCTAAATAAGATCGTGATCTGGGTAAAGCCATGCAAGGCAGTAACCGGGTCAAGAAATGGAAGAGCCATCCTTTGGCTGATGTTGAGGATGCTAGAGTACTCTTGTTGAGGAGGTTAGTAGTGCAGCTCATGATGGTATAGCAATTAATGGAGGAGATTCTTATGTTTTTGGAGGGTGAGGAGGTGGAGATGGTTTTTGCATCTCCTATTATGCTTACATTTATTTTCGGGTCCAAGAAATTTTGTTTATCTGTTGAATTTTTTTTTTAACACCACAAACCCCACTGTGACCAAACAGTTTATCGTAGCGGAATTTGCAAAGAAGCTCCACCATGTCCTCCACCCAAAACCATCTCTGAAATGGCAGAGGTCGAGAAAAAGGGATCTCAACCTAGATCCGATATTTCCCCATTTTCTTGACTTGCAGCCTTTGCTTATCAATCTCTTGGAAGTCACCAAGGGTAAACCCAATCATCATCATGATTCTCTCTGACCGGAATGCAGGAGGTATGTTTTGCAGCGTGATCCAGTACGATGCCTTCACCAACTGCACTGTTTCCACCGGAACCACTCCATCATATTCAGCCAATGCCACAGGGACTCTGTAAAAACCCCATGGCGCCCCTTTCCAAACCCTAAGACGGTCCCCCGAATCCGAGAAGGTAAAGAGCACACGTTGGCCCTCTACCTCCTCCACCTGCAACGTGTCATTCACCCTCCAAGCAGAACGAAACATCCCAAAAACGATCGCACCTTAAACTCCCTAGCTATCAGAAGTTTCCTAACCATAAAAACATCTGATTGCCTCAAGCCCTTGCCTTGTGACGACGGAGATCCACTTGTCTCTTCACCTCAACTATTGCAAGAGAGAGGTGAGACGCGCGGCCATGGCATCAACAGAATTCATAGCGGATCAGTTGAAAATTGCACAGAAAGCCAAAACCCCAACCCTAGAAACAAGAGAGAGAGGCGGCCGCTGTCTAGATTTTCTAAATATTATTAATTTTTCTTTTCTTTCATATGTTTTCTGATAAAGAAAAATGAATATAAAAATGAACATATCAACTTACAAGAGACAATAATTGATTATATTATGAAATATGAGGGCCCTTCCACTAAAAGGGATTTTTTGTTTTGGTCATTTAAAGGATTATTTGTGAGACCCACTTTTTGATCATATATTGGCGTCTCGACCGTTCAGTTCTTATGACTCAATCTATAGATCACTTATACAAATTTTTAGCCAAATTGATGACCGTTAAGGTATCAAACTAGATTAAATCAATGGACGAACCAAATCTGTCTAACGGGAACAGTTCATGTTTATAATTGTTAATCACAGTTTTGAATGTGTTAATGATTATCCATTTGGCTGAAAATTTACAGAAGTAATCTACTCATATAGACCTAAAAACTACTCATATGTGATCGAAAAATTTGTCTAATTATAAGCGATCCCTTAAAATGATAAAAATAATAATAATAATAATCATCAAAATGGGGATATAAACATTTATTCTTGATCAAAGTTGATCATATTTTATTAGGAGTTCTTATTCAGTTATTCCTATAGAATTTCCCATAATTTTGTGGATGAATATGTGTGGGCCCATCCTCAAATGAAAATTTTTTCTATTAAATCTTCTACTTGCATTCAGAACCAAGAGCCTGAACCTTTTAATGGTGTTGATATCATGAATAAAATTTGCAAACTAAACATTCCTCTAAAGGTGAAAAACTTTGGATCATTAATGACTAAACAAAAGGCTTAAGATTCAAGAGAGAATGCATTCGAACCTAATGGCACTTAATGAATGACATTTATATATTTTAATATCAAAAAAATTACATCAATTCATATTGCAAGTACCCTTAAGATTCGGGAGAGAATACATTCAAACCTAATGACACTTAATGAATGACATTTATATATTTTAATATATAAAAAATTACATTCATTCATATTGCAAGTACTCATGCACTGACGGTGCATGGAATACACTTCCCTTGTCTGTTGGCAAATTTGGGAGGGTGCAGCCTTCCCAGGTTCTCTTTGCTGCTGCACTAGCTAGGCTCAGACCCTTGGCAGTTGAACCCTCCGCAATTGCAAAAGAAGAGCGGACATGTCACGAGTTATCAGGTGGAAGCCTCCTTAGGCCTCATCAAAAAGCCCGCGGATCAAGTGGGCCGATGGAGGCCCGCCGGCCCTGAGGGCTTTTAGCCCGGCCCGGCCCGTCAAAAAACCCGCAAAAGCCCGCCTCGGTGGGCCGAGGGCCGGCCAGCCTAAAGTCCGCAAAAACCCGGCCCGGCCCTTAGGCCCGGCCCGTAAAAGCCCGTAAAATATTATATATATATATATATATGTGTGTGTGTGTGTGTGTGTGTAGATATGTGTGTGTGTGTTTATAAATATATATACACACACACTCACACATAGATATATATTTGTGTGTGTGTTTTTATATATATATGTGTGTGTGTGTTTATATATATGTATGTGTGTGTTTATATATATATATATATATATATATAATTATATATATAGATATATATGTGTGGTGTGTGTGTTTATATATATATATATTATATATATAGAGATATATATATATATATGTGTGTGTGTGTGTGTGTGTGTTTATATATATATATAGAGATATATATATATATATGTGTGTGTGTGTGTGGTGTGTTTATATATATAATATATAATATGTGTGGTGTTGTGTTTATATATATCTATATATATGTGTGTGTGTGTGTGGAAGTTCTTATAAATATTATTCTATATAGAATATGTGCATATTATATTCTACATATCGGTTGACCAATTCGATCGGATTCGAAATATGGTGAAATTGGCTAAATTTTGTACCACACTTATAATTTATTGTAATAAACTCATCCAACGGTCGGTTTTTCCATTTTCTTTGAATTGATATGGGTTGCTCTTTGGAGTATATGATATATAAATATAGGTTTATAAGAGTAACTAAGTTTGACCTAGTTGATCGAATTCGAAACGATAACCAAATTGGCTGGATTTTCTACAACCGCCATAAAACATTACAATCTCTCAATCGAGCGGTTGGTTTATCTGAATTCATTTTCCACTTCATGATTGCTTTAGAATGAACCTAAACAATTTAAATACAATGAATATGTCATACAACTTTATGAGGAAATTTGGTATAGACCAATGTGTTTGTAATTAAAATTAATTTTTTTTATCTTATGTCCACGCACATCCATTGATGGAATATATACAAACGTGATGTGAAAAAATAAGCACGTTTCGAGGTTGTCACGGCATCGGTCAACTAATAAAACATATAAGTGTCTACGGTTGACTAATCCGATCGGATTGGAAAATATGGTGAAATTGGCTAAATTTTTTACCACACTCATAATTTATTGTAATAAACTCATCCAACGGTCGGTTTTTCCATTTTCTTTGAATTGATATGGGTTGCTCTTTGGAGTATATGATATATAAATATAGGTTTATAAGAGTAACTAAGTTTGACCTAGTTGATTGAATTCGAAACGATAACCAAATTGGCTGGATTTTCTACAACCGCCATAAAACATTACAATCTCTCAATCGAGCGGTTGGTTTCTCTGAATTCATTTTCCACTTCATGATTGCTTTAGAATGAACCTAAACAATTTAAATACAATGAATATGTCATACAACTTTAGGAGGAAAATTGGAATAGACCAATGTGTTTGTAATTAAAATTAATTTTTTTTATCTTATGTCCACGCACATCCATTGATGGAATATATACAAACGTGAAGTGAAAAAATAAGCACGTTTCGAGGTTGTCACGGCATCGGTCAACCAATAAAACATATAAGTGTCTACGGTTGACTAATCCGATCGGATTCGAAAATATGGTGAAATTGGCTAAATTTTTTACCACACTCATAATTTATTGTAATAAACTCATCCAACGGTCGGTTTTTTCATTTTCTTTCAATTGATAGGGGTTGCTCTTTGGAGTGTATGATATATAAATATAGATTTATAAAAAATTAGTGTCTTTAAAAATTTATTTATCAATAAATTAGTATCTATATATAAATATAGATTTTTTTGGGTACAATATAGTTATATAGATATGTTATCTTTGGTTGTATTTGATCTTTATCCATTGAATTTCCAAAGCTTGATTAAAAAAAAAAAACTTGTGTCTTTAAATATTTATTTATAAATAAAGCCCGCAAGGCCAGGCCCAAAAAAGCCCGCAAGGCCAAGCCCGGCCCTGCCCGAAAAAGCCCGCAAGGCCCGCTTTATATGGACGGGCTTGGATCCTTTGATTTTTAATAAAGCCCGGCCCGGCCCGCAATTATTTAAAAATATAGCAAGGCCTGGCCCGGCCCGGCCCGTTGACGACCCCTAAGCCTCCTGCCAATCATCATCTGAAGATAACTGATGGATCGATCAGTTTATCAAAACAACACTGCGACGCTTTATCATCAGAGATGCTATGGATCTCATCTTTTAGCCCAACAGAATTAAGACGTATGAATTTCTTGGGTTTAGCCCAAATGCATTTTAATCTAGCTCTGCAATTGGCTGTAGTAACCATGTAATGATTAATTATTTGGCATCAACATCAAGTAAAGAGGGCCTAAACCTTGCGATTTACAAATCATAAATCAAAGTGGCGCATTTTGGAATAGTGTACGGCTAGCTTATGAAAAAAGTTTTAAAAACCTAACTAATAAGGAGAATGCACACATATTCACATCTTTAAGTACTTACAATGTGGATGATTACTGGTTTACTGGTGAATAATAGTCTAACCGAGTAAACGCCATTTGGAATTAGATTTTGTTACAAATAGTTACTTGTTATTGACCAATTAAAAATCATTACTTAATCAAGTATTTGTTTTTTGTTTTTTGAATAAATCAAGTATTTTCTTTGTAATCAAGTAATTACAGCTAGTAGGGCTGTCAATGGGTCATGTCAGGTTGGGTTCGTGTCGGGTTAAGGTATTTATTGTGTCGCAAGATACAAACCCAAATCCAACCCATTTAATAATCGTGTCAAAAATTTAAACCCAAACCCAACCTATTTATTAAACGGGTCACCCATTTAACCCATTTAATAAATATGTCGTGTCGTGTTAGATAAAATGACTCATTTAAGGGTCAATAATGCGACCTATTTAACTAAAAAAATGCATAAATTTATTAAATTCACTAAAAACTCCACAAGACGAATAATATAAATAATTATATGTAATTCATAACTAATTAAATCCAATAATTATAAAGCAAAATATTTCAAATTGTTTAATCCTATGATCAAATACTCTTAAAGTCCAATATTTCAAAAAGAAATATAGCATAATCGGGTTATACGGGTTCACTTCGTGTTGGCGAGTTGCCCCGTGGCCGACCCATTTATTAAATGGGTCATGGCGGGTTGACCCACGGCTGACCCGCTTTTTAATCGTGCGGGTTCAACCCGCTTTATTTCTTGCGGGTTTCGAGCCGTGTTATCGGGTCGTGTCGGAATTGACGGCCCTAACAGCTAGCTAGCTGTTTTTTAAGCAACTTACTACAGTAATACAATTATGTATTGGAATTGGAGATCTTATTAGTTAGAATCGGAGACTACTTTCCTACTCTAGTGGAGTTTATATAAACCTTATATATAACACACACAATCCCAACACCAATTTATGCATACATTTTTCAGGGAGCTAGAGTAGTCTCCTCTATTTTTCCACCATTCGAATCTCTTTCTTCACAATCTTCATGTTAGGCTTCTCTGTTCGGGCTCTGTTCCTGCTTCCCTGTTTATTTCGATTTTCTTTGTTTTAGTCTACTGTTTTTTGCTCTAGTTCGAATTTTCGAACCATGAGGCCAAGATCCTTGCTGCTCTCCATCCATTGTCATCTCTATACCTCCCTCACCTTTGTTTTTCTTTCCCTTTTTACTTGGTTTCATGGTGAATGACGATAACTTGGAGAATGGCTGCAAATTATACATATACTAAAGGCCCTAGAGCAACAATGTTCATTGAAAATACGGTTTTACCCCTGACTTTTAACTTAAGTTATAATCCTGCCTTTTTTTTTATTACAATTCTGCCATTTGCCCATATCCTTACGTTGGTGGGACACCTGATTTACATTGGTGCATGTACTGAGATAGAGATCTAGATCTGATTGCCAGAGATCTTTGTAGTTTCGATTTCGACATCGGAATCATTCATGCTGATGTTGGCTATTGCCTCTCACTGTTGTTTTCGACAGGGTTGGGCGGCGGTTGGTTCTAGCGACAGATTGGTGGTCATGGTCTGGGCTCGATTTTAGGTCTATATGTTGGGCCTCTGTTTGTTACTCTATGTTTCCTAGTTTTAGGTTTGCTTTTGTAACTCCATATGGAGCATGTCCTTAAGAGCATCAGTAGTGGGACCTATTATTGGGTCCAAAATCAAAATTTGGGTCTTAAAGTTTGGAATTGTGCTGCAGTGGGTCGGAGAGAATTGGATTCATAACTCCCGGAGACTTAAATTTTGGAGCAGATTTGGTCTAAGGAAGGACTCAAATCTATTTGGACTCATAAATTGTGGGACCCGCCACATGGGAAACAAAATCTGAAAATCCCACTTGTTTGTGTTCCGAAGCTTATGGCGTGGGGACCACCATCACACACCATCATTTTTAACGGCTATATGATATTAAAATGGGTGGCCCAGATTTGTTGCTTTTTCAATCCAATGGTGCACAATTAATCAATTCAATCATGCCAACTCTAAAAAAATGAGCCTAAAATATGGGTCCAAAAATAAGTCCTACACCATTGCAACACCTAATAAAAGTAAGTCTTGTTGTACACTATTCAGATGGACCCAAATCACTATTTCAGCTTATTTAGACATAAATTTGAGTCTAAAAAATGAATCCCCACTACTGATGCTCTAATGGGCTTGTGGCATTTTAATGAAATGCTTCTATTTAATAATTTTTTTTAAAAAAAAAAACTTTATCCACTTTGAAAATAAATGTTGGTTTTCCGAGACATATTTGGCGCCTATCCAATCGATCCCAAATTGATTCTCTGGACTCTTCTCAATTCTCATTTTCTTCAGGTACCACTTTCTCTCATACTTCTTCTTCTTCTTCTTCTTCAGGCATTTCATTCCTTTCTTGTTTTGATTGCATCATATAATCAAGAAAATTACTGATTTTGTTTGGGTTTTAGGGTTTTCTTCGCAGATAAATTGCCGTGTTAGGTCAACGAATTCCAGGTATTTCTCTCTTCTGTCTTCATAGCAATTCATATTTACTCTTCTGTAGCCCGTTCTTGTTTGAATGATCCATGCAATTTCGATTACTTTACTGTTTTGATTATTCTAAAATGGTGTGCAAATTGATTTGGGCCAACTTGTATCCTGCTTTGATTGTTCAAAGAGGTAGGCTTTTGTTTGGTTTTAGAATTCCGGTTTGGATCTGAGATGTGTAACAACCCGGAATTTTAATTACATATTAGATCATGTGATAATATTTTCTTTACTAGCTTGTGTGTGTGTTCGAGAAATCTATCACCTATTACATATAGACTTGTGAGGAAGCTAGTTTTACTTTATTGGTTTAAACATTTTCGGATGAGACCTTATAAACCCAATCAATGAATCTCTTTTTATGTTTGAGTGCTAATCATAGGATTCATAGCTTAAAATAGATTAGTTAATCAAAATGTTAGTTATCATATTTTAGAATGCAGTGGAAATGAGACATCTTCGACAATGTCATCAGTTCTAATGTAGCAGCTTCAAATTGATATTTGTATGCCTTGGTCAATAAGCTCATGTTTCATTCTGCTCAAGTATTCAGACATTTCTTGTTAGAGATAAGTGCAGCCGAAGCAAATCCAATATATATAAACAAGATGGAGTAGCTTTAATAATCGAGCATATTTAGCTTAAGGTGAGAATAGTTAAGGACAATGCCTTACTAGCTCCTACTATCAAAAATGTTAACTAAGGTTTGAACTGAGAAGGTTGTACAAACTCTATTCTTATGATCACATTGGCTCTTGTTTAGCAAGAAGGTTTCCTTGTAGCATGAGGTGGTGAAGGTAAAAGCTCAAGGTCCTAGACTGTGATTAGTCTTTTGACACCTCCTACTCATGGAATATATATCTTTATTATATGTTAGTATATTGTAAATAAGTAATCTTCATGATCAAGTTATATCTAGATAAGATCATTCATGTTAATCACTTTATAGTGCTTGGTGATCAAGTCATCATTAAGTGATAGGTATGGACATGCACACACATCTATGTGCAGATTTTATTATAATTGTTTTTGCTTGATCGCCAAGAACCTGACTAGTATAAATAGCAGCTATCTGCTTGATTTATATCCACACTACAATGAGAGCAATAGAACGACAGAACGTGAGTGAGGGAGATAGAGAGAAGGGCTGGAGTAGAATAGAAAGAAAGAAATAAACACAAAGGAAACTAAAGAAAGAAAGAAAAGGACGTGAGGAATAGGAGATTAGGAGCATGAAAGGAAAGAAGAAAACAAAAGAGAGACTAAGAGAGAAGAGAAGAGGGAAAGAAAGAAGAAACAGAATTAAGATCAAAAAGAGAAAGGAGAAACATGAGATGTGAGACATGAGAGAGATATCTGAAGTGAAGAAGGAAGGAGGAATTAGCAGGATTAGTTCAATCGATATTCTGATGGGATTCAAAGGTGAATTCAATCCTATAAGCTATATAAATTGTTATTCTTGTTCTTATGTTTAGATTAGTTCTTGTCTAAATTGGTTTAAGCTCCTGCACAGTTAGTAACCTAAATGATTTTCAAACAGAATGCAAGCATAAAAACAGATTGAGATGATAAGAAACTTGGCTTTCTTAAGGTGGGTGTCCTGAGTAAATTCTTAGGTGGCTGTTTGGGTTGGAATTCTTATTTTGACTTAACAACAAGAGATTGCAGTGATCAAAGAACCTATATGCATCAGTTTAACAACCTTAGACTGACCAGTAACCTCAAATATTAGTTTGTAGACATTGGAGAAAGCTCGAACAAGTTTCTGCATTATAATCATTTAGTTAAATTTGAGCAACCATATCCTTTGATCTAGACCTTCATTTTAGAAACCATTTACATGTGTTGAAAGCTTATAATGTAAGCTTGATATCTGTACAGGTTCGTACAATTTCATGTAAGATTCAGTGGTTAATTTTGAGGCTAAAAACAGAGGTCCGCAATCTGTTGTTTTTGACCCAGTTTTCTTTTTACTAAAAACTGTACATTTCGGCTGGGTATTTGAAGTTGGTGTCTTCATGGAAGTTTCAGTAGACATCTCAAAGATCATTTCAGAATTGAAATCTCATGAAAAAGACTTTTCTTGAGTAAGTTCTGATTTTTCGAAGTTGAGGGTCTGAATCAGGAAATTCTTCAATTGTCACTATGTTTCTGTTTGTTTCATTTGGTTTCAGTAGTTTCCTTTATTCAAACTTGTTCACAAACTGAACATAGGCATTCTTAACTTTCCAACAAAACTTATGACACCACTTTCAGACTTTATCAGATAGTTATGTCATTGTGAAATTGGCTAGCCATATCTGTTTTTCGTCATAAGAAATCTGCAAGACATTTTGGTTGGTTAGTTAGCACCTCAAATGAAATCTAAATGGCTTGAGATTTTAGGTACCATTTTATAAGACATAAGCCCCGGTTCGGGGCGTGACATGATGGTTGAGGTGACAGTGGAGTGGTAAGGGGAGGTGGCGTAGAGGGTGGTGCTGGACCAAGTGTAGGTGCCAATGGCTACATTCATGTCGGTCGCAAAGATGACCTTGGTGGTTTTGTGTCCCATCCCGCAAATGTGTCATAGCAAGATCGGATTTAAGATCCCATCTTACTCCCAAATTCAACCGAAAGTTGCCCTAATAACTAAGTTTCTAAAAGAGAACATTTCTTAGAAAGTCCTTTTAAAAAAAAAAAAAAAAACGCAAAGCCTATTGGTAAAAGAAATCATAAGGATTGAGAGGTGAGAAAGGAGTTTCAGATTAGATAGCTTTCAATCTGAGAAGCCTTGTGCAGTCTTTCCTTGTTGTTTGACTCTCGATTGCTTTGCTTTTGTGCGTAAGAATTGATGTAGAAAACAACTTAAGCACTTAAGAGCGGTTTTTCAGTGCTAATAATAATCGTCTTCTAGATCTTCGTAAGCTCTTTTTCTAGTGTTTGTCAACTATAGGAAATATGTGTTTTCATGGTTTTAAAGACTGCTTCTTGGAGAAGCATATTTTCCAAGAAAGTGCTGTAGTGCATGTTTGTGAACCACTTGTATTTAATTATATAGTCCTACTGAGAAAGCACTACCAAATCAAGTGCCTACTAGAAAAGGAGTTACTGAGCACTGCTTTTATCATTACTTCCCCATATTGTTTGCTTACTTATTATTTCTGTTGTTTTGCCAAAAATTTGCATGCAACTTAGAAGTGCTCATGTCACATCTAAGTGTTGTTTTTGACAGATTATGATGGGCTCGTATAACCTACCATTCAAAGTTGGGGAAGACGTAGAATGGAGTTCATTCATGAAAGGTTATCGCGGTGCGTGGTTCCGATGTAAGGTATCTATTACTGTAATAATTCTAAAAAGTATTGATGATAAATATTTTGTTTCAATCTATGTGCATTTAATGTTGAGCATTTTACTTTACTGAATAGTTTCCAACTTCTTGTAAATAGGGTTTTAACTTCTTAATGCCATTGTAAAATATTTGTATATATAATCAGAAGTCAGAGTTGGCTTTATTTCATGAAAATTAATAGCAGGCTGTTGGAGTGCTTAGAAGTTATAAACTAAGAAGTCATCAATTTTTCTCGAATTATCTAAGTGTGCAGGGAACAGGAAGAGCCAGTAGTAAGAGTTAACAAGTATAGTACTTGAAAAGCAAGTTTTGACAGTTCTTTTTCATAAAGTATTTGGTTGGTCTATTTCAATTTAGGATTTTCCAGAGTTCTCGTTATCAGGTTGTTTATAGTAAGATTGAAGCTTCAAATATAGAAGTTTGGTTATGAAGACAATTTATAAACTGAAGGGAGTGTCTCTTTAAGATGCAGATTCTGAAACTGAAACTGGCGAATCAAAGATGAATTAGTATCAAGATGCAATCTCTAATTTGGCATGAGGATGCTGTGAAAGTACACAGCAAGTATTGTGGTTAATATTCTGGCCAGTGAAATTTTTTTATGAGGTTTCAGACATTATTTGGTGGGTTAAAATTGTTGGAGTGGAGTGATTTATCAAGGAGGAGAGTGAGTGTTTGATGTAAACATATGAGATTTAATGAAAGTTCAAAGAGTGTTATAAATACTAATACAACTTGGGACTAAGTAACTACATAGACATGTGAAACTAGTCATTGATGTAAACATATGGGATTTAATGAAAGTTCAAAGAGTGTTATAAATACTAATATATCTAGGGTCTGCCCTGCATCACTAATTAACTACATAGACATGTGAAACTAGTCATTAATGTTTTGTGGGAGCAGGAGCGGGAGCATTACAAGTCTAATTAGAGAAGAAGGGTTGTTGGTTGCAAATTACAGGAGTAACCTTGAAGATCAGGCTTTGATGGAAATTAGTGTTTTATCATAAGTATTGTTTGTTATTAGTATACCGCCCTTTTCTGAATATGTCTTTGAAATGTAGGCACCCATGATGTTTGAGGTATGAGTAATTGTCTACATACTGTTTAAGAGCACCTGTTTTCTATTTAATTCATACATCAAGGAGTTACCATTTAGGTAATGAAAATTCTTTTGCTTTGCACTCCATTTCTCATTGTACATTTAATTGTAAGATTTTGAGGTTAGACACAGTTCAAGGCTGCTCTCTCTCTCTCTCTCTCTCTCTCTCACTCTAATTTCTTGAGCCTTGGCTACTTACTGTGGGTGAGCTGTTGGTGGCATGGTGTCATATTTGTTTTAGTTTCTTTAATGTATTTTTTTAAGAAGGCAAGTAAGCACCTTGGGGAGTACTTGTTTATTCTCTGGACTTCGATATTTATGATTGGAGAAGAATATTGGGCTATCCAAGGGGCTGTAATACTGTTTTGAAGCTAAATATGATCTTTGACTGCTCTTTTGCCTCTCTCTCTCTCTCTCTAAAGAATATGAGGTACGGTGCAATTACAAGTAAGCCTTTTGAGCTTAGATGCATGATGTACTTTTCCAAGCTGAACTGTTGTATGCCATGCATGACGCTTTAGAAATTGAACCTCAGTCTTCCAAGATGTCTCATACAGTGCCGTAACATTAGACATTTTGCTGGAAAAAAAAAAAAAGGATATGCAATATAACTTCCATTGATGGTGCCAAGACCAAGATCTTAGGCTGGTTAGTGGAGCATTGGAGGGTTAATACTTGCAATATCCGAACGTAGAAGGCCAAATTCCTGCTTGTCTCTGCATTGGTGTCATGTAAATTGTGGGGGGGGGGGGGGGAGAGAATGTATATCATGTTTTTGTGCAGTGTGAAGCTGCTTCTTGTTTACGGGAGAGGTTGTTTATAGTTTGAGTTGGGATATCCCAGCAAAGAGTCTTGCTCTATTAAGTGGTTGGAGTCTAGGCTTTGGCAAAGGATGAAGGTAAAATTCTCTGGGGCTGCAGCTTTCACATGGGTGCTTTGGACGGTTGGATTAAAAGAATTTTGAAAATTATAAAGGTGGTGCTGGGTTGTAGGAGCTTTTGACTAGAAATAAGTTTTTGGCAGCTTTATGGGCTTCTGTTTGGCGGAATTTAGAGACTAGCATTTTCTCTTATTTTGCGTCACTAGAGGGCAACTGTAATCTAAGGATAGTTTTCGTGTCTGCATTATCCAAGTGTTTCTGGTGTAGATCTCTGGTTTCTACTGTTTTTCTATCTTTTTTTTTTGTGTGGGCCACATGTCCACTTTTATTGGATCATTCTTTGTGATCAATGGAACTTGTTTCTCAAAAAAATAAAAAAACAATAAAATAAAATAAAAATCTTAACATTCGCGTCTACTTATGCATAACATCACTACGATTCCCTGTTCTGTGTGATATGACCTTTTTCCCGTAAGATTGTTTCTTTTATATGATTGAAGCTCTTAGCTCTTTTATCTTTTGTTGAGTATTAGCTAAAGAGCTGTCCAAACAAAATTTTCTTTCATCTAATAATGTTAGTTTTGTCATCCAGATAAAAAATATTGGCTGGAGAAATGGTCAACTGTCATGTGCCTTGGAATATTATGACTTTCCAGATGAAAGTAAGTAACATCTTTTGGTAACTTTTCTCTTTTTATTCACTAGCTTATGTGGGCTATGGTTCTATCTTGTCTTTTGAACCGCTAGACTCTTGTTCTTTAAGTGTTCTGTATTTACGTAGAAAGACAAAGATAGGGGTAGATAACTATCTTGGTTTGAACTGCTGATGAACTGCTGATCATATAGTAATCATCATGTAGTAATGCATGGTCTGGGAAACAAATAACGGTCTCTAGTAGTGAAAGAATGTTATGATTATTGACCACAGTGACAGTTGCTTAATTTTGTTTACATGTTTGAATCTATAAAATCTTAATTCTTTTTTGAATATGGTTTATTTTCTTTTTCATTGAGTTGTGTAATAAATATTTTGGGTGAAATAGTAGGTTACTTTGTTTTTTTTTTTATATGTTTCCACAGTTTTCTGATTTCTATGATGTTCACATCTACAGAATCAAAATGGGAAAAAATGTATCAAAGCAACCCTGCTGATAGTAAAAGGACAAGAAAAGAGAAGATATTGATGATGCGTCCTCCCTTTCCTCCCATGTATAATGAAAGTAAAAGGCCTGATGTCAATACTATACCGGAAGTGGTAGTTATTGTGGAAAAGTAGCAGAAGTATTAGGGGATGAAAAAGTTAAGGTAGTTGATATATTACTCTCATATACCAACTTTACCTTTCATGGTATTCTTTTTATGCCATGGTTTGTTTGGAGTACGTGTTCAGCATTTTTCTTCCCCTTTGAGTTCTATGCTATTTACCATTCCAGTCATAAGTCATCATCAGCTTAATGTTTTGGTGTAGACTCACTGTATATGGTTCTAATACAACAAAAATCATCAACATGCTATCTTAACAACTTGCAAAGTTACTCTTGCTGACGTGCCGTAAATGCGTGATTTGGTTCTAGACTTAATTCACGTATTTCATCACAGGGTGTCAGGGTCTGAACTGTCCAAAAGGCACTGCAGTTGTTCCTTTTATTCATGTTTAAATTAATGTTTTGATGTATTACATTTGCATAAAATGAATTGCAGATTTATCAGTTAAGTTATAAGATATCCTTTTGCTATCATAAGGCTGATTGAATAGGTAGTCTTTGATAACTATTATTGCATGGTTTGCTAATACATGAAAATTTCTGCGTTTCTGAAAAAAAGATTGCATGCATCCATTCACTCTACCATCCTGTCTATATCCTATTTCATCATCAACAAAAGCTTCAATTTAGTTACCTTGATGGTCAAGATACTGTGCTCATATTTGTTAACTGGTGTCTACATTTTCCAGGTTGAGTTGCCACTTCCTCCTGCTGGTGAAGGAGTTGAAGGAGAGACCTATGAGGCTTCTTGCAAGGACTTGCGTGCATCCCTGAATTGGTCTCTAGAAGGCGGTTGGACAGTGCCTACATCCAAGGTCCCTACAGTCCATTAGTCATCTATTTGTCTCTATGTCCAGCTCTCATTTCTCCTGTTCTCTTTTTATGTTCTTCTATGCTAAGTTATATTTTAAGGGCAAATATCAAATGTTGCACCTAAACTTAAAAAGAGAATAATCCTTGAACTGATTTCTTCTTAATAATCTGCAGTTTTGAGTTGTCAAAAACTTGCAAGTTCACATCTCCATGATGATGATGTGGCAGTTCAGGAAATTGATACTTGATGAGTGGCACTCATTAACATGATTATGAAGTTACAGAGTTATTTTCACTGTTCTGCTTATTGAATATTTTCTTAGTCCTCCAGTTTGCCCTTTTCTCATCCTTTAAATTAGGATTTTCCAGTTTTCAATCTTTTCATTTGATTTCTACAGTATAATTTTCTGTACATTATGGCTTTTTTTTTTCCTCCATCTTTCTCCTTTTCTTTTCTTTCAATCTTTCTAATTCATGTAGTAGCTAAGTATTTTGATCATTGGAGAAATTTTGTCACTTTCTGAGGAAAATGTCACTTCACTCTTGCAGTTTGAACTTGGATCTAGTTTTCTTGAAATCTTTAACTGTTGTAAGTTGTGGAAATTATTATATATTTTCATTTATTACTATTTCCTCTGTTTTTTTTTTTTCTTTCTGATTCTTGTTGCCATCATGGGAATCCTGATTCATGATAACTGCAACAGTTCTTGTGCAACAGTGAATGAGAGAATCCACTGTGCTAACCAAGCCCCATGTGAACTTTTAATTTTTAGTTTGTACCAGTGTTTTAAAGCCAGATTTTGTTGTCACTGTAGATGGTTCTTCTACTATGTAGGTGTTGATGCTTTCTAATCAACTTGAAAAGAAAAGCCTATACTGAGTTGTTTGGTATGCCTTTGCGGTTGCAGGAGAATGAAAATGGGCGTCCTTGTGCTCGAGTAATTAAGCCTGATAGTCAAGGTAAGACATACATTTCACTTCTCAGTGCTCAAAAGCATATATGTGTGCCTGGGTAGTAGGATATCAAATTGAAAGAATGATTTGATGTTGATGGGATATCCTATTGGAGTATTGGTTCTTGGTCAAGGAAACTTTGTAGCAACCAAAATTTTCTATTTTGTCTTTCACAAATGAGAGAGAACAAGATGTACAAACATACACTACAAAGAAAGAGAGAACATCAAGGGGCTAAATTGTGGTTAGTGTCTCATGGGACTCTAGTATTTTGTAGATGTTAGGTATTAAATTTCTTATGATTTGCTTGTTTGGTTGCCTGCAGTCAAATGTTACCCTAACTTCTTCCCCTTGCTCTTGGATTGTGCCCTTTATATTTCTTTGCATTTTACCTATAATTTGTTTTTTTTATCCTTTTGTTTTAACTTTTCCTAACCAATTTAAGCTTAGTATTGAAATCCAAATCCTTTTTTTTCCTTTACTTTCTTTGACTCTGATGCAACCTAAGTTTATTGTTTATTTATGGAACTTGAATTAATTGCACGATGATTTGATTCAGATGGGGGAATGTTGTTGCAGGGGACATTGCAAGCTTGATGGTCCAATCTTTGGGTGATGGAAGTAGGGATGTCCAAGCTATTGCTGGTGTCAAGCAACTTCTAACAGGAAAGGAGACACCAGCTGCAGAAACAAATATGGAGTCTGATGTGTTAGATAGTGGGTTTGAGAGAATGAGTTGCCCAGATACTGTTTCAAAATTGCATGTTAAAGATGCATCAAATGAAATGGAGGCAACTACAACTAGGGTAGACATACTTGATAACAAAAAGCCCTTAAAGAGAAAGAAAACTCATGTGGCAGATAGTGGGTTTGGGAAGATGAGTTGCTCAGATAGCGTTTCAAAATTGCATGTTGAAGAGGCATCAAATGAAATGGAGGCAACTACAACAAGGGTAGACATACTTGATAACACTACGCCCTTAAAGAGGAAGAAAACTCATGAAGACATAGTGTTAAATTCAACGAATTCTGATACATTAGAAGCTGCACTTTTGGACTTGGAAGAACTTGTAAACCGGATTAAATGGATGAAGGGTATCTTGCGGATTGGATTACCTTTGACTGGTGCGATGCCACCCCGTTGGAAATTTCTTGGAGATCATTCCTTGTCCACCTCAAAGTGAGGGTTTTCACTCACAATAAGTCACATGGTATATTACAGTTTGTTATAACATGCTAAAACTCAGAATGGCATTTAGATTGCTTCTAATCCATGCTGATCCATATCTAACTGCCTATCTTTATAGGCACTTATGTGTTGACCACTGAGCATGCTGTAAAGCAATCACATATTGACAGCAAGGTTAAACTTATGCAGAACTTTGGTTAACACTTCTCTTGTACGCATATTCCTGTGTAAATAGTTTAACTTGAGTAGAAGCTTCGTATTATATGTCTAGGGAATCCACTTTTTGAATTTCAAAGTCTAGAGTTGCAGAAGAAAATTGACTTTTGTGATTGTTATATTTATGTGTGCAGAGATTTGTTTGTGATGCTTGACACATAATGAAGTGTGGAAATGAGTTTAGGGGAATTGCCAGTTTGCAAAGCTTATAATCTTTTGAAATCTGGGAAGAGGGGGGGAGTTAACTTTTGTTGAAAAGCTGTCTAAAGTTGGCAAATAAGATTAGTCACATTATAACAGTTGTCTGAACAAGGCATTGAGGTCTTTATTTATTTAATTATTTATTTTATTGCTACAGGGGAACCATCCATCCTTTAATTCCAAACCCAATCTGGAGAGTATTTCGAATCTGTATATGTTTGAGTTGCGCAGCATATGGTTGGCGAGATTAATTGACGTATCAAATTGGCGAGCTTAAATTTTTTGTCAATTAATTTCCCAGCCATATGCTGCGTCACTCAGATGTATGTAGATTTGAAATACTCTCCAGATAACCAACAAAAGCCATGTTTGGAATTAAAGGATGGATGGTTCCCCTGTAGCAATAAAATAAATAAATGAAAAAAGTGACTCGAACAGAACATCACACTTTAATATTAATAATCTTTTGAAATCTGGGAAGAGGAGGGGGAGCGAGGTGTGTGTTGTTTTTGCTGTGTGCTGTATGGCAAATAAGATTAGTCACATTATAATAGTAGTCTAAACAAGGCATTGACGTCATATACTACTTCTGAGTTCTGAGGTGTGATGCCAATGCAATAACAAGGGTTTTTGCTGTGATAGAATTGAAATCTTTCACCATTCGGTTTTGATCATGCAAATGATAAATCTTTAATGGCATTCATATTGGTTATGTTGACTAGGTAGGAAGGCAGGAGGCAAATTTGACTACTACTCATCTCTGTTCATCATAGCAACCTTTTGTTGCACTGTACAGTTTTTTTTTTTTTGATGGACTGTAGATATTGATGAGTAGGTTGGTGCAAGTGCACGGCGGTGCTCTGAATACTCCCCCCAAAACATGTTTTCTTTCTGTTGACTCGGTCTTTTGTTGGAGATTGATGGACACTTGTCAAGATGTAGAACCCAGAAGCAGCAAAGCTACTGGATTGGATGGTCATACTTGTTATCAGCCCAACTTTGCTGCCAGCCCAACCTCAGCATCTGGCAGGTAGGGAGGGAGGGCAGAACGGTCATTTCCGGAGGAGGCACTATTCATTCCTTTTGTCGCAATTTTCCCTCTGAAACTGAGACTGAGAATTCAAAAAGATGGTGGAGCCTTTAGCAGCTCTCAAGCTCGAAATGCTCAAAGGCCCCCGTGAGGGAGAAACCCTAGAGTACCGACCCAGATCCAAGGTCCGAATCGGCCGGGTCGTCCGCGGCAACAACCTAGCCATCAAAGACTCCCCGCATTTCCACCAACCACCTCATCATCCACTCCCACTCCGAATCGGGTCAATGGATGATCCGAGACCTCGACTCCTCCAACGGAACCGTCGTAAACGACACCAAGCTCAAGCCGGACACGCCGCTGGAGCTGAACGACGGCGACGACATCAAGATCGGGGAGTACACGTCGATCTCCGTCCACATCGACGGCCACAGGTTGAGAAGGAATCCGAGGCGCGGCGCGGTTGTGGAGAATTCTGAATTGGAGAGAGAGGGAGAGGAAATTGAAGCGGTAGAGAAGCCGAAGAGGGGTTTTGAAGAGTGAGGATTTGGTGGAGGAAGTGGCTGTGGTTCCGGATTCGGAGACTTGCAGTGAACAAGTGAAGATTGAACCTAAGAGGCGTGGTGGGGGGAGGAAGAGGAAGAATGTGCAACAAGTGCCGCTCATGTGTGAGAAAGATAATGTTGTTGTGGGAGAGAGTGGCAATGATAGTGAGAATTCGAGCCATGAAGAGGCAGCCACTGACTGTAATGTTGGAGTGGGTGGCGAT
This sequence comes from Rosa lucieae, assembly GCA_024704745.1. Lineage (NCBI taxonomy): Eukaryota > Viridiplantae > Streptophyta > Magnoliopsida > Rosales > Rosaceae > Rosa > Rosa lucieae. The sequence continues at coordinate 26,296,293 of CM045498.1, forward strand.
GAGCCAGATTTGGAGAAGATGACTTTGGATGATTGGTTTTATTATGTGCAAGTTTCTTTGCCGAAAGGGGTTAACGATGAGATTGACAAGATTTGTGCCGGAATGAGACACAAGGCTAAGCTAGTCCAGGAGTATATAGCACAACACAACAAGGACAAGTGTCACAGTTAACACAAGGAGTGCCTTGTGTTATGTGGTGGGTAATTGCAGCTTACTTTCTCTGTTTTCATATCAATTACTTTCCTGGCCAATTTATGTATATGTCGTTACTTTGATAATAAATCTTGGAATTGAATATGAAGTTGGATATACTTATGTGACGCGAATGATCACCCTGAATCTGACAGCTATTGTCCGTTACTTGCAACTCAAAACTTCCTGTTTTTGTTGCATGTTATGAAATTGGCTTTCTTAGTTATGTTGATGATTTCAAGTTAGAAGATTAAGTTTTTATATTTAGAACTTGTTTGTATCATTGATGTCTCTTCTTCTTTTTTTCTTTACTCTTCTTAGGAGTTCATGTTTTGGATTTCTGGATATGGTGTGTCATTTGCACTATTATATGTATAAGAGTTAACGAGGTCATTTTCTTTAGTTGAATACTTGAATTGCTTTAAGTAATCAGTACATATAAGAATTGCGTCTAACTTAGCCAAACAACCAATTTGTGGATTTTCTCCTTTAGCCTTCCACATGTCTTGCTTTAAATTTTATCAACTTCATCTATAGAGAACTAGAATTCATGGGACTTGCATGCTTGACTGTCTTGCTTTAAATCACGTCAACTTCATCTCTGTAAACCTAGGATTCATGGGAGTTACTTGTTTGACTGTTTGATTTTATTATATAGATTTTTGAGAGTCGTAAAAATTTGTCCTCCTGGAATCATTTCCCAATTATTGGTTCACCTTCCACTCCTTGACCAAAAGTCGAATTCCTGTTTCAGTAATCTGAAGTTGATTTCATATATTATTTTGGTTCGTCCAAATTTGAAAGTCTTGGTCATCCACTACTTTCCATGGATTGTCCGCTTCACCAATTGTAAATCACTCTAGGACATAAATCCTGGATCTGCATTTCTTGTTTCTATATCTTTTGCTTGGACTAAAGGGACTCCTTTATACCTTACTATTTTTCTCAACTCTCTTTGTTCTCCAGGATTTCGTGCATGTCTCAAGAAGGAAATCTTCACTTGATTTTGAACAAGTCACAGTACATGGCGAATTTCACCAAAGGAACACTTCAAAGCATTGGGAGTCTTACCTCCCTTAACTGACTTTGCATCTGTAGTGTACTCGCAGAAAAGCTTTTGTATGTTATGACTGATTAGATAATGATGACCTCTTCTCTAGTGCGGATTTGCCCGCACTTTGCTGCGGGAATTATTGCTGTATGATCATAGGGACGAATTGTTTTTGTTGAATTTTACAGACATGAACTTGTGGAAGTTGTTTAGGTTATGAATTGGTTGGTATAACTTTTGAATTACACGAATTCTTTAGTAGAATCAATAATTACAAATTGAACATAATGGGAAGGTAGCACTGATGTATTCAAAAAGTCCTGCTCTGTCAGCAATCAGGATAACCATATGTCCATTTCCTTTGAGTCCTTTTTCAATGTATTCAAAACGTCCAGGTCGTTCTTTAAGAAAGAAGGGACTCTGGAATCAAACATCAAGAATTTCAGTTTAAGATGAAAGCTGTGTAAGGAATCAGAACATAGCTATTATGAAGATTAAGCATCAAGATTCATAGTTGGATGATACTGAAGAAGAATACGAAAATAGACATGAAATGAGAATTATTACTACCATAGCTTCCACATGAGGACTGTGTTGAAAGGTCAAGTTCACCAACTCCTGATCTTGTGATGTAGCTTTCTGACATAAAGAAGAGGATCAGGAAGAGCAATGCTGTCGAATAGCTAGTCTCTTAATTTGATCGATGAATCGTGCCTTAAGCTTTTTGTAATGAATTTTTATGCATTCTAAGATGAATACAGAAATACAAAAAAAAACATCAAGACTAAATCCTTGTGAAGAGAGTTGCAGCTAAGATGAATCGTGCTTGAACTGTGTTGCAGCTGAGAGTTGGAGATTGTGAAGAGAGAGTGAGCATGAATCTCTTGATGTTAAGTTTAGGGCTTTAGGGTTTAGGGCATTGAAGATGTAGAGTAACAATCATAAACTAAGAAACGTCATTTGAAGATGTTATTTTTTTTTTACATATTACAAAAGCTGGTATTGTTCCTTGTATACAAATTCAAAAGTGATTAGTTTTGTCACCAAAATGTCTTACTTTTTTAGTTCAAACCAATTACTTCACATGAGTTCTTCTACTGTTTTATCAGTTGGTTCGTCTGCTGTTGATGCATCTTCTGCGTTGATGAGATGTGATGGCAGTCACTGAAACATTACATAATAAGAGGAGAGAGAGTGATTAAAACTGTACATGGGATATAATATAGAATTTGAACAAACAATAGCAGCAACACATGAAACATAAGAGTAAGGTAAAGAGGTAGGAAATGAGGCTGGGACAAACAGAGCATGCATGAATTGATTACACCATCTCCTGCCTAACTTAGAAATCAATTGAATTCTCATGTTATAAACCTCAGATTTGAGCCTTTATATAAAGGGAAGGGAATCAAACACTAGTACTCTTCCATATACATGAATGGCTCATAATAAAAGGCTAATAAATTCTGGATATATAGTACAGAAATGCTATGTCGGTTTGCATATTTAACATGACTTTGTGCTGCTACATCATGCTAATGAGGAGTCCTATGCTTTTATGTCAGTTAAACATGGCTTCTATTTACATGTGGTTTTTTTTTTTTTTTTTTAATCCTAATCTATTTTTTTTTCCTCTTCCTCTGTTTCTTTCTATTCAGCAACTGCCGATAAACATTATCTATAACAGTATAAGATACGGAGATATGGAGCCTTTGATCATTGAAATATAAAAGCCATACAAATTAGAAATAGGATCAGAGGATATCCTTCTTAGCTGTGTGATTTTGAATATTTGCTTCTTTAATGTGTTCAGCTATTCCATCATCACTGACATTAGACTGCTGTTGATCAGTAATATAAAACAAAAAATAGAGCATTCAAGGTAGGAAACTCAGTGACAAAAGACATTGCATGCTATTTTCTGTATTCTTTCTTATTTACCAAGAAACCAAACAATGTTATATGTTAAACTATGAATTTACCTAAGCAGAGGAAACAAATCTGAAAATTAAGTAACCGAACAGAAAACAGTCTCATGCTTTCAGTGTATCGTGTTTGAGGCCATAAATTTGACCATTTACTATCACGTTGTTTCATAAAGAGAAATTCACCAAAAAAAAAAAAATCAAATTACATTAAGAGAAACCCTTTTACCTGCAGAAGAATGTCTTGAAAAGCAGAGCAGAATTATATCACCAAGTGTTTAGGTAAAAATGTTTCAAATAGCCAACCACCCCCCCCCCCCCCCCCCTCCAAGTCTCCTACCCTTCCCTGTTTTCTACAGAAGCAAAAGAAACTGATCAAATCAAAAAACATATCAGAAAAGCAGTAGCATGATTGCATTGTTTCATTCACAGATCAGCAACACAAACATGCTCTTATTAACTGCCATCAAAACCTAAATATCAAGGTTTCTGGGAGAGTTCAGTCGGCCTGATTTCAATTACAAACATGATTAGGAAACACAGGAAATATTCCACTTACAGTAGAATCATCTGAAACTCTGTGTCTAAGGTCTTTGCTCAACATATGATCCTGACATGTACAGTCCAGAAGATCCAAGAACACTCACCTGCAACCAATACACAAAATTATATTAGTTAGTAAATATATATGCACTGATTCACAGGCCACACGTGAATGTGGCACACAGCAAACATATATATCAAATAGTAGCAGAGATAAAAAAAACAAACTTTGATAAAACTAAAAATATGAAAGTGCAGAGGCAAGAATGGAAAAAACCTAAGCCTTACCACGCGCATGGGGAACAACGCGGAAACGTCGACACACAGCAGGTAAGCTTTTCACCTTGCTACCTGTCAATAGTTATAACTGTTAGATAAAAAGGAAAGGCAAGGAGAGAGAGAAAAAAAAAAAGTGATACTAAATAGCCACATGAATAGAAAGAATGGAAGTTTGATGAAGCATGAGGAGCTGCAATGCAAAATGATCTATGATCCTCTCAAAATTGGATTTAGTATATCAAGTGTATCAGCTAATGCATCATAAAAGACCAAAATGACTTGGTCAGAGGAGTTATCCCCAAAGACCAAATTGGTTAATCTCCTAAATCAACGCTATTTTCCCTTGAAAAATGAAATGCATATCATCTAAAACCCAAAAAAAAAAAAAACAAAAGCAATCACCAACTGTAGTAATGCATTGCTTGCCAAAATCCATTCACCAACCATAGACTAACAATTGACAGATCACGCATATATCAGTACCCTCAGCTATTGTTGTTTCAGAATATCAAAAGCCACAGCTCACAAGTAAATGAATTAAAAAAAAAAAAAAAAATTTCAATCTTTTGAATAATGAAAAACCAAAACAACTATAGTCATCAATAACATCCAACAAAAGAAAGAACTCACACCTGATCTTGCAATTTAGCGAAGACCAGTAGACTATCTATACCAGGTCTTGCAATTTAAAACGTCCCCGAGAATGCGAGTATACCAGTAGTTAAAAGGCCTCCAAAATGAAAAAAACAATGACAGAATTAGCGAAGACCAGTAGACTACCTAGTATTCACCAACATAACAAAGTATGAACTGTGCCTGATCTGCATTGCATAAAACATTTGTACTTACAAAAGCAGAGACTGCTTAATTTTACACCTCCAAAATGTTAAAAAGAGTCTCAGACTTTTTCTATCATTACTTGAATTTACTTTATAGCAGCAAGAAAGACAGGAGCTATAAAAATATGCTTCTGAAATGCTAAACAACCAAAAAAGGTAGCTAAGAATCAATAAAGATTTCAACTTTGAACTCACAATATTGGGGTTTTTTGTGAGGGGCGCAGCAAGAAGAGCTGCTGTGTGAACCAAATGGCACAGAGAAGCCGTTTGCCAAACCTACCCATGATCAATCAAATGCATAAACTTTGAGAACTCAGATATCAACTTTGAGAACTCAGATACCAAACAATCAAACATAATGACTCAAATGAACAAAAAAATTAAATAAGACATCCATAACTTAACGTTGATCAATACACATGACAGTAAATTTATGCATTTGATTGATCATTAAGTGGTGAAGTTAAGTTTACTGACTATATAACTAACATAATCCAACATCCTAGTTCCCAAAACAACTACTTCAGATACCATCAAATTTTTATAGACCACTTTTGCTGTAAATCCTATGAAACAAACAATAGAAATTGTACACGATCAGATGAAAAGAAAAAAAAAATCTCATATGCAGAGGGCAGCACTATCAAGATCAAGACCCTAACCATGGCAAGGTTGAAATTAATCAGGTAACCTTTGCTTATCTTCTGAGAGAAAAGGAAGTTTCCGGGCTTAACATCTCTGTGCACCACACCCTGCAATCACTGATTAAAAATTAAAGCAGATTCTACAAAGACTACATGAGAATTCAATTGACATATTGCAACTGTAGTCAGATAGCACCTGTTTATGCAAGCATGCTAGAGCTCTAAACATGCAATAGCCATATCACCGGAGCTCAAATAGATCAATCTTTGTCTTCAAGATCTAACAGTTAAGAAGAAACTATAGTAAGACCTACAAAAAAAATTGATAGTTGTACCATTCACTTCTGCTAAAAAGAGGTTTTATTTCCATTACAACATAGCAATATTATGGTCCATTGACAATTCCAATTTCAACTGACAAAAATAACATCAGTTGGTTAGTTGTTAATTAAAGAACTCATTTATATTATAGTTAAGAGGAAAGCTGCATCTTAAGTTTTCTTCAATGGCATAGGTTCTTAATTATATAGTTCTGTTATAAATCAAAAGTTAATTTAAAATGGAAACAGTAGATTAATTAACAATAAGTAACCAAGTCACCAACTTCAAAAAACATATAAAAAGACAACTAAATATATGAATGCAGGTATATTTACAAAATACATAAAGAACCATTACAATAGAAATGAGTTCATTACGAAATTTTGTTTCTAAATTTCACTGCTAAGTGTATCTGCAATTCAAAATATTACCCCTAAAAAAAAAATCACTTACTTGATCAAACTGTCTGAGAAAAGTAGTCTCCTGCTCAGTCTTGTTCTTCATCTTAGCCCTATACTGACAGAAGCTCTAAAAGTGGTACACAAACTCATCCATAATGTCCCACAGCCATTGATTTAGCTGCTGCATATTGACCATGCCATTTAAAGAAGTGCATATTGATGAGTTTGTGTAATAAGCCAACATTACTGAACTGATGTAACTAATTCTATTGAAAATGTATATAGGAGTAACGATACCTCTTAAGAGGAAAGCTGCATCTTAAGTTTTCTTCGATTTATTCCTTGTACCAGTAGCTCTTCTAGCAGTTATTTAGTATTTGATGGTCTTCTCCATTCACTCCATTTTGATTTCCATTCACATTCGCATTGCCATTGGAATAAGAATGTCACACAGTTTCTTATGATTGCCAAACTGTAAAGATGGATACACAATGAGAAACAGTATTATTCAAGATATAAACTTGGTATAAAATGATTAACATCTTCAAAAATACCTATGAATGAAAACATAAGTGTGGAACTAAATGTGGAGAAACTGAGAGTTGATAAGCATTGAGATTGATCACAAAACAAAAATAACATTTAATCTTATATATCACTGGTAACATAAGGAAAAAGGTGGTTACCAATAAGTAAACGGAGAACTACCTTGCTTCTAAGGGTCTGAGAAGTGAGAACAAAGTATGAAAATTTCTAAACTGCTAGTAGCTTGATCAAGCAGGTTATCAGCAACCTAAGACAAAAGCAGCACATTAGAGCTTATAAATATTTTAACCACAAATAGCACAATATTGCGCAACAGGAGAAAGACCAATCTCAATATGCTTGACTTGAGAAAACAATTTCTGATACTGACATTAATATTGAATGACAAAGTACACATTAATCCTAATTCAGCAGAGAGAACAACTGGTATTGAATGACAAAGTAAACATTAATCTTAATTATTTTCACTTTGATATTAGGAAGGATATGGAGCAGCCAATACATATAAGTAACTAAATCTATTCTCGCACTCATGTGCTCATGACTCTCATAAAAGATATCATTGATTCCTACCCTGCTTCTCTCTTCTCTGATTAAATCAAAATGATTATCCTATGTTGTGAAGATACAATTCAAGTTAAAAAACATTCAAACAATTACATACAATAAGAAAGAAACGATAAATAAAACAGCGAAAGGACAGATTTCAGGCATATAGAGACTTAAAATTTTTGGAAATATACCTCACCATCTGTCTCTCATTTGATTCGATTAAGGATTTATTTCTAAACCCCGCTACTTTCTTCTTCTTCTTTCTTATTTTTACAGTTGCATCATTCTAACCCTTAATTCTACTGTAAAAATATATCAATCACTTTTTTCTTTAACAAAAATAACATAGAAAAAAAAACTTGGGCAATGCAATTCCAGAAACCACATATAAACAAAATTAAACCAGTCATTCAGAAAAACAGTTCAATAACCTCTTCTATTGGCAGCTACCCTTTTCTGGTTCAATCAACTTCGATAACAAAACCATCATCACTCTCATCTCCATTCAAACCAAATCTTAAACCGAAATCACCGTCATTCACATTTTAATATACAAATACACAAAATTCAAACACAAAAAACTCACTGAAAACCACAATTTTCGACAACTGAAAGAAAAGGAAAAAAAAAAAAAATCAAACACATACACCTATTGAAAGCTTCCTCCCAAACTCGATCAAAATTCTAGCAGTAACCTCTTCCGAAACAAACCCAAACCTTGCTCCGAAATCTTACGATCAAAATCCGAAATACTAGATCAAATCCATAATTGAAGATCCAAATTGTATATCAAATATTCCCCAGAAACTCTGTAAACCAAACCAAACCTTTTACAACTTGTTGTCAGCCCAACCTTGGTATCTGAGAGCTTGATCGATGATGCACCTGATACTGTGAAACAACGAAGACAATTATCTGGGTTCCACGGCTACGGTCAATCGAGGCTTCCCGAACACACTAAAAAAACTGGGGCCTTTTTTCTCTCCACTAAAACAGATTATGAGTTTGCAAATGGTGATGACAAATTCCTCTTCTTCTTCTCTCTCCGATCAGTCTAGTTACATCAACAAAAGATGAATAGCTATGATGTCGGTATTGATACTATTAAACTGAAGATCTTACCAAGCTTTCACGGTTGCTAATGAATTTTATACATATCGCCATGAATTTGCCAACACTTCGCATCTAGGCCAGTTACAAGTTTAGATTACAGCATAGTTTTCCTGATGGTCAGTTTGGGTTAAGAAGATTGAAATTAATTACTCAAACCAAATCCAAGACTACGTTTTTTTTTATTTTTTTATTTTTGTGTTCTACGTACTTTCTTCCTCACATTTTACTTGCAAACATCTCGTTGCATTTTCTAACTATTCATTGTAGCAGTTGAGTATATCATTTGGGAGTTGCTATGGATACCCTTTAAAACTACCCTCAATCTTTGCATGGGACATAACTCGTCTCTCTATTCAATATTCATGCAGGAGAAGATAGTTCTAAGGGTTAGTTTTGGTAGTGTAGGCAATGAAACTTAATTGAATGTAAAACTCGTGTGGATCTTGACTTCTTGAGTATCAAATAACAACTCAACCATTTTTTTTTTTTTGAGACCTTTGGCGCGTGGTGTTGTCACATAATCAAACATTTACGTTACACTCAGGGGCGTAACCAGTCACAAGGCTGGTTGGGCTATAGCCCAAGGGAAAATCAAGGAGAAAAAGCCCCAAGTATAGGTATTGCAACCCACTTAAAAAATATATATATATATAATTGTATACGCATCATATTAAATTATTAATCCTGACTTCCTTTAGTTCCTTTATTTCTGACCAGAGAGTAGCCGACAGCTCCTCTTATTGAATCTGACAGCTCCTCTTATTGAATCTTGACTTCCTCAGTTCCTCTTCCTCAGACCTCAGTTCCTAATCCTCAGCTCCTCCACCGAGTTCATCAGTTCGTCAATTCGTAAGTTCCTCTTCTTCTGACCAGAGAGTAGCCGACAGCTCCTCTTATTGAATCTGACAGCTCCTCTTATTGAATCTTGACTTCCTCAGTTCCTCTTCCTCAGACCTCAGTTCCTAATCCTCAGCTCCTCCACCGAGTTCATCAGTTCGTCAATTCGTAAGTTCCTCTTCCTCAGTTCCTCCAAGGCTCCAACCCGATTAGCTCCTCTTCTTGAATCTTGACTTCCTCAGTTCCTCTTCCTCAGACCTCAATTCCTAATCCTCAGCTCCTCCGACCGAGTTCATCAGTTCGTCAATTCGTAAGTTCCTCTTCCTCAGTTCCTCCAAGGCTCCAACCCGATTAGCTCCAGATCACTCACATAAAGGTAGTTCTAAGTTCTAATTTCATCTCTCCCAAGCCCCATTGATGGGTTTTGCTTGCAATTGACTGTGAGCTTTGAATTTCAGAGGCTTCAATTGAAGTAATCGGAAGACCGGAACTTCGTAAGAGATTATTGAATGGCAAAAGTCTGAAAATGTGTATACACTTAAATCCAGCCCAACCCCTATTCAGATCCTAGATACGCCACTGGTTACACTTAAAGTAAGAACCTAGCTAATAGCTTCTGTAGAGTGAAGGCATGCAGTAGCATGCAGCCCCCGGTCTCATCTGGACTTAATCAGATAGACCGAACATTTCTAGTTGTTTTCGACATCAGGTAGACCAATGGTTATTAGGCGCTTCCCTTCTAATGTTGGTGGATCCACTACAGCTCACCAAGACAAGAACAAGACACAAGCCTAAATGGCTTTGTGAGTTGAATTCGATGTGGCTCAAGATTTCGGGATTAACCACCGCGGCTCTTCCTCATCCATATAATGTAGAGCTTTGAGGAGTATCACATCAGAGAACTGATTGGGAAGTTACAGGTATCAGATTTTAGGGAGGTAGACCCGTTTGATGCTTGCTTTTATGGGCTTTTAAGAGATAATATTGGTGGATTCACAAACCCATTAATAAAAAAGAAAAAAAAGATGGAACACCCTAAATGATTTGATGTAGAACGAATGGCAATAATGATTGAAGAACAGCCCGATTGTAAAAAAGGAAAACTCGGTTTGCTGCAAATTTGGCGTTCGGTGTCCGAATCATGATTGCTATAACTTTTCGGAAATGGAACAACACCAGGAACATAACTCATCGCTTTGCCACGATGTGTGGGCTTTTTCGGGCTTTCGGAATTGTTTTGGACCTCAAAATTATGATTTACTATTTTTCAAAATTTTCAGTTTTCAGTTTGTTTTGGATTTGTTTTGTTTTAACTCGTGGGTTTTAGGAATTCATTGTTAGTCGCCCTAGAGTTTCTTTTCCCAATGTATAAGCAACCTTAAACGGTTGCATAATCTATCTTTTGTCATATTATCAATTAAATTTAGAGTTTTCTCATTTATTTCTGGTGAACTCTAGAATTTTTATTTTAGGTTTATCGCTTGTAACTAAGTTACTTCCGACTGGGTCATGATTTTAGGAGCTGAATTCGACGTGGCTCAGGATTTGTGGACTAATTTTGAGATTGGGTACGTACAACAATAGAGGTAGGGGTTGTAAGGCAAAATGAACTACAAATTTAGCACCAGTCACTTTTACATGAAAATTATTGTAAGTACTAAATAGGATTTGTAGGCCAGAATATAAATCGAGATAATAGTCGGAAAATTTAGAGATAAACGCGACCTAATTAACCCCAAACTCAACTAGTCGATTAAACAAGTCATTCAAACTTGACCAGCCTAACCGATTTAGTAAACTTAACTAGTCATGCCTGCGCATTCTAGCTATGTAAATGTGTTCAAAAGAATCATCATTGTTTAGTGTTTACATAGGACATGCACTAAAACTCTAAAAGCCATAAAAAGGTCAAATTATAAAAATAAAATTATTTAATTTTTACATGTCTAATGCGGATTACCTAACATGACAAGTTGATCATAAACTCACAGTTTTATTAATCGTGTCTTGATCGGTTAACCAATAATCAACATATATTTAATCATGCAAGAGTAACCTATTTTATTTCGCATGGATTTTCAGTCGCAGTGGAATTAATGGTCATAGTTCAAATTTGTACAGAGCGTTACTTAATTTTGCTTAAAAACATTCATTTCAAATTGTTTGATCATATAACCTCCTATTTATTCTGCATAGAATTTTCATATCATACATTTTTTTAAAGGATTTCTAGTTAACATAACTTTAATTGCCTCTCTTTTTTTTTTTTTGAAAAGATGTTTAAGCCTCTTATGTAAACTAGCTAGATTAAACAAAGCCCCTTCTTATAATTAGATGAGGACCATTATCAGAGCTTTCGCTAAATCATAGCAAACTTTCGCCACTCAGTAATTGTGTAGACATTGTCGGAATGTTCTTGGAAACTAGCTTCGACAATTTTAATTTGCTTCGCAAGATAATTGACTAAAAAAGGCTTCAGGTTTGGGCAGCAGTACGCATGCAATGACACAAATTGTATTCGATGAAACTGCCAATTAACAAAGTCTTCAGAATTTTAGTACTGTACCACGGTCTTTTTTTACTAGAAATGTCAGAAAGGTAGAAATCATATGAGACGTACTCGACCATCCCAAGTTCTGTCGAGAATTGCCTGTGACCAATTTTGAAAGGGCATTGAATATTAACATAAAGACAAAGGCTGCTATCCTTATTACAGTGGTGGTCACCTGGTCAGTTGCTGATCAAAGAATTTATACTCAACAACCCTTAGATTTACATCCAAGGGTGGAAAACAAAACACCTCAACTTAATAATAATTATCTCTGTCCTTGGATTTACATCCAGGGGTGGTTGAACATTATTTTCTTGGTCAGCAACTGACCAGGTGAACATTTTCGATCCTTATTAACATAACATATCAACTATATAATTAGAAACTGATTACTTGTCATATGGCCTCCGAATTGACAGTGATAAACACAGTTTTCAGATATTTACTCCAGATTTCCTTGACTTTCTAGCTCTTTGGAGTCTAGCACGAAGCTCCTTTATAAGGAGTGGAGAAGAGAGGTAGCCACCAAGCGCAAATCACAAAATAAAAATAGTTAGAGAAGCTATGGATCAGAGTTCTAATGCCCCTATGCATCTCTGCCATGTCAACAAGCTCACAATCTTCATTAATCGAACGTATACAGTCATATATTCCGTCGCTTTATCATTCTTGCTTTACTATAGAGCCTCTTTCTTCTTCCATGACACCAAAACACCCATCTTACCATCTCTTATTGTCTTTGCGGCCGAGCTCGTCTCTTCTTTCGAGTGGCTTCTAATCCAGGCATATCGGTGGAGGCCAGTCTCTCGAACTGTGTTCCCGGAGAGATTGCCGGAAGATGACAAACTTCCTGCAGTCGACGTGTTCATTTGCACCGCTGATCCTGATCTGGAGCCAACCGTGGCGGTGATGAACACTGTAATATCAGCCATGGCACTCGACTATCCACCCGAGAAGCTTCACGTGTATTTGTCAGATGACGGCGGTGCTGATGTGACTCTAAATGGTATGAGAGAGGCTTGGACGTTTGCAAAGCGGTGGATTCCATTTTGTAAGAGGTATAAGATCAAGTGCAGATCTCCAAATGCCTATTTCTCAGCAGCAGAGGATGAGAGTGAAGATGGTGCTTTGGGGGTTACTGATTTCATACAAGAGAGGCAAATTATTCAGGTTATAAATATGACCCGAATTAATTTTGTGACAGACATGCAATTTAGTGAATATTAATTAGAGCTAATAGGGTTGCTTAATTCGGTTACAGGAAAAATATGAGGTGTTTAAGGACAGAGTGAGAGAATACGCGAGGCATGGTGACACTGGGAGCAGTAAGCGTCGAGATCATTCTGCAGTGATTGAGGTATTATAATAGAGAACATTCAGCCAATCATATATATTTAACATTAATTATCATTGGTGCTTTGATTCTAATCACACAATAAAAAAATGGCTTTGACTCTCTCTCTCTCTCTCGGTGAGCGGCGGCGACAAAACTTGTCTATTCTTATGGCGGCGGCGACAAATCTCTTCGTCCACCTCTATCTTTGGTAAGAGGAGGCGATGGTGCTGATGTTGGTGGGATTGGGATTAGATCTCTGATGCTGCAGATCTGGTTTGGTGGATCTCTTGATAGTGAGGAAGGATCTGCTTTTGATCCGTCGATCGATGGTGATGGTAGCGAGTGGCGAGTGGCGAGGAGGCCAGATTGGAGATGGTGGTGCTTGGTGGCGGGGCTGTGTGCGTCCGATTTGGTGGGCTGACGGCTTTGTCTTCCTCTTAAAGTCCTCGTTGTCTTCCAATGGGTTTAGGGCAGATGCTGAGGGTGAGGACGATGGAGACTTGGCTGTTGATGAGACTGACGTCCTTACTTTGCGGGTCGTCGGCGATATGGGATCAGACTCGGTATCTGGATCTCGTCAGGGAGCGTTTGCGGACACGGCAGTGTTCACTCGACGCCGTGGGTGGGAGGTCGATGGAGTTGGATCGGTGGCACTGATGGCGGGTATCGGCGGAGGTGTCTGGCGGCTTTGGGCTGGAAAGGTACCGGTGGGTTCATTGGGCTAGGGTTTTGGCTCACCCTCTTGTTTGGGCCTGCGTTGGTAGTGGCTGGGCCTCTTGGGCATTAATTTGGGCTGTGGGCCTCAGTTTTTGGTTCAGTAGTCTAGGGGCCCTTATGGGCCGGATTACCCTGTTCCTATGGGGTTGGATGAATTGGGTCTCTATGGCCTATAGTATTGCTTAATTTCTGTTTTGGGTCTCAAAAACCAGTGCTTTAGGTGGTTACTTTTAAGTCTTGCTTCAAGGTTTATTGGTTTTTGTTAGAATAAAGGTGCGTGAATTTACCAAAAAGTGGGTGTACTCGAGATTTTGTGAGATTTTTATTCTTCTAGAATAGGTTTTCATGAGATTCTACGGGGTGATTTTTTCTGACGACCCCATAGGGGTGTTTCGTTCCTGTACTGCTTACTTGCTGAATTATAATAAAAGGGCTGACCTATTTCTCTAAAAAAAAAAAACATTAATTATCATTATCATTAATGTCATTTTATCATTAATTATTATTCCAATATTTTTGCCATATTGTACTTAATTAAATTTGATACTTACACATACTTAAGTACCTACCTACGATTCCAATACTTTAAATTTCCTTCACTATTCGACCAGAGACTTTCATAAATCATAACTAGCCTGTCGATTATATACTCATATTTTGAATAGTGCTAATTGAAAAGTAAAATTAAACCGTCCACAGATGTCAAAAGAAATAAAGAAAAAAAAATACCCATTCCAAACAGAAATCCAGATATGATATAGTTTGGAGGTATTGCATGCAGGTGATACAAGAAAGTTCTAGTAATCATGCATTTGAAGAGAATGAGGCAAAAAACATGCCTCTCCTTGTTTATGTCTCTCGCGAGAAAAGACCTTCTCATGCCCATCATTTCAAGGCTGGAGCTCTCAATGTTCTTGTATGCGCATCTCTCCCTTTCCTCTTATATATAGCATATATGTATTCATGTTAAATTCCTAGCTTGATATGAACGCAAAACACAATTTGCAGCTTCGGGTATCCGGTGTGATCAGTAATTCTCCCTTCATATTAGGGCTTGATTGTGACATGTATTGCAATGATCCAAGTTCAGCTCGGCAAGCAATGTGTTTCCACCTTGATCCCAAGCTCTCACCTACACTAGCACTTGTGCAATTCCCTCATAAATTCCACAACATCAGTAAGAATGACATCTAAGACAGTCAGATGCGGGAGGTGTTTTCGGTATGGATACAATAACAAAACTATTCCTCAGACAGACATATATATGCATGAATTATTTATCAAATCGTCCAAAACTCCAAATATCTTTCATCTTTGACTAGTAAGTTGGTGTACGTTGAACGTTTAGGTGCTATATCAAGGTTTTGATGGACTTCAAGGGCCATGCTTATCCGGTACTGGCTATTACATCAAGAGGTTATCCTTGTATGGAAAATCCCTAAAGGAAGGTAAGTATGTACAAATCAGTCAATCAGTCATTATCCATGTTCAACAACCGCAAGCCACTCAATAAACATCAATCACACCATTGTTTTCTTGGTCAATAACCAAACTGTGTTGTTACTTTCCGTTATATGATGGGTGCCAAAGTATGCAATATTGCAATGTGAAGTTTTTCTGATATCGTACAAGCGATTATCTTTTTAACTTGAGTGCATATTGGTTCTGTGTTCTGTATTAGTGTATTACTCACTTTGCTTTGCTTGACAAAATTTTGTGCAGATCATAAGGATCTTATGGAACTTAGACAATCTGTTGGTCCTTCGAATGAGTTCGTAAAATCCCTGCTTGGAAACTACAATCCTAATATGGAAATGGCACAGCTAGCTGAGACCCAACAGCTAGCCTCTTGTACCTATGAAGATGGCACCAAATGGGGTAAAGAGGTAAGTCCAACAACTGATGAAAGCTGAGAAAACCTTTTATCAAAGAAGTATAATTAACAGACCGGTTTCTCTAATCTATGGCAGGCTGGTTTCTTATACGCGTCTGTAGTGGAAGATTATTTCACCGGGTTCGCTAGCTTGCATTGCAAGGGTTGGAATTCAGTGTATTGCAATCCACCGAGGCCTCAGTTCTTGGGCAGTGGCACCACTAATTTGAATGACTTTTTGGTCCAAGGGACAAGATGGAGTTCTGGGTTGGTTGATGTTGCCATCTCCAAATACTGCCCTCTTATATATGGCCTTTCTAAAATGTCTTTCCCTGAAAGTATGTGCTATGCATGGATAGCAATTTTCCCTATTTGCCGGTTCTTCTCAATCTGGTGCCTTGCAACTATACCTCAGCTTTGCCTAGTCAACGGCATTTCCCTGTACCCTGAGGTAAATATTTATGTTCTTTTATTTAGAGGACCTTTTAAAAATAGACGCAGTATAAATTTAAAATATTGAGGACTTAAAGAAACTATCAAAAATTTACCACATGAATGGGTTCGAGCACTGCTAAGAGTTGGAACATTACTCAAGAGGGTTCGAGTATGAGGGAGTAGAGTGGCTAAATATCCTTAAAAGGACATTCTAACATGTTGGTCATTTTCCTAATGTTTTCGCAGGTCTCAGATTCCTTTTTTTGGATATTTTCTTTTGTATTCCTCTTGTCTATTTTGAGACAATTATACGAGGTCCTCACAACGGAAGCGTCATTACAACATTGGATATACGAGCAAAGAATATGGATGATGAAAGCCGTTACATCTCACTTATATGGTAGTCTTGATGCTTTTATGAAGAAATTTGGTTTGAGGGAAGCAAGTTTCTTCCTAACAAATAAAGTTGATGACGTTGAGCAACTCAAGCGTTACAACGCGGGGGTATTTGATTTCCAAACCTCACCACATTTTCTTGTTCCATTGGCTTCACTGGTTATCTTGAACATGGCCTCCCTTTGTGTGGGCATTGCCAGAGTGATCTTTCTGGGGGAATTAGAGAAGTTGTTTATACAAGTCTTCATACCATTTTATGCGGTGGTCGTCAATTACCCTATAATAGAAGGAATGCTAATAAGGAAAGACAGTGGTCGCATTCCACCATCAGTCACCCTATTGTCTGCTACAGCTTCAATCATTTTCTGCGTTTTGGGTTCACTTATTGTCATGTAGCAAGGTTATGTAACCTGCCATTTTTTTTTTCAGAGTCAATAATAGATGCTACTTGACTTCTTTCTTCAACTTTTTGGGGGAGTGTGTTGGTGACTTAGTCTGACTTTTGTCACCACATTTTATTGGATCACTGAGTTATTTCCAACAATAAAAGAAAAGAGAAAAAAAAAAAAAAAGAGTTACTAGTACTCTACTACTCTTGCATGTTCCATTTTTATGCATAAAACTTCTGTGAGTATTCTAGTCATGCATGCTAGCTAGCTAGTCTAATTCATATTAAAAAAATCTTACAGTGTGTAGGTAACAAGTAACTCCACAAGAATGCTGATACTTGCTCTAAAATTCCATGAAAATTGCTCTCTTATAATATAGAGCACATAATTATAACACTTTTTATGATGGCAAAACACCAAAACTGGATCCAAAACAATCTCTTAAAACGAAATATTTGTCTTTTTAACACAAACAGAAGACGGTTAAACACACTATTAATGCTTGGAATGTGAATAATGATTGTCGTTGGGATTCCTCCTTCCACTGAAAGCAGCTAATGCCTTCCTTACAGGAGGCTGCAAAGGAGCCTTTTTATCAGAATGGTGGCGGAAGATGAAGTCATTGGAAGTGAATAGGTCGTCATCTCCCTGCAGGTAAAATATTAACAGATTAAGACGCTCATTATTAAATGAAAAAAGTAAACAAAACAGTAATATTTCACATGTACAAAAAGAGACAAGTCACACTAGATAAACACCAAAAATTGAAATTTTACCGGCTTATTTGCTTTCTTTTTTGTCTTTGGATGAAGGTACTTTTGTGGGAGCTGATCTTCACGTAAAACAGGGTTCTTAGTAATGGCATTTCTTCCACCTTGAGGTAAAGGAAGTGAAAACTGCAAACAGCCAAGCATCAAGATGCATACATCGTCAAGATGAGCAAAGCTTCGTGTGAAATACAAAAGTAAAGCATCAAAGTGTACATGCACACGTCAGCTGATGGAGACATATGAGAGATGGATTAGGATGATGGATGGAATACCTTATGTTTCCTAATTCATAAATTAGGATAAGTTATTCTCACATCTTATTCAGTAACAACTATGTGAATAAATTGCATGCTTATTGTCCCAGTACCAAATGAGAATCCAGTATGCAATAAACAAATGGAAGGAACAAGTAGAATAGAAACAAGCATAACAACCACTCTTATCATCACCTTATACATGCAAAATAAAAAAGTAAATGCATGAATAAGCTACAATAAGTACTTAGGCAGTGACCAGTTTCTAATAGCTGAACGAAATACTCACTCTTGTGCCACGCAACATGATCCGAGGCTTACGTGCCGCAAGAATAATCCCATTCTCACCCACTGTAACTGCTACCTTGCGCAAGGTACCACCATTTCCACACTTTGGACAAAATATTCTCCCAATTTCAGCAGTCACAGTGTTACAAGCATGGCATTTCAAAATCCACCTAGGAAAGATGAGAGAACAACTATAAGCACAGATGCTTATGATACAGTAGTTTCATCAAGCAAATATTAGAGGCCCCAGTCTGGAGGAGAGAATATTTAAATTCATCGAAAGCAACTTATATGCAAGTCATTTTTCCTAACACATCATCTTATGTGCAGTGTTTTAAAGAACCGTGAAGCATGAATCTTGGCAAAGCAGCAGAGTGACTGCTTTTTAAAATGTGTTTATATGATAAAACCTATTACACAAATGATTCCTTTTTCAATTAAAAGTCAGAAAATAGAAAAACAAAAACATATTGAAACTAGTCCTTAATAAATGCAGTTAGTAAAAGAATGTGAAATGTTATTAAAATTGATGTATATGTATCGAACAAATACCTGTGCAGCTGGCGGATCTGCATTCCTCCTGGTGCCAACAACCGTAAACCCATCTGCAGAATAACATTTTGCATTGCAAAATCACTTGTTATACATGCTACACTAGACTCAGACAAGGATCGCAGCATCCAGCTCTGCTCACTGCTATCATCGTTAACATTTGATGTATCAACACTACCATCATTATGACTTGAGATCTCCAAGTGATCCAGACCTTCATTTATCACTTCAACCTCATCTCCCTCAACAGCAAAATTCACACCGTTATCAGAAGTGCTTTCCCCTGCTTTGAAATCATTATCCTCAACCCCATGCTGCTCCTTCCCTTTTTGAAGAGCCCTTAGTGAATCTTCATCACGCCTTGTTTGCTCAAGGATTGAGGAAAGATCTTCATCACAATTCTTCTCTTCTGTCATCTCCCTCTCCACAGGTCTGCAACATGCCTCTTCAAATTTAGAAGGCGATGTTTGATCCTGGCTCCTAGCATCTACAAGTACGTCACCACTGGTGTTTTCCTCAGCATCTTGCTGAGAATCATTATCAGCCGATGCCTCATAAGACTCACGTCTAGCTTTTCTTCTCAAAAACCTTCTATGTGTACTCCGACTCACGGCAGGCATCCAATCACCCGCATTATCATCAGCCTGTCCTTGGGATGCATCAATTCCATCCGAAACCATCTTCCCTTCAATCTTTATCTCTTTCTTCTTTGGAAAATATCTCCTATGTCTCCCCTGAATGCCCTCACCACCCTCCTGATTCTCAGAACAAACATCACTCGTAACTTCCACCGCAGAACCATCAACAGAACGACTCTCAGAATCCTCAATAACATTCAAGTTTATATCTTTCAGCGGAAGAATCCTCGAACTGGGGTTCAACTTATCCTCCGCTTCGTTCTCCAGCGCTTCCCACTCTTCCAAATTTGGCACATTATTTCCCCACCCGGGCAGGTCCTTCTCCGGCAACCTCCTCACATTGACAGTATGCACCGGCGGGGGACAGTCCCTGAGGTGCTCAGTGCCATGTATCTGAGCCTCCAATGTATAAGTCATAGCAATGAGCTTAACATCCACATCTGACAGTGTCTGTAAATCCCCAGTAGCCCTCGCAAACTTAACAACTGCCCATAAACAACACAAAACCCTAATTCAAACACTTGAACAACTCACATATCCCAATTCTCAATCACATAACAAGGAATCAACCCAAAAAAAATTTGATAAAATTGTGGGAAAATGTGAAGTAAAGGTTGAAGCTTTTGACCTTTATTGAGGGATTCAGGGGAGGGTTCCATGGTCTGGACTTGGAAGGGAACGACGGCGAGGCGGTGGCGGGAAACAGGGTCACGGACCTCGTCCATGACCTCTGGGACGGAGACGAACTTGTCGGCGCAGTGGGCGAGGGTCTCGCCGCCTTGAATGATAGCATTGGCGTCGACGACGGCGACGGCTATGCCCTTGGAGGATTTGCAGCTTTCGACGAATACTTCGCCGGCGGCGATTGAGGAGGAGTCGGAGGAGTTTTGGGGCTTTGAGTCCGGCTGCTTCTTCACGATGTTGCTCCAACAGGAGACAGCTGGGTTCGGGTCGGGGATTGGGGCTGGGGTGACGGTTGCGTCCATGGTTGAGAGAGAAGGGATATATGGAGGCAGGTGAGAGTTGCTAAAACCCTAGAGATTTAGTTGAGAGTTTTATTTAGTGTCGTCTAAAGGAAAAGGAAGGAGGCAACTAGACCCAATTTCCTTTTTAGTATTTTATTCCCCCAAACTTGCAATGCTCATTTAGGTGACCATGAGCGTCAGCACTTACATGGATTGTTTGTTTACGTCATCGCCTACGTGACCAATTAAGTTCATACTCATACTCTGAAAGAGTTAATTTGAAACTATAAATAGCTTCATGGACACTAGGAAGATCTCAAACACAAACAATTCTATTATTCATTGTGAACCATCATCTACATTCTAAAAGCACACACATACCTTTTCTCCAAATCTGTATAACAAATGGCAGAAATAACAACCATCAGTTTTGGGTCCAAGAGGTACTTCAATCTTTCATTTTCATTGCTACTTTTTATCTTTCTTGATTTTGATCAATTTTTGGTTTTCTTTTCGGGTGATATTAGGATTGCTGTTGTTACTGGAGCCAACAAAGGGATTGGACTTGAGATTAGTAGGCAATTAGCTTATAATGGAGTTGGGGTGGTACTAACAGCAAGAGATGTGAAGAGAGGCACAGAAGCTGTTGAAAAGCTTAAGGCCTCTGGTTTCTCTGATGTGGTCTTTCATCAGCTAGATGTAAATAACCCAACTACCATTGCTTCTCTGGCAGATTTTCTCAAAACTCAGTTTGGAAAGCTTGACATTTTGGTATTTGTTCCTCTATCCAATCTTTTTTTTTTTTTTCAAAATTGTATGCACTCTTTTCCTTTTTTACTGGAGTACTATACTTGTTCTAACACAATAACTTTCTCAATGTCAAAGGTTAACAATGCAGGAGTCCTTGGATCCACATACCTCACCGATAACGTCGTAGTGGATCGTCAAAATGTAAGTCGATAAAAATCAAGGTTTAATCTTTGGGGAGGAGGGATTGAAACTTGGGATTTTATCTACCATTTTGGAGACTACATCATTTCACTGTAAAACTGATTTGTTTCATGCATGTTCATGTTCTTTTTGTTATGTCAAATGTTTACGAATGATACTATGTGCAGGTTTTAGGTTCTACATCACTGAAAGAAGTTTTAGTGCAAACATACGAAACGGCAGAGGATTGCTTGAAAACAAACTATTATGGAATCAAGCAACTCACAGAAGCACTTCTTCCCCTTCTTCAAAAATCAGAAGCAGCAAGGATAGTAAATGTCTCTTCAGGACTTGGACAGCTAAGGGTACACAACCAAAACGATCGACTTTAACATAAATAATGAGATATTTTCCTACAACACATTGTACCAAGTTATGTTGTCACATTGTAAAATCAAGACCATAGATCATATCGGTGTTTTCAATATATGGTCTAGGTTGCCAATATAACATACGTTACAATCAACTGTAATAATGTTTGAACTGCCTTTTTTATTTTAGGTTATTGCAAATGAGAGAGCCAAGAAAGAGCTAGGAGATGTCAATAACCTCACCGAGAAAAAAGTGGACAAACTGGTTGAGGAATTTCTGGAGGATGTGAAGCAGGATTTGATAGAATCCAAAGGCTGGCCTCTGAACATATCTTCTTACATTGTATCAAAAGCAGCTTTGAATGCTTATACAAGAGTCTTGGCAAAGAAGTATCCTGAAATTGCTACGAACGCAGTTAGTCCTGGCTTTACCAAAACAGATATCAACCAAAATACTGGGATTAACACAGTTGAAGAAGGTGCGGAAGGTCCTGTGAAGCTGGCTTTGATAGCTGACACTGGAATTTCTGGCCTCTACTTCGAAATGACTGAAGAGTCAACCTTTGATTGAGGTCAATGGGATCCAAATGAACTGTATTGCTTTAAGGTTTAAGATTTCTGTGTAGTTTGCAATTTCAGATTGGTTTTACAATAAGGTACGAGTACCATGATGGTGTTATTTGCTCTATTTGGTCATCAATAAAATATGTAGTCACTCCATTTGCAGAATATACATACATGCAAACCCTATAAGTTCAATCCACAAGACTGAACAATCCTCTCATCCAGCTTTCAATCCAAGACAACCCACAGGTATCTAATTTATGCACAAAAATATTTTGTATTCAATTTTATTTAGCTTACAAATTAATACTAATAACGTGATAGACAATAACGTTTGATCTCGAAAGCCGAAAAAAAAAAAAATATATATATATAAACACAATAGCAACATAGAACTTTTTTACGAGAAAATTTGGGGACATTGTGCGGGGTCAACAAATCCGGACCAGCAATCATGACAATTAATCCCACCATAAATATGAGAATGATTTTAACCATGAAGTAATTATCATCTAGCAATGACGGCCATAAATGGCAACAATGATTACAACAAGGATTAAATTCAGTTTAGTTACTTGAACTTTAGGACTAAAATCACAGCGGCGCAGACTCGCAAATTTTCCAAACCCCTACCTTAGGTTTTAGAGCAGCCATGGGAGATCAGCGGCGGTGGTGGAGAACTGCTGAAGCCTATCAAAGAAGCGACGGTGCCGGAAGCTCAAGGAATACGATGCAGTCCAATCAGAGATCGGCGCAGTCGAGAACCTCATTTTGGTGTTGGGGTTCATGCTTGAAGTGGTGGCTGTGGTGGCTCTAGTCTTGAGCCATGTATGGCTAAACGACCCTGAAAGGCCTTGTCTCAGTCCTACTCCTACCTTGATTTCAGGTGATGGGTATGTGTATTCATGGGGGAGGAACGAGAAAGGAATAGGAGTGGCTTGTTCTGGGTTTTGAGGAAAAGATGTGAAATTGGGGCTAACATGGTGGTGGTGGCAACCGAAGTGGTAGGGGTGGTGGTGGTGGTGAGGGTTGAGGAATAAGGGGTGGTGGTGATGGTGATGGTGAAATGGTGGTGGGGATGGTGAAGTAAGCACGGCTTCCATGACCTGTATCCATGTGAAGGATCCATGGATTGTTCAAACTGGGAAGAGTGACCTGCAAATTGATATCTTGGATGTTTTGTCGAGTTTTAGACGGATCAATTGGTGTTGGTAGAGATGGCTGGATTTGTTGGGGATTTTGTTTAACTGGGGTTTTGGTCAGACATCTTGGTTGTGCCAAGGGCTAAGGCCCGTGTTTTGGGAGATTAAGACTTTTTTGGTGCTAGGGTGTCAGTAGTGGTCTTGGATTGTGCTTTAGTTGGCCTTGGTGGTTTTAGTGGTGAAAGAAAGTCGAATAGGGTGCAAGCTATTGTCTTGTGATTGTATCTTATTGCAGTTTGTAGAGTAATAGATCGAGGTTTTCAAGGTTCTTACTCATGAGATACAGCCGCTCAATTCAGCACCGCCACAACCGGACGGTGAGGATGAAATGGTCAAGGAAGAGGGGCTTCTAGGTTTCTGTATGAAAGACAAAGTTTGAGCAAAGAGAGTTCGAGAGGGGAGAGAGAGATCATTTTTTTTTTATGAATTTAGCTTCAAAGGTTTTTTTTGGGAATTTACCCTTCTTAGGGGGTCAATGGCTGAAAAATGGGCCCCTATGTCGGCTCCAACTTAGCACATGACGTAATGTATCTGGCCAAATTCAAATTTTGGACTTGGGTGATGGAAATTAGAAGTGCAGGGACCAACGTGATTAAAAAATAAATAAAAAATGTCAAATTGATTTTAACCCTAATGTTCAAGGGACTAAACTGAATTTAATCCTTACAGCAATATATAAGTGCGGTAATCATTACTGCCACAAAGCACGGGAATAATGACGATCATAAAGGTCAATAGTAATTACAGGTATAAAGACGGTAGTAATCACGACTTATGACCAAAGTCCTCCTACACCTATAAATAGGGGGCACGAAGGCCAAGTAAGACATCTGATTCGGACTTATTTGATTACACTCGACAGAGAAATATCCTGACTTAGGCATCAAAGGGTTTTCTGCAGGTATCCCCCTCATCTTCAAGCCGACCGTCAAACATCAGTCAACAAGCAAAGAAAGCTTCTTGATCATTCCTGGTCAGCTTCAGCTCCAGTCTGCATTAATTGGTGAGTCAAAATTCTCTTCGAAATTTTTTCGTCACTACCAGCACAGGGAACCTCTAGCCAGAAAGTCTGATCCATTGCATCACTGAACATGTCATTGTTAAATGAACAGGAGAAGGAACAATTCATCCACAGCTTGCACCAATGGATCTTCAGGGATACAATTAATTCTTTCCCTAAGCGGGCTTCTGAAAGTAGATCTTCCCTATTTACGTAAATGTAAATTATTAAGAAACGAAAAGAAAAATGCAAGTCAACCTCCAGATTTATCCGCAAAATATAGTCTTATGGAAATCATCTACTACAAGCCAAGGTAGTGAACTAGTGATATATCAGCGGCCATGGTTAGAATCAAATTACAGGTACAAACCTTCTAATAGCAACTCCATAGATGCCTGTAAAACGCTATATTCAGGATACCCCAAACCCCAAATTCAGCATCAATATGATTTGGAAAGTACGTAGGTAAACTAACCGGGATCTCTTCCATGCATGCAGACTAAAGCTAACCCTTATCAGGTTTACACCAGGTCACCAGGAAATCATCTCAGGCATCCAATCACCGGCATTATCATCAGCTTGTCCTTGGGATGCATCAATTCCATCAGAAACCATCTTCCCTTCAATCTTTATCTCTTTCTTCTTTGGAAAATATCTCTTATGTCTCCCCTGAATGCCTTCACCACCCTCCTTATTCTCAAAACGAACATCACTCCTAACTTCCACCGCATAACCATCAACAGAACGGCTCTCAAAATCCTCAATAACATTCAAGTTTATATCTTTCAACGGAAGAATCCTCGAACTGGTGTTCAACTTATCCTCCGCTTCGTTCTCCAACGCTTCCCACTCTTCCAAATTAGGCACATTATTTCCCTACCCGGGCAATTCCTTCTACGGCAACCTCCTCGCATTGACAGTATGCACCGGCGGAGGATAGTCCCTGAGGTGCTCGGTGCCATGTATATGAGCCTCCAATGTATAAGTCATAGCAATGAGCTTAACATCCACATCTGACAGTGTCTGTAAATCCCCAGTAGCCTGATAGGAGCATTTTAATGCGACGTTTTAATAATTATTTCCTCATATTTTACTTAGTTATTTCCTTAAATAAATAAATTTTAATTTAATTTTTATTTTCTAGGTACATTGGAATAAATGGAGCAGAAATGAGCTGAAAGGAAGAAATGGAGTTTTCCTGGTCCAACTAGGAATCCCAGTCAACGCATGAATCTTGATGAGGCTAGGAAACCTAAAGGCATTAGGAGACAACATGATGACGTGGGAGATATTTTGGGAGATTAAATCTGATTTTTGCATGGAAAATCAAGGAGATTACGTGGAGAATATCAAGGGAGAATTTCAAGGAAGAAAAGGTTCAAAACAAGTCCAGATTCGTT
This sequence comes from Rosa lucieae, assembly GCA_024704745.1. Classification (NCBI taxonomy): domain Eukaryota; kingdom Viridiplantae; phylum Streptophyta; class Magnoliopsida; order Rosales; family Rosaceae; genus Rosa; species Rosa lucieae. Next base: position 26,322,167 of record CM045498.1, read on the forward strand.
CCTTAATTCCCTCAAGATATGTTGGCCGAAATTAGAGAATAAAATCTGCAATTTTAATGTGAAAATCAAGAGAAAATCAAGGGGAGGATGTTAAGGATAAAGCCATGGAGAGATTTAAGGGAAGAAATGTCCAAAATGCATCCAGATACATTGTCTAGGTTCATGCATAGATATTTGGCCGAAAATTAAGAGAAAAATCAGAAATAATATTGGGAAAATCAGCAACAATATATTAGGGATTGATTTTGGAGCTTTTTGATTGGTTGGATGACACACAGAGCTGACGTGGCGCAACGTGATTGGTCGAAGCTGTGTGGCAAAGCTTGGCCATTCTCCTATATAAACCCCCCTATGCTAGACGTTTAAACACACCTCTTCATTCAGACACCTCTCTCCATTAGAAAATAAACATTAGAAAAATTCTCTCCATCCTCTAAAGCAAGCCACGGGATTCAAGCAAGGCCGAAGCAAGAGAAGAAGGAGCCATGACCTTTTCCTCCACCATCCACCATTGAAGACTTGCTTTCAAGCTTCAAGGATCGCAACGTCAATCACACCATCCTCATCTTCCATCCACGGTGTAATTCGACCTCTACTTTGTAACTTTGCTTTGAATTTCGTTGGATTTCGTTGGTTTGTTTTAGTTGACATTCATGATTGAACAAAATTATTATTTCTGAAATTTTTATGATTAAATGAGATTTTCATATTCTATTATTGTAATTCGAGAGTTGCTTATGTGAGTTTGTTTAATTAAATTTGCTTTATAGATATCTTTTGTATTTTAATCTTATGTGGTTCGAAACACTTAAGGTTTTGATATGAATGGTGCTAGATTTAAGAACATGAAATCAACTTTTTGTTTTGTGTAACTTGAATCGAAGTAGTAAAGGTTTTGGACAAAAACCGAATTTAATTAAAGAGGATTGCAATTAGGTGGACTTTTTCATACTAAGTTGCACACTTGAGTTGATAGCCTTTCCATGTGTTTCATGCGTTAAACATGTCATGATTGACTAGCTTTCTAGGGCTTGATTACATGTTTGATAGGATTAATCTTTGTGCTTTCACTTAGGTTAATTAGCATTGAAAAGTAAAAAATGGGAAATTATTTGCTTTCGAATATTTCACATGATCAACTCCTTTCTCATGACTTAGATGAATAATATTAGGGTTTAATCGAATTTGATCATAGTTTCGGTTTTGATCTTTGTTCTCTCATTCCACTCGTGTATATATGTTTTTACATTTTCTTTATTTTATTTATTTTAGTTTTTAATTTAATAATCCTAAAACCCCCCTTTTGTGTTCATTTGTATATATTTTTATTCTTTGTTTTATTTTTGTAAATAATACTTTTTACTTTTATTAATTTGTTTTTGCAATTATAGGTGTACCCTCAATCCCCGGAATAGAACGATCTCTATTTACTATATACTAACGATGACATTTCAGGGTTAAATTATGCGCTTGCTTTAAGCGTTATCATAGCCCTCGCAAACTTAACAGCTGTCCATAAACAACACAAGACCCTATCAACCCTAAGTCAAGCACTTCAACAACTCATATATCCCAATTCTCAATCACATAACAAGGAATCAACCCAAAAAAAAATTGATAAAATTGAGGGAAAATGTGAAGTAAAGGTTGAAGCTTTTGACATTTATTGAGGGATTCAGGGGAGGGTTCCATGGTCTGAACTTGAAAGGGAACGACGACGAGGCGGTGGCAGGAAACAGGGTCACGAACCTCGTCCATGACCTCTGGGAAGGAGACGAACTTGTCGGTGCAGTGGGCGAGGGTCTCACCGCCTTGAATGATAGCATTGGCGGCGACGACGACGACGGCTATGCCCTTGGAGGATTTGCAGCTTTTGACGAATACTTTGCCGGCGGCGATTGAGAAGGAGTCGGAGGAGTTTTGGGGCTTTGGGTCCGGCTGCTTCTTCACGATGTTGCTCCAATAGGAGACAGTTGGGGCAGCGTTCGGGTTCGGGTCGGGGATTGGGGATGGGGTGTCAGTGGCATCCATGGTTGAGAGAGAAGGGATATGGAGGGCAGGTGAGAGTTGCTAAAACCCTAGAGATTTAGTTGAGAGTTATTATAATCCACTTCGATTCCCTTTTTGAACCCGTCCAATTAGAACTTGCAATTTTACATTTTACTGTAGTGTGTTTAAATGAAAAAATTATGAAATTCGTAGGAATTTATAAATAATGAAACCTTGAAGTGGAAGGATGGAGTCGAGTCATTTAACCCTCAATCTCATTGGAAAATTGGGGAAGTTGAGGACAATAAACAAGTATGCGAGCTATGTTGAGCTTGGATGCACTTTTTTTTTTTTTGAAAAGCTTGGATGCACTTTGGTCAAGGTGGTTCTAGCCTAACATGGCTCTGATACTATGTGTTGGCAGTCCATTACCAACATCGCTAAGGACTTTTGCATCCATGATTAATTAATTTAGTAACTCCGACTAAGTTTGTTTTTTTCTTAAAGATGGACCAGCATCACCGAGTTCTTTTGTGTTCATGAATTATCCGAGGCTTGATTGTTACAACATCGCCCCTCTTTTCTTAAAGATGGACCAGCATCACCGAGTTCTTTTGTGTTCATGAATTATCCGAGGCTTGATTGTTACAACATCGCCCCTCTTTTCATTGCGAGTTTGGTTTTATACCCGGTTAGCTTAAAGAAGATGGTGACATTCAACCAAATAAACTGTAGCACTTTTGACTTTTTAAAAGTTAAAGGCTACTTTTTGTTTCAAAAAGAAGAAACAGTGGAAACATTTCACCTACTAGAAGAGACGTTGCACCTTTGCTTTTGTTTTTCTCTATCCGACCTCCACCAGCAGGAGCACTCAGAAAAGCAAAAGGTCACGGAGCTGTCCTGTATATTTTATATTTTGAATTCTAGTTTGAGTTCCGCTCTCTAAATAAGGAGCTTTAAGTTTCATTTGTAAGGAATCAGAAAATTGAGTAGAAGAGTCTTCTCTCAAGAAGTAAGAAAGCCATAGTAAGCAGTGTGATTTTCCTACCTGTTCAGTGTGCAGTAAGTGTGCTTTCATTACAAGTAAGTTTTCGTTCTCGTTCTCATGGGTAACTAAACAGCCTTTTGCTGTTTACCTGAGGATGAGGCTCTGAATTTTTAGAATGTATTTCTGTTGAATAAATAAAGGATGCCCATCCCTTTTGTCAAAAAGAAGCAATAGTAAACAACTTATTAATCTGTGTTGCATATTTTAGTCTATCTATCGCTATCTGTTTCTTATTCATGCATTCCATCCAGAACCATCATTATCTAGTTCTTATACTTATTCTGAAATCTGAAAAGTCTTTGTCTATCAAGAAAAACCAGTTTTAAAAACTAAAATTAAGATAAGCAGCAGTGATTCCGCCTGTTAAAGTATCCGTTAGGAAGGGAGCCGTTAGGAGAAAAACTTGGGCATGTTGAAGGCTAGTCTTATTTTCGTTTTTGTTTTTTTTTTTATGAAGTTTTTTAAAGGAAGACAAACACTCTAAGGCTCAGGATAGCATAGAACTACCCCCTTTTAGTCTTTTCACAAGAGAATAGTAAGATACATAAATACGTGTGCAATTGGGAAAAATACCTGAGAAATCTGGGTAAACGGGAAATAGCCCTTTGTTTTTTCTTAAAGATGGACCAGCATCACCGAGTTCTTTTGTGTTCATGAATTATCCGAGGCTTGATTGTTACAACATCGCCCCTCTTTTCATTGCGAGCTTGGTTAAAGAAGATGGTGACATTAAAATGTTCATTTAGGTGACCATGAGCAAACAGTGTGTCAGCACTTACATCGATCGATTGAAATAATGATTTGACAGCACAGTAGCCTGCTGCAGTGGAATCATAGAAAACTAGTAGATCGAGACAAGTTTAATTGCTTCTTGCCTTCTTCTATCTCTTTCCACCCAGACAATGGAAAATTTGATTTGCTCCTTCATTAAGAAATATGCAGGATTTCAATTTTTTGTTGATGACTTGCAGAATTTCTTTTTTCAAATTCTAGGATTCATCAATTTTTGTCCCAAGTGATTGTTGGTAAACAATGGCAACAATTGGTTGGATTGGTTACTTTGATATGTTTAACTACCATTTCTATCCTCCAATAAACAAACAAAAGCAGCCTTGTGAGGTTCCTGGCTCAAGGTTAGATATGTAATAATTTCCACCAAGCCAATTATTGACCAACTTTGAAATATGTCATCGCCTACGTGACCAGTTCATAATCATTGGTCAATATATCCTCTCTCTGAAAGATTTAAAACTATAAATAGCTTCATGGACGCTAGGAATGTCTCAAACACACAATTCTATTATTCATTGTGAACCATCATTTACATCGTTAAAGCACACACGTACCTTTTCTCCAAATCTGTATAACCAATGGCAGAAACAACCATCAGTTTTGAGTCCAAGAGGTACTTCAATCATTTTCATTGCTACTTTTCATCATTCAATACTCTTTCTTGATTTTGATCAATTTTCGGTTTTCTTTTCGGGTGGTATTAGGATTGCTGTTGTTACTGGAGCCAACAAAGGGATTGGACTTGAGATTAGTAGGCAATTAGCTTCTAATGGAGTTGGGGTGGTACTAACAGCAAGAGATGTGAAGAGAGGCACAGAAGCTGTTGAAAAGCTTAAGGCCTCTGGTTTCTCTGATGTGGTCTTTCATCAGCTAGATGTAAATAACCCAACCACCATTGCTGCTCTGGCAGATTTTCTCAAAACCCAGTTTGGAAAGCTTGACATTTTGGTATTTGTTCATCCATCCCATCTTTTTTTCTTTTTCTTTTTTAAATTGTATGCACTCTTTTCCTTTTTCACTGGAGTATAATTCTTACACAATAACTTTCTCAATGTCAAAGGTTAATAATGCAGGAGTCCTTGGATCCACATACCTCACCGATAACGTCGTAGTGGAGCCTCAAGATGTAAGTCGATAAAAATCAAGGTTTAATCTTTGGGGAGGAGGGATTGAAACTCAGGATTTTATCTAGCATTTTGGAGACTACACCATTTCACAGTAAAACTGATATGTTTTCATGCATGTTCATGTTCTATTTTGTTATGTCAAATGTTTACAAATGATGGTATGTGCAGATCTTAGGTTCTACATCACTGAAAGAAGTTTTAGTGCAAACATATGAGACGGCAGAGGATTGCTTGAAAACAAACTATTATGGAATCAAGCAACTCACAGAAGCACTTCTTCCGCTTCTTCAAAAATCAGAAGCAGCAAGGATAGTCAATGTCTCTTCAGCACTGGGACAGCTAAGGGTACACAACCAAAACCCGACTTTTAAGATAAATAACGAGATAGTTTCCTACAACACAGTGCACCATGTTATGTTATCAAACTGTAAAATCAAGACCATAGATCATATTGGTGCTTTCATTATATGGTCTAGGTTACCAATATAACACACGTTACAATCGACTGTAATAATGTTTGAACTGCCTTTTTTATTTTAGGCTATTGCAAATGAGAAAGCCAAGAAGGAGCTAGGAGATGTCAATAACCTCACCGAGGAAAAAGTGGACAAGCTGGTTGAGGAATTTCTGGAGGATGTGAAGCAGGATTTGATAGAATCCAAAGGCTGGCCTCTAAACATGTCTTCTTACATTGTATCAAAAGCAGCTCTGAATGCTTATACAAGAGTCTTGGCCAAGAAGTATCCCAAAATTGCTACAAACGCAGTTAGTCCTGGTTTTACCAAAACAGACATCAACCAAAATACCGGTATTAACACAGTTGAAGAAGCTGCAGAAGGTCCTGTGAAGCTGGCTTTAATAGCTGACTCTGGTATTTCTGGCCTCTACTTTGAAATGACGGAAGAGTCATCCTTTGACTGAGGTCAATGGGATGATTGGGATCCAAATATAGTGTATTGCTTTAAGGTTTAAGATTTCTTTGTAGTTTTCAATTTCACATTGGCTTTGAATAAGGTACGAGTACCATGATGAGTTTGTATTATTTGCTCCGTTTGGTAATCAATAAAATATGTAGTCACTCCGTCGCAGAATATACATACACGCAAACCCTTTTAAGTTAAACCCACAAGAGTGAACAGTCCTCTTATCCAGCTTTCAATCTAAGACAATCCCCAAGTATCTAATTTTGGCACACAAAAATCTTTCTTATTCCATTTTGCTTATGAATTAATACCAAGAACAAGCTGAAAAAATGAAGAAATTATATAGTTCAATTTTTTTTTATCGAGAAATTATAAAATTCGTCACAGTAGCATCAAAAAAACATTTCCACAACAACTCTAGCCAGAAAGTCTCATCAATTGAATGACCTGAACATTGTCTTACTCAAACCACAGTTGCTACATTGTCTTACTCAAACCACAGTTGCTTACTCAGAAAATGACCAATTTGCATGTTTATCATAATTTATTTACAGTCCTGACATATACTCAAAACCCTGCCCATCAAAGTCCTACTCTCCATACCGAAATGACAGTGTAGTTTAGGTTATCTCAATACAAGTAAACATGCAATCATTGGACCTCAAACGTGCAATTGGGCTTGGATGATTGGACTATAACCAAGAATAAATGAAATTTATGGGAGCAAAGGATAATAAGAGTGATCTCTCCAGAGAACTTTAGCCATATATTATAAGACTCGGTGCATGAGCTTCAAGTATGCGCAGTCAATGTAAGCCCGTAACTAGTAACAAAATTGACCGTCACAAAAGAAAAGGAATTTGACACTCTTATTTGACAAAATAAATAAACACTCATATCATCATCAATCAATCTCTGCTGAGGGGGACGCCGAAGGAATTTAATCCCAACTCCAATGATTTTTTCTTTTCGTCGGATCCCTACTTCAAATATAGGTCCCTGTACGGATAAAAACCTTGCTACAACAAAACACTCACATAAAGTCATAGTCATCAAGGGGATCATAGCCATCAACAGCTATATCATCATCCGGCTTATCAACATGAAGCTGCTTTTTCTTGGCACCTGCAAAAACAAGGAAAGCAATTATCAAATCCATAGTCCTTCAGTTGCCTTTGTTATTAGTTACACCCAACCACAAATCAATTTTGAAAGACTAAACCTAAATTCCAACCGGTGGTTTAGTTTGAAGTAAAGCCAAAACACAAGGTACGATATTAGCAATACAACGTGCAGAAATTAAAAATGAGATTTGGCAAGTCATTTTCCTCACTAGTGCCACTTTCTGAATTTTAATCTACTACAATGGGGTTCCGACTATGAATTACTTTTGTTCTTTTACCCATCTCCAAGAAGTGGAAGAGTAATCAGTTATTTACAATCGAAAACCATTAAGGGGCACCTGCCAAACAATCTAAAGCACATCTGAACATGTGAAAGAATTTGTGTTTTTCTTTTATATACTGGAAGTGTACTTCCACTATACTCCAACTTTGTTCATTTATAGGAAAACAATTTTTTATTTTTCTTTCTCAGAGCAGCATCATGACTCAAACTCAAGTTAGTGTATGAACAGCTCAAAGCAAATTAGGTACGTAAAGATACGCACCTGTCTTCTTTTTACCAGCATTGGCTTCCTTCTCAGCTTTTATCTTCTCATTTGCAATTGCCGTAATTGAAGAAGCAACATCTTTTGCATCAGCTCCTTTCAAAGAAGTCATTGACAGTCTCATTACTGCCTTAAGTAGACCGATATAATGAAAACTTTTCTGCAATGAAATCAAAAAGATTAAACAATACATATAAAGTCCAAAAACTTTGAACAAAGGCAAGGCCAACTCAACAAACCTCAAATGGACGAAGTTTATGTGAAATAAGTTCGGCATATTCCAGGAAGTCACTTTCGGATTTGGGAATGAAATTATCAATGTTCTTCTCATCTCTAGTAGAAAACAGTTCTTTAGTGGCCTTATAATCTGCTTCTTCCACCAGTCTGTATTAGGAGAAAAGAAACTTTTGTGAGAATCTATTGTGAAGGTTTTCATGCACTCAACAAGTTGTAGTTGGTCATTATCTCATAGTGATAATGACAAATCTGAGACCAACCAAAGAATAGAAGAACAAAGAATCAGAAACGAAAAAGAAAAGAAAAAAAGCCAGTCCGATACATCACAATTAGAATTGTTTACCCTTCAGTTGTGCACGGTACATACAAGTCTAAATATACAACTTCAACAGTTGCTGTTCATCTTACGCCAATAAAATGACAGACTATTTAAAACAGGCATACAAGAATTTCCATTAATACAGCTCATCTGACTCAACCATAGTAAACGATCAGTAAATGAATGAAATTGGTTTCATAAAACACGCAGTGTTGCTCACTTCAATGACTGGCAACACAGAGAGAGAAATTAACAATGAATTGCATGCTGTTCTCAACATACCTCTTTAAAATACAAACTGCGCTCAAATGAAAAATAAATAATATGAAAAAAGGCCACAAGGGCAGCAGAGGTTAACCATTCACTCTCACCTTTGTTGGCGAAGTTTCTCAGCCAGGGGATCTAGTGGCTCTTCCTTTTGTACTTCAACAGCTTTTCCTTTCTTTTCTGCAGCCTTTGTTGCAGGTTTCTTGGGAGCCTTTTCAGCAGGAGCCTTTGGTGCAGGTTCCTGGAGAAAAAGAAAATATGAACAAAATAATTAGACTGTCTATTAGCTAGATTTATAACAGATATGGTATTTATATGCTGTATGAAAAGCATGCAGGGGAGGAATAGAAACTCTCTAACTCAACCATTGCAAAACAGCCTGGGGCAGTGTGAGGGAAAATCAAATGTGTGCACTTACAGCAGACCCATAAAATTTTACAATAGAATTACTGTGAAAACAAATATTTCAAATCTATAGTATCTTTTAAAGTTTTGCAAATCAAGGTTGATAAAGAATCCAAATCTCCTGTTCATTTGTACCTATTAATTTGCTTAATAGCAACTCTATATACATCAGTGAGAGAAAAAAAAAAGTATACTAGAACATTTTGCAGCTATTATTTGAACCTTTCTATTCAATCTTACCGGAGGAGCAGGTTCATCATCATCCTCCCATGAGTCCTTCACGTCATTCTCATCCGCATCTTCATCATCCCAGTTACCTTTTACTGCAGGCTCCTTAGAAAGGAGGGATGGAATTCTCGCATCTTCTTCTGAAGCAAGAAAAACAAACAAAACCCACCTTTGTAAACAAAACAGCAGACTCAAGTTATATAATACACAACAAAATCTCTGTTCTAAAGTAAAAGAAAACAAACTAAAACACAAGATGCCCTCGGAAAATTTTCATTTGAACAACTTAGGTGGCAAATACAAAACCCAACAATCCCTTCAACCATGAGACATTAAACTACAATAAGCTCAAGCAACAAGTAATGGGAAAACTTAATCAAAACGAGATTCAAGGAAAGCAGTATTACCCCAGTCCTCCATATTGAAATTCTCTTCTGTTTTCTCAAATTAACGAACAAACAGCTATCTGCATATCAACAAATCCATCATCAGAAATCGGAAAACCCAACAAACAAATTGAACAACAAAATCCGAGAACAACAAAAGTGTAAAGAGTCAAACTTTCTACAAAACCCACATACAAAGTCGAACAATTTGGCGCAAAATAATATGTCAGGATTAAATTACAAGCAAAATTAGCCGGAATAGATTCAGATACACAGCGTGAATATCAGAACCAATAAAATAAAAAATTGAGGACAAAGAACAGAAATTTGGAGAAGAATCGATGTGGGCATAGAGTGAATTACATTAAGGAATCGAAGGGAATAGAGAATCGTTGAGAGACGAGACCCTCGTCGGCGGTTTCTGTGAAACCCTAATTTTTTTGTGTGTCCACTATTCTGCTTCGGCTGTCAGTCTGTGCATGAGTCGACGCCAACTAAGCCAAGGCAGAAAAAAAAGGCCCAGCTTTTTTATTTATAGATTTTTTATTTAGTTGTGTCAAATAGGTCTCATGGGTCTGGTCAATATTGGCTTGTTTCCGGTTTGGAATGGGCTGTTGACACACAGACTCATCTAGAATGTTGGGGATATTAATACTTCATCATTAAGTTTTTCATAATACCGATTTTGTTTTTGGTTTTAAAAAATAAATAAACTCTTAGCCCACCTCTAACCCATACATATGTTAGTGAGAATCGAACACATGACCTTTATAATATTGGAATTTTATTTGGTTAATATGTGGAAGATATATATGCTATAACAAAAGTAATTAGTTCTAAAATATGGAATCCAGGTCGGGTCAATTTGAGAATTTTGGACTTGGATATTCTGATTTCCCCTCGTCAAGGCATATGCTCCAAGTTTAATTTGTTACTTTTCAAAGTATGCTAATTTGTTACTTTTCAAAGTATGTGTTTCTATGTGTCATGCGTTTATACTGTAATAGGTTTGAATAATGTCAGTTTTTTTCTCGCGGCTTTAGAGTGACGTTATGCATAATTTTGTCCTATTATATCAAAGATATATGTCGTTTTCGCTAAAAAAAATATCAAAATATAGTTTACTGAAAATAAAAATATACTCAAAAAATTCTGTAATTCTAGATTTGATAGAATTACTCTGTGATGACAAATTTAATACTTCTAATCAATATCAACCAACATAACATCTCAGAGCATCTCCAGTAGAATAATCAAATCCATATGGAGACCTCCAACGATAAGAAAAAAACATATTAAACCACTCCAACCGATCTTGTCCTACGTGTTAATTGCATATTGAATTTGGCTGTCAAATTTTACAGAGGCAAAGTCATTTGTATTTCTTTCTTTATTGTCTCTCTGTATCTGTCTGTCTCTGTCTCTCTCCCTCCCTCCCTCCCCCTCTCCCTCTCCTCTCTCTCCCTCTCCATCTCCCCCTTTCCTTCTCCTCTCTCTCTTACTTCCTACCCATACCAAAACGCAAACCTTCTAAATCAATTGTCATTCAGAGCAAACACTGTAATACCCCGAAAATTAGTACTTGATTTCTTGAAATTTTCTGGAATTAATAAAGTATTCATTAGTATAATTTCATGGTTCGAGGGTGGAGCAGAAGTGTTTCGGACGAATAATTACTCGAAACATTTTATTTGCGAGGGGTCAAAGGGTTGACTTTTTATTCGTTGAGTTTCTCTGAACACTTCCTTCATAAAAGTCGTAGAGCATGTCGATACGAGTTCGCGGACATGCAATATGCATAATTCGTAGTTTGTACGAGAAAGTTATGGTCAATGAAAAAACCTACTATTTTCGAAAATTTACTATAAATAGAGGATTTCCGGAAATGAAAATCACTTTCCCATTTCCATCATTTTTCCAGAAAATTCCATAACCTATTCTCTCTCTAACTTCCGACCGACCCGACCCGGCCAAAGTTTCATTTCTCGGCAACTTTAGGCACCTACACAAGCACAGACTTGCTCGCCTCCTTGTTCTGGTCCTCCCTATGGTGGTGGCTTGCGGCGATTTACACTGTACACGGCAGATCAAAGCGGCGAAGATAGGCGGCGTCGGACCAGGCTATATTTTCCGATTCTAGCAACATCTTGGCTTGAAATCGGTCACATTTGATTGTTAGGAGTATCCTCTTTCGATTCATAGTGATGGTTTTGATCGATTTGCACCAGAGAAGCTTCAACACGAGGTGAACAGTGGATTTTGGCTTTTAAGCTTGATTCTGGCCGATCTAGGTTGAATCAGCTAAAACCCCAGGTATTAAAGTTTATCCTTATGGTGAGCTCTCCACGTTGGACGGTTGGATTGAGCTTTGGCAAGGCGGTGCATGCGGCACGTCCGGCCATGGTTGGAGCAGGTTCTTTCCCCAAATATCATCTACTCTTCGATACAAGCGTTTTGATATATGGTTTGTAGCATTTGGAGATGGTATGAGCATGTTAGGTTTTTTGGTGTTTTGGATTATTTCGGTTTTAGATCCGTGAGGATCCAGTCATTCGATCGACTTCTAGTTTTGTTAAATTGATCCTAGATGTATTCCGAAGACCTTGGGTGGTTTTGGATGAAGTTTCGCCTTGATTGGTGTTACTTTCGAGTTTAGTTCAAATGAGGATTCAAACTTTAATCGCTTTGTGATTCGTATACTAAGTTGAGACTTATTTTACTTAGGTGATTGACGGAGAGTGTACTGTACTTTATCTCGGCTGTAAAAAAAGACGTAGCAGGATTTAGAGGTGAGTAAATCTCACAAGGTTCGTTTATGAACGAAATTACTTTATTTTTCAGAATTATTTGTTTAATTGTGAAATTATTTTCATGAATAAATATTTATTTTAAATTATATGAAATTGATCGTCTACTATTTATAGGTAAATTAAATTAAATTTTATTATAAAAATATTTTTTTCACGGGTTTTGTATTTGTAAACTATAGCTAGTATTAGTGGCATCCCTAAGTGGATGACTACATGTGTGTGTGTGTGTGTGTGTGTGTGTGTGTCATGCTAGAATTGTGTGTGTAGTTCACTATTGTTATGCAACGTGATGTTGAGGAAAATAAAGGATTTTGGAAATAAAACACGGTTTTGTTGGCTTTAAGTTTTGAAATAAGTAAGTATGATTTTGGTAATGGTTTTGAGTTTAGGAAACAAGATTTGGGAAATTATTTTGTTATTGTTTTGAGGTTGTTGGAAATGAGGAAACAATTTTATGTGACAATTACCAGTATGGTGATCTGTGAGATGATCTATGTATAATTTTGTGTAAATAATGTGTGTTTTTGTTGAGTGATTGATGTTGTGGTGATTGATGTTATCAATGGATGATTGTGTATTGTTCTCTAGATTATTTCTATTATTGAATTGCTTGTTTTTTTTCTAATCTCCTGAACTAAATTATATGAAGGGATTACTGTTTTCTGAATTGATTGGTTTTAATGTAATCTCCTGAACTAAACCATATACAGGGATTACTATGAATTCTATCAATTGATTTTAGTGTAGTCTCCTGAACTAAACTATATGCAGGGATTACTATGATTTTAAATTGTGTGCTTTTTGGTGATCTCCTGAACTAATTTTTATCTGGGATTACTGGTTTATTCAGTTTAGTTAGTGAGTGCGGTTGTAGATGAGACACGTAGTGAGTTGAGAAATATTTTATCACATAATTGTTGTGATAAATGCTTCCTATCGAGAGGAAAGAAGAGTGATTTTTGGGATTGTTGTTGAGATTTCAAATGATTTGATTTGTCACGGTGGTGATTTGTGTTTTCCGTAAAAAGAAAATGATTTTGTTTTTGGGAAATAATTTTTGTATTGATTTGTTGTCCTTGAGTCACAAAGGTGTTTTGTGATTATTTAGGTTTACTCACACGAGGTTGCAAAAACTTAGCAGGTTTGTTATTTCAACCCGGTGCACTATTCCACTGTGTAGGGTTATTGTGCATGTCAAAGTAACTGTCGTTGAAGCTGAGGTTTTGCTGTCGTAGCTTGGACGTGGGAGTGTATTTTTGGTTTTAGTCTTCCGTTGTGTAGTGAGTGTTTTTACTTATTGAATTGTTGTTCAGTTTAATTTGTAAACTCTTAGTAATGTAATATGTGACTCTAAATAACAGTCGGTGTTGACATTATGAACTCGTTTTGTTTTCTTGCTTAGTTTAAATGAAAAATTTTCAGAGTGTTCTTTTGCTTGTTAAGTTATCGCGTTTCAGATTCGAATTTCTTTATTTGAAATTCGGGGAGTGACAAACACAGACTTTCTTCCTACCCAGACCAAAACATAGACCTTTAGAGATCATCTTTCTCATGAATTTAGAAAGCAAAACTCACTAAATTGGACTTAATCATATCAAACGCCGACCACCTAGACGAAAATAACACCTCTACAATCTAGAAAACAACATATCGTTAGGGAGGAAGTGCAGTCTAAACAGGCAAAACTAAGAAAGTAAGAAGAAGATAGAAACGAAAGGGTGAACTGGAATCTAGGTTTTATTTTTCAGGGTTTTCTTGGATTGTTCTTGGAATTTGAGCATCGTAATTTTTGATGCCTCAGAAGAAGAATAGGAGAAGGAGTGATAAAAGAAAATTTATTGTTTGCAAATGATTTTTTTTAAAAGAAATAAAATATTTATGTTATATTTTTTTAATCAAAGCCAACAAAAAAGGGCAGCAATATGAATTATTTTAAGTCAGATTGATCATTACATACTCTTCGGTTGTCATTTATAGACAAACAAGAAGTTGTGTTAGTACCCGCAATTGTACATAGAACTAGATCCACTCATTAGATATCAAAACCATCAAAAAAAATTGGTCTCTTTCTTCAAGTACTACTCTAGAAGATTAGCTAAAAGTACATAAAGTGCAGAGTTGCCTAAAACATAGAGAATTATTGAAAATAGACAAAGCTAATAACATAAATTTCCCTAAAAAAGAGAATTAACAGAAAGAAATTAATCTAACTAATATTGGCCCAAAACCCATAGGATATCCAACCTAGGCCCAACCATATCCACTCTCCACAGCTTGCGCCATAACGTTCCAAGCACGTCTGAAGAGTACTGCAACCGCGACTTGCCACAAACCGCCGTCCCTGCTTTAAGAAAGACCACCATCGCACCTCCATATGAATGACAAAGGATGCTCTGGCCGACCTGAATCCGAAATAGTTAAGTATCATTGCATAGAAGCCGCCAAAATCTCATCAATAGTGATCGCATAGTCATCGTCGTCGTCTGAAATTGAAACCAGTCCGCCGTCGCCTCGTCTTCCTGAAACAACGTGCCTAAAACGTCCATCCACAGAACTATTTTGATCCAAATATGCCCAACCATTACTGTCATACCTCAAGCAGAGCAATCCCAGAGATCTAGACCATGTCTCGCCCATCTGGCAGCATCCCAACTGCTATGAGGCGACGTCTGAACGCCACCAGACCGGAGTTAGAGATGTTGCATCGCAACCTTAGTTTTCTTGAGAATATTTATATTATATGACCTACCAATTGGAGAAGATATTTAACAAAAATAACATTGCCACATAAACCTTCAAATTCAATTTTAACACACTCCATTTGTTATCTCCATTAGAGATTCTCTAAGAGCTTGCATGCTCTTTGTAATTACAATAAACTTCCATAATAATGACAAGAAGGTCTCTAAAAGTGACAAACAAAAGTAAAACGTGAAGGTTTTTGTCAATTGTTGTTCAAAAGACTAGTAAATAGGTCAATCTAGGACACAACGTAGCATTGTTAGCTCAAAATTTTTTGTCTAAATAATATTTTGTGGTCTCGAACTACCATGTGGTGGAGTGGGCCAATACAACAAGTGAAAGAAAAAATTGTATTAAGGGACCAATAAAAAAAAACACTTTTTATGAGTTAATTACATTACCCCGTATCATAGTATACATGGTGATCCAAGACTATATAATAATTTTTTCTTTTGTCTAATTTTTTTTTTTGGACTATAATTTAGGCATATGGGTCGTTTCATTTTATTTAATTAGCAACCTGGATTACCTCTACCATTAGGCTTCATGTAGGGGCGGAACCAGGATTTGAAATTTGGGAGGTCGAGATATAAAACATGAGGGTAATTATTCCTACGAAACCAAGTTTACCTTTCCACCCCGTTCATTATTCCACAACACCCTCCACTCCACCAGCTCATATTCAACAAAAGAGATATTGTTGTTCTCTTTGACTACAAAGTTTGTGTTTGGCTCCAATTTTGTTGCAGCTGGTCAACAGTCTCTTTTCTTGCGCGGGCGTGCCAGCACCGTTCGGGTGCGGTCGTCGGGGGTGTCCCTTGACCTGACTTCTTTCAAGAGATTGTGGACGAGGAGAGCACCAACCTCGTCGTGGGATTCTTTGTGCCTCGTGGCGAGGACTTTTGCTGAGCTTCTTGAAAATCACAATCGATACTCGATGTTGTAGATCGAGCAGAGCGAGAACCACTAGGAAGTGAGGAGAACTTGCTAAAGCGTGACTTTAGCTTGGCTGGGTTGATAGGGAGTTACCCTTGCTTGGCTGGTTCTGTAACCGTTGTGGTCGCAGCACTACCGTCGGCTCCCGAGGAGACTAGGACCGAAGTACGTTGGCAGAGGGTTTGGTGGCACTGAAAGTCGGCTTCTGAGAAGACTAGGACTAGGAGTGTGATCACCGGTAAGAGATAAAGAGAAGGAGATGAGTTGCTCTTAGAGAGGTTGCTCTAGAGAGAACTTAGATCATCTTAGAGATGTTGTTGTTGTGAATGTGTGTTTTGTGATGAATTTGTAACCTCTATTTATAGGCTACCATGCCAAAGCATTTAGCATTAAACAAATGAAAGTGGAGCACTAATTGGAGATAAGGGAGGTGGAGATGGAGCATTAATGGAGATAGAAATGATGAATTTCGGAGATAAGGAGATAAGGAATGTTGAATTTGGGAGATAAGGAAGCACTTTCGGCTCCTTTATTCCTTTATGTATATCTCCATCAGGAACTCATATTTTGGCCGTGACGTCTTCATAACAAATGTTCCACTATGAGTGTAGATCATGCTGGTAAAATTTCAGAGCTTTTAGTATAGTGGTTGGGCCGGAAATGCTGTTGGACCCCTTACAGGTCCAGTTTTCCAATTTTGCTTCTGCAGAACATTGGACTGATCTTTTGAAGGCCTTCCACTTCTATCTGGATCTTGCACTCTTCATAAGAAATGTTTTTTAGGATGTCTACAATGGATCTGCAGAGTTTCAGCCCATTTAGAGTTCATTTGGTCAGGCGGCCGCTCCTTCTGTTTAGCTCGGTTTCTCCTAGCCGAAGTAGGAAAATGTGCTAAAGTTGACTTTCCATTTCCATGCTTCCACAGTAGGCTTTATTTAGCCTCTAAATATATATTTCGAACTTGTCCACAATATATAGCTTGAGCCACTGACATTGGCTCAATTTCTCCAAGACGTGCCTTGTCAGGCCAAAAATGCTCATTTTGGGTCCAAACAGTTTGCAGGCTCGGTCACCTCAATATGGCCCCATTTGTGAACTGCTAGCCTCATGGATCCCTTTTAGCATTCCGGAGAATAACAATGGTATCAGGTTTCATCAAGTCAACTTGATCATTTCTGGGAGTAGGATTTAGACGAACTAGGATTTCGACGAATTGGGTATTTCACTTTTTCGAGATTTCTATTTGGATTTAGGATTGGAAAATTTAAGACTGAGGTTTCGAAATGGATTGGGATTTTGGAATAGAGGCTGGGTCCGCTGGGATTTAGGCTGAGATTCGAAATTTGGGGTTAGAGAAATTTAGGGTTCTTTGTTCTTATTCTTCGAAGAACAGAGAGAATTGGAGTTAGAGAAATGGGATTAGAAAGTAGACTGATGAAGAGTTTTGGATGATCTCCTGTGGTCTATTTCATTATACAAATTTAGGCTTGTATAGTTGTATATACAGCCTATCATCGAAAGACATATGGCATAATGGCAATATACATCTATTCGGGCTTTTATCTGGGCTTTCATGTTGATGTATCCTTAGGCTCGGGACCGGCCCGTTTTATTCTTAAACGATCCAGGCCTTAAACTTTTGCCTTTTTTTTTTCCAAAGCCCGGCCCAAACCCTGCAGTCAGGACCGATCTGATCCGGGCTTTCGGGTTTCGGGTTAAAATGCCCAGGCCTAGTTATTAATTCCTAATGGTTTTCGGGAATTAATAAAGTATTCGTTAGTGTGATTTCGTGGTTCGAGGGTGGAGCCAAAGTGTTTCGGATGAATAATTACTCGAAAAATTTTATTTTCAAGTGGTCAAAGAGTTGACTTTTATTCGTTGAGTTTCTCTGAAAACTTCCTTCATGAAAATAGTAGAGCACGTCGATACGAGTTTGTGAATATACGGAACGCAAAATTCAGAGTTCGTATGAAGAAGTTATGGCCTTTGGAAAAAGTTTTCATTTTGGTTAAATAGGAAAGAAAATCCAAAAATATCAAAAAATACCAACATTCCTTTTTTGGAAAGTTTTCTCTCTCTTAAGTCCCAACCCCAGTTTCGCCCAACCGAGTTTCGACGACGATTTCTCCCTCCGTCGCCACTCCGCTTGTCCCATTCTGTTCGTCTCACTCCCCTCTCCAACTGAGGTTCATCACTTGGGTAGGGCTGGAAGTGGTGGCAACGCTGCAATCGGCCACCTCATCCAAACTCTCATTTCCGGCCACCATAACCGGCTATTCTTGGGGGCTTTTGGAGCCTAGAGGACATAGAAGTTTTCTGCCAAGGTGGCTTGCAATGATTCAACTTGTGGAGATTGAAGTTTGAAGATTGGGAATCTAGGGTTCTTCAGATTTTAAATCTCTCGAGGTAAATTTCAGCCAAATGGCTTTGATTTAGACTTTGTGCTAGTTATGAATGTTGATGTACATGTTGAGAGGAAGAGTTTGGCATAGGTCTCGCCACCTAATTCGGAGGTTGCCGGCTTTGCCACTTTCTGTGGCGGCGTCTTCCTGCGGCTTCCAGCCACCTCTAGGACAGTTTCTGTCCTTCATTATGATCTACTGGTCGATACAAGCATTTCTATATATATATATATATATATATATATCTTGTAATTTTTGGAAATCGTATGAGCATGTTAGGGTTTTAGAGTTTTCGGTTAGATCGGTTTTCGATCCGTGAGGATTCGGTCATCCAATCGACTTGTAGTTTTGATACATTGACCATAGAAGTGTTTTGGAGACTTTGGGTGGTCTCGGATGAGGTTTTGGCTCGATTGGCGTCACTTTCGGATTTTTGGATTGTTTCGGAAGCTTCAGAATTTAATTGTTTTTTGTGATTAGTGTACTGAATCGAGGCTGTATTTTCTTTCGGTGATTAACAGTACGTCCGGTAATTTATCTTGGCTGTTAGAGAAGACGCAGTGGGATTTAGAGGTGAGTAAATTCATGTGGTTCATTTATGAACGGATTTACTTATTATTCGGAATTAATTGATAAATTGTGAATCGTTTTCAGAAATGAATATTTGTTTTAAATTATATGAACTCGATTGACTATGGTTCTCAGGTATGAAAAATGAGATTTCAAGTATAAAAATGATTTTCTTGAGTTTTGCGATTGTGAACTATAGTTGGCATTAGTGGCATTCCTGAGAGAATGACTACGTGTGTGTGTATATATATATATATATTTACGTGAAATATATATGTATTGGTTGATTAGTTAGATGCAAGCAATATTTGTGAGTGAGTTCTTACTATTGTTTTGGAAATGACTTTTCAGGAAACAATATGTTATGGGCAATGGTATTTTTATTGTTTTGAAAAGTGAATGAAGATTTGGGAATTACAAGTTGTGATTTCTCCGTTTTTGAGATTTGGGTAACATTTTGGGTCCAGTGCGACTCGTTTAAAGGTTTTGATCTAAGGGTCAGGTTGGCCTAAAGATCCGGGGTTGCAGGTTGTAACCTCAGTGCAGGAATATCGGGGTTTCACATCTTTGTCCGGGCGAGTGGATACGATCAGTTAGAGCTCTAGTCTGTTTGCCGTTGTACTGTGTTATGGCACTTGTGGATATATGTTTTTAAAAGAGAGTTTTAGGGTGTACTTTCTTTTATTGTCGAGGTTGGACCAGAATTTCATATTGAATTGTTAGGTTAACGATTTATATGATTTTGTCACAGTATGACTCATATTGTTTCTTTTGGGAAAAGAGTCTTGAGTTTTAAAGAATCATGGTGAGTGTTTTTTTTTCTTGAGTTGAAAGGTTTTTCTCGGGATTTGTGTGTTTTGCTTCCTTAAATTGAATCGGTGGATTCCTCGTGAATTTAGTGTGAGTTATTTTCTTCGAGTTGAAAGGTTTTCCTCCTTATTCGCGTGAGTTGTTTGACTTCCTTATTTATTCCCCTTTTTCATTCTATTGTTTGATTTTACGTAATCTCCTGAACTAAACTATATGCAGGGATTACTATAAATTTTTTTGTGTGCCTTTTGGTGATCTCCTAAACTAATTTGTATGCAGGGATTACTGGTTGTATTTAATTTATGTTATGAGTACAATTGTGGTTATTTAGGTACTCACACGAGCTTGCAAAAGTTTACCGGGTTTATTGTTTCAACCCGGTGCACTGTTCCATGGTGTAGGGAACCCCTGTGTAGGTCAAAGTAATTGTCGTCGAAGCTGAGGTTTTGTTGTTGTCATAGCTTGGACGTAGTAGGGTACTTTTGGTTTTATCTTTCACTGTGTAGTGAGTGTGGTGGGTGTGTTACTTATTGAATTGTCATTCAGTTTAATTTGTAAACACTTGGTGATGTGATATGTGACTCTAGAGAACGAGTCGGTATTGACAGTTGTGAGTTCGATTTGTTTTATTGTTTAGTTTAAATGAAAAATTTTATGTTTATTCTTGTGTTGTTTGATTTTCGCGTTTCGGATTTGAATTCCTTTATTCAAAATTCAAGGCGTGACAAAGATGCTCTAAGATAATTTTTTTTTTATCAAAAGAAATTTCATTAATAATGAAAAGATTACAACGATTTGTGGATCAATAGACTACAATGGTACACCAATATGGTGGCCATTGCATGAATATCGACCCAACTAGACTTCGGAATGGAAATCCATATTGACTGACTGATGAAGCCATGAAGGCCTCGACTCCAAACAAAGTAAAGGCTGACTAACTTTTAAGGCCTCTTTTGCTAGCCGGTGAGTTACTTTATTGTCTTCCCGATTCACAAAATGGCAACTACAAAAAGGAAAATAATTAACTAAATACTTAACTTTGTCAATAATATGACCTTCAAAACTTAAATCATTCGAACTATCATGGAGGGCATTGATGACGAAAAGAGCATCACCTTCAACTTCAAGGTTGGAGAATCCAACGTGAGCAGCAAACTGAAGCCCATGTAATAGTGCTAAAGCCTCTACCTACCTGGGTGGGAGGTTACCCATTTGTCAGGTGATAATTGAATAAGCTAGACATAAATGATAATTAATTGCAAGATATTCTAAACCTAATCAACATATAAACTGGGTAATTAGTACATAATACTTAATGATTTTAGATTATTTTCTTTATTTTTTTGTTACTTGTTTATTGCCATTGGTTTTTTTTGGTTTTGGGGGGGGGGGGGGGGGGGGGGGTCTAGACCTGTTCACCATATATAGTAGTTCCACCCCTGGTCGCATGAGAAATGATTTATTACCAAACATTCTTTGAATTAGTTATTTAGCGTTCATTATAGTAAGTCGTTTATGAAGAATTAGATTGTTATTTTAAAGCTTAGCATCTTTTTTGTAAATGTCATGTTGAAGCACTAGTCAACCCTTCTTATTTCGACAGCTACAAAGCTTATGCTTTCTATCACTTTTATGATGTATGCAACTGAATAGATGTATTTACTTACATAATAACTTTCTTCACATATTTAATGCCTTGAAAATTTTGTCCTTTATTTGTGGTCTACTGAAAATTCTGTACTTTTTTTTGTTTTTTTTTTAATTAGTTATTTAGCGTTCATTATACTAAGTCGTTTATAAAGAATTAGATTGTTATTTTAAAGCTTAGTATCTTTTTTGTAAATGTCATGTTGAAGCACTAGTCAACCCTTCTTATTTCAACAGCTACAAAGCTTATGCTTTCTATCACTTTTATGATGTATGCAACTGAATAGATGTATTTACTTACATAATAACTTTCTTCACATATTTAATGTCTTGAAAATTTTGTCCTTTATTTGTGGTCCACTGAAAATTCTGTACTTTTTTTATTTTTTGTTTTTAAAGGGAAAATTCTGTACTTATACTTGAGCTATGACTTCATTTAAATATTTTCTTGTAGCAAATGGTATTTGATCTACTATCTAAGTTGCACTTCTTCATATTTTTTCTTTAGATAATTGATACAAATACTTACAATATATTTGTTTACCCACTGTGGATAAGTAGGTAATAGTGTGACTGAGTTTTCAATATTTTTGTCTTTGTAATTATCATGAAGCGTCTAATACTATTGAGAAAAGTGAACTATGAGTGATTAACCTAGTGAGAGAGTAAGTGGTTTTAACTATTAATGTACATTCAAAGATGAGTAAAAGGGTTTGAGTGGCTCATGCAATCAAAGATGGGTAAAAAGGTTTGCTAGTCTATTTTTGTCGATTTACATTGTCTAATAATGACTAGTCTCATACTCGTGTGATGCATGTGTAGATTAATAGTTAAAGGATTTTAATTGTTACCCACTTCTTTAGAAAAAGAAATTTGTATTTATGTTTTCTTTTTGTTTTTTAGATGATTTCATTATGAAAGGGATTTCCTCCATCGTGCTCCCTAGAAGCTTGATTTCTATGTCTTTCTTGTCATGGCTGGTGATCGTCTAGATCCTTTGGTTGATTTTCACCTTGTTAAGTTGGATGACGGTGGGGGTGATGCTCTTTTTTTTTTTTTTGCGCCAACAGTAGGCGTGGTGGACTGGTGGCTATGGCGGCCTGAAGTTGGATTTGATCTGGGAGAGGTTTAGGGACCATGACGATATAGCTTTCGCTGCATATATCTTCTTCTAGTCCAAGTGTCAAACTATTTGCAAGTCGTGGTCATGGATTGGCTGAGTTTGGTTCGGTGGTGAATTGGCTAGTTATGTGTAACACCCCAAACCCGAATTAATAAAAATTATTCTGAATTTAGGGTGGGATTATAAAAATTTTAATGTATTTTCACACCCCGTTTTCTACCTAATTTTCTGAAAATTTCAACTTTTCAAACTTTAAAACCTTCCTACACAATAAGATTATTCCCATAATCCAATATGGGTGATACACCGATGAATACAAAGAAGCGAGGGCGGGGCCACGGTGCTTCGTGCGGGCAGCAGTTGCCACTTTTAAAACTTTGATGAAAACTTTCAAAAGTATAATTATTAGAAAGCTCAGAGTAAGTAGAAGTGTAGAACAAGTTTATGCCTTGGGGTTTCGTTGGATTATTCATTGTTCGGACAGAAAATGCAAAACTTTTGTCGAAAAACCCTAATGCTTTCTCATTTCGATTTGCCATCTATAGTAGGAGATAGAGTGAGAAATTTATATGGATATGTTGCTCGTGAAGAGAGGAAAAAATTAATATAAGAATCTTGGCTAGAGGTGGCCAGAATCGGTGGCGTTGGTCAGAAAACCAATTGGTAGCGCGAGCTTCTTCTTTTTTTCGATTGTCTGAGTCTCTCCCTCCCCCTTCCTGATGCTTCTCCTTTCTTTTTAATATTTCCCATGTCGGTGCAAAAACCGACATTTCAACGTTTTGCCCTTCTTTTTTTTCAAGGCTAAATAAAATAAATGTAAATTAATCTTCGTGACGAGAAGTAAAAATTCTCTCAAAGTAACAAAAATTTAACTAGGTTTGAGGTATTAGTTGAACTTGTTTGACTGCAGTGTGGGTCGGTAGTGAGGATTTTCTGGATCAGGAGACTGTAAAATATCACATGTCTTTTACGGCGCTAACTTTTACAGCTTGTTTTTGTGCACTGTAAATAGGCTTTTACGGCACACATGGTGGGCCGTAAAAGACCAATTTTGGTGTAGTGAGGGTGAAGTTGTGGGGTGCCCTTAGCATTTTTTGTTTGCGCCATCTAGGCTTCTTTCTGGTTAATGGGCCTCGCTCAAAGATGATTGGCTTGAGATTTGGACCTCAAAGGCAATTAATGGTTTTCCCTTTTATTTAGATGAGGGAGGTGAGCGTGGAGTTCCATCCTTTTATCCTAGTACTTTTTAATTTGCTCATATCGCAAACAAATCTAGTAACTCTATTAACCCATTTTACTTCTACTTCAGAGTACTAGGTTTTTTGTTAGAATAAAAGTGCGTGGACTTTCAAAAAGGTCGATGTATTGGGGTGTTAGGGCTTATTCTGCTTTGGTAGTATAGATTTTGGTACTCTGTAAACAACTATTTCTAACGACCCCATAGGGGTGTGTCGTTTTTGTATTGCTTGCTGAATTATAAAATTGGGATGACATTCTTTGTTTCAAAAATCAAGATGCTAACTTCAATAAGAGTATAAGACAATAACAATAAACAACATAAGTGAAAAACTAAAAAATGGACAAAAACCACCTTGAAGCAACGCCATAAACCCAAACCAATCTGACACAATCCATAAACGTAAATTATGATTAACGCCACGAATTGAAACAACGGCGCCATAACTACTACTGCAGTTAACCAAAAAGTGACTGTAGAACATGAGTAATTTAACTAAGAAGAGACTGCATCTAACAATATAGATTTTTTTTTTTTTTAATCAAACCCATAAGGGTGGTAATATCATTCATCTCAAGCCAAAATAGATATTACATACATTTTTGCTGCCATCTACAGATATATAAGAAGATGTGTTAGTACCACAGTGGTACGTAGAACTAGGCCACTCATTAGACATCAAAAACATCGAAAAGCGGGTCTTTTCCTTCGGTACTACTCCAGAAGATTTGCTAAAAGCACATAAAAGTGCATTGGTCTCTAAACACTAAAGAATTATTGAAAATAGACATAGGGTTCCCTAAACAAAATAGGAAATTAAAAGAAAGAAAACCTATCTAATTAGTAGCCCATAAGGGTCAAGGGGAAGATAGCCCATAGCCAAAAGGATAGGCCCAAACCCGATCCCAATTCACCACCTTCCAGCACAAGTGCGCACCCCATTGCCACCACGACCTGCAGTTCGCTGCCGCAACCATGCCATAAAGACTACGATCACACAGTCACGATTCCATTGCATCAAAGACATCACCATAGCCTAGTGCAATCCAAATCCAACCGGAGTTGGGAAAACACTAGCACGCTCGGAGTTGGAAGACATCTTCCTTGATAACGCCCTGCCACCGCTATCACTTGAACCAAAACTAGATCGGTCTCCGATCCAGCCCCATTGCCAGTCATCGCCCTTGCATCGATGTCCAAGCCCAACCTTGCCGCCGAGAACTTCGAACCAGATCAAGAGTGACCCACCCTAATTACCTCCAAGCCATTAATCCCAGAAGTCTGGATAAATGAAGGACCTGTTCGGCAGCCAACACAACAGCAACGCGGCGATGCCAGCACTACCGTCGTTGGACAGGAACATTGTGGTGATGTAGTCGCTCTCTCGCGGCGCTAGGGCTAAGAGAGAGAGATTATGTTTTCTTTTTTGCATATATATATATATATATATATAGAGAGAGAGAGAGAGAGAGATTAGTTTTTTTTTTTTTTTCGTTATTCACTTTTTAATGATATACTTGTAACTAATTTTCTATTTAATCAATTATATACTTGACATGATTTCTCTTTTCTTTTTAGTGGTTAGATTTTTTTAATTTTATTAAATGGTTAGAATGTATTTGAAATTAGTAATTTCGTTGGATTCGGCTATTTGGTTTAATTAATTTTGAATGTCTAAAGTGTAGATATAGGACTTAAGCACTGCTTATGAGACCTAGCAGAGTTGCTCTGCTAGGGTTAGGAGTTTGCCGGCCTTGGCCTGGCTACTCACGAATTGTCCCTCATTCTCAATGGGGTTTGTTTCCGATACCATCACTGGGATCGGATGAAAGGTACTCTTTGTCTGGCATTGCCACGCAACTCGGGCTGTTGATTGGTCAAGGGATTGGGATCTGCGGATTGCGATCGGGCTCTGGCCAAGTTTTGCAGCCGTCGTTGGAGCGCAATCAGATCAGAATTTTGGTTAAGGGGTTCAGGCCCAACCATGGATGGTTGAAGGGCATGGCGTCCGACGGTGTTTAGGGTGGTGCGACAGATTGGGGCGTGATGTCTCGCTCGGTACTGGGAGAATCCCTGGAGGCAAAGAGTGGGGGTGGATCAGCAAGACCCCAACGAGCACATCTTAAGGTTGGGGATGAAATTTAGTCTGGTGGGGGTGTGCATTCTTTCCGGCTAACAACGGTAGTGTGGCAGTCTGCGGGCACAAGCTGCGCGGCGATTAACCTCTGTCAGATCAGAGGGAGTTTGCGGCAGGAGACTAGTGACGGTGGTGCGACACTTTTGTTCAAGCTCGGGATGGAGGTGTGGCAGTTCGGTGCTGGCGTGAGGCTCCACGGTTGCAGAACCAAGATGGGTTATCTCCGGCGAATGAAGGAGGGACTTTGGTTGAGGTTGAGTAGAGGTCAGAGCAGGTCTGGGTGCCCAGAGAGTCTTTGGGTACCCAACTGTGGATCTGGGCCTTCTTTTGGTTGGGCTATTCAAGATGGACCTTTGATTAGGCTTTATCTTCTGTTTGGATTCATATATGGCATCCACGGGAATTATTGTGGGCTCATTTTTCGGCTGCACTTTGGAATTGGAATTTCGGCTACTTAGGTAGAAGATTGCTCTCTACTCAATGTATTATTTTGCGTGGAGTAGGTAAGGTCGGTCACACTACCGGTAGTTACCTTGATAGAAGGTTACCCTCTATTCGACGAATATCTTTGTGTGGAAGTATGGTTGGCCATACCATTGGTACTGTTTTACATTGCCTGGGCTCTGCCCGGTGCTTCATCAAATTCTTTATAGCATTCCTCATTATTCTTGTTAGGCTTTATTTTCGATGCCCTGTTGCATCTAGTATTGTTTTTATTATGATTCAATTTGATGTAGTTACTACATTTATAAGTTGTAATATTTTTTTTTTAAACAAAGGTTCATTGCATTAGATGACCAGCCAAAAAGCCAGAGCCTAACATACACTTAAAGACATAAAAATGGCGGGGTAACGATCACGCTCCTATCTAAGTAATGTAAACTCATTATAAGTCAATTTTGAGCCCGCTTTGGAAAGCGAACCCATAGACAAAGAACAACTCCGTGTCTTCTAGGGCAAAATCATTGATTAGCATCCTCATTAGCCAGACACGCAATTGCGGTACCAACAGAGAGCCACTTCCTAGCAAACAAATAGGAGCCAACCCTTATCCATAAGCCAACCCTTATCCATAAGCTGCTTTCTCCAGTCAAACTCGAGATAATTACCAATTCCACCGGAATCATGATTTGAATTAAACTGGCACTTTGTGACCGTAAACAAGCCCAACCGCCCAAGTAGGTCATTATGGGGTCAGGCCAGCCCAGCCCAGCCCACTAAGTAACATATGAGGGTGGCAAGACACCCTCCCACATGGCCCAATTCTTTGAAGAATCAAACCAACCCACAAGGGCCCAAAAGATGCCCCCAGAAAGCCCAAGCCCAGAGTCAGAGGCCCAAGCCCAAAAACGGTGCTGGTCAGCACCCCACGCCGCCTGAGCCTGCCGCATCGTCGCTCTGTCCAGTGGACCTCCACCCCAGGCTGCCATCACCGCCATCACTCAACCTTTGATTAAGCCGTTGCAACCAAAGACGCGGCCGACCACCAAAACTGCAAGGTACCACAACGCAGCCGACCAAATCTCAAAAGTCGAGTCCGATCACTGACCGATGCACCGCCCAAACACACTGACGCCGATCGATTAGCACCCAGACCCGATTCCACCACCCCTCACGAAATTTGGCAAAGGAAATCTCGACCCAGCAGACCACGTCGCACTCTCTGACAAAAGACTCGATGTCGACGTCGCTAAGTCGCGACGGAATCCAGCCGAAAAGGCGGCGCCGCTCTAGACTCGAAACCTAGGGTTTCGCTTGATATTGCCCCTCCTATTTGTTTTTGTTGTAATATTTCTTATTATTATTAATAAAGTGGTTAACTATTATCCTAAAAAAATATAGTAATCAATTCAATTTTTATTGCAATAGTGCTCAAGGCCATTGTTCTTTCTTTTTGAGGTTTTGCCGGTGTCTGCTTCTTATCTATGCTGAGGGGGAAGATCACAAGCACTTTCCCCAATGCAAATCTTTCTTACCCATTTTAAACTACTCAAATGCTGTTCTTGGAGTACTTTTTGTATCTATGTTTATGTTTGTTTTTTCACATACCTAGCTTGGAGTACTTTTTGTATCTACGTTTATGTTTGTTTTTGCACATACCAAGCCAAGCAGTTAAGAGACATTGCAGAAACTAATATTTAACCATGAAATGCAGACCTAAAACTCTAGCCCCCATGCAGGGATGGCGTTGCTTTTGATTTGTATTTTCGAGGTTATTATTTTCTTAATGCTTCTTGCACGAGGGATTAGAATCATCTCACCTTCTCATGCAGAAAGTGATATTGCCCAGGTATATTTAATCCAAATTGTTTGCTAGCTTCATTCATACTCCAGATACCGATCATAAGTAAACCCTATCATACTGGAGAGTGTGTCGTGGGGATCTGCATGCTAATGTTTTATTTAATTAGTTTCTGCCAAAATAATTTGAGTCTATATACTTGGGGTTGTCATTCTATCACTTAAGCTTAAGTGCTTAACAGGTCTCGTTTGATTCGCAAATTTCAAATTTTAAAAAAGAAAATAAATCATTATTCTAGAAAGGGGTGGGGCCATGGGGATGAATTCCTTATTTTTTGTATTGATTATAAATTTTTTTTGTTACTATTTTGCTGTTACTAAACAGTAAAGTGTCTCGCTCATGAGAATATCAATTTCTCGTGGTCATAATAAAGACAGATAGATCCTCATTTTGCGAATCAAATGAGACCAGGCTAATGTAAAAGTTCGCAACTTTTTCTTTACGTACAAGATTAATTCCATCTTTCCTTCATATGTATCAAGGAAAAGTGCAAGCTATCAAGTGATATTCATGAACAACCCACAATGATGAGGATTTTACACATATGCACATTTTCTTTTCATCATGGTTCTATTAGATAGTCAAAAGAAACGGTTTTAAACTTCCAAGTAATTTCAATAGTTTTTGTTTTTGTTGCAATTTTTATGTGCATGATTACTATTCCATCATGATGAGTACCTTTTTTTTATATTCCTTACAGACGTAAACATGTCCTTGCTCAAAATTTTATTGAGAGAATAAAAAGGATATACAGAAACATAAGGAACAAAACAAAAACCATACCTAGAAACAAGACAACTGTACAAGCTCCAACTCGTGCAGCAATATCTATATACAATTATTAGGAGATGAGATTTTGTTAGTCAAAATTGAAAATTTTGACAGATTTAACCCTGAAAGATTAAAAAACTTTGACAATAAATTAAATCACAAGAGTAAATAGGACAATTATAAAATACATTTTATTAAGAAAATTGAAAAGAAATTATCTCACAACCCCCACTTTTCTCTCTATAATAACTACCCACTGAATCTATTTCTTTTGCGGATAACTTTTTTTATTTTTTTTATTTTTTACAGTTAAAATTTTTCTTACACATGCAAAGCATGTGATTGCAGACTAGTTCAAAACTAACTAAAGCCAGCAAAGAACAATTAATAGAGAATTTAACACATTTAGGAGTACTTATAATTATGAGGAATTGAGGATGCATGATGTTTGTGAAAACAACATGATCTATATCAGTTTTGAACTCATTTGATGCATGTAGTGTTGCCGCACAATTTCTTCACCCGTTGTGATTAGGCAAAGATAATTTGCAATATATAAAGGGTAAAAAACAAAAAAAGGTACATGGTATCAAGTGAGTAAGATATCCAATATAAGCAGTCCTTCTTGGCTAAGGATGTCTTTACCTTAGCTTAGGAACGGATTTCAAGTTTTTGACCACTTTTCGATCGCATATTCACATGTTAACCCTTCAGTTTTTAGGTCTTAATGTATAGATCATCTCTGCAAAATTTCAGCCAAATTGATGATTATTAGGCCATTCAAATCTGCAATTTACAATAATGAACACAAACGGTTCCGGTTCAACAGATTCGGTTCGTTCACTGGTGTAATTGAGTTTGATACCTTAACAATAATCAATTTGGCTGAAAATTTGCATAAGGGATCTATACATTAAGACCTAAAAACTAAATGGTTAAGATGTGAATATGTGATCGAAAAGTGGTAAAAAATTGAAAATCTGTTCCTAAGACTAAGGTAAGGATATCCTTACCTGAGAAGGACTGCCAATATAAGTATATATATAGCAATGTAAGGTCCTTATACAGATAAAAGTCTGTATGCGCAATAATTAGGCATAATTGCTAAAGTACACTCTAAATTCGGTAATAATTGTTAATTTACACCCTTAACTTGCAATTGTGAAAATTAACTCCTTGAACTTGGCGAAAATTGTCAATTTGCACCTCTCCATCAAATTCAACATTTTCCATTTATATATGAGGGGTAATATGGTCATTTTATATTTATTCATCTGAATAATAAAAATAAATAAAAAATAATTCTTTAGAGGGAGATTCATGCCATTCCATCTACTTATTCCCATGAGAATGAAAGAAAATATCCTTGCAAGGTTTAGTATTTTGGTAGGAAAAGCTAAATATTTCTTTAAGATTTAGATGATACCTAGGAATAGGCTTGGGGATACCTTTGAATAGGCTTAGGGACTTGGAGGACACGTATGTTTTTAAATAAAAAAGGGTAAAATCTTCATATAGTACCCGAATTATCACGAAATGCACTTTTTGGTACCTATAAATTTTCAGGGAGTCCAGTGGTACCTGTGCTGTCCCTCTGTTAGCCCTTATAGTAACTTCGTCTATTATTTCGTTAAAAATGCCTACGTGACGGTCATGTGACACTCATGTGAGTAAAATAGCAAGGGTAAAATAGTATTTTCATTCATATTTAGAATTATAGAATTTAATATATTGAATATCTATAATTAAAAAATATATTGATACATAATAATAATAATACCCAACTTATTCTCCACTATTATTGGGATACTTGGGTCAATTAATTTAAGTACTTTTTTTTTAATTTTTATTTTTTTTAATTATTTTATGAAAATTTAATATATATTAATTTAGACATAACTTTTTTCTCAAACAATTAATAGGATTAATCAATAGAGATGGTGGATAAATCTAGATATTCACTAAATTCAATTATAGGTCTTTCTTTTAACCTAGTCTAATTTATTTTAATTTAGTTTAATCAAATTTGTAAAAGAAATATGAAAAATAGGTGTTTTATGATTTTACCCATACTTTAATGGAATAATTAACGGAAGTACTAAAACGGCTCACGGAGGGATAATACAGGTACCACTAGACTCTCTAACAAATTTTAGGTATCAAAAAGTGCATTTCGTAATAGTTCAGGTACTATATAAAGATTTTATCCAATAAAAAACCCCTCTTATGGACTTGATTAGGGAATATGAACCAAAATAACTAGGACACTTGCTATTCTGATCGGTTGACCCTAATACTTCAAAATAGTAGCAAAACACAAATAATCACCAATTGTGATCCATTATACAACATATAATACATGAAATTACATTTGCATATGAAATGCCCATGCAAAAAAAATCATACACTAGATTCTCTCCCTTTTGGAGAAAGAATGTTGTGCAATTGTACCTATGGTCAATTTTCTATCAAGATAAAAATTGAAATAAATATAAAATGACCATATTATCTTTCATATTTTGATGAAAAACATTGAATTTGACCGAGGGGATTAAGGCTTTGTTTGAAATTGCTCCGCTTTTAAAAAAATCAGCTTTTGTTCAAAATTTTAGATTTTATTGTGTTTGGTAAATAAATAAAAAGCAGTTTTGATTGAAAGTTATAGGTCACTGGCAACAGATTTTAGAAGCATTCCAGAGGTTGCTTTTAGAAGCTACTGTGGATCAAAACATACTCTGTAGTTGTTTTATGTACTGACAACACTTTTAAAAATATTATTTACCAAACACGAAACTGTTTTAATTCACAGCTGATTATTCTCACAGCACAGCAGCAACATTTTTTTTTAAAAAGTCACAACAATCTCAAACTAGCCCTAAGACTCATTTTGGACCAGAGTCACCCATTGGACTCAAAACATAACCCTAAAAATTGTTGAAGACCTAATTCCCTAGATCACTCCAAAAATTTGCAAGGGAATCGACAATGCTATTGCCTGTGAAAATATTAAATTGGGAGATTTAGATAAAACTTCTGTTGTGATAACGTTAACTCACTATATTGTTGAACAAATAAACGTTACATATCTGGTTTGGATATAAATGAATTTTTTTTTAAAGAGGATAAAAAGATTTCAATCCTACCCCATGGTGACTCGAAGCCATGATTTCGTCATTAAGTAGTGGGTATAAATGAACTCATTAGTTGTAAAATAAATGCTTTTAGGAAAAGATTATTTTAAGTTTTATCGAAGTATTATATCTGTCTCATGAGCGTAAAAGGCTCTTAGTTGATTTCAACTCTCATATATGTAAAATCTCTTATAATTCGTGTTAAACTATCGATGATTTGTGGTGACTAACAACAAGATAATTCACTTGCAGATTCATTGGTCAACTATAGCCCTAGACTTCCATCTCAAATAGTCTGGACAAATGATTTTTGATTCTCTTAATTGACTTAACCTTTAAAAGTATTTTGAGCTTCAACACTCACCATACTTCTTATGAACGGTTTCTTTATATTAGATAAAAATAGGGATATCTTCACAAATGGTGTATGAACTTTAGGCCATTCTACATTTTGGTGTACCAACTTTCAAAACTATCAGAATGGTGTATCAAGTTTGCTCCAATCTTTCATTTTGGTGTACGCCGATAAATTTTCCGTTATCTTTGCAAAAAAAAAAAAATTCCGTTATCTTTCCTTTAGCATTGTCAGTTTTTTTTTTTTTTTTTTTTGTAAAGATAACGGAAAATTTAACGGCGTACACCAAAATGAAAGATTGGAGCAAACTTGATACACCATTCTGATAGTTTTGAAAGTTGGTACACCAAAATGTAGAATGACTTAAAGTTCATACACCATTTGTGATATTTTCTCATAAAAATATTCATCTTTTTTTTTCCCTTTTTTCTCGTAGAAATCTTATATTCAAATTTGAATGATCAAATAGCGCTAGCAAACAGGTGACCAAAAAAAATAGCGCTAGCAAACAAGTATATGACCAAATTTGACACTAATTGCCCCCCCTCCCATTTCATAAGAAAATGAATTTCCCCCTATCACTCCAACAATAATCATTCTCAATCCAACACTAATTCACCACCATGATTATGTTTCTAGCCTGCACCTGAATACAAATTAATCATGACAAGAGAACTTAATGACATCTTAGACACCAAGATAAGCACTAATTATATCCACATATTCCTCCTTTAATATCTGATTCTTTCCCACTTATCCACCAATGACCAATCCACCAAAGGTCCTAAAAATAAAATGAAAAAAGGATCCAAGTTCTTTGATATATGTAACAATTTTTTAATCAAAAATACTAATTATTACATAGGCAGTACAGGGAAAGATAGAGTCCAAAAATGGCCAAATGAATGAGATGGTCCTGTTGTGAGCCAGCCAGAGAAAAGAGATGCAAATCTTGACTTGCTTGGCTGCTCTGCACAGTCTCCACCTGACAAGCTATGAAGTCATGTACTTAAATTTCACTGACCTTTTTTCCACCCTCTCTCAACAACACTCCACCACACTAGTTACACAAACTCTGCACTTTCATCCCCCCCCCTCTCTCTCTCTCTGGGAACTCTGCGCTAGTCTCAGAAACCCAACTCACTCATGACCTCACCTTACACACTTGCAGCTAAGCAAAACAAGACACAAAACCCCAAACCAACTTTTTAGTGGAAACTCCCAACAATCACCTTAAACCCCAAAAGCCAAAACCCATTTCAATCCCTCAAATGCATTCTTCTCTTGTCCTCACTCAATGAGCTGGGTTGTTGTTCTGAAGCTTGAATCTCATTCTGGGTTTTGTGAATGGGGTGCATGTGCTCTACCTTGGCTGCCAAGTTCGCCTTCTTCCCTCCATCTCCTCCCACCTACAAGATCCACAACCGGGAAAACGACGGCAAGCTCAGCGTCGTAGCCTCCGCCTCCACCTCCACGTCGTTTCCTCTCCCTCACACCGACGACAACTCCCTCGACGTTTTGCTCATTGACAACAAACGCGGCAGCAAGATTGTCGCTTTTTATCTCAGAAACCCATATGCTCGTCTCACTCTGCTTTATTCTCATGGCAATGCTGCTGACCTTGGTCAACTCTATGATCTCTTTGTCCAGCTCAAGGTCGCTCTCAGGGTCAATCTCATTGGGTTAGTCGTTTTCTCTTTGTTTTCAGCCATTTTGGTTTATTGGGTCCCAAAATGTGTGGATTTTGGGTTCTGGGTTCTGTTTCTCTCTCTGTTTCTAAGGTCCATGGAGTTTGCAAATCTAGCATCTTTAACAATCTCTTGGCTTTAAAAAAGTTGCCTTTTGTTTGTGAGCTTATTATTTGTTTGTGGGATTTCATTTTGTTTTTACTCAATAGTTGATGCTGTTAAATTGAGTTTAATTTGATTTACTACCTTTCCTAAGTTGAAAACTTCCTGTGGGTCTGGTTTGATGGGCTTAGATCTGTGAATGTTCAAATCTCTTACCTTCAACTATTGTCACACTGTATAATTCAATGTCTTTACTTGTTTGTCCAGTAACAGCAAATCAAAGTGAAAGTGAATAAGGCACAGTTGATGGTTTCCCTAGACGTTAGTTCTTATCAGGCTTTTTCAACCTCTCTCTTTTCTCTTTTATTACCTTTTCTCCTTGTATAAAGTAAATGGGTTTTATTGTTCTATTTGGATATGGAGAATTGGAGATGCAGCTTTACAGTTTCTTTTTCTCTTGGAAACTTGTGCCTCAGGGCTCTTCAGATCTATCTTTCACTTTCTCCCTTCTCTTTTTCGTGTTTTGGTTCACAAGAGTCGCCTTTTACTGAGAACTGAAATAGGGTCCCTCTATGATCTGTGTCTTTGGAATTCTAACTCTGTTGCAATTATGACGTGAAACCTATGATTGAGTACATGATTGAAGCCATAAGCACTTTGCGTGTAAATTGGGTTTCCAGATTTATGAATGCCCAATTTCTTGTCTTTATTTTCCTTGTTAAGAAATTTGTCGGTCAAATTTTGTGTGCTTCCCAGCTCCGTCAATGTAGAACATTTCGTGCTGGGTTATACCATTCATAATTTCACTAATGTTAGGTGCAATGCGAGCAAAATTTCAATTAATATCGACCACATTGCTAATAATTTTTAATTAATAGTGCTTCTCGTATTCCCTGCCATTTCCTTGATTGGGTTTGATGTTCATAGAGTGCTGAATTTTGTATGCAGATACGACTATTCTGGCTATGGAGCCTCTACTGGCAAGGTAGCCCACAATAATCTTATTGTACATCATGTGAAACTTATTGTACTTCTACCCAGTTTCAAATATTTCAAGCAATATATAATGATGCAGACCAAAAAGATGCCTTTAGTACTGATATACCACGCTAAGTAATTCATTGGAGGAATTGGAATTGCGCCAAACCATCAAAGTGATTAACCATTAAATAGATAATTCATATCATCATGAGTGGTTTTTCACGTAGTTTCTAAAATTTAGAAGGTAGAAGGTCTTTTGGCGGGATTATGTAAAAAGCCTACGGCATAAGTGAGCAATGGGGTAGATATTGTAGATATCTGCATGTTTAAAAGACTATGCATACAGAGACACCCCCAAGGCTGTAGGCATATGTCTTATTCTAGATATGTCAATAATTGCAGAAGTTTTGGACTGGTTTCTGAGTCATGTATTAACTCATAATTGAACAACTGTAACTGAATTTGGTCACGTGTCTTATTCCAGATATGTCAATAATTGCAGAAGTTTTGTACTGGTTTCTGAGTCATGTATTAACTCACAATTGAACAACTGTAACTGAATTTGGTCATGTGTTTAATGGAGTTTCCTTGCATTTAAACTTTAAACACCGAGTCAAATATGATAATATCAACACAAATTAGCTAAATGTTGCTGGGTATGGTTAATGTATACAAAGCATTATAGAAAGAATATGTGTATTGATTGGCTATTCAAAATATTAGACTGCCTTGATGTTTTGGATTTTACAACTTTTTAGTTGCTTTTCTTGAAAATTGGAGGTATCTGTTCATTTTATGCGATAACATTACACGTGCTTACTAATTAGTTCACTATTTCTGGTTTTTCTTGTCATCATTAAATCTTAAACAGCTCATGTCCTTTAAAAGTGTCAATGGAAGTATTTAATTATGACTTCTTATTACTGGAATCCAGCCAAGTGAGGAAAACACATATGCTGACATAGAGGCAGTATATGAGTGCCTTGAGACCGAATATGGAGTTAGCCAGGAAGATTTGATCTTGTATGGGCAGTCAGTTGGAAGTGGACCAACACTCCACTTGGCATCTAAACTACCAAGACTAAGGGGTGTAGTTCTGCACAGTGCAATACTCTCCGGCCTTCGTGTTGTCTGCCATGTAAAATTCACATTCTGCTTTGACATTTATAAGGTATGGTCTTATATCTTGGCTAGTCCGGTAATAGATGTCTAGCATCAACTTGATTCTTGGACGGCCTACCATATAGAATGACAGTATTTTTGTTATGTTGATGTACAATTAGTATACTCTGAGAATGATTGATGTGGTAAACTGCCAAGACTAGAGTATTATGCTTTGCTTATGCGAGTATGGTGCTATTCTTATGTTGCAGAACATCAATAAAATTCGGAAAGTGAAGTGCCCTGTGCTAGTGATACATGTAAGTGCTTCTTGAATTGATCGCTATAAATCTCATGTTTTCTTTGTCTGGTTGAAAATGTAATATTGGATACACGACCATGAGAATGAATTTTTTTTCCGCTTCTCTGAAACTGTTGTTAGCTTGATATTTCTTTAGGATTGCTTAAGATTTACTTGTTCAATCCAGTTGAATTTGTTGATTTGATTAATTGTTTCTATGCTTCTTCTGCAGCATGCATCATTTAGTTCAAAAGACAATCAACATTTTATTTAGTAACCCCATTTTGAATTCCGCTGAGTATAGGCATTTCTCACTTTTCTAGAAGTACATGAATAAGTTTTTTGGCCTAATTAAACTTTAATTCCCCACAAATGGACAACCCACTCAGCCTGGTTGGATACTTTCTTGGTTATATTTCTAGCTTTATGCAGTGATTGTTTATTTCAAAGAAACAGATGAAGTATATTTACAATTTGTATTCCTCATTTGTCTTAAATCTTGACCAAGTACCGAGCCTGAGCTGATGTGTCACAGGCAGCCCTATATCTTGTGGGCCACTATAAAACTTAATTAATCTGTTTAAACATGTAGATAAAAGAGAACATAACCTTAGATACAAGGGGTGATAGGACTAATTTTACTAAAATGTTTGATTCAGGGTATAAGTTGATAAACTCTGGCTTTTGTATGTCTCATGTATTGAACCCTTAGAACTCATTTATTTATAGGACATTGAATACACCTCAAATTGGCTATCTTTAGGTTTTATGCTTTTCCATTAAATGCTTATTCACATTTTAGGTTATTACTACATTTTTTCTGATCTGTGTTGGAAACAGGAATCACTGAATCATCAATCATTTGACTCAAATAAACTATGTACGAAAAACACCAAGGATTCAATTTCCTGAGACATATTATCTAATACTAGTGGATGTAATGTGGCATTTTTTTTTTTATCAAAGATAAAACCCGACTCTTGGGTCACCAGTCCTTGAGATTCTTGAATTTTCAAATGTCATACGTCATATTTCTGATCTTAGCATCTCAACTCAATGGTGATATCAATGTTAAGTATTCTAGGTGATTATGTTAGAAATTTAGATTGGTGTATGTGTTAAAAGAAATTTGAGTTCCTGATGGAAAGAAAGGAATCAGTTGTAACATAAGTTTACTTTTGACTGAGGGGATGAAAGTATGACAATAAAGGTACGTGTTAGCAAGGCTTGCAAGAGTGGAGCCAATCCTACAATTGAGATGCTTATTTCCCCGTTAGACATAAGCTATGTTATTTCTTCTTATTTTAAACATTTAAAACAGAACTATTATCTATCATCACATCTTACTGTCCAACATGTTGATGAAAGACAACATCGTTATGGATACTAACCTGAGGTTAAAGCAGAATCTCAAAGCCTTAGTTGAACAGTATTATTAGATTGTAATCACTTGATTATGCCTATTCCCTTCTATTAAAAGCATCAAGAGACACCAATGGTCACGAAAGCCTGCCGATATATGTGTCGATATGCAAATGCCTAGCTTTCTGTCTAGACTGGTCTTTTGCTATTTTGCTGATTGTTAATTGATTAATATACTCATGATGAGCTTAAAAATTTGGCTGGCTCTGTAGGTTGACAACCTGAGGTCAGTTCGAAGGATTTTCCTATTTTCTGAACATATATTTCCATGATTATTTAAGTAGTTTCTGTAATCATTTTAATTTCATTTGATATGCCTTATATGCCTTATCATAATTGTAAGCTGAAATGTATCGAAAAACTGTCTTTCAGGGTACAGAAGATGATATTGTGAATTGGTTACATGGCAATGGACTTTGGAAAATGGCAAGGGATCCGTATGATCCTTTGTGGATTAAAGGAGGTGGGCACTGCAACTTGGAGCTTTACCCTGATTACATCCGCCATCTTTGCAGGTTTATCCAAGAAATGGAGAACATAACCACAGAAATCCGTCTCAAAAAGATCCGACAGAACATGCATGTGGACAAGAGATCATGTGCAAGCCATTGCTGTAGAATTAAAGTCTGCCGACCTAAATGCTTTGAATGTTCGATACCAAAATGTGTAAAATCCTCATGCTGGAAGCCGAAATGCTCCTCATGCTGGAAGCCGAACTGCTCCTCATGCTGCAAGCCGAACTGCTCCTCATGCTGCAAGCCGAACTGCTCCTCTTGCTGCAAGCCGAAATGCTCCTCATGCTGCAAGCCGAACTGCTCCTCTTGCTGCAAGCCGAACTGCTCCTCTTGCTGCAAGCCGAACTGCTCCTCTTGCTGCAAGCCGAACTGCTTCTCTTGCTGCAAGCCGAAATGCTCCTCTAGCTGCAAGCCGAAATGCTCCTCTAGCTGCAAGCCGAACTGCTTCTCTTGCTGCAAGCCGAACTGCTCCTCTTGCTGCAAGCCGAACTGCTCCTCTTGCTGCAAGCCGAACTGCTCCTCTTGCTGCACGCCGAACTGCTTCTCTTGCTGCAAGCCGAACTGCTTCTCTTGCAGCAAGCCGAAATGCTTCTCTTGCTGCAAGCCGAAATGCTTCTCTTGCTGCAAGCCGAAATGCTTCTCTTGCTGCAAGCCGAAATGCTTCTCTTGCAGCAAGCCGAAATGCTTCTCTTGCTGCAAGCCGAAATGCTTCTCTGGCTGCAAGCCGAAATGCTTCTCTGGCTGCAAGCCGAAATGCTTCTCTTGCTGCAAGCCGAAATGCTTCTCTTGCTGGAAGCCGAGCTGCATAAAATGTTGCTGGCGGCCCAAATGCCCCAAATGTGCAGGACCAAACTGCTGCATTACATGTTTTCAGTGGCGGTGCTGTGTAGGAGGAACACAAAGTGGGTTAGACAGGGAGGATGGCTGATGGTATAAATGGTTGTTGTATAGGTGAGCTGCTAACACCCTTCTCTTGTGCAGTAGTGTTGGAAACAGGAGGAAGTAGTTGCCGGGTAGATTTTAATTTTATAATTAATTATTTTCTTGATACTGGTCTGCTTTGAAACTCAAACAATATATGAACTTTCTTCAAAAACATACATTTTGAATGAGATGCATATTATTTTTAGGTAGCTTAAAGCTTATACATAGCAACAGATTTTCGACTCTGTAGCATGCCTAAGAGGTGCAGGATATTCAAGCTGCCTTTTCGAGCTATCAAAATGAGAAAACCTAGAGGAAAAGGGATTCAATTTCCTTGATGGCTTCTATCTTATGAATGTGAACTAACATGATTGTAACAAGGATTATGTAAAACGAAACTGCA
Source organism: Rosa lucieae (assembly GCA_024704745.1). Taxonomy (NCBI): domain Eukaryota; kingdom Viridiplantae; phylum Streptophyta; class Magnoliopsida; order Rosales; family Rosaceae; genus Rosa; species Rosa lucieae. Next base: position 26,361,970 of record CM045498.1, read on the forward strand.
TGAACACTAGACAAGTTATCACAGTTTCCCTAGGATCCTTAGTCGCTACATTCAGGAGTCCAAATTCCAAGTGCTTCTGTGAATGTGTTTCTCAAGGAAGCACGTCTATTAAGCTAAACCATTTGAAACTTCCCCACTGATTTAGTTCCAACACTCTCAATTCAGAAACTCTGATGTGGCCTCCAAGAGTCCAAGTTAATTGAAGACTAGTATTTCAATTTCCAAATCGTATCCTCCACCAGTGTAATCTGGCTGCTGATATTGTGGAATCTTAAACTTGGTGCCAAACAATAGTTTACCAAATTCAAACCTGTGACATGGGGTGTGATTTGAATTCGGTATGGAAACCACGTTCTAGTTCTGAAATTGGTTTCCCTCACCTTCCTCACGTCCTTGTTTTCTTAAGAAAGAAAAATACTCCCCCAACCAAAAAGAGAAATAAAACCAAGTAAATTATTATGTTTGGTCATAGACTCACATATATTACATTACTCATCATAAGTCTTGGCTAAAGTCAGAAAACTTATTAGTCTAGAAGATAGAGGCCGAAAGCCATAGTCAGGGAGCATGGGATTTCTGGTCTGTCGATATAGATTTTAAGAGGGACCAATCTTGAAATGTCAATGTATAATAATGGAAATTATTCTATCAAATAAATTTTTTCATTTGATAGAATAAAAAAATTATTCTAAACCCGTATAATAAATTTTTAGAATAATGGAAATTATTCTAAACCCGTATAATAAAATAAATTTTTTTATCAGAGTAAATACACAGAGAGCAATTATTAATCTACTTATCAAATTGGCAATTGTCAATCCATTATTTATCAAAAGTTGTTGACTTCAGTTACAAAAAGAAGTAATAAATGGCAATTGGCATGCCGGTCAGGATTTAAATGTCATTGATTAAAAATAAGATTGAACTTAAATTTTAATTAATTAATTAATATATATATATATATATATATATTTTTTGAATCAAACCTAAATCGGGTGCCAATATATTTATCACAAGCCAGAATAAGCCGTTATATACTCTTCTGCTGTCATTTATAGACAGACAAGAAGCTAGTGGTAGTACCCATAAGTGGTACGTACATATAGTCTTACTCATTGTACATTCAAATACGTAGAGATAGCGGATATCCTCCTTCGGTACTACTCCAGAGATGCTAAAGAGACATAGATGCACATCGGTGCTTAGTTTCCTAATATAAGAAATTATTGTAATTTAGACAAAACTAAAAAAACATATAAATGGGCTTAGGGCTAAAAACCCTAGCCTAAATTAGAGAGCCCAATAGGGCAGCCCTAAAGAGAAGAGCCCAACTTAAGGACCAGCAAGAGGGTTGACCCAAGCCCAGACTACCACGCCACTGCGCCTGCAGCCGCCACCCACGAGACCATGCCGGTGCAGCACCACCCATGAGTCTACCTTGCCACGAACCACGCCGTCGAGCTCTGTCACAAGCCAGCATCGCTGCGAGCCCCCCAAGCCACTGCTGTGTAGCGCCTAGACCCGATGCGAGCCTCATAAGCCACATAGTCACCAGAAGACTGCAAGGTTGCCGTCGCCACCAGATCGCACAGCCCAGCACAGAAACGATCGTAAACTCCCTGAAAGGCCGCCCGAACCTGCATCAAACCCGTCTTCTAAGCCACAAGCCAAAATAGCTTCTCTCCCGACCTCAGCCCAGGGCTTCGAAGCGCCGGTCCGACAGCCAACATAGCGACAACTCGGCAAAGCTGATGCTATCCTAGCTGCCGCTGGATAGGGAACAATTTAGTGATGTTTTTCCTCTCTCACGGCCCTAGGATAGAGAGAACATTAATTAATTTATAAATGAGATTAGTGGTACACTATTTAATATTATAAAATAATTTATTCAATGTATAATTTTTTTTATCAACTCATCTTTATAAGGCTTGGTCAATCAAAAGCTGGTCAGGCAGATTTTGGGTGGCGAGTTAGTGTTGACACAAGTGAGTTGCTACTGCTTTTGTTGTCTCTGTCATATAGTTGTAGTGCATATTTGGAGTCGGGGCCTTTTTTGGCTCCTTGAGTCAGTCATTTTAGAGTTCCAGTGTGAAGCAAGTGGCCATTTTTGTGTAAGAGATGCTGCTTAAAACTCGTTATAAGCAGTTCATTATTAATGAAGTTCTTCTTGATCAAAAAAAAAAAACTCATCTTTATATAATTAGCAGGAACTTATTCACATAACATTGTGTGTGATTGACATATGTCATTGATTGTGTATACAGTAGTATGTGCCCATGACTAACACAATTGAATTTCTTTATCGATTTTTTGATTAAACCCCCGGACCTCACAGTGTCGAATGAGAATTGAAGAATAAAAGTTGATGGAAGAATAAGATGGAGAAGTAAAATTTGAGAAATTGGTGTGAGAAATGAAGGTGAGGGAATGACCATTCATAGAAGTTTTGAAAAAAAAAAAAAATATATATATATATATATATATTACTTTTTCAGATTAGCTTTGGGCATACTTGCTTACTTGTCCATTAGTTAAGAGATTGTGAGGAATAAATGTTCGTTAGCCATATATATTAAACATAAGGGAGTCATTCTAATGAGGATCACTAAAATGAGGACTAGTTGAGGACTTTTGTGTGAGACTCACTTTTTGATCACATTTCTGCAAATTAACAGGTCGATGTTTAGATATTTATGTGTAGATCATTCATGCAATTTTTCAACCAAATTGAAAATCGTTAAGGCATTCATAATCGTGATTTATCAGTTATAAACATGAACGGTTCATGTTTGACAGATTTGGTTCGTCAATTAATTTGATCTAGTTCGGTACCTTAACGATTAGCAATTTGGAAGGAAATTTTCAAAAGTGTTCTAATCATGCATACATAAACATCTAGTGGTAGATTTACAATAATGTAATTGAAAAGTGGGTCTCCAAAACCGTTGATTAGAAAGTCCTCAATAGTCCTCATTTTAGTGGTCCTCATTTAAATGACTCCCTTAAACAAAAAAGCTGAAGTTATATTAACTTTAAATTGTGCAACTGTTTTTAGACGTCAATCACATCCTGTTCGCTTGTTCTTAAAAATTTGATGCAAGAATAATCTGAAAAGTAAAAAAGATGGAGAAGTAAAATTTGAGAAAATTTTGATGTGAGAAATGGAGGTGATGGAGTGAGTATTTATAGAAGTTTTGAAAAAAAGAAATTTTTTCTTTTCTTTTTCCTTTCCAAATTAGTTTCAGGCATACTTAGACAATTGGTCCTTAGTTAAGAGAATGTGAGTAATAAGTGCATGTCATCCATATATATTAAATTTAAGAATTGAAATTATAATAATATGAAACTGTGCAACTGTTTTCAGTCGACATATTCATGACTTGTCATTTGAAATTGTCCCTTAGGTGAGCATGTCTCTAGTTTTGGGATAGCAAAATAAATTTGTCGTCATCATTTAATTGTGATCCCAACATTTGCAATTAAATGACTGTTGGGAAGAAAGTTAGAGCATAAGTTAGATACACTAGCGGTGGGGCTGCGCTTGTTGTCTAGCGCTGTTGTCGCTAGACAACAAGCGCATGCTCTCCATGTCCTAAATTAAAAAAAAAGGTTAATAGCATGCTAATAGTTCATGGGGCCCACCAGAAAAGCTGAGCAATTGAGTTGCTCACAATTAGTTAGTTTAATATATCTATACTTCTAGCTAATTGTGTAAGTAGATGAGCCACATGATTGGCAGATCGTCTATCATGAGCTAGAGAAGCATTGGAGGCCAAAACCAAACTTTGTTTGAGGTCCAGGTCCTCCACAAGAACACCCAGGTCAGCATAATCTACACCACTATTAGAAACAACTCAAACCAACTCAAAGGCAATTTGTTGCCATTACACTATTTAAAGTTAAAATATGATATATACATGCATTCATGATACAACAAGTTCAATATGTATTAAATTCTCTTCCCATGGACACATGGCCGCTCTCCATAAACACTAGTCATCTTTGGCTTGGCTCTCAACATCGATGGATCCCATGGACACTAACTCTAGCCTTCAATGGTCGATCTCCATACTAGGTTTGTGCATGGTAGCCTCAAATACGAATTTCGCTGTCAAGAAGTTATGGGGTGCTCCTCAGACACCACATATCTATAAAAAGAGGATGAAGACCTGCGAGGGTTTGAGTTTTTGATCCTTCGGCTTTGGTGTGGAAATGACCTCTATCTCTTGTTGTCAGCGGTGGTTTGGTTACTACTATATTTGATTGGGTTTTGTAGGTTGATGATGATCGCCTTTTGTTCTGGGTGATGACTCTGTCAGGTGGCTCCTTTCTCGTCTTCCTAGTGGGGTGCAGTTTAGACATGGTGGTTGTGGTGGCGCAATTTGGTCCAAGTGGGATACTCAGTGCGATAGTTGTTTCAGTGGTCTCGAGAGCAGTCTGGTCCAACTGAACACGGGGTGTATTGGTCTGCTACTATCGCTATCGGTCTCGCTTATTTGCAAAACAGACGAAGGTCAGAGGAAAGACTGGGTATGCAGGCCTTCAACGCTGCGATGCCTAAGTCAGTATCAGGCAAGATAATGATAATGAAAGAGGTAATAAACAGTTACCTCTTTAGGTTGTTGGAGATGACCTTAATGTAGGAGGTTTGTGGGAGCTTGGTTCCGTTTCTTTCGGTGTGGGACACTCAGGATCCTGATATTGCCCGATGGGTATCAGAACCCTCGGCTGGAAGCTTATCTTGCTGGTATATAGGAGATATGAGTCATGCATTTCCGATACTTGTGCCTAGGAGGCATGTGTATACCAACAAGTCCCCCAAGTCCCCGGTCAAGAGTTCTCTTGGGTGGGGAGTTTGTCGTTGGTGAAAGTATAGGAAGTACAAGGTGAGTTTATGTCACGTGGCTTCCGTACAACCATTACCCCCAGTTCCCCAAGTCCCCACGTACTGAAGAGGAGTCTTGGCTGGGGTGAGCAGGTCGTGTTAGCATTTGATGTTGTGTTGCTATCACAAATAGGTGGTGGGGTTGCATGCGTCTTTTCACGCATAGGCGATACCCTTGCGATACTTGTGGTACTCCCATTTGCTTTAGTGTGCGGGAAGACCTTTGTACTAGAGTCCGTACTGTATAATAATGGCGTAGTGGTGAGGAGCCGAGGCGACTGCGCATGACTTCTATAATGCTCAGGGATGTCGGACACGTGGTGAGATCTGGGGTCGTCGTCCTCGTACGTCCAACTGTCCCAGTGTTCTCGAGGTCCTTATATAAGGACAGAGGAGAGATGTGGAGATGGTTACTGTTCCTGCGTTCGTGTTGGAGCTTGAGATAGGAACTGGGTGAGTTTGGAGCCGTTGGTGTGCGGAGAGCTCGGAGGTTTTCGTGAGGCGGTCAGAATTGTCATACTGTGAGCGCCGGTGTCTTTGTGTTTTAATCGGAGGAGTGAACAGGTACGCCGTCTTTTGACCTTTCTGAGTTTATCTGAGTGTATTGGTGTGTAGGGGTCTTTGTGAGGGGTAGTATTCCTGGAGTGAAATTTTCCGTATGGTTTTGGATTGAGTTAAGTCTGGTGGGATTTTGGAGGGGTTGAACGTCTTGTTGTTGTTGCTCCGGGTGGGAGTGAAGATTTGAAAAAAAAAAAAAAAAATTTCGGGGGGAGAGCCGAGGGAGGCGATATAGATTCAATCGAGTAACCATCTGTATTGCTCGTGGTATGGCGCTGGAGAACCGTAGTCGAAGTAGGCGAGAGTGCTCCTCTCGTGAAGGGGAAAGGACATTTCGTGTTGGGGGAGAGGGTGCGTCTCACGGTCATAGTGGAGGTGGTCCCCGTGAGAGCGTCGCGGGTGGTTCCTAGGTAGTTGGGGTGGGTGCTTCCCGAGCAGGTGGTGGGGGAACTCCTCGTGGGGGTATCGCGGGGAGTTCCTGAGGAAGTGGCGAGGTTCGTCTTGCAGAATTCCGGGTAGGGATGAGCGACCGGTGGTGGGGGATGTGCCTGAAGCGGAGGGTGTTGGAGTATCTAGGATTCTACTTTTGCCATGGGGGTGGCTTTTCTTAAGCGATACACCTATTGATCAACCTAGTCCGAGTATGACGGAGGAGCAGATTGCAGAGATGAGGACCACCTGGGTGATCCTGGACAACGTTTTGTTGCGTCCCTTGAGGGATGGTGAGACGTTTAGCCACCCCGATTTGGGGTGGGCATGCTTTTCAGAATATCAACTTAGGTGCGGGTTGAGCTTCCCGATACCAGAGGAGTTGCAGTATCTGCTGTCTTGCCTGAACATATCAGTGGGGCAGCTATTGCCCAATGCGTTGAGGCAGGTGATGGGTGTGTTGATGTTATGATAGCTGAGTAAGCTGTTATGTCTCAGTATCGGCGAGTTTAATTCCATGTTCAAGATGCAATACTCAATGAAAGCTGGCGATAGTGGGTGTGTCAACTTTAGGGCGCCCCGTCGCGCCGTTATCGAGGATTTGCCATCAAACATCTATGCGCGCTGGCGGGGAAGGCCTTGCTTGGTAGGAGGCCGGTGGCAAAATCCGAATATGGTGCACCGGGCTCTGACCGGTTTCCAACCCATCTGTGAGTATCGTGATTGCATTTTTGGTGGGTTTTTTTTGCCTGTGGTGTGTATTAATAGCGTGTTTTTGCATCATAGTGAGGCAGGAGGTTGATAAGACCACGCTGGAGTGGAAGCATGTGGCAAGGGTGATGGGTGCATTTCCCAAGGGGGCGAGGGGGTTCTATCGTCTGTGCAGACTCCCGATATTTGAGAGGTTTGAGCTGGGGAGGTTTCCGGGTGAGGGGTTCTCTGTTAGGTTGGTGTTTGGCTATGTTGTGGCGATGCTAACGTTGTATGCTTGTTTTGTAGCGGATATGTCGAACGAGGCCTCTAGCAAAAGCGACGCCCCATATGCTGATGTCGATCTTGATACCATTATCGAGGGGCTGTTGTGAGAATCGCAGACGACGAGGTTAGTGGACGTTGACCTGCCGGATACATTGCGTGTGACTGATCATCGGGTGAGTATGTTGCTGCCCAATGAGATGTATCTGAGGTTTCCCAATGCCGTGCTGGAGTACCTCAATCAGCAGGCCGAGGAAGAAGCTAGTGCAGAGGGGCATGAGGTTCGGGGTGCTCGGGAGTCGACTCAAGATCCCCAGGAGTCGCCCATGCTGGCTGGTGAGGCGAGTGAGCGTCCCCAAGTGCGTAGTGGCGAGCATCAGTCCCTTGAGACTCAGGAAGTGACGAGGCTGTCCCCTCGGGTCTCGGAGGGGAGGATCTTGGTGACGTGGCTCAGGCCTCGGAGCCCACGGTGGAGGTGGAGATCTACATTGAGGATATGTTGAAGGAGGTGGAGCGGCATTAGAGTGATACCAGTGCTCGTGCTCGCTTGGGGCAGGATGCGGTTATGGAACAGTTGGAAACCGTTTTTGGGGATGAGATTAGAGATCCAGTATCGCGGGAGGTGATTACCGTGGCCATCGGAGAGGCGGAGGTGACTAGCCAAGCCGTTGGCGAGACAAGTCTGACGGTTGAGGCCCCTGAGGTGCAACCTAGGTCCATGGAAGGCGTGGTTGGGGTCACCCAAGTTACCAAGGTCGAGTGTCAGATACGTGTGCTCGTAGGGATAGGGTTGGGGCGAAGAAAAGGACCGCCTCGCAGCTACGCCTTGGGAGTCCCCCAGTTGGGGTTGGTATCGATACTCGTGGTAGCAAGAGGTCTCGGGTGGATAACGTCTCGCGCTTGAGGTCTATGAGTGGGGGTTCGCGAGGTTCTCACAATGATGTGGCTGGGGATCTCTCGCTCTAGGCGAGATCATAATTACTAATGGCGCCATCCTTCATATGGTTGCTGATTTGCAGAAATGTCATCTCAACCGCAGCCTCGTGAGTGCGGAAGATGCACTCCTAGGGTACTGGGAGGCTCAGGAGAGGATGATGAGGGTATGCATCATTGTTGGTTTGCCTCTATTCCTTATTGCTGTCACGTAAATATACTGACATTGTTGTGTGATGCAGGCTGTGAACATCAATTACCATGCCTCGGGCGAGTTGGTGGCTCATTTTGATAGAAAGATAGCCCGGTTGCAGGGGGAGCTGAATGCCGAGAGGGAGTAGGCTCGTGGGCTACAGAATGCTCTAGACCAAGGTCAGGTGGAACGCGAGGATATGAGGTGAGCAATCGATAATGGGATAGCAAGAAGAATGGAGTTGGAGAGAGCGCTCGCCGCCAAGAGGTCGAGGACGCTATTGCTCCATTGAGGGAGTCAAACCTAAATCTTACCGGGAAGCTGCAACGGGCGGGGATGGTTTGAGATTGGTAGATCAGGTCAGGGCCTGGGTGAGCGAGGCTGAAAAGCATCTACAGGACTTGGAAAGGCAGGTCTGAGAACGCGATGTCTAGTTGGAGCTCCGGGCAGCTGCATTGGAGAGCCTGGCTCCTTATCCCGATCGTTGTGGTAGATTTGGAGGGACAAGTTGGCAATCTGCAAAGGGAGGTTGACTATCTATGGGATGTTGAGTTTGAAGTAGGCGAGAGGGCCGAGATGGAGCAGCTCAGGAAGGAGTTAGCCGAGTAACAGACTCGGTCGAGTAGCTTTGCCGAGGAATGCATTCGCCTGCGCGCTGCTGTTGAGACACATCGGGATAAGCTCCGCAAGGCCAGTTGTGATGGTGCGGACAAGGCGGTGGATCTCTATCTTCGGTCAAGCCATTTTCAAGAGAAGATGAACAAAGCCTTCTCAGATGGGGTCATGCACTCGATTCGAGATGGTATTACTGCTGGGTGGATTGACCAGGAGAAGATGTTGCGTGACATGCAGGCCAAGAAGGTAGTGAGGTCGCAAGCCAGTGCAGCGAGTGGTGGTTGAAGTTCTGGGATCGTGATCTGGGAGCCAGTGATGTCAGAGCATGCATCGGGACAAGGCGAACTTGAGGCAGAGGGCGCTTCTGGCGAGCAGGAGGCCCATGCAGATATAGGGGCGAGGTATAAGGCAAGAACGCTGGAGAGCTAGACGGAGTGGAGCGGCGTGATCGGGTAGAGGAGCATACACGTAGTGCCGAGGGCGAGACCTAGCTTTTCGTTTGTTTTTTTTTTTTGCTAGCGATAGGTGTTTGCTTCTTTGTAAATGCTTTGGATTTTGCGGAGACAATTGACCGAGTGGTTAGACTTTTAGAATGTCGCCTGGTATTGGGACACGTAAAGTTTATGGGGAATTGATAGAGTTGGGCGATAGTCCTCCGTGCGTTGAATATATTTATTGCTTTGTCGATTGGTTGCCTTGTCATTAATGCAAGTCATTAAGGCGACGCGACGATTGGTTGTCTAGATCAGTCGGTTGGTTGTGTGGCGTTCCCCTTTCAACATGGCATTTTCTTTGCTCTTCATTGTGCTCCTGCTTCTGAAATCTTTTCTTCCCTTTAGGCACTGTGTGCTTCCAGATTTATGGGCTTTATAGCTTAATCTCATCTTGGGTTATGGGCTTTATAGCCTAATCTCACAAGGACTCGGCTTCATCACCAGCTTGGGGATTGCGCAATCTATGCCCCTGCGAAACTGAAAAGACATCCAAGTGATAAACCCAAGGACCAAGATCATTGGAGGGGCGGCGGGCTGCAACAATGGAGATCGGGTGGCGAGATGGTGGAGAGTGGTGCGGTGTAACTGCCCCCTAGTCTTTCGCACAGAAACCCGGCCAGCCTATCAATCCTCCAATTCAGTGATCTTCAATCTTCTGCTGAAGCTCCTCAAATTCAATAGAATCAGATGCGATCGAAGCTGCCCTGTATCGGACTCGGGAGGACAAGCTAAGATAGTTGCATGTGTATCGCATTTGTTTGAATATGTAATATGTTGTCGTTGTGTATCGCATTTGTATGGAGTATCAATTGGTGTATCGCTATTGGCCGCAAAGCCTTTTCTAATAAACATCCCTTTTGGAGTATGTATCGCCTTTTATTTCTATATGAGTTGTTCATTGTGTATCGCGTATCGCCGCGGTGGAGTGTGAGTGTAGGCCCCGTACTTCAAAGGCAGTATAATCAATGCTGGAGGCGAGAGCGAGTGGCGAGGTGTTAACATCGGGTAATTCCGTTAGGCGTGGTATCGCGTTATCATTTTCCGCTGCTGCCTTACATCGCGTATCGTTGCAGTATTTAAGGGGTTTGGGAATCGCGATGTGTCATGTGGTAACAACTTTTTTCGTGGCGACATATCGTCCACCATTCATTCAGTTGCTCCATGGAGAAGTGTAGCGTAGCATTCATTTGCTCATTCGTGGAGATGTATCGCGTATCGTTTAGGTATTTATCCGTGGAAACTCGAGTATCAGTCATTCATTGACGGCAGAGCATGGCATATCGTTAACGTTCATTCATTCATTCGGCGGCGTATCGTGTAGCGTTACCCATTCATTCATTTGGTCGCAACTGGCAGCGCGAATGTTTGCAAGGGACAGCATTGCGCTTCCCCAGCGGAACCTGTCGTGAGCGATATCGCATTATTATGTATTCAATCATTGGACAGTGTATCGCGTAACATTCATTCATTGATTGGTGTATCGCATAACATTCATTTGTTCATTGGCGTATTGCATAACATTCCGCCATTGGCGTATCGCGTAACATTCATTCATTAATTGGTGTATCGCGTAATCATTTATTTCATTGATTGGCGTATCGCGTAATTCATTCATTCATTCATTCATTGGATCGCCACTGGCAACACAAGGGTTCGCGAGGGATGGTAGTTTACTGTGTCAGCGGGACCGGCCGTGAGTGATATAGCATTACCATCCTTTCATTCGTTGGATTCGTTGGCTTATCGCGTAACATTCATTCATTGGTGTATCACGTAACATTCATTCATTCATTGGCGTATCACGTAACATTCATTATTTCATTCATTGGATCGCCATTGGCAGCGTAAGGGTTCGCGAAGGACAACATTTTGTTGTGTCAGCGGGACAGGCTATGAGTGATATCTTTTTGTTATGCATTCAGTGTGTAGGCAATAAGTAGGGGTTGCTATACAGCAGGCCCTTGCCTGTTGTGTGGTATGGGCCATCGTGAGGCCTATGGTGATGATGACAGAAAAGTGACCTATTATTGGTCGGAGGATATAATCGTTATCATTCGTTTAATTCGGTAGGTGGGCATGGTGAGTAGGAGTGTTGTATTCATTGCGACAACATTTGTTGCATAGTTAAGATCATGACATTGAATACTATGCGAAGGCAGCTGTGAAGCACATTTGATTAAAGAAGGTAAAATGAGTGCTGATACGTACAAGCGTGGGGGGGGGGGGGGATCGCGATAGCGTTGCGGGGCGAGTTTGGATTCCTTGCCCTATTTGTTGCGGGCCTGACGGCCTAGATGATTTCATATGGCCCTTCCTATGTGGCTTTGAGCCCAATCGGGGTTGACATCTTCTCCTTCATCACCCAGTTCCCGATGAAGAGGAGGCAAGGCATGACCCTAGCATTGTAGTAGCGAGCGATGCACTGCTTGTTGTTGATGTTCGGCAAATGGGCTCGCTCGTGTCGCTCTTCCAAGAGGTCCGAGTCAAGGTGCAACCCCTCTGAGTTGGTGAGCGGGTCAAAGCATGCGACTCTCTCACTATGCACCTCCTGTTCGACAGGAATCACGGCCTCGGTGCCAAAGGACAAGTAGAAAGGGGACTCGCCATTGGCCTCTGTCAGGGTTGTTCTTATCGTCCATAGCACCTCGAGGAGTTTTTCAGCCCACAAGCCCTTAACGTCATTGAGTCTCTTCTTTAAGTTCTGCTTGATTATCTTATTGACAGCTTTGACTTGGCCATTTGTCTGCCGGTGTGCGGGGGAGGCATATCGGATCTGCTTGCCGTACTGGCCAACGAAGTCCCTGAGAGTATCGTTATCGAATTGGGCACCGTTATCAGTGATAATGGTCTCGGGGATTCCTAATCGGCAGTATATGTTCTTGCACAAGAAGTCAAAGACTTTGGCAACCGTGATCATGGCTAGAGCCCAGCTTTGACCCACTTTGTGTTGTAGTCCACTGCGACGATGGCAAATTTGAGCTGTCCCGGTGCTGTTGGGAACTTGCCAATGAAGTCTAGACCCCACTGGCAGTATGCCCAGGGGCGATGATGATCGAGAGTGGTACCGATGATGCAAGAGGGGAGTTGGCGAACTGGTGGCATTTAAGGCAGGCGCTAGCGATACGTTTCACGTCTTGTTCAATGGTAGGCCAATAGTATCCTGTACGTAGTGCCTTAAATGCTAAGTTCCTCGCACCTACATGATTGCCGCAAATTCTGCTATGCAGCGATAGTAAGACGCGTTGTCCCTCTTCGAGGGAAATGCATTTTAGCAGGGGGAAAGACCTGCCCTTCCTGTATAGTTTTCCGTCTCGTACCACGTATATCGTTGTTCTTCTGCGGAGCCTAGTGGCAATAATTCTGTCTTGGGGCTCGATACCCTTAGAGAGGTAGTCAATAAAGGGGTCCATCCATGAAGGTGGACTCTGGCTCTCGGTCAGGAATATCTCCGAGAATGGCTTATCGATGCTTGGTTTGTCTAGGATTCCAACTTGAGGTTTCCCATATCGGTGTCTAGGGGCGATGTTGCCAACCTCACGGCGGCGTCTGCCTTGCTGTTCTGTGCCCGAGGGATCAGGGCTATTGTATGGTTGGTGAGACATCACTGGAGTAAAGTCTTGGCGAGAGATTGGTATTGGGATAGATGCGGCTCCTTGGCTTGGAAATCATCGCCAACCTGGTTGATGACGAGTTGGGAATCACTAAAGATTGCAAGGCTTGTGACTCCTAATTCCTTGGCCAGCTGGATGCTGGTGATTAGTGCTTCGTACTCGGCTGCGTTGTTTGAGGCTCTTGTCACACCCCGAACCCGGGTCAATTTTTTTATAAATATTTCCAGAAATTCAAGGTGTGAGTAAAATTAAAACAAACGAATAGAAAATAAAATCGACACTTTGATAATGGAATTGACTTCTCATTTCGATATAAGGATAGATCCAACTCAAGATCACTAAGAGTACTCACTTCCGGAATAATGATTTTACATAAGCAAAACTCCAACTAACTCTAATTGCTTTCGATCACTAATTTTCATAATTCTTGTGTTTAATAACCTGCAAGACTGTTAAGGGGTGAGCTCAACCTATGGCTCAGTAGGGAGCTATTTGTCTTCACACAAAAGATAACCAAACAATCATCATATGGTAAGCATGAATGCATGTTCTATTCCCGTTAATTCACATAGCAGAATAAACTGAGCTTACATGTCCCATACCATGTATTTTACCACAAAGGTGACTCAGAGTACTCAACTATTTGAACTAACCCCCACCCAAAATCAATCCCCCTAACCCTCTTTTGCTAGTCATCTTGTCCATGTCCCTCTCGCCAGTCCCGAATTACCCTTTCAATCCTACACTAATTGCGCATTAACAATGGGCATACCTGGGATCTGGTACCTGCTAAGGTTATGGACTCAACTACGCAAAAGATAAATTTCAAACTTTCTTATATCGATAACATTACACATATCACCATCGCCACCCTTATACTTCATATGTACTCAATGGATGATGCATCAATTGATAATATATACTTCGCAATGAAATTGCATTAAATATTCATTCATTCCACAACAAACATGTCAGGCAACATATATGCATAAAATACAGTTGAGTAGAAGTTCCCAGATCTCCCTACCTGGATTCCAAGCTATTGTATAGATACATGTTTATGCATAAAAAGTAATTAAATATCCAAATACAATTCACATTTCCTATGCATAAGCACATAATTTATTCTAAACACAAAGCTATGATTTTGCCGAAGAATATACTTCAACATCAAGCTTATGCCTTTAGAAAATGGTACCTAAAATCTCAGGCCACTTTGGATTTCACTTGAAGTGCTAAATAACTAACCAAAACGTCTTGCAAATTTATTGTGAAGGAAAACTGATGCAAAAAAACACTGATTTCACAATGATATAAGTATCTCAAATGAATTCAGTAAATAGCATCACAAGTTTTGTTACAAATAGAAGAATCTCTATGTTCAGTTTGTGGTCAACCTAAACAAGTTTGAATAAAGGGAAACTATTGAAAGGAAATGGAACAAACAGAAACATAATGAAAATTGCAGAATTTCGTGATGCAGACTCTCAACTTCGAAAAATCATAACTTACTCTACAAAAGTCTTTTTCATGAGATTTCAATCCTGAAATGATCTTTGAGATGTCTACTGAAACTTTCATGAAGACACCAACTTCAAATACCCAGCCAAAATGTACAGTTTTTAGTGAAAAGTAAACTGTGTCAAAAACAACAGATTGCAGACCTCTGTTTTTAGCCTCCAAATTAACCACTGATTCTTATATGAAATTGTATGAAACTGTACAGATATCAAGCTTACATTATAAGCTTTCAACATATGCAAATGGTTTCTAAAATGAAGGTCTAGATCAAAGGATATGGTTGCTCAAAATTAACTAATGATTATAATGCAGAAACTTGTTCTAGCTTTCTCCAATGCCTACAAACTAATGTTTGAGGTTACTTCTCAGTCTAAGGTTGTTAAAATGATGCATATAGGTTCTTTGATCACTCTAACCTCTTGTTGTTAAGACAAAATAAGAATTCTAACCCAAACAGCAACCTCAGAATTACTCAGGACACCCATTCTTATGGAACCAGTTCTCTAATCATCTTGATTTGTTTCTATGCTTACATTCTGTTTGAAAATCATTTAGGTTACTAACTGTGTAGAAACTTAAGCCAGCTTAGACAGGAACTAAGCTAGACGTAAGAACAAGAATAACAATTGAAATAGCTTATAGAATTGAATTCACCTTTGAATTCTATTCAGAATATAAATCAAACTACTCTTGTTAATTCCTCCTTCCTTCACTTCAGGTATCTCTCTCACGTCTCATGTTTCTCTCTTCTATTTTCTCTTCCAATCTTAATTCTGTTTCTTCTTTCTTTTCCTCTAATCTCCTCTATTCTATCATGATCTCTCTCTCTCTCTCTTTTGTTTTCTTCTTTTCTTTCATGCTCCTAATCTCCTATTCCTCACGTCCTTTACTTTATCTCTTTACTTTCCTTTCTGTTTGTTTCTTTCTTTCCATTCTACTCCAGCCTTTCTCTCTATCTCCCTCACTCTCACGTTATGTTCTATTGTACAGTGAATATGAATAAGGTAGATAGCTCCTATTTATACTAGTCTGGTTCTTGGCCATCAAGCAAAACAATTGTAATTAAATCTGCATAAATGTGTTTGTCCATACCTATCACTTAATGACTTAATCACCAAGCATTCAATAGATACACTTGTGCAGTCCTATCTCTTAATGGAAACCTTCATCAGTAAGTATTGCAGAGATAGATATGAAAGCTGTTATCCCTATATAACTTAATGACCAAGGTTATATATAAAAAACATATATGAAGAAGATAAGCTTTATTTCTATAATATGGGGATATCCAAGTGATAGCAGTAGAGTAGAAGTTTTAATGATGGATAAATAGAGTTTGATCTATAAATTGAGTGACGCCACCTTGAGCTACTAGCTAGCTTAGTCTACAGGTTCATCAACACTTATCATTCCTAACTTTGCATAATCACCCAAACAGAATACTTACTCACACTTGGATACGAACAATGACTAATAAGAGATTCATTGATTGGGTTTATAAGGTCTCATCCGAAAATGTTTAAACCAATTGGGTAAAACTAGCTTCCTCACAAGTCTACATGTAATAAGTAATAGACTTCTCGAACACACACACACAAGCTAGTAAAGAAAATATTATCACACGATCTAATATATAATTAAAATTTCGGGTTGTTACAACTTTGAACTTGAATTGTAGCGCATACTCGTATGTGTTTCCCTCTGGGTCAATCAAGACCACCCTGACGCTTCTGAGCTTACTGTTGGAGGATCCATCCAAGTGGAGAGTCCATAGGGGCGTGGCATGGGGTTCCAAGGCAGTCTCGTCTGAGGGTGCGGTATCGTCTTGGGGTATCAACTTAGTGATGAAGTCTACAGCAGCCTGCCCCTTGATTGCTGTAAGTGGCGTGTAATGAATGTCTAATTCGCTGAGTTCGATGGACCACTTTACCAGTCTTCCCGAAGATTTCGGTTTCTGGAAAACCTGTTTCAAGGGTTGGTTGGTCAAGACATGTATCGTGTATGCTTGGAAATATTGCCATAATCGCCGGGAGGCCGTGTGGAGTGCGAGGGCGAATTTCTCCATCTCAGAGTACCTGGACTCGGCATCGTTGAACCCTTTGCAGGTGTAATAGATTGGCAGCTCATTGCTATATTCTCGCCTGACCAGGGCAGTGCTGATCGCGGTGACTGATACGGCGAGGTAGATGTACAGGACTTCTCCTGGGATAGGTTTCGAAAGAGTGGGTACTGACGCCAGATAGTCTCGGAGGCCCTGGAAAGCCTTATCGTGTTCGGGTCCCCAATTGATCGTCTTAGTACAGTGAGTTTTGAGGAGCTTGAAGAATGGGGCGCACTTGTCGGTTAAACGTGATATGAATCAGGCGAGGGCGACAACCTTCCCGGTGAGGGAATGGGCCTCATTCCTGTTTTTTGGTGGTGCCATATCGAGGATTTTCGGTACCTTTTCGGGGTTGGCCTCGATGCCCCTCTCGCTGAGTACAAAACCCAGGAACTTGCCGCCCAGTACGCCAAATACGCACTTGTTCGGGTTGAGATGCATGCCATATTGGAGTACGATGTAGAAGACAATGCCTAGGTTTTTAATGTGATCTTTAATGGTGACGCTTTTGACGAGCATGTCATCCATATATACTTCCATGATCTTACCGATATGATCCGAGAACATGGCATTAACCAGTCTCTGGTATGTGGCCCCAGCATTCTTTAAACCAAATGGCATTACGTTTAACAATACAAGCCCTTATCTGTGGTGAAAGATGTGTGTTCTTGATCGGAGGGCTCCATGGTAATTTGGTTGTAGCCTGAGAAGGCGTCCATAAAACTGAGGAGCTTGTGGCCTGCGGTGGAGTCAAATAGCTAATCGATTCGTGGGAGGGGAAAACTGTCATTTGGGAAAGCCTTGTTCAAGTTGGTGTAGTCGACACACATGAGCCATTTTCCATTGGGATTCTTTACCATTACCGCATTGGAGAGCCATGTCGGGTAGGAGACTTCCCAGACAAACCTGATGTCTTGGAGTTTCTTGAACTCGGCCTGGATTTCTTTATATTTTTCTTTCGTGAAGACCCTTCATTTCTGGCGAATTGGGGATCGTCCGGTGAGATGGTGAGTTTGTGGGTCAACAACTCTGGCGAGATTCCTGGCATATTAGTGTACGAACATGCGAACACTTCCTGCCAGGTTTTGAGGAAGGCGATCAGCTCCGCCTGGAACTGTGGATCTGTTTTGGATCCGATCTTAACTTTTCTTTCTTGGTGTGCATCAGAAATGGAGACCGATATCAGGTCTTCCAAAGCATCTGGTCTCGGTTGCATGAGCTTGTGCTTATCATCATTCCTTTTGCTGCATGTATCGCGATCAGCTGGAGTTTCGGGATCTTCCCTTGGATCTTTAGGCTTGTCGATGGGAGGGTAGGTCTGAAGTTAAAAGTACCTCTCGCCTACCGTGTCCCCTTCCGATAGTCAAGGAGTTGCATTGTCTCGCGAGCTCTTGATCACCTCTGACGGTGAGGGTGTCGCCAGGAGGTAGGTATCTTCATCATTATCATGTGCCCTGCCACAAAGCATTGGAGTTCCCATATGGTGTCGCGTCCCAGGATGATGTTGTAGGAGGATGGGCAGTCGACGATGATGAAATGTGCTATCATGGTGGCGATAGTGTTACAGCCGCTCAGTGTGATCCGCAAATTATAAAATCCCAATGGCTGTGTAATTTCTCCTGCAAAGCTGGTTCATGGTCTAGGGTGAGTTTCTTCCTATCTCGATTGAGGCCCTTATAGCAGCTACCGAACATGACGCTGACCGCAACGCAGCTGTCGACCAAGACCCTGTGGCATCGATAGTGGTCGATGACCATGGTGATTAAGAGTGGGTCATTGTGGTGCTTCTGGATGGTGTCCTCATTGTGATTAAAGCTATCGAGTTCCATTCGACCTGGGGGGTGTGGCAACCGTGGCTGAGTCCTAATATCTCCTGGCCCAGAGGGCATTGGTGCTTTTGTGTATGGTGGGTCTCGGGCGTCCGTGGGGCGCCGTTGTGTATCGTTAGGATCTGGCCGTAAACTTCGATGGCATTAGCGCCAGTGGCGAGAGTACGATATTGCGAGAGTTGGCCGCTTTGAATGAGGTGCTCGATGACATTTTTCAGTGCCACAACAGATATTGGTGGGGTGGCCGGACTCCTCATGATATGTGTAGTATTTACAGTTATCTAGAGGTTTGGATTGGCCGAGCTTGCGCTTTGGTAGGTGCGGGATGATGTCCTTGTGATTGTTCCAGATGTCCTCATAAGAGGCAGTTAGTGTGGTATAAATCTCGTATCGGGGTGCCACGAATCGCTGGTCATTCTTGTGTCAGGTGCTGCCGTATGGTGTATCCCGATGTCGACTGCTTGAGTTGTATTTTGGCTTCTCGGGGCTCTTGCCATATTGCTTGTCCCTCATATCGTTATAGCCGTGTTGCTCTCGTGGGGCCCTATCGTTTGTCTGGGCAATTTTGTCTCGGCTGGTGTCTTTGTTCCTGGTATCGGGATTACTTACTTGAGGTACTGTGACCGGGTGCGCATTGGCGTTGGTGTTGCGGCCAAAGGTATAGTATTCGGCCTGAGCAAAGGCGGTAACGACATCTAGGAGGTCATCATATGTTGTGGGGGGATTTGTGTTGATCTGCAGCAAAAAGTATCCAGGCTGGAGTGCTTGCTTAAATGCCAATGCCGCTAGGGCCAGGTTGAGGGAGCGGCATTGAGTGGCCTGCTTCTGTCACCGGTGAACAAAGTCTCGCCATCGCTCGTTCGGTCATTGCTTAAGCCGAAATAGGTCAGGTGTTGTGCGATACCCACCGCCGCACAGGATGAATCGTCGCACGAACTTGTCTCCCAATTCTTGGAAACTATTAATGGAGCTGGTGGGTAGGTTGAGGAACCAGCGCAAGGCCTCGTCCGTCAAGGTTTACTCGAACGTATGGCAAGCCATGGCGTCGGTGTATCTGGTTCCATGGAGTATGGATTGGAAGACTTCTAAATGGTGGTATGGGACTCGGGTCCCATTGTACTTTTCGATCTTGAGGGGCTTGGCCTCTGGTGGGCGCTTCTCGACCTATATGCTAGCGGTGAAGGGTCATGTCTTTCCCTGGAAACCAGCCGTGATCAGCGCCAGCTGGCTATGCTTGCAAGGAGGCGATGGCCACTCTCATTTGGAGCAATAACCGAGTGTTTGGATCTGTTGGAGGTATGTTGGCAGTCGTAGCAGTGTTGGCATCCGAGGTTTCCGCCGCACTGGCAGTCGGTTGGGGAGTTGGTACAGCGCCAAGTTGGCCTTGAAAAAGGGGGGAGTTCAGGTAGATCGTTTGAGGGTCTGCGCTGGTATTGCCATGCGTGCAGCAAGTGGGACCTCCCGATGTGGGGTTCGGGGGACATGAAGGTGCCAACGAGGCCGGTGGCGGGGTCAGCAGTGAGGACGGGTCCGGTGTGGGGACACCTCCAATGGTCAGTATCGGGGTTTCTGCTAGTGGGCCCTTTCTGAGGCGTCGTCGCGCGACTCACTGCTGGAGTGCTTCTCGTAGGGTGCGGTTTTGGTTGGTCATGTTATTAATCTCCCAGTGGGCCGCCATGGTAGTGGTGTGCTCGGCCTCGACCTGTGCGCATGTCTCCATGAGGTCGTGCATCGCTATCTGTAGCGCCGTGGTGGGATCAGTAGTAGTGACTGATTGAGTCTCGGTCGTCAGGCTCTGAAACTCGAAAGTGCGCTGGACCTCCAGGGTGGCTGCCTCTGGAGGCGGGTCACCGTTGCTGGTATCGGGATTGCTAGTAGCCATCAATGTGTTGTCCTATCAACAAGGAGCGAGGGAAGTCCTTCTAGCTCCAAATGTTTTAGTGGTCTTTAGAGCAGTCTGGTCCAACTGAACACGGGGTGTATTGGTCTGCTACTATCGCTATCGGTCTCGCTTATCTGCAAAACAGACGAAGGTCAGAGGGAAGACCGGGTGTGTCAGCCTTCAACGCTCCGATGCCTAAGTCAATATCGGACAAGATAATGATAATGGAAAGTGGTAGTAAACAGTTACCTCTTTAGGTTGTTGGAGATGACCTTAATGTAGGAGGTTTGTGGGAGTTTGGTTCCGTTTCTTTCGGTGTGGGATGCTCGGG
Organism: Rosa lucieae; assembly: GCA_024704745.1. Taxonomy (NCBI): domain Eukaryota; kingdom Viridiplantae; phylum Streptophyta; class Magnoliopsida; order Rosales; family Rosaceae; genus Rosa; species Rosa lucieae. The sequence continues at coordinate 26,382,327 of CM045498.1, forward strand.
ATCCCGATATCGCCGGATGGGTATCGGAACCCTCGGCTGGGAGCTTATCTTGCTGGTATATAAGCGATATGAGTATTGTACTTCCGATACTTGTGCCTAGGAGGTATGTGTTTACCAACAACAGTCATGGATCATGGCTGTAGTCAAGCTTGCCTATTGGGTTGGCTAGCTTGCTCTCTTTGGGTCTAGGATAGGACCTTTGGGCCTCATCTTTGGGATTGGTTTTTATTTAAGTATTTTATTTTGTCTATTTATTGTGTCTTTTTGTTATATAGTTTATAGGCTTTCTTTAATAAGTGAGCATAGAACGTCAAATGAGTTGATTTAATCTATGTATCACTGTGGTGTTACCACAAACTTTTTATCTATCCCAGGTTGGTAGAAGGATATGTAATGGCCCTTTCTAACTTGAGTTTATTAATATATCGACATGATATTTATTAGAAGAAGTTAGAATATGATAGTATTAATAAATAGGACTGAGGGCATAATGGATATTTTGGTGTCAAAAATTGACGTCGTGTACTGATAGTGGGTCGAGTTTCAGATTTCGTGTACTGAAATGTTTGGTTTGAAACTTTATGTATAAGAATTATTAGTGGCCTTTACTTGATGTACTATTTGCGAAATTTACCCTAATAAATATATGAAATAGGTTGTGTATTTATAGAATTTATAATTGGTGTGGGAAGTGATGAAAAGTGAGTGTGTATTTTATATAGGGTCCTTGACCTAAAGCACCAAAATAAGCAAAAATTATCTCACTTACCCTAGTAATAGATTTTTATTCTCACCTACACAATGTAACAGAAAATGACCATTTTACCCTTAACTCAATTAATGAATTACAGCCCATTGCCACACATTCTCTCTCACTCTATCCCATACCTTCGGCTGGAGCCTCTCTCTCTCTAGCACGATCCCGTCGCCGGCACGCACACACACACACACACACACTCTCACTCTCTCTCTCTCTCTCTCTCTCTCTAGCACCGGTGGATTCCCACGACAGTGGAGTTTTAGATCCAAGAAAGGGCTGGATTCCGATAGCAGAGCCGGTCGTCCTTTCTCATTGGATTCACGTCATTGTTTCTTCGATTCTGGTAGACGAGCCGGTCGATCTGAACATCGTCGTCTCTCTCCGTTCTCTCTCCTGCATGACGCCTCTCCCCTCCAAAATCTGATTCCAGCTCCGTGAAGCTGTGGAGGAGCTTGCCCAGTAAATCGTTGCAGCCGAGAAGCCTGAGCGAGCTAGGAGTTGTGCAGCTCCGGTATGTCACCTTGAACCTCTTCACCACCTTCAACATGCCTTTGAAATCGGACCTGGTAGGTGTGGAGCTCCGAAGCACCGGTGGGGCGTCCAGCTCAGATACCCAGAGCATCTTTAGGTGCCCAGTTTTTTTTTTTTTTTTGTGGCCTCCGAGAATGAAAGAAAAAAAAAAGTTTTATACAATTCGGTCTTGTTTTATACAGGCACAGCTATAAAAGGACTTCCATCATCTAATTTGTTCTTATTTTCATTATACAATCTGTTCTTTTTTTTTTTTTGGGTAAAATGGGGGAAATAGACGTCTATTGGAGGGCAATAAATGTTTTGAATTAATGTAATCTCCTCGTTTTTTTCCTTAATTAAAGTTTTATTTGTCTAATGTTACGGAGATTAGTTCCTATTCCAGCGTTTCAGGTTTACTCAGGGGGCAATAAATCTCTCCGGCCCCATATGAGATCTCCAACAACCTCTTTGGTGACTTCCAGCGAGGTTTCATAAACCTCTATTGCCCTTCTATTGGGGGGTAATAGACATCTATTTGGGGGCAATAAGTCTTTCCGGCGACTTATGAGATCTCCGACAACCTTTTTGGAGACCTCCGGCGAGGTTTTCAAAGAAGTTCGGTGGGTGGCGGCCGATGACCGGAATTTCTGCAACTGGCGACCGGAATCTAGCGGCAGGTGACGGGACTCTGGCGAAGTCTCCTATGGCTTTTCTCTCTATGTAAAAAAAAAAAAAAAATTGGGTATTAGGGAAGATCTTATTAGAGTCTTCATGGGTAAGGGAGAACTAAAGAAAACTTAATAAATTAAGTGGGAAAAAAATCCATAGAATTAGGATAAATGGACAAAATCCCTTTTATATAATATTTTTTTCCCAAAAAAAGAGATTTTTTTAATATTTTATATTTTTTTGTAAAAATCTTTCCAGAATAGAATGAGCGAAAACAAGGAGTATGAAAATAAAAAATAAAAAATATGTTAAAGGAAAAACATATTGTCTGCCTTCGTCAAAGCAACTGACGGAAAGGGAATCAAGGAATCAGTGATTACCATCAATCAGCACAATTATAGATCAATCAACATTCAATGTATTTAATGTAATTAATATTTCCGTTGTAACTCTATCCCTATATAAAGGGACTATGAAATGAAATGAGCAGACCAATTCCAATCCATTTTTACTTTAACACGTTATCAGCACGCTCAGAGCAAATAGCCAAGAAACAAACACACTAGTTCTCTACTTTCTCTCTTTCTCCCGTAAAAAAAAAATTATGCCAATCTTAAAAAAAAAAAAAAAAAAGCTGGTCTTCACCTCTCCAGACCGAACCAGCCTTCGTCCCCCTCTCAAGCTGGTCTTCACCTTACCGGTCAGACCGGCCTCACCTCACCAGCCCTTCACCTCCGCCTCCATCTACAGCCCAAATCGGCCTCCTGCAAATCCCGCTTGCAGCAGCCCGGTAGTAAGCACCCCACCTTCCATCGCACTGTTGAACCAACCTGCAGTCCCACGTCCGACCAGACCTCCATATCCCTCTTCCGGCCTCCTCTTTTCCAGCACCGGCGATCGCTCACCTGCCCGGTGCTGCATACCCAGCCTCCCACCTCTTGCTACCCACTTGCGCACACCCAGTCGCGCATTAGCTGCGCTACTGCCCACGCATCGGCCGCGCACACCCCAACCACGCATCAGCCGCGCAAACCCAGCGCATCGTACATCCCCGCGCCGACCAGCGCCTAGCCGCTGCCTCACCTAACCGCGACCTCACCTCAGCCTACCCCGCCTTCACCCTTAGAGCAGCCCATCAGACCACGTCGGAGTTCCCAGTGCCAGCCCATCAACCCACCAATTCTCGGTCACTAGCCCCACTCGATCTAATCAGCCTCCATCTAAAAAGGAGAAGGAAAGGGGGAGGAACGCAAAAAAAAAAAAAAAAAAAACAGAAGAGAGAATCCGGAAAGCAGAAGACGCGGAGAAGAACATAAGAAAAAAAAAACAAAAGGAGCAAAGAAGAAAAGGGGACTGGGCCCAAAGAAAAGGGCCCAGAAAGAAAAAAGAGAGACGGCCCAAATTAAAAAAAAAAAAAAAGCGGAGAGAAAAATGGGCCTTGATTGGTGACGTCGCCCAGCATAAGAAAAAAAGGGCCCTGTGGCCCAGAGAAAAAAAAAGCAAAGAAAAAAAAAGAAAAAACAAGGCCTGTGGCCCAAAAAAAAAAGGCCAAGAAAAAAAAAAAACAAGGTCCACTGCTGAAAAGAAAGAGGAAGCGGTTCAGTTTTTTCGCAAGTCCAAAAACATCGCTACGCATGCCTGCATCAACACGCGCGTGCGTTTGGATTGTTTTATTTTCTCCAAACCAAGTATGTTCTATTTTATTTATTTAATTTCATACTATGTTATATTTGAGAATTTACAATTAGAACTTTTGAGTATGTTTAGTTAGATAGTTTTGTTTTTTTTAAGCATGTTTTTGTTATTTATTTTTACATAATATGTTTAAGCATGTTTTAATTATGCTATGGTTTATACTTTATTTTGAACATGCCATATATATTTTTTTGTTATATATTTATTATGCAATTTTGAAGCATGTTTTGTGAATTTACGCTTATATAATTATTCCTAAGCATGCCTTTATATTATGCTATTGTTTATATTTTATTTTACGGATGATATATTATTGTTATTATTATATGTAACATATATTTTGGTATACATTTGTGAAATTTGAGCATGCCATGTAATTTATTTTAATATATGCTATGTTTTTATTATTTATTACATGCTATGATTATTACTTGTTTAGAATGCTATACAAAAAGAATTTCGTTTTGCCATGATAATGAAAGTTCATGCGCATTATAAATACACACTTACTGTGATAAAGTATTGTCACATAGCATCGAAAAAATGTGACCATTACGAATCTTGGTCTTGAAATCTAATTCATATTTTTGGAAAATAATTCACGTGGATGTCTTTAATGACTGCGTAGTTTATATCTTCCCTCTTGTTTTATGTAGATGGCTGATCCAACTCGACCTGAGTTTGACATTTTGGACTCAGAAGGACTTGAGTACCATCGTTAGGTTTCCGATATGGAAAATGCCTTTGTGGCAAAAGACTACACTGCCACCATTACTGACCCCAAAGATGATGAGCTATCTAATAAGGTGAAAGTAGATGCCTTAATGTTTTTGAGGCGACATATTGATCATAGCCTACGCTGGGAGTACCTTCAGTTGAAGATACCCAAAGCACTATGGGATGCCCTTAAAGGACGTTTTGGGAACATTCATGATACTTTGCTCCCAGGACTGGCTGTTCAGTGGAATGGAATCCGCTTGCTTGACTATAAAAAGGTCAATGACTTCAACAAGGACATGTTGCACTTAAAGGCACGTCTCAATTTTTGTGGAAGGGAAATCACAGAAGATGATATGATCTAGAAGACTCTTACCACCTTTCCTAATTTAGCTTTTATACTAACGAACCAGTATCAGTTGGATTATGACAACAAAAGAATCACAACCTTCAATAAGTTGATAAGCCTACTGCAAGTGGCTGAGAGACAAAATGAGATTATCTTGAATAACAATGCCAGGCCCACTGGGACAAAGAAAATTCCCGAGGCTAATTATGGAAAAATGAAAGGTGGAAATAACTCCAATGCAAGGGGGTTTAGACGTGCTGATCCCTACCCACGTGGCAACAATGCACCACGTGGAAAGGGACATGGGGATCGTGGAAACAAGATGAAAAAGGAAAGAGTTGACAATGAACCATGTTATAGGTGTGGATTCATTGGGCATTGGTACAAGAACTACCAAGCAAACAACAGAGTAGCAGCCAATTACAAGAGGTATAGAGAGTCTAAAGAACAAGAGGCTCACTAAATGGAAGAAGGAGGTCATGACCTAGACGTCAACCTTACAATTGCAGACTTCAATGGCAAAGAGGAACTTGCTAAGTCAATGGATGCTCTCAATCTTAATTGATCTGTTTTTATTTTCCAAAGACAATTGTGAAGGCATAATGCCTCACTTTTAATTAGACTATTGTTTGGTCTTAAAGTTTATTTTCAATCATGGATTGATGAATAAGATTTCTGAACAAGACCTTGATTTGATTGTCGTTGGCTCATTAATAAATTTTTGAATTTTATTCTCAAGCACTGAATTTATTCAAATTTATTTCTATACACATATTTACATGGTTCGAAATAGCACTATAAAGATGTAAAGCAATACATCTAGAAAAGAGAAACATTATTAGAATGAAAAGAATACCATTCTACGCAAATAGAAATACTCTAAAGAATATGAGTTATATTTTCTAAATACCTCCCATTTATTTGTAGGAATGAATGGAGGAGAACTTGAGTGCTTAGATGATAGTGGGACTACCCACACAATATTAAGAAATAGGCAATTATTCATTGAACTAATAGCCTATAATTCCTCTGTGACTACGATGATTGGATCATCACAAGTAATAAAAGGGAGAGGAACTGCCAAATTTTTGCTGCCTAATGGCACAACATTTAAAGTCACAGACGCTCTATATGGACCAAGAGCTAATCGAACCTTATTAAAGTTTCAAAGCTATTTGTGCCAACGGTTATCATGTAAAAACACACCGTGAGAATGGTACTGAATACCTTGATATTACATCTAATGACTGTGGAAGGAAACACATCTTAGAGAAACTTATGAGTCAATCTAGTGGACTGTACCTCACCACGATTCGGATCATTGAATCCTATACTGTCACCAACAATGAAATGTGGGACACTGACTCATACAGGCTTTTGCATGACCGCCTATGGCACCGAGGTCGTGACATGATGATCCGTATTTTTAAAAGAACTCACACGGACATCCATTCTTTCGAGTGAAAAATGGGAGAAAAATTCGCCACACTGCAAGGTGTCGGTTCTAGTATTGCTCAAATGCAGTCATTGCCTTCTGAAGTACCAGAAGCACTACCTCCCTCCCATTATGCCTCATTGACTATTTCAAAGGCACATCACTCGTTTTGCAAAGCCTGCTTTTTAGCAAAAACAGGATTGAGACCTTCCTATGCTAAAGATACAAAACAAAACATTCCATTCTTACAAAGGATACAAAGAGATGTCTGTGGACCTATCCATCCCAAATGCGGACCATTCAAGTACTTTATGGTTCTGGTGGATGCTTCGACAATCTGGTCACATATCGTTTTATTGTCCACAAGAAATGCTGCAATACTCCTAGCACAGATTATACGTTTAAGGGCTCACTACTCTGATCACCCTATCAAGTCTATAAGGCTTGATAATGCTGGAGAGTTTACATCAAAAGCATTTGATGATTATTGCATATCTATTTGGATCGATGTAGAGCATCTTGTACCCCATGTGCATACACAAAATAGTCTCGCAGAAGCCACCATCAAAAGACTACAGATGGTGGATAGGGCATTGGTTATGCGCACCAACCTGCCTATATCTGCATGGGGTTATGCAATATTGCACGCAGCTTTACTTATTTGTTTCATACCCACAACTAGCCAACCATTTTCTGCGTACCAGTTGGTAACTGGATATGAGCCTGACATTTCACACTTACGCATATTTGGTTGCGCAGTATATGTGCCTATTGCTCCCCCAAAGCGCACCAAAATGGGTCCTCAGAGACGATTAAGTATTTATGTTGGATACGAATCCCCAACAATTATCCGCTATTTGGAAACCTTGACAGGCGATCTCTTTACCGCTAAATTTGCAGACTGTCACTTTGATGAGACAGTCTTCCCGTCGTTAGGGGAGATAGGAAAAAGGATTTTCCAAGGGAACGACAGGAATTGTAGTGGTTTGTCCCCACTCTGTCTCATTTTGATCCCCGCACTTCACAAAGTGAAAGTGAAGTGAAAAGAATAATCAACCTTTAGAACGTAGCAGATTTGATGCCTGATGCGTTTACTGATATCGAAAAAGTGACGAGATCACATATACCAGCTGCAAATGTGCCTGCAAGGTTAGAAGTCCCCAACAAGGGGCACAGTGCCGCAGATAGAGGCACTGCAACCGCACTTAGTAGAGGTGTGGTTGAGGCCGTGGCTCCCCAAGGAAGAGGGGGAGGTCACTTGGTTCCATTGACACTCACCCAAGGAAGAAAAAGGTGAGTAAGGCACAAACCAATCATCAATGTATAGAATCCCTCTCATGAGATTGTCTCTGATTCTAGTTATGTCCATGAATCAATACTGGAGGACGCTCCAATGTTAAAAATGATTCCAGAGAACAAAGAAATCTCAGAGGATTATGAGAGTGCGTATGAGTTGATAGAAAGATATTCCATACACATTGATGATATATACTGTTGCTCAAGGAATCATAGAGCACGATGATATCGAACCACGCTCTGTTGCAAAATGTCAACAAAGAGAAAATTGGCCTAAATGGAAAGAAGCAATCCAGGCAGCATTAGATTCTCTGACAAAGAGACAGGTATTTGGTCCGGTAGTGCTAACCCCACCAAGTGTAAAGCCTGTAGGACATAAATGAACCTTTGTCAGAAAGCGTAATGAGAAGAATGAAGTCATGAGGTACAAGGCTCGTCTTGTGTGGCAAGGTTTCTCACAACGCCCTGAAATTGACTACGAGGAGACATACTCTCCCGTAATGGATGTTATAACGTTCCGCTACTTAGTTAGCTTAGTAGTTTCCAAAGGACTGGAAATACAGCTCATAGATGTGGTTACTGCATATCTCTATGGGGATCTAGATTCAGAGATATATATGAAAGTGCCTGATGGCCTTACATTACCCAAGTCAAGTGACTCTAAACCACGGAGTGCGTTTGCAACTAGGTTGAAACGCTCACTTTACGGATCAAAACAATCCAGGCCGAAGTGGTACACCTGTCTAAGTGACTATTTGATTGGGAAGGGATATAAGAACGATGAAGTATGCCCCTGCGTATTCATAAAGAAAACAAGTTCCGGATTTGCAATTGTAGCTGTATATGTCGATGATATGAACATAATAGGTACTCTTGATGAAATAAGAGAAACCGCGAGCTACTTGAAATCCGAATTTGAGATGAAGGATCTTGGGAAAAATCGATTCTGTCTAGGCTTTGAACTAGAACACCGAGTTTGTGGAATACTAATCCACCAGTCTGCGTATGTCCAAAAGTCAGGCGATATAACATGGACAAAGTGCATCCTGCTAGCACTCCCATGATCGGTCGAAGCTTGGATGCAAGGAAAGATCCATTTCATCCAAAGGAAGATGGCGAACAGGTGTTGGGAGCTGAAATTCCCTATCTAAGTGCAATAGGCGCATTATTGTACTTGGCCCAATTTACTCGACTAGACATTGCATTCTCAGTGAACTTGTTAGCTAGATTTAGCTCAGCGCCAACGCAGCGTCACTGGAATGGTATCAAGAACATCTTCGATACCTAAAAGAGACCATTGACTTGAGACTGTTCTTTCCCTACAGAGAGACAAGAGGGACCGCATATGGAACTGCAATCCCTAAAGGAAATGTTGATGGCGAAAACGCCACTCACTACATTGAAACACCAAATGACGTTTTTGTTGGTTTTCCTGATACTGGGTACCTCTATGACCCACATAAAGGTTGTTCCCAAAATGGTTATGTACTCACCATTGGGAACACGGCGATATCTTGGAGATCAACCAAGCAAACCCTTGTGGCTACCTCCTCAAACCACTCAAAGATCATTGCTCTACTTGAGATGGTTCGTGAGTGTATATGGTTAAGAGCTATCATTACACATATTCGAGAGACTAGTGGTTTGAGTTCTACCACTGAAGAGCCTACTTGCATTTATGAAGATAATGCAGCTTGCATCGAACAGATGAAGCTAAAATATATCAATGGGATAATACAAAACACATATCGCCAAAGTTTTCCTACAATCAGCAACAACAGACCCTCCTCAAGATTCAAGTGAATCAAGTAAGGTCTGAGGAGAATGTGGCAGATTTGTTCACCAAATCACTGCCTAAGGCCACAGTTGAGAAATATGTGAAAAACATAGGAGTGCGAAGACTTTCCAAGCTCAATTGATTAATGTAAAGATCAGGGGGAGGTGTAGACGTCAGGGGGAGTCTAACACACACATGTCATTCTCAAATATAGAAGGTGCGTTATGCTCTTTTCCTTCGACCAAGATGTATTTTTGTCCCACAGGGTTTTTATTGTTACTTGGCAAGGTTTTTAGTGAGGCAACAACTCATGCACCATTTCGTCTTTGACTTGGCACAAGGGGGAGTGTTAAAGGAAAAACATATTGTGTGCCTTCGTCAAAGCAACTGATGGAAAGAAAATCAAGAAATCAGTGATTACCATCAATCAGCACAATTATAGATCAATCAGCATTCAATGTATTTAATGTAATTAATATTTCCGTTGTAACTCTATCCCTATATAAAGGGACTATGAAATGAAATGAGCAGACCAATTCCAATCCATTTTTACTTTAACAAAATCCATGAATTTCAACCATTGGAATTGGATCGAATATGAATCCGACAGCTAAATTTGTTTCGAAAAAAGATTGGGTTGATGTTGTGGCCCCACGTGCTAGTGGGGACCAGGAACTGGTTAGGCTGCTAAGAATTGACGAGCAAATTTGGTTCTATCGGGTGAGCTCTACAAATTAGTCATGCCAATACCAATTGCTGCAGTGATCTTTTAACACAAAATTGGCAATTGACACTCATATCACTAGGCATATGGATGCATTTGCTCTTACATTCTTTATTTTCTCTTTTTTCATCGATTGGTCACTCAATTAGTCCACCGGTATATTTGCTACGAGGACTAAAGTGAAAGGAAACTTCGAACTTGAGATTTATTGGAATATATGTTAAAGAAAAATGCCTTGCTCACCATACCAATGACTAGTATGACAACTACAAAGTTAATACAAATTATAAACAACACGTTGTAATGTGTTAAAATTAAAAGCCTAGAGCCTAGAAATCGGAGAAACGAAACCGTCCAAAAACCAACCTCTTCTTATCTATGTTGCTTCGATTAAGAGTACGTTCGTTGAGAAGAGGAAGCCAGTAAGAATTTTGTTGTCTCGTCTTCATGAGTTTTGACATATTCCAAGCCACCAGTCTCTTCAATCTTCAATTCTTCATGACGTCGTGCATTAACAGTTTACTAGGTCTAACCACCCAGCTAGTTTGCCATTTGTATATTATATGTTTAAATTACAAGAAAATCAAATCATTCTAAAACCCATTAATGTCAAGTCAGATGGTGTAGACGATATTTTTTTGCCTAAATCTGACGGTGCTCACCAAAATAAATCTTGCAACTCTCATTGTTGCCATTCCAGAATATCAGGTGTTGTCTGCAAGGTATGCAGGTGTTGTTTTTCCTAGTTTTTGACATATTCCAAGCCCAGCACTCTTGATAACAGTTTACTAGGTCTAACAACGCAGCTAGTTTGCCATTTGTATGTAAGACCATATATCACAGCTGTTAATATATACTCGATCTGCATGGGATTATATATACATATAGTCTCTTTCATTTCCCAGCTAGCAAATGTTACCAACTCTTTTGACGCTAATTATATAAACTAATATTAATTGTTACAAGAAGCATATGGAACCTTCTTTAGACTTTAGACTTAGTTTCTTTACCTAAAGCTATATATAATTTCTACCGATTTGAACTCAGTCATGCAGAATATGTATAATATACTAATTGACATGTGTGAACACCTGATACCTTTTATTAGTATTGCAAATGATCGATGATTATCACCGGCGTAAGAATTAATGTCTAAATATATGCATGTTGGTATAAACAATATCATGTTACATACATAGACCATACGTAGATCCTTCAATTAATCAGGGATTGGTCGTGTTGATGATCCAAAATATTGATAGATCTTGAATCGTATAGTTAGTCATACGTGATGTGACTATTTATCTACTCGATCAACATTTGATTAAGTAGAGTCTTCTGATTTTGTGAAAAAATAAGAGTTGCATCGTTTTTAGTATTTTTAGAATATTCAGTATCGTGATTTTCATAAAAAATTAATACCGTTTGTGCGATTCAAGAATGTATTGTTTGTAAAGAAAAACAATCACTATTATACCAAATTGAAGTGTATAAACAAAAAATTGACCTGAAAAATAAGAAGCTCGCTATTTAGAAATAAAACCTACGACACTTAGTAAACTTAAAATTCTGATTTTGTGGTTGTGGGGGTCGCTATATGTTGGATATCTGTCGACGAGATTTGGTCTACGACAGTCGGAATCCAAAAGCGGCTGAGGCGGCGCAACAGTCTTAGAGGTGGGATGGTTATGGCGATTTCATTTGTGCAGCAGTTGTATTGGGTTGGAGTGACAGTTTGGGCCCTCTTTGCCCTAGCTCTGTTGGGTGCTTGTTATAGGCATGAGGTTTATCTATTGGTCCATGATCAAAGCCTCTTTCTTCACCGCCGGAGAGATCTGAGTTGGACTCCAGTGAGAGAATCGGAGATGAGTAGAGAATACGAGAGATCTGAGTTGGACTCCAATGAGGTAGCTCCGATCAGTGCTTCTTCGTCGTCGTAGTCGTCTTCAGGTATGGCGGCTCCGTTTCAAGGTTTTGCAAGCTTGGATCCATTGGAATCTCACCAGATCGGAGGCAGTGGTCATCATAGTCGGGGCGGGGCGGGTGGATGGAGAGAGCGTCGTGCCTTAATCGGCTATGGGACGGTGATGAGAGATGGTGGCCAGAATTGATTCTTTCTGGTGATTGCAGAGGGAAGAGAAGAAGGAGAGAGATAGAGAGAGAGAGAGAGAGAGAGAGAGAGAGAGAGAGAGTTTATTTTCATTAGAGAGAGAGTTTCTTTTCATTTTGGCCAGATGATCATAGAGTTAGTGGAAGGGTAAAATTGTCAGGTTGAAAATAATTTAAAGCTACAAATGGCCTTATGAATACAAGAAAACTTTGGTGGACTTGTGGCTAATTTAAGTTTCAAACTGACACTTGTGTGTAATTTTCTATACTTATTAGTAGTTGGGTTAATAAGTTGCTACCATTACTTGGTAGGACGAGGTGGGCTTGGTCTATGCACATTGAGTGCTTTATTTGCTCTAGGAAAGCGGCGAGTCCCTTGCATTGGCAAATAGTCGCAACCTCCTAGTGGCAGTAATGTGTCTACTCTAGGTAGGAGGCGACTTCCTTGTTTTGTCAATGGTTGCAGCTTCCTAGTGGTAGGGTGAAACTAAGTGTTCCAGGATTTATGCTCCGATGGCAACATAGTGGGAAGCTGTGCTATTAGTAATAATGTTTGTTCGTAATAGAATTATCTTTCCGGTATGTCATCACCACATTTGTGAAGCGAATAGAGTAGTTAGTAACACACTCTTTGCTAGTTGGTACTTGCTAGAATATATTATTTTAGTTGAGACTCTTGTTATTATCTTAGGAGGTTAATCTCTTGATGCATATTGTAATTTGGGGTTTAGGCATCATATCCTCCCCATGTATTCTGCTGTCTCATTAATCAAGGCTTGAGTGCAGCCGCACCGACCCTTATTAAAAAAAAAAATTAAGAAAAAGAAAGTAACTCCCATCTAGCTATAGCAAATCTGACGTCTAACTATAGAAGAGCAATGACACAATTGGAATATCAAACAAATTCAAAGCAAGAACCGCAAAATAAAACCAAATAAGACACAAAATAGGAGACCTTATCAACTTGCGAATTGAAAGCCGTCGTCTCCAATGCTAATACGTAGTTTCGAGATCACTTGATCTTCTCATTTTAAATTTTAATTTTGTAAAGATATAATTTGATCAACGAAACGGAGTTTGTTGTAGAAGATTTTGTAATTTCCATTTTCCTCAGCAGAAACAAAAGAAAAGCTATGATGTAAGCTAATCATCATCAAGTATAAAAATGGAAGGTGGTACAAGGTTAACGTTATAAAGCGGTTTCTATTTAGTGTGGGTTCGCATGTTATGCAGGGTAGGACACACCTCCAACAGAAATACCGAACGGAATGAAAGCACTCTCGGTGGCTGAAGGCTGATGGACCCAGAAAATAAGTACTTTGCTGGAATCACGGCGGGGAAAAGCACTTTTCGCGCCCACAATTATTCCAAAATCCAATTATTAGGGAGAGGAAACTCGACGACCGGAACATGCGAAAAAGCACACTGGTGGGCCCACGCGGTCCATGCCTTACGCGGTTTTTTATTTGGCTGGAGGTGAGGTGGAGGTTGAAATTGGAATTTCGCTATCCTGTATTAATTAGATATTTGGGACAGGGGAATATCCCCCACATTCTCCGCCGTTTCTGGCTTAGTACGTGTCTTTGTTATGATTAATCAGTATGACGTTTTTACCCCTGTTTTGATCCTTTAAAATTTATATTGAGAGTTAAATTTATCCGATAATTTAAGCTCAAACATAGTTAAGCGATATATGAAATGTTTTATAACTTTTGGACATCAATATTAATCAGAATATATCAGAATTTCTATCGAAAAAAAAATTTCAAACTTTGCTTTAAAATTAGTAGACGACTAGTGATAATGTGTTCGAGTTAACAAGAATGACGGGAGGAGAGGTGGTTCAAAAACCAATATAGCAAGAGATTTGCATATTTGGTTCCTTACTGTGGTTTAACATTTTGTAGTTTTTGGTGTTTTTTAATGTTAAAATGATTTGTGCAGATATTTGACCAATTTCGATTATTTTTTCAATTGTAATATTTAATCGATCTTATTATTTAACGCATGCAGTCCTATGTTCGGAGATTTCTTCAAGTACCCACAACATTTGGATGATACCACTCATTGTGCAACCCTGTAAAATTCAGAATTGCTGACTACAAGTATGAGTTGTGTGCAAATCAGAAAACACCCCCCAAAATCACGAAAGTCAAAGACATATGCTCCGAGGCAAACGCCTCCTAATATGAAAGTGGCAACGGAGCCACCATGGAAGATAAGATCAACACCTATAGCGGATTTCAATCTTCTTAGAGTTAGAATGTCTCAACTCCAAATTAAGCTTTACCATATAAAACATGACGTGCAACGATTAGCAATAAGCAAACTCACCTAACCAGCTCCAATAAACACCGTCGTTGCCTTTCATACTAGCACATCGATCACAACAATCACATTTTTGAGCTTAATCCATACCAACAAAAACGAGGTTGGGTCAAATTTTCAATGCACGCGACTTTAAAAACTAATTTGTCACCTTTATTTGGGGGAATTTCATTACCAAAAACAATAGAAAAGAGAGAAGGACAATGTGCATGCCTTGAAGAAAGCGATTGAGTGTGTATGTATTTTAATCATGGAAGGAAGGGAAAGGGAAAGGGAAAGGGAGGGATAGAGGTTCCAATTCCAAGCATATGTTGGCGTTTTTGGGCAATGGAAGTGGATTAAGTCTGCACGCAGTGTGGAAATACAACTATCAACAGCTCATATTCAAACAAGGGTTAACATCTTCGACAACCACCCCAACACTGTTCAATATTGGTGGATCCTTGATCGACTCTGATCAAAATGTCAAACTATACCTTAACTTGTGCAAAAACAAATAAATATCTCATTAAACAAGAAACCGAGTGCAAAATACGGATATAATTAGGTATATGTGACGAATTTGGTCATATTTTGAATATAATTAAAAACAAAAAATAATGATAAGATGAATGATTTTGTTGTTTCGTAAATAATATGAGATTAATTTTTTCCAAGGTCGTCTCATGAGATAAATATCTCTCTCTCTCTCTCTGTTTATTTTTTGCTTTTGACCAAGACATTTTACTCGATTTGGTCAACTTAGAGATGTAAACAGCACAATATAGCTCATTTTTAGCTCGTGTTCATAAGAGAAACAAACCGAGCTTGAACTCTTCTTGTATATTCCACTCGACCAGACTCATGTACCTACTTAAAAAATTTAAAACTTAATAACTTTGGCTGGAAAAAATTATCAACCGAGTCGATTTGAGTTTGAATTTGAGCTTGAAATAAATAGATTGAGCTTGTTAGAAATACACAAGGGCTGAGCTTGGTCACCTTCTTATTCGTTCCGACTCAGTTTATTTACCCCCCTCCCAATTTTTTGCAATACATTAAAATTTTCAGATTTTCTCTTTTTTTTTTTTTTTGATTTTCTTAATGTCAATCGAAAGGCTAATTATTTCCATTTATTATTTCATTTTTTGTTTGGGAACTAAAGGAAATGGTTCATAATCTCAATCAATCACCACCAATTAGGAGATAATCAAAAAGTCATGATTTCTTTCCTTACAAAATCAACAATGTGGCTGTAATAAGAACCAAAAAGTCCTGTCCGCATGGGATTCACACCTCCCACACGGACCGCAGGCGCGTTAGGAATTCCCCTCAAAATTCCCGATTTGTCCCCTATAAAACCCCAAAAAACCCACTTCACAGGGACAGAGGGACACAGAGACAGACAAAGAGCAACACGCAGAGGACGCCTCCTTCCCTTCTACTCTCCCCATTGTCTCTCTCACCACACCTTACTCTCTTGTCTGCAGATCACCAGCTCAGACCGGCCCTCATTGCCTTATATCTTATTCGTTGGCTAAAAACCAAACCCAAAGTTGCCAAAACCGGATTTATAATCATGAAGAGGTTTAATGGGTTGCCGGCACTGTGTTTTGGGGTATAAGAAGAAGTGGGTTTTGCTTTGGAAGTGTTGTAGAGTTTAGAAAGTGAGGGTCGGACTTGGTCTTTGCTTTGCTCAGTGATAGACGATTAGTTTTGAATGTGTCAGAGGATTTGGGCTTATTGTCTTTAAGTATTTGGTGAAGAATTGGTGTTAATTGGTATGCTCATTTTGACAAAACCCAACTTATCTGATTCCTTTATTTATCATCAGATATTTGCTTCTACTTTAAGAGAGAGAGAGAGAGAGAGACTGTATTTTTGTTCTAGAGAGAGAGAAGGGTTGGTTTCCTCTGTTTCTTTCAGAACAGAGTGTTAGAGAAAAGTGAGATTCATCTCTGTTTATGCTTCACTTTTACTTGGATCTCTGTCTTGCATTGATTTTGGAGTTTTGATTAGTCATTTGAGATCTTGATTCCATTTTCTGATGTTTTGTTTGTTGGTATGCATTTCAGGCTTGATTGGATATTCTTGTGAACATGATGGCCTCTAATTACCCAAATGGATCCTCCAGGTTTAACCATCTTAAGAAAACTAGCAATGAACTTGACAGTGACGATATTGGGAGTGTTGAGTTTGCAACCTACACTGTCCAGATACCCGTCACACCGGACAACCAGCCCGCCGGAGTTTCCTTGCAGCGGTCAACTTCTCAGAGAGTTGAGGACCAATATGCATCCAGTTCTTTGTTCACAGGTGGCTACAACTGCGTTACACGAGCCCAGTTGAAGGACAAAGTGATTGAATCCGAAACAAGCCATCCCCAGATGACATGGGCCAAGGGGTCTTATTGTACCGTGCCTGGATGTGATGCTCAGGTGGTGACTGATGAGAGGGGATTGGATATAGTCCCTTGTGAATGCGGTTACAAGATTTGTATGGATTGTTATAGGGATGCTATGAGAAATGGTGAGAGTGTTTGTCCGGGCTGCAAAGCACCGTATAAGGAGATGGATATGAATGAGTATGGTGTGACTAGTCGGCAGCCTTTGCTGTCAACGGATGGGATGTCAAAGACGGACAGGAGGATGTCGCTTATGAAATCAAAATCGATGAAGTCAAAAGCGTTGGTGGAGAGTCAGGCTATTGAAATGGATCAGAATCAGTGGTTGTTTGAGACAAAAGGGAGTTATGGATATGGGAATGCTATGTGGCCAAAGGAAGATGTGAGTGGGAGTCTTGATGGGATGAGTGGTGATCTTAAAATGTTCAAAGATAAGCAATGGAAGCCACTAACGCGTGAAGTGAAAATCTCGGCTGCAATTCTCAGTCCATATCGGTAAGATTGTTTTCTTCATCTTTGTTGATAGTTGGAAGATGGTGATTTAGTTTGGCAGGTTTTTTAGCAGGAATGTGTAGCTTGTATTTTAAGTTCCATATGGGATGATTTTTAAGTCACATTTGGATGATTAAATTCAAGAAGTTTGTGCACAAAAATGACATATGATGTCATATAAGCGCTGCAAGTATTCTTAGTAAAAGTACCATACAATACAAAGTTTTTTCTTTGCCTAGCTCTCTACTTTTTAATTTATGAATATGTGCATAGTCAATAATCTTAGATCTGTATGTTTAATGTTTCTCAAATTCTGGAGTTCATAACTAAGACTTGTCCCTTGTCCACTAATGTTGGAGCTCATATTAACCAAACATATTACATATTTACTACTGTCACCAGATTCCGTGATCTATTGCTCTTTGTTGTATTCTGTGTGTTTTACTCATATTTGATGTTACACAACTCATTGCATATAAGGTTTAGTTAAAGCCATTTCATAATAGTTGCTGTAAGTACATTTAAACTTACAATTTTTTGTGTTATATTATTTCAGGCTTCTAGTACTAGCTCGACTGGCGGTCCTTGGATTATTTTTGTATTGGAGAGTCACAAACCCTAATGATGATGCAGTGTGGTTGTGGCTTATGTCTGTGATTTGTGAATTCTGGTTTGCCTTCTCTTGGATACTTGATCAGCTTCCAAAGCTGTGCCCCATAAATCGCATTGCTTATGTTGATGTTTTAAAGGAGAAGTTTGAAACTCCAAATCCAAGCAATCCTACTGGAAAATCTGATCTTCCAGGAATAGACATTTTTGTATCTACAGCAGATCCAGAGAAAGAACCTCCTCTTGTAACTGCAAACACGATTCTCTCGATACTTGCAACTGACTACCCTGTTGAGAAGCTTGCCTGTTATGTTTCTGATGATGGAGGTGCACTTTTGACCTTTGAGGCCATGGCAGAAGCTGCTAGTTTTGCCAACTTGTGGGTACCATTTTGTCGGAAGCATGATATTGAGCCAAGGAACCCAGAATCTTACTTCAGCATGAAGAGAGATCCTTACAAGAATAAAGTAAAGTCCGATTTTGTAAGGGATCGCAGGCAGGTAAAGCGAGAGTATGATGAATTTAAGGTTAGGATTAATGGCCTTCCTGATTCAATCCGGAGACGTTCCGATGCCTTTAATGCTAGAGAGGAGATCAAAGCTATGAAACTTCGGAGAGAGACTAGAGATGATGAACCACTGGAAAATTTAAAGTTCCCAAAAGCAACTTGGATGACTGATGGAACACAATGGCCTGGTACTTGGGTAGTTTCTGCCCCTGAGCATTCCAAGGGTGATCATGCCAGTATCATACAGGTATGCATCATATTATTTCATATAATTTAATATGTATGCTAGCCAAATGATAACTTAGCTCTGACATAGTCCAATTTCTCTGTTATATGCATCTGCATTGAATTGCAATGGAAGCCCTTCCGCTTTCCTTTCTAACAAATGAGTACATGCATGATGACCATGCACTTTCCCATCACGTTTCCTAAACTAGATCAGATTTTTTTTTTTTTTTTTTTTTTGAAGTAGATCGGATTTAATCTTCTGTATGTTCATTCCATTTAGTTCCTTAGTTATTGTATCAACACAAAGTGGCTTGATTACTATAGATGAAGAACTGGTTCTTTGTTTTTCTTTTGGTTGTTGTTGTTGTTGCTGTGAACTTTTATGTGCTGCTACTAATTGGTTTGAATTATCTATAGGTGATGTTAAAACCCCCTAGCGATGAGCCACTTAAAGGAACAGAAGTAGATTCAAATTCCATGAATCTAAGTGAGGTTGATATCCGTCTTCCCATGCTTGTTTATGTTTCTCGTGAAAAGAGGCCTGGTTATGATCATAACAAGAAAGCCGGAGCTATGAATGCCTTGGTTCGAGCCTCAGCCGTCATGTCCAATGGCGCCTTCATTCTCAATCTTGACTGTGACCACTACATCTACTACTCCCAAGCAATGAGAGAAGGCATGTGCTTCATGATGGACCGCGGTGGAGAACGTCTTTGTTATGTCCAATTTCCTCAGCGGTTTGAAGGAATAGACCCTTCTGATCGCTATGCCAACCACAACACTGTTTTCTTTGACGTCAACATGCGTGCTCTTGATGGAATTCAGGGTCCAGTATATGTGGGAACAGGATGTCTCTTTCGTCGGACTGCCTTATATGGCTTTGATCCACCTCCAGTGAAAGAACGTGATGGTTGCTGTAGTGGTTTCTTTGCCAAGCGCAAGAAAACTTCTTCAGTTGCTTCTGCT
The DNA here is from genome assembly GCA_024704745.1 of Rosa lucieae. NCBI lineage: Eukaryota > Viridiplantae > Streptophyta > Magnoliopsida > Rosales > Rosaceae > Rosa > Rosa lucieae. The sequence continues at coordinate 26,401,885 of CM045498.1, forward strand.
CCTGAAGTTGACTCCCAAGACGGATCAGTTGAACTAGACAATGACAATGAAGAAATGGGTCTTGCTCTTATTCCTAAAACATTTGGGAACTCGAGCCTCTTTGTTGACTCCATCCGAGTTGCAGAGTTCCAAGGTCGGCCCCTTGCTGATCATCCATCCATGAAAAATGGACGCCCCATTGGTGCCCTTACTCTTCCCCGGGAACTTCTTGATGCATCAACAGTTGCAGAGGCAATTAGTTGCATCTCATGCTGGTATGAGGACAAGACTGAATGGGGCCAACGAGTTGGGTGGATTTATGGTTCAGTGACTGAAGATGTGGTCACAGGTTACAGGATGCACAACCGTGGGTGGAAATCTATCTACTGTGTCACTAAGAAGGATGCCTTTCGAGGAAGTGCCCCAATCAATCTCACTGACCGGCTTCACCAGGTTTTGCGGTGGGCTACTGGCTCTGTTGAAATATTCTTTTCTCGTAACAATGCTCTTCTAGCCAGCTCCAGGATGAAATTTCTCCAAAGGATCGCCTATTTGAATGTCGGAATGTACCCTTTCACATCCATTTTCCTCATTGTTTACTGCTTCCTCCCTGCACTCTCCCTCTTTACTGATCAGTTCATTGTTCAGCAACTAAATGTAACCTTCCTGGTATATCTCTTGGGCATTACAATTACCCTCATTCTTCTTGCCGTGCTTGAGATCAAGTGGTCCGGAATTGAACTTGAGGAGTGGTGGAGGAATGAGCAGTTTTGGTTGATTGGAGGCACAAGTGCCCACCTTGCTGCTGTGCTCCAAGGTCTTCTAAAGGTTATAGCAGGAATTGAGATCTCATTCACTTTGACATCGAAATCGGGAGGCGATGATGCGGATGATGATTTTGTTGATCTTTATATCTTCAAGTGGACATCTCTGATGGTACCACCTATTACTATCATAATGGTTAACTTGATTGGAATAGGTGTTGCTGTTTGTCGAACAATATACAGTGATAACCCAAAGTGGAGCAGCTTGCTTGGAGGTTCTTTTTTCAGCTTCTGGGTGTTGGCTCATCTATACCCCTTCGCCAAAGGACTTATGGGAAGACGAGGGAGGACTCCCACGATTGTATTTGTCTGGTCTGGGCTTCTTGCAATCACCATATCTCTCCTTTGGGTGGCTATTGATCCCCCATCAGGCAGTAGTGGAATTGGAGGTTCATTCCAGTTTCCTTGATACATGAAGTCTCATCTTTTGTCCATGTGAGTTCGACTTAAAGCCAGGCAGCTGTAGGCAATCATATAGGGTCTCCTGTGACATGTACATTTTCTAGCCATTTTTTTCACTCGGAATCTGATGTTCATAGGAAAAGTGGATTGTATACATTGGTTCATATGATTACTTTATTCAGGTTTTAATACATTGGATACAATTAGAGCCCAGTAATTCCATCTTTATGCCCTCTGAATTTCTGAATTAGTTTCTTTTGGACATGATATGCTGCATACAGCATCCCTTTTTTTTTTTTTTTTTTTCTTTTCCCCTTCTTTTTAACTATGCTGCAGAAAATTCCAGTGTTTACAACTTGGATCCAATAAATAACGATGTCTTTCTACCACACATACAAGCTGATTCTTCTCAAGGTGCAGATCCAGCACATAAAACCCACCATTGCTGGGTTTAGCACAGACAAAGAAAAGACAAGTGAACTACTAAATTTGGGCAGAGCTGGATAGCATATGTCAATTTGCACACATCAGTATTACTATAACAGTACTAGTTACAAGTTACAAGCAAGATATCAGTCTGCCTTTCCAGAGAAATTGATACTGCATTTTACACGATCATATGAAAATGCCCCAAACCTGCTGCTCATTAAGCATCTTCATCCCAGCCAATTAGTAAAAGTGCATGCATGTCAATTTTCCTCCCTGACAAAGTCTCACACTAATGTCCTTAGCCATCGATATAGTCGAAGAAGGGCAGCATCCAATATTGGGGACTTCTTCTCAAGGCCTATATCAGCAGCTACTCGATGAGCACACATTAGTCCTGAGAAGGATACAGCACTAACTCCTTGTCCTGGAAAGCAGCTATCACCAACACAGTAAAGGCCTTCTATGGCTGTTGTATTCAATGGCAGTCCCAATAAGCCCTTGGGAGTTCCGCATGGTATTGGTCCATAAGTGCCCTGTTCACGAGCCAGGTACCGCCTGTGTGTCTTAGGTGTTCCCACCTCCTTAAAAACGATGGATGACTTGAGCCCTGGAAATAGTATCTTCTCTAATCTGCTAATGATCACATCTGCCATAAGCTCCTTCTTTGATTCATAGTCCTTTCGAGAGAGTCCCTCCCAGTCTTCAATGGAAGAGGTCGTAAATATGTGAAGAATATGGTGCCCTTCTGGAGCCAACGATGAATCAAGAACAGTTGGAATACTTACGAATAAACTTCCATATGGCTCCTCTAACCTTGTCCAATCGTCCTCAAGCACAAAGTGGTGGCAATCTGTATCTGGAGGCAGAGCCTCAGATTTAACACCCATGTGAATGGAAAGAAAAGATGGGGACTTAACATAAACTTTCTGAAATCTTTCCTCTTCTTTAGGAAGGTCGTGCTCTTTTATCAGCTTTCCAAAGGTACTCCATCTCGTAGCATTTGATAATATGGCTTCGGCAAAAAATTCCCTCCTGTCTGAAAGCCCAACTCCTACAGCTCTGCCCTGATCGACTATGATGCCAGTAACATTGGCCTTGTAAAGTATCTCACTGCCATGTTCCACCAGACCTTTTGCCAAGGACTTTGCAATTCCCCCAATACCACCAACAGGGTAGTTAATTCCACCATAATGCCTTTCGCACATAACCATGCTCGCATTGATCATTGGTGTTTTCCAAGCCTTGACTGTGCTCACAAGAAAACACTCGGCATCTATGAAAGACAACAGGTGGGGATCATGAATGTATTTACGAGCTATATCCCCAGCATTCTGAGGTAAATAATAGGCCAGTGTCAAGCATTCAAGAGGCTTCTGAAAGAACTGTGCAAAAAGATAGAGTGGCTCCTCAAGTGACTTGAGTTTGAATGAGTTCAAGGCATTGAAAATCTTCCAACATTCACTAAAGAATTTTAGGATCCCATTCTTTTCATGGGGAAATTTAGCAGTGAGTTCTGAAATAAATTGACTGTATTCTCTGTGCACTCGAACTGAAAGATTATTGGGTAGATGGTAATGAACAGTAGTGGGATCAGGTATCACCTGCATCTCACAACCCACTGCTGCCAATGCTTGGGTTATCAAATTTAGATTGCCCTTATCGCCGAGACCAATCATGACAGAAGACCCGACATCGAATGTATAACCATCCCTCTCATAATAGCCAGAGCTCCCACCAGGAACCACATGCTTCTCTAAAACCAAAACCTTGGCACCCTTCACAGCCAACTGTGTGGCTGCAACCAACCCTCCAATTCCTGACCCTATAACAATGCCATCATAGTAATCCTTCCCACCTGCTCTTCCATCACTCTCCACTACTTTATCTACGCTCAATGTTGAACTAGACCTCACTACGAAGCTCCAATTTGTTGAATTCGAATATGTCAATCTACTCCCTTGAATCAATTTGCTTTCTGAAACTCTGGTCCTCAGAGTGTAAAACCCTGAAGAAGAAACTTTATGACTGGAAATCCGAGGACTAGGGTGAGTGATGAGACACTGAGATCCTTGCATGGCAGCTGTACGTTGAACTGAATCCAAGTTGGGGAGTGGAAAGTGAATTGGGAAGGAGCTTTTCCTTTAATTTGGATTTGAGTTTTGCAGGAGTAAAGAAAATTCATGCTTTTGGTGTTGATCAAGTATAATGGTGATTTGCAGGTGAGTCCGCTTCATAATTCCTCAAGAACATGAGACAAGACGTTTCTGTTTCTCAGGTTGACACAAGCTTTGCATGAGTGAGGGAGTCGCTGTGAAAGTAATAATTTTAGTTTGCATGTTATGGTGGTTCCACGACATGACCAAAATGATGGGTTTTGTGGCTTTCACTTGTTTTGGTTGTTTTTTTTTTCTTTTTTTTTTTTTTTCTTTTTTTGGGGTTGGTGCAGTGATTGAGTTGAGAATCAGGGTAAGCAAAGTTAGCTAAATAATGGGTTTGACGTCATGTTTAAGGTATCGATCAGAATAAGCAACACCTAGCTAGTTGTAGTTTTGACTTGCTAAAAAACTGATTGATGGGGTACCGTAAATTCTTCTACTTGTTGACTGAGCAGGAGAAGATGGACTAGGGTTGCTCACGAACCTGTGATTATCTCAGTATATATAATTAGACGTCCAGAGAATTAAAAGGTTAATCTGTCATTAATCTTAAAAAAAAAAAAATTGTGTCACTAGATATCAGGTAACTCATAATTCCCAAGAAAGACAGACAGATTCATATGGAAATGATGACATAACTGTAAATTACGAAACGCCATTTGCACTTCTTGAGTCTTTGGATGAGTAATCAGTAATGAAAAGTGTGAGATGTGAGGCATGCTCGTGTGACATGCCATGAAGCTTGATGCTTCTAAGGAGATTTCAGACCATGTTCTCATCAATGAAATAGGAAACTTCCCAGAGACCATTTGGAAATTGATTAAGCCAAGCACAATTAGCCATAACTCAAACAAAAGGAGTCTCTTCTGTAAATAACACCGGACAATTTAGCAATACTAGGTGATATCATCAAAAGGAATGAGAAAAGTACAAGCATTTAGGAAATGACACGAACCTTAGCATTGGAGTATTTACCAAGGTCTGATATTATCAAACTTACCAACAATGACCCAAGGATTCAACAGGGCAAGTTTCATATCACTATATATAATATATGTTCCTGCAATTCCCTTTGGATCATAAAAGGAAGAGCGACAAACGAAAATTAGAAACTAAACAGCGGATAACACAAACTTGAGGCAAAATAGTACTGATATTAATATGTCTGGATTTCCAAAATAACAACAGGCCACCTTGGTCCCTAGAAGGAACACAAAACTGTAATCCAAAAAAGGCTGTATATGCAGAAGCCTTGTTCTCATGTATCTAACAAGAACAAAACACTACATAATTAAACATTGTTCTTGAAATAAAGCCTGAATAAAGAAACTGAGTCCCGAACTGCTCCATTCAAAGAGGAGTTGTAAATCCAGAATTAAACATTGTTCTTAAATAAAGTCTGAATAAAGAAACTGAGTCCCGAACTGCCCCATTCAAACAGGAGTTGTAAAGCAAAATATAGTCCCAAAAGTTGATAGACTTGAGCTGACATATCAATTTTGGGTACGAGATAGCATGTGTTTGTAAAATTCCTCCTGGAGATCCATCTCTTCTTTGTTTTGTTCATGGTGCATTTTGGTCCTCTCTTTCAAAAGGTGATTTTCCTCCTGTATCGTCTGCATCTTGTCATTTACTATACGAAGAGTTTCTTCTAGAGCTTGGCTGTGTCTCTCTTCTTTCGCAACCCTGGTCTTCATATAGGAAACCTGTTGGCTGTCCTCACTCATCTTCCTCAGGGAGTGGAGGACCATCTCCTGGTAGGACCTCATCTCAAATTTCAGCTTCAGCTTCTCTTCCGAGTGCTGGTTGAATATATCCAAGTCTTGTTTCATTGGCATGAAACCATAAAGCTGTCGTTTACCACCTGGACGAAACAACACAGGGCTACGATCCCAAGCATCTCTGCCCAAACCTTGCTCAGCAAAATGCCTATGCAGCCGTGCAGCCTCAAAGTAACCCATTGCCGATGGCTCAAAGATCAAAGTGCTAATCCCACAGTGTCCTTGGGGGCCATAGGAGTGTTTACCCTTCTGAGCAGGATAAGAGCTGAAGCAGAGCAAAAGCTCCTCATTGCCCATACCCAGCCATTTGTCATTCTCATCTTTTTCAAGTCTGGTATTCATGATGAATACCATTGGAGGCCAGATAATTTTGTGATTACTTTCCTCTTCTTTCAATCCTACCCATTTACCAAAGACCACACCTGCAGGTATAGCGCTTGTACCCCGCACCTTCAACTCTGCTTCCAGAAGTTGTGCAAGCTGCCGGTGAAGCTTCACCCTCTTCGATCCTTTTGTTTCTGCATGTCTGATCAATGGCTGCATGCCTTGATACCAGTCAATGGCACCAGGACCCCCTTTGCAAGCAGGGCAGTGCCGCTGCCGTGTAGGATCATTTATCTCCTCCACGCTTAACTTCTCCAACTCGTCGAAGAAATCCTTGAACCACTTGCTATTCTTTTGAGTGCCTTGACTCATTTGACTAGAGTCTGAATCATCACTGAAAATGTCGTCGTCATCATCATCAAGGTCACTCAATGCATCTGACTCATCATCGTCATCAGCAGGATGAGCTGCAGCAGGAGGCACATATCTGTCATTGTTCCCGGCCTTTGACTTCCAATTCCACCCATTGTGCAGTGGAGGGGTAATCACTTGTTGAGGGGTACTGTTAGACAGCGGCCTTGAGCTTCCTCTTCCAGCTGGTTTCCACGGATTATCAGCTTGTGATCCTCCTGTACCACTCCACACATTGAGCTTTTGGACATCTTGGTGCACCCATGCCTTTGGTTTAGACTTTTGAGCACCCTTTGCAGCACTGCTTCCAGTCCTGTTCTTTGTTTTCTTTCCAACTTCTTCCCAACCTCCATTACCTTCTTCCGAACCCAGGCAAAGATCCGCTACACCTTGGCTCAGCTGCTGACTGTTTGCTTCAAAGACTTGCTTGCCTCTCCCATTTCCGTTTGCTCTTCCGGAACTCATCTTTGAATCTCAATTCAGCAAGTTTTCTTTCACAGTTGGAAAGAGGTACCTATCACAAGTGCCCATTAAAACTCAAATTCCAAAACAGAAACACTTGACAATCTATATAGATAGTATGAATGAAATCCCATAGAAAATCAACATTATCCACAAACTTCTGAACACTCGATTCACAAAACAAAAAATTAATACCAATAGATAAGTCAGCATTCTCCATCAACCTCTGTAATACCCATTTCACATATAACAAAGACAAGATTTATGCAAGACCCATAAAAACCATTGAACAAAACATATGAAAAAATAAAATCACCCACTTTTCTAAATCTAAACTATCAAGCTTTCATTCTCATCCATTATCCGGGACATATACTCATAAACCCATTCAACAAAACCCAGAGAACAATCACCACTCTTCATAAACCTCTGCAACACCCATTTCACATATCATAAACGACACAAAATCTCTGCAAGACCAAAACCCAGAAAAGCCATTAAACAAAATAAATGAAATACAAAATCACCGACCTTTCTAAATCCAAAAAACCCAAGCTTTCATTCCATCAATATCCAGGGTTATCATAAACCCATAAATCCATTCAACAAACAGAAACAAAGCACAAAACTTTACACAAACCAAAAGCCGGCACATACCCACAATATCCAAAACCCCAAAAAACACCCCCATTTCTAAATGCCATGAACACAATCATCAGAACCAGAAAAAGAAAACAACCCAAAACAAACAAGCATGTATGGTGGTGAACCAAAACGGCGGTGAGATTAAAAGAATCAGAAAATGTTGATGGGTCCAATGCTGTTGTTATCTACCTCAACGTCAAGACTGTTGTTGATCGATTTCGTAATGGGAGGACTGGTTTTGATGAATCACCTTCCTCGTCTTCCTCAAGGTGACAGCTACAGAGGCAGAAGCAGATTCTGTGCCTGTGAGCTCGGTCCCTTCATGTTGTAATGGTGTGGTGTCATTTGTCACATTATATAGTGACTAGTCAGTGTGTGGTGTTTTCTTATTTGTCAATTGTACCCTTGAGAAATATGTTTTTAATAAATTACCTACCATATATAATTTTTGGTCGGATATTTCATACCATATATAGTTTCTAATTATCTCTCAAATTAGTAAAAAAACATAAAGAGGGAATGATTGTTTCGGTATTTATTTCCAATGTAAGATGAAACGTTTCAGGTATAGATTTTCCGTTTCAGTAAATTATCAAAAAGGTTGGTTTTTGTTTCTAGTTTTGTTTAAGATAACAAGGTATAAAATTACAAAAGATTAAAAGGGGTATATGGTACTTTTTTTTTTAACTCATTAGCTCTGGCGTGGTTTGAGGAAGCCTAGGGTTTAGGGTTCATTGTGTGCACTGTGCGGTCTTCCACTTATTAAGGTTCATTTTTCAATAAAATGATTAAAAGATAAAAAGATACTATGTTCTTTGTTTTTAAGAGAACGACAAGTTTATTCCCTCACTCTCCTCTGAGTCATGCCAAAAGACAAACTAACCAGAATACACTATCTAAATAAAATCACATTTGACTACAAGTCATATATAGAACTAGCAGTAAATGTAAATCATAGATGCTGCAATCATTAAAAAGCAAATGAGCTCATGACTTATAACTTCCTGTTAATCTTTTATATGTCATAACTCATAAGGATATGTCATAACTCATAAGGATCAATGCCAATGAATTCGAAGCCGGATCGAACAACAGTTTTTTCACGACTAAAGAAGAGAGTCAAACAAAAAATAAACTGTTTTATCTCTTACTTGCATTATTACTTGTATTTTTAATTATTTGGTGTTAAGATAATTCGGGTTGGAGAAAGGAAGAGAAGACGGGACGAGAAAGAAAAAGGAGAGGAGAAGAAAAGAAAGAAAAAGGAGAAGAAGAGAGCAGGGGGGACGAAGAGAAGAACAGAATGAAAAAGAAAAGGAGAGGGAGAGAATTAAGAAGAGAGGGAGAGGGAGAGAATTGCAAACATTGAGGACAGGCAACACTGCCAATCCAGGTCCCATATAAAGGAGTACCATACTCATACTTGTCTAAAAGGGCCGACCTAAGGCCATCTCCAGCTAAGCCCCCAATAATTAGTATTCATTCAAATAATAATAAGTGTTATGATTTAGACAATTTCCAATCTTTAAGCCTATAAGTTTAAATGTTATGATATTGTTTTGCATTTTATTTTTCAAATATATAGTATTATACTACTATTTCTTTGTGATGGAGGCCATTTTTGAACAAAGACAATGTGATATCCTGCACCTAATTTTGACATGAAAACCTAAATACTATTTAGAATCCTCTAGTCAGTAGGAGAGTGGTATTGGCAATATGCACATTACTATTATGACGTGACCATGTGTGGCACAGTCATTTGGGTTGTCGTAACCCACTTTAGCTAACAGGTTTGCACTGACATTCCTAATAGTCTAATATTATTTTAGTTAATGGGTCTGCGGTGGCATTCCCATATGATATTTAAAGAGAAAAATTTAGTCACCGTCCCCAAACTATGCTGTCAAGGCCAATTTGATACCCGAACTCTCAAAAGTATCAATGTGATACCCAAAGACTTATTTTGACATCAACATGATACTTCCGTCAAAAATCTCGAACGGCTCCGTTAGTCTGCTGACGTGGCAAGCACATGGGTCCCAAAACAATGAAATGACCAATTTACCCTTTTTTTTGTTAATTCATTTTTTTTCTTTTAATTTCTTTTTCTTCTTTTCTTCTTCTTCTTCTTCAACCTCAGTCTTCTTCTTCTTCTTCTCTCTCTCTCCTCTCCTTCTCCTCCGCCCAAACCATCACCAACGCTGCCATCATCCTCTCCAATTCCTGCTACAAATCCATGTTCTTCACACTCAACTCTCAGCAGACGAACCCAAAACGAAAGTTGGGTGACATGATAAAAAAAAAAAAAAATTAAATCAGTCTGCACCCAGAAAAATACTCTGGGCACCCAGCACCCATGTCTTCTTCTCCGCCAAAACCGATCTCCTTCTTCTCCGCCTAGCAGCTCTCCTCTTCCGGCGCAACCAACTGGGAAACTGGTTCACTGCACACCAAATTCCGGCGAACCTTAGCTCCACCAACCATCTTCTTTCTTCGCAGAGATCGTTACCCATTCGCTAATATCAACTCCGTTCATCAAACCCCCTCCTCCACCGCCACTGTCATGTCAGTAACAACAGTAGCAGCAATCGATGCCGGCTTGTCGTCATCCTCCTCCATCTCTTCCTTCTCCCCTCTCAAAATCGAGTCTTTCATTATCCTTCACCGCCTCTATCCCATCATCCTCTTTGCTGTCGCCGGCGCTCTCGATCCTCTGCCTCTTTGATTCCCCTCCTCGCCACCGAACCACCTCCACAGCTGATAGCTGATCAAACGGCGCCGCCGCTTCACCATCAGAATCCAGTTTCATGTATTGCAGGTGCTTCTGGTTGTGGAGGAGTACCAATAGCTACTATGGATATGGAGGCATGGTGGATAGCGAAGAATTCAAGGATGAAGTTGGTGAGAGAGAGGAGATGGGAGGTTGAGAGAAGGAGAGAGAGCGAGAGACTAATAGCCTCCAAAGCCATCAAAACCTAGAAACCCGAAAACCAGAACCAAGAGAGAAAGAGAAAGGAGAGAGGAGAGAGGAGAGAGGAGAGAGGAGAGAGGAGAGAGATGGAGCTCTATGCTCCGTTCTTTTTTTTTTAATTAGTTAGTAGTAAAAGACTATTCTGCCCTTGATAAAACTATTACACATGACCCACGTGCTTGCCACGTCAGCAGACTAACGGAGCCGTTCGAGATTTTTGACGGAAGTATCACGTTGATGTCAAAATAGGTTTTTGGGTATCACATTGATACTTTTGAGAGTTCGGGTATCAAATTGGCCTTGGCAGCATAGTTTGGGGACGGTGACTGAATTTTTCTCATATTTAAATTCATGAGTATGCAGTGACACGTCAAACTAATTATGAGCTTGTAGTGGCAGGTTGTTGCCTATCAACAAAATTGTTTTATCATCGTGTTGATAGTGTTCCCAAGTGGTGCGGTTTGTTTACCAAACCGATTATATCTTGGTGTTATGTTTTGGGATGATTTTTTTGATAAAAGTGCGTACTTGGAAAGTGTTTATTGCTATGATTTTATGAATCTTGTGGCTATGATGTTCGAGAATAATGTTATTGGCTTACTACTCAAGTCATTCACTGAGTGTGCTTTTTGCTCAATCCTTGTTTCTTTGTGTTTGCAGGTTTGTTTAGTTTTCGATTTTAGAAGAGTTTGGGTTGTGGGCAATAGAGAGTAGAATTTTCTTATTTTGGTCGACTCTTGTAAAAAAAAGTACTTTTATTTGTAAGTAGCACTTGAAATCCTTTTGAGATCTAATTGCTAAATTAGTTTTGTTGTGAACATTTTCTTTACCTTGTTATTTACAACAAATTTTCTTCCAATTTTAATTCGTATTTAAATTTAAAATTCAGCCAGTAGATATGTTTTGGTTCAGTTTTGGGCCAGGTTCTTATAGAAGAGATGAGAGAAATTGCACAATAATGAGAAGGAAGTAGCAAATATAGGAGTGAGTAGGTAGAAAAAGAAGAAGAGAGAACGTGAGATATGAAAATCAGGTGATATGAGTATTTATAGGAATATTTTGTTTTATTATTAATTTTTGAAAAGTGCTGTAACATTTTGAAATTGAAAAAAAGAAAAAATCCATCGAATACATTTTTAGCTGTTGATCTCTATATTTTATCTCATATGATTTATTTGGGCTAGCAATGTGGAGCCCACGAAAAAATAGCATAAAGACTATACAAAGAGCCACCTTTTAGCTCAGCTCGATCTTGGCCCTATTGCCTCTCAAATGACTTTTTTAGTTTAGCTTAGCTCCCAATTAAAGATGAAAATCTTCATTTTTTGAGCTATATCCACTCAATAGTCCACAGCTGGAGATGATGGCCTAACTAAATACAACAAGAAATCTCCTAGCTACTATTAGCAACAATAAGAATACCTCTACCATCGACCTCTCTTGTCAAAAGGACAAATGAACTGTACACCCATTAGGAGGCAAAACTATCACTGTACCTAAACTAAACCATGGCCCCATCTAGGGCAACCACCAAGCCGGACAAATCAACTTGTTGATTAGATCTGTCCTGGCTATCCAACCAATTCACACTGTATAACATGCCAATTAACCCCACTACTTTGACCTTACTAACAGAGCCCTAGAGCACCCACAATCAAGAAACCAATAACCACCGCTGAATCACATATGTGGTCAACAATAGTTGTCACCATTTTATACATTGGATGATTGGAATGCTAATATTTGTTACAGTGAAAGCCAAAGAGTAACACAACCTTTGATGTCCTCACAAGCTAGAATCAGAGGCAATAAAAAAGGGAAAATATCACAAATGGTGTATGAACTTTAGGCATTTCTACACTTTGGTGTACAAACTTTCATTTCTACACTTTATGTATATATATTTGCAAAGATAACGGAAAATTTAACGGCGTACACCAAAATGAAAGATTGGAGCAAACTTGATACTTCATTCTGATAGTTATGAAAGTTTGTACACCAAAGTGTAGAAATTCCTAAAGTTCATACACCATTTGTGAAGATATCCCTAATAAAAAATACCTAACCCATTGCCCAAATCACTTTCACCTTCTTACACTAACCCAAGCAATTGCAAACCGCCCCACCCAACAAATCCACCACTGTCAAAATCAATACCACCATTGATGACTCATCACAAACATAAATTTGAGCTACTCATCCTAAAATAAAGAGTAATAAGTTGAATGGGGTTGGAACACAACCAAGCAAGTGAAGTGTTGCCTAGGAAAACCATTGGCACGATGCTAAACAAAAATCACCATGTGACCTACATAGTCCAAAAAGAAGATTCAAGGATCAATAAACCAAGTCTCACGAAGAGAGAGAAAGACCATACCGCCTCTCAAGACGCCGAGAATATTTAGGCCAAAACCAAGCGTTTAGGCCTCGTTTGGTTCACGGAAAGAAAAGTAATTCCTTTATCTTTTCCATAGGAAATGAAAAGTAATTTCCCAAGAATTTTCCATTCCGATGTTTGGTAACATAAGGAAAGTTATCAGGAAAGTTGTTAAAAAATTTGTAAATAATGTAATAAAATAATATGTTATGAGTAATAAATACTAAGAAAGAATAGGGGAAAGTGATTCCTTTGGAGTTTGGAAGGAACCACTTTTCCCCTTATTTTCCTTTCATTCAGGAAACGATTTCCTTTCCTTTTGCATCCCAAGCGCAAGAAATGAACAAGTTTCATTTCCTGATGCTTACTTTCCACGAACCAAACGTGGTCTTGTAGTAAAAAGACATTATTTTGAGAGGCATGAAGAGATGAAACGATGATGTGTGTTGAGTAAAGAAGCATCATTTTATTATCCATTAACAACAAATTGGAATGAAGACAACGACGTTAGTGTTCAAAAAGAGATTTTTTGAGTAACTAGTGAGGTGAACAAGTGCAACATTTAAAATTTTAATGAATGAATAAGATTTGTCCAAAAAGCCAGAGAAAGAAGATGAAATGACATAATCTTAACAGAGAAAAACTTTAGTGGACGAAATCCGCATAAGAAATTAAGAAAATCTAACATTACCAAATTCATAGTTAGAGTCTACACAACACAAAACAAACAAAACTCATAACACCTAAGTAAAGAGTTAAGACTACCATATCAAATTGGTGTTGTTGCTTACCTAAAATCCTTTGCATCTAACTAAGAAGAGACTAGAGAACAAGGGACAAAGAAATGTAAAACACTTTGTCTCCACAATTCAACCGCACATAATAACAAGCTACCAATGAGTTTCATCTAAACTCCTAAGAATCTAGATAAGACGAAGATGGATAAAAGAATTTGGGTATATAATGGCAAATTCTTCAACTAGAGGGTGAGTCAACATCAAAGATAACAAATTATAAAAGTGATGATATGTCATATCATTTCAAACATATTTATGGAGTACTTTTGCTACGTTGTTTTCATCTGACCAAATTGAGATTAATGCACTATGAATAACTTCTTATTTACTATAATAGTATAATGTACTAAAAAAAAGTAGATAAGAATAAGGGTCTACCCGCATGTGCACAATACAGGTCACTTGCGAGTTGCAAATATACTTGTTGCTTTTTCCTTGAAGCATTTCCATGAGTTTCAAAGCTTTTGCATACCTAGAGTTAGAGTTTCATTTTCTTAGAAGCTTTCTTCATTGCATCCATTGCTAATGTGATGACACATTTGGCCTTGGCCCTGTCATTGAAAGATGGTGTCATAATCGTTGATTTGGGTAACCACTAACGCAAAGGCTCTTAGATTATCTCTGCCAACCATTTCATGGTTGATCGATTGAATGCTTATCGAGAATTCAACCATGACTCTTTTAAAAGAGCTTTTTGATTGATATGGCATTTCAATGGACCCCTTGATATCTAAGAACGCAACTCTCTTCACCAGGGTGTTGGTGTGAGTCATACTTACCTTATTTATGTAGATATCTGTAATATTCTGTGATATGTAATATTCTGTAATATCTGTAGTATTATTTGATTTACTACTTACCTTAGGAATAGTACTTGTCTTATTAAGCACAATTGTAATTTGTATATAATTCTTTCTTGTAAGGTGAATGAAAAAAGAATCATTAAGCCAAAATTGTCTCTTGTTTCTTGTTATATTTTGACTTGGTATCAGAACAGAGATCCGATCCTGGACTCTGACTCGTTGTTCTTTGATCCTTGACCCTTGTTCATTGTGCTTGGATTTGTTCCTTGTCCTTTGATCCTTTCATCACCGTTGCCTTCTTATACTTCCAAGAACTTTGTTGTTTTTTCTTCCGCTGCGTATTCACCATGGCTAAAGATCAAGATGTTTCGACCGTAATAAAGCAAGATGGAGATGGTGAGACATCTCATGGTTCCAACCAAATTTCTGTCTCCGTTAAAGATGATTCAACTAGAAGTTATGGAGGTGTCATGCTCAATGGCTCTAATTACTGAACCTGGAAGAAGATGATGGAGGCTCACCTCTGTGAAATCGATAAGGTGGGCTATGTTGATGGTTCAATTGCTAAACCACCAATTGCAGCCAACAATTATTCAAAATGGAAGACTGCAAATGGCTCGGTAACCTCTATTCTTTACAAATCCATGACTGAAGAGGTTTCACAGATGATTATGGGATGTACTACGGCTGAAGAAATTTGGGAAAAATTTAAGGAGATCTACTTTAACGGAACAGATTTTGCCGAGGTATATGAGTTGAGCACTCAAGCCGCCCGTATGACACAAGATGGAAAACCAGTAGCCATGTATTTTGCAAAACTAAAGGGGATTTGGCAAGAAATTGATCAGATGCGCCCATGTCGCATGAAGTGCCCGGATGATGTCAAGAATTATAAGGAGGAGCAGGATCTCATGAGAGTTCATGTTTTTTTGGCTGGCCTAGATCCAATATTTGAGAATGCAAGGAGCGAATTACTTCGCCAGACTACCACACCAACCTTGCAGCAAGCCTTTGCTTATATTCGCAAAGATGAGACCCATAGGGCTGGAACTAGAGCAGTTACTTCAGAAGTTGCAGGCCTTGCAATACAATCAAAGCCATCCAATCCCTCAAGTAATCGGTCACTCTCAGGCAATCAGCCTCCTTCTTCTTTGCGTCCCTTCCTCAAGGTCCTCCTCCCGAGTTCTCCTCAAATCTGACTTGTAACTACTGTAAGAATCCAGGCCAAATCAAAGCAAATTGTTACAGGTTGGTTGGTTTTCCAGCAGGCTACTTTGATAGGCCTCGACCTCAGGACAACAAACCCAAGGGAAAGGCTGATGTTCATCTTGTTCAAGACCAAGATTACTATGCGGTGACAGAACCAGATCACACCAACTTGGCTAGTAAGGATACCGCATCAGTAAGTCGCAGTGGTAATGGTAAGATTGGAATTGCTTTAAAAATTTCTAGCTTTACTGGTGGCAATACTTGGATAATTGATTCTGGAGCATCTGACCATATGACCTATGATCGTAGTTTCTTCCTTTTTCTCAATCCACTCTCTATTTCCTCTGTTGTCAATGCCAATGGTGATTCTTTTCCTGTTTTAGGCATAGGGTCTGTTCGTCTCACTCATTCTTTGACACTACATAATGTTCTTTATGTCCCTGATCTCTCTCATTATCTCATATCTGTGCCTCAGCTTAATACTCAATCTCGATGTTCTGTAACCTTTTTTCCTTTGTATGTGATTTTTCAGGACCTCCTCACTAGGGAAATAATCGGCAGGGGTTATCTAAGGGGACGACTATTTCATCTGGATTGCATGTTCGCCGGAATGAAGTCGGAGAAGGCAGTCCAAGCAGCTTTGATTTCAACTGGGGTTACTAATCAAGTTGAAGAATTATGGCTATGGCATCGGAGATTGGGACATCCGTCCTTTAGTGTCATGAAGAAATCTATGCCATCCTTGTTTTTGGGCATCGATGAGTCTAAGTTGCATTGTCAGTCATGTGTCTTAGCTAAAAGTCAACGTACTAGTTATCCTTTGAGTACTACTAGGAGTTCTTTTCCTTTTGAGCTTATTCATTCTGATGTATGGGGACCTTCCCGTGAGTCAACCTTCTCTGGCAAACATTGGTTTGTTTTGTTTTTCGATGATTATACCCGTCTTACGTGGGTCTCTTTATTGAAACACAAATATGAAGTTTTCTCTGCTTTTCAAGAATTTTTTGCTCTTGTTCAAAATCAATTTGGAGCCAATATTAAAGTCTTTCATTCTGATAATTGGGGGGGGGGGGGGGGGGGGGGGGGAGTTTGTCAATTCTCAGTTTCACCAATTCTTTCATTCTCAGGAGATTGTTCATCAAACTACTTGCCCTTAAACCCCTGAACAAAATGGGGTTACAGAAAGAAAGAATCGTCATGTTCTTGACATAGTTCGGTGTCTTCTATTTAGTGCACATATGCCTAAGTATCTTTGGGGAGATGCAATTCTCACTGCTTGCCATCTCATTAATAGGCTACCGTCTTCTGTTCTCAATGGTCAAACCCCTTATGCTGCCCTTTCAAATCGTGTGTTTGTCCCTTCGTTTTCTAATCTCCCTGCTCGTGTCTTTGGGTGTGTAGTGTTTGTCCATGTCCCTAAAAATCAACGGTCCAAACTCGATGCCAGGGCATTAAAGTGTGTATTTGTGGGCTATGGTGTTAATTAGAAGGGCTACAAGTGTTTTCATCCTCCTACACAGAAAGTTTATGTTACCATGGATGTCACATTTTATGAGGATGCATGTTATTTTTCTTCCACCAATCCTTCACTTCAGGGGGAGAAACACACTTTTTTGGAAGATAAGTCCTGTGGAATTAATATTCAGCCAATTGAAGATGATTCACGGCCAATTGAAGACGATGGTCATGTAATTTCGGGTCCAATGATCGATCACTAGACAGGTTCGAAGAAGACAGTAGCTAAACGATCGGTCGTTCCATTCCTGGCGATCGATCGTTCAGCGAGGCAGAAGCTCCCAGTAGCAAAAAGATCGATCCTTCCATTCCTGACAATCGATCGCCAGCAGAACTAGAATACGACGACCGAAATTTAGCAGCCCAAGAAGGCCAAGCTCCTGCACCCATCTCAGATACAGATAACCCTTGTCAACCAATCCTTGAGGAGCGTCCCAATCTTGAGGTTAGTGGTATTTCTTCTAACTCTAATAATAGTGATAGTGTGTATGTTTTGCCTCCTAGGTCTACCTGTGGTAAACCGCCTCATCAATATGAACCAAGTTTAGATGTTAAGTATAAGTATGCCATAGCTAACTTTGTATCCACACATCGGTTATCCAAATCCCATGCTTTATTTGTGAATCAAATATCCTCTGTATGTGTTCCCAGTAAAGTGCAGGATGCTCTCAAGGATCCCAAATGGTGTCAAGCGATGAATGAAGAGATGGAGGCATTGAAGAAGAGTAATACTTGGGAGTTGGTGCCACCTCCACAAGGAAAGAGAGTTGTTGGATGTAGATGGGTGTTCACTATCAAACACAATGCAGATGGCTCAGTGAACAGATATAAGGCAAGACTTGTTGCAAAGGGATATACTCAAACATATGGCGTGGATTATGAGGAGACCTTTGCTCCAGTAGCAAAGATTAATACTGTTCGAGTGTTGATGTCTCTAGCAGCTAATCTAGATTGGCCTTTGCAACAGTTTGATGTGAAGAATGCCTTTTTACATGGAGAGCTATCTGAAGAAGTCTACATGGATCTACCACCAGGAGAAATATTTGTGTGTAAGTTGAATAAGTCCTTGTATGGACTGAAACAATCACCACGAGCTTGGTTTGGTAGATTCTCTCAAGCTATGCGTCGTTTTAGGTATAAACAGAGTGACTCTGACCGTACATTGTTTCTGAAATGCCGTGAAAAGGTAAATTAACTGCCTTGATTATTTATGTTGATGATATGATAATTACTGGTGATAATTCAGAGGAGGTTGAAAGATTAAAAGACCTGCTTGCATCAGAGTTTGAGATGAAAGATCTTGGTGCTCTTAAATATTTTTTGGGGATTGAGGTCGCAGAGTGTGAGATGAAAGATCTTAGTGCTCTTAAATATTTTTTAGGGATTGAGGTCGCCAGGGGGAGTTCAGGAATTTTCTTGTGTCAGAGAAAATATGTGCTTGACTTGTTGACAGAGACAGGAATGCTAGGTTGTAGACCTGCTGGTACTCCTATTGAACAGAATCATAAACTGGCTGAGTACTCTAATTAAACTCTTACAGATAAGGCTCGCTATCAGAGGTTAGTTGGCAGATTAATCTATCTCTCACATACTCGACCATATATTGCATATGTAGTTAGTGTTGTGAGTCAATTCATGCATAATCCAAGTGAAACTCATATGGAAGCTGTGATCCATATTCTGAGGTATTTAAAGTCTGCACCTGGAAAAGGCTTGATGTTTTCAAAGCATAATCATCTGGATGTTAGTGGTTATACAGATGCAGACTAGGCAGGTTGTGTTACGGATAGAAAATCCACTTTTGGTTACTTCACTTTTGTAGGTGGTAATCTTGTTACTTGGAGAAGTAAGAAACAAAAGGTTGTGGCCAGGTCGAGTGCAGAAGCAGAGTATAGAGGTATGGCTCATGGAGTTTGTGAGTTACTTTGGTTGAGAAATTTACTTCGTGATTTGGGATTTAAACCCAAACGAGCCATGGATTTGTATTGTGATAATAAGACAGCGGTGGATATTGCTTACAACCCAGTACAACATGAAAGAACTAAGCATGTTGAGGTTGACAGACATTTCATTAAAGAGAAGCTTGATGCTAAGCTTATCTCTTTTCCATTTGTCCACTCAGAAGAACAGTTGTCTGATGTTCTCACTAAGGCAGTATCGAGTAAGGCATTTCATGACTCACTTGACAAGCTGGGCATTCGTGATCTGTATGCGCCAACTTGAGGGAGTGTTGGCGTGAGTCATACTTACCTTATTTATGTAGATATCTGTAATATTATGTAATATCTGTAGTATTATTTGATTTACTACTTACCTTAGGAATAGTACTTGTCTTATTAAGCACAATTGTAATTTGTATATAATTCCTTCTTGTAAGGTGAATGAAAAAAGAATCATTAAGTCAAAATTGTCTCTTATTTCTTGTTATATTTTGACTCAGGGTACGTAGAGGATACTGCTTGTTTCAAGCTCATCGACCCTTGGTTCTTCAAGAAAGCTCAGATTGTTTTGAACAATTATGAATTTATGATGGTCACTCCCAATCCATGAAGTTCCTTTTAGTGGTTAATATTACAAGTCTCCCTCCATCATGGCCATGATCCAACTTGTTGGGCAAACCGTAAGACTTGTTTTAGTTATTATTTATCAGGGAGGTTTTCATGATGAGATTGCTAGAGTTTGAGTTGAACTCCCCTTCAAACAACGGTGTGATTTAATTTGCCATTTCATGTTACTCTTGCTGAAACCTTGGATTTCACCTTCAAATATGGTAGGATGCTATTGGATTTTTACCCCTTCAATCATGTGGGAGTGCGTTGTCCAATGGCAAACCCACCAGATCCATGCCACTTTCACACCATGTTTTGTGGCATCTTTACACCTGTTATTCCATCTTAGGTCTTTAAGGCTAATGTTCATCCGTTACTCACCTCCTGTTATGCACAAATGCGAACCTTTCTGGACTTTCAAGAAAGATAGGAGTAGTGTCAATATTCATCATCTGATTGAGCAAACTTTTGCGGCATCTGCTCCGATCATCAGAGTTGAATAGAGAACAGATGATGAAAAAGTGGTGGAAGCTAGAGGAGTACTCTAACAAATTTGCACGCCACACTTTAGCTATTACCCCTGCTCTATAATTTATATACCCAGGGTTGACACTCGATGAAAGCTATTGTATGTAAAAGGTGGTAACTGCTACAACTGAGACTAAAAGAAACTGAGGGTATCCTCATGGCAGACGCAACAAGGAAAGGGTAAAGATAAATTAGCATGACGAAGTGCATTCACTTGATCTTCTATGTTTCATGTGTGAAACAATCCCTTGTACTTCAATTGCCTTCTCTAGGTGGTTTTACTAGTTTTGACTGTTAGAGTATTGTAGAGTAGGTAGACCAAGGTTTTTTTTGTTTGGTCATTTATAAAATGTGCAACGTAGGATCTATAGGGTATTATTTTGCTACATTGATTCTCAAATTAGGCCAGATGTGGGCTTAAGCAATAGCAATGGGTTTCGAGACTAGCCTTCTAATGTACGTAATGCTTTGACATGGACCTAGTACAATCATTCACCTCACAAAAAAAAAAAAAAGGAAAAGGAGGAGAAATTAATTTGACAATTTGATTGACTATCGATCAAAATCCTTATCTTATCCAAATATATCTTTGTCATAGAAATTCAATAGTTCATATATGCACACAAATGATTGGCAAAAATTTCTTTTTACGCCAATATCAACTTGGGAAATAGAAAAGAAGGATGCCGCCACCAAACCTGGGCCAACTTTTGCAATCCCATTCTTGTCCGGTGGGGTTCTAACGTCGGCTTGTCGGCGTCGAATGTTGCCGAACGGGTGATGCTGTGGTCTATGGTCCTTTGAGTTCTGAGATGGCTTGGCCTTAACGGTTTTGACAGTGTAGATTGCGGTTTTCTTCAGATTGATGCAAGCTGCAATCTGGTTGCATCGTTTTGGTATTGGAGGGCAGTGGCGAACTGGGCTTAGGTCCGAGCGAGGGCAGTGGTTGGGCGGTTTGGAAGCGGTGGATTCCCACCTATTTTGGTTGTGGATCTACCTGTTTTTCCAGGTCGCTTTCTTTTGTCCTTGGGCGGGCAACGGTGGTGGCTACTGAAGTGAAGTGGAGGCGGTGGTGGCGGCGGTTTTAGTGTGTCAGCGGGTCATGGCGGTAGGGCTATGGCATGGTCAATACTGCGGCGGCGAGTTGTGGCGGCTAGCGCTAGAGTACGCAGATTGCAGATTATGCATCTGGAGTGAACCTGGGCCTTGTTTGTTGGGCCTAGGGCTTAGTTTTTTCTTTGAGTTCTGGGCCTTTATTTAGTTTGTTTTTCCTTGTAATAAGTCCTTACTTTTTAGGACCCTATCTTTGTTAGTTCTTAGTGAGCGCTAATGAGTATTAGTTACTTTGCGTACTTGCCTATAAACTATGTTTTTGTCATAGTTATAGGCTCGCTTTAGATAAGTGAGCGATAAGTTCAAATATAGTTGGTCTATCCTATGTATCACTGTGGTTTTTACCACGAAGCCTTGTTCTGTCCATTGTGAGGCAGCAGGTGGATATGTAATGGCCTTCTTGGCATGCATTTTATCAATGGAATTACCATTTATTCAAAAAAAAAAAAGATTGGCAAAACAAATATCTATCATGATCATTTTATTTTGTGGCATAAGTACTCTCTTTATAAGTGGAGACTTCTTGAGTATCAAATGAGATCAAATAAACTCATAGCTATATCTTTTAGCATAAAAAGTTGCGCATTTGTCATATCAAATTGAACCACCAAATTCAAGGGCCAATTGTTATGTAATTAAAAAAAAAAAAATTTTGAGTATGATTTTTTTTTTGATCTGGAATTATGAGTATGATAGATCTGATTTAATGAACTCATATATATATATATATATATATGTTCTTAAAATAACATCATATTCATAATAAGAAACAACATTCAACAACACAACCTTAGAGAGTTGAAAGCGAAACTTTTGAAATCTAGGTTACCGCCTAGGTTCTCGGGTTTCTGTATACGCCACACAAGGGGAAGAGGGAGAAGACTTTCAGTCTTCTTGCGACCATGAACATCCTGATCTGGAATTGCCAAGGTATAGTGAATCGAAGGACTCGCCATGCTCTCAAACTTCTCATCCAGAAGCACCAGGTGCACGTTGTTTTTCTTAGTGAAACCCATTGCACCAAAGAACAACACCAATCTCTCCCTAAGGCTGTGGGGCTACCAAACATTGCTCATTTTGATCGGGTTGAGCGATCTGGGGGTCTGGCTCTTCTATGGGATTATTATGTATCTGTTTCGTTACGAAAAGGGAACTACTTTTTCATTGATGCTGATATGAAGGGGCCGTTTGATGTGTAGTGGCGCTTCACAGGTTTTTACGGACATCCAGAAACGGGGCAGTGCCATTTATCTTGGGATCTCCTTTGTTCTTTGGCCAGAAGGTCATCGGAGAAGTGGGTGGTGGCAGGTGATTTTAATGAGATCCTAGGGTTAAGGGAGAAATCTGGAGGAAGGATTCGGAGTCTACAACAAATGGATGCCTTTCGTCAAGCCCTTTTGGATAGCAATCTTGCAGATTTAGGGGCAGTAGGGGGATTCTTTACTTGGAGTGACACACACACAAAGGAACGTCTTGACAGGGGTGTATCTACACCTACATAGCTGTCAGAGTTTGGATTATCTAGAGTTATTAATCTGCATCCAAGCAGATCAGATCATGTGCCTTTACTATTGGAAGTTCGGAAGGATTAACCAGTGCATTTTCGTGGCAGAGGAAGGTTCCAGTTTAAAGAGATGTGGTGATCTCATGAGTCATTTTCACAGGCGGTGGAGGAAGCTTGGGCTATACCACAAGGTGGTGGTCTGATGGTGTAGTTATGCTGGAAAGTTAAAGACACGGGGAGCTTTCTTTTAGCCTGGGATAAGACGACTTTCAAGGGATGCATGGAAGAGTTAGAGGCTGTTCGTAAGCAGCTGGATGTGCTTCTTCAGAAACCATTTGATCTTGTTGATCAGACTGAGAAACTTTGGTTGTTCCGAAGGCTGAATGAACTGATGACTATGGATGAAACATTATGGAGGCAAAGATCTTGGGCCATTTGGCTTAAGGAAGGGGCCATTCTAAATTCTTCCACCGGCGAGCCTCGAATTGCAAACAAAAAAACAAAATCAAAGGTTTGTTCGATGAGAATGGGGTATGGTAGGAAAAGCCGGGAGGAATTGAACCAGTATTGATGAGGTACTTTCAACAAATCTTTGCCAGGCAAGTACCAGACCTAGAAGCTCAGGACCATGTTCTACAAACTCTAACCCCTAGAGTTACGGATAGTATGAATCAGACCTTGTTGTCTCCATATAGTGTTGATGAGCTGAAACTTGCCCTATTTTAGATGCATCCATCTAAGGCACCTGGCCCGAACAGTATGTCACCCTTCTTTTTTCAAAAATATTGGGATTTGTTGGGAACAGAAGTTAGTAGAGCAGTTATCTCTTTCTTGACTACTAAAAAGATTCCTCATGATTTAAATTTCACTCATGTGGTGCTTATCCCAAAGGTGAAGGAAGTTCAACATATGTCTCAGTTGTGTCCAATTGCCCTATGCAATGTCATTTATAAGATAGCTTCAAAAGTTTTAGCCAATCGGCTCAAATCTTTCCTTCCGGATATTATCTCCCCATAGCAGAGTGCATTTGTACTCGACCGGTTGATTTCAGATAATACTTTGGTTGCATCAGAGCTAGCTCATTATATGCATAAGTTGCGTAGAGGACATGAAGGCTTTATGGCTCTTAAATTAGATATTAGCAAGGCCTATGATCGATTGGAATGAGATTTCTTAAAGAAAATCATGATCAAGATAGGGTTTGATGCACAGTGGGTGGAGCTGATAATGTTTTGTCTATCTACTGTTAGGTACTCTTTTCTGATTAATGGAGTTCCTAAAGGTTTTGTTACACCACATCGTGGATTAAGACAGGGTGACCTAATTTCACTGTATCTTTTTCTACTTTGTGCCGAAGGCCTTTCTGCTCTTATTTCTCATTCTGTAGCTATTGGACATTGGCAAGTGTTACGTGTGTGTGATGGTGCTCCTTCTGTTAGTCATCTCTTATTTGCAGATGATAGTATGCTATACTCTAATGCCTCTCCCCAGGATTGTTCCTTAATTCGCAATATTTTGAACATTTATGAAAAGGCATCAGGGCAGCAGATCAACCTACAGAAAAGTAATGTGGTTTCAGTGGTAGTGTTCTTCCCCACATGAGACAATCTATGGCAGCTACTCTAGGTGTTCAGTTGGTAGAGAAACATGAAAAATACTTAGGGGTACCTACGGTTGTGGGATATTCTAAGCATGACACCTTCGCCTACATCAAAGACAACTTGTCTAAGAAACTTACCGGTTGGCATTCTAAATTGTTGGGTCCTGCTGGGAGTGAGATTCTCATAAAGGTGATTGCTCAAGCAATGCCTCTTTATACTATGAATTGTTATCTGCTTCCTCAAATTTTAATTCGGGAACTTCATCAATTGTGCACCCAATTTTGGTGGGGCAGTTCTGATGAAAAGAGAGGTATGCACTGGCTTGCTTGGGATGAACTCTGTAAACCTAAAGCCTGTGGATGTATGGGCTTTCGACATTTATTTGCTTTCAACCTAGCCATGCTAGAGAAGTAGGGGTGGAGATTGATTCAAAATCCACTCTCGCTAACTTCTAAACTGTTGAAAGCAATTTATTTCCCTTATTATAATTTTTGGGAAGCTGAGTTGGGGTCATCTCCCTCATATGCATGGAGTAGCATAATTCAGGGTCAGGATATTTTGAGGGCTGGTATTCGACAACATATCGGGGATGGTAGGAGCACTAGTATTTGGAATGATCCTTGGTTACTAACTGTGAATTTGCAGCCTTTCCATACTCCGAGGTTTTAGCTAGTTTCTAACCTCTTATCGTCTCCGGGTACCAGGAACTTTCCTCTTCTTACTGAGTTGTTTCCTCCACATATTGTTCAGAAAATTGTAGCACTACCTCTTAGTGCTCAGATTCATAATGATCGTTGGATTTGGAGTGGTGACAAGGTATCTTCATTGTTAAATCCGCATAGCATCTGGCAAGGAGCAGAGTCTTGGAAGAGCTACCAGAGTAATCAAATCCTAGTTCCATGCTTTGGAAGCAACTCAGGAAAGCTCCGGTCCCTGGCAAAGTTAATATCTGTGTATGGAGAGCGGCCTTAAATACTCTTCCCATGAGAAGTAGGCTTAGTGAACGTGGTATTGATTTAGATACCTAATGCCCTTTCTGTGATGAAGAAGTCGAATCCCCCCTCCATGCCTTTCGTGACTGTAGCCATGCAGAGTCATTTCTTCAATTAGCTCATATTCAATCTTCAAATCAAGCAACAAGTATCATTGATTGGTTAGTCTCTTCTTTTTGCCAATCTTCCACTATTTTTGCTATGCTTTTGATGATTATTTGGGCTACATGGAGGAATTGGAACGCAAAAGTTTGGGATGGGGATGTTAAACTTGCCTCCGAAGTGGTACCCATTACTCTAGGTTGGTGGGAGGAATATTGGGCAGTTCATGCTTCCACAAAGGTACCAAGACCGGTAAGGCACTAGCTGTGGAAGAAGTCCCCCTGTGGGCTTGGTGAAACTTAATGTTGACGCTGCATTTGATAATGTTATAGGTTGTACTGGGGTGGGTGGGATCTTTCGAGATTCCAGTGGCTCTTGTCTAGGAGGATTCAGGCACTCTGTCTGGGTCTCAAACTCAGCTAGGCATGGGGAGCTCCTTGCTTTGATGTATGGGGTCGAGCTAGCAGTTGCCCATCATTTTGTTCTCCTGATGGTGGAAACAGATTGTCAAGATTTGGTCACTGCGATTGGGAGCTCTAGCTTGAATTGGACTGAGCTGGGTTTCTTGGTGCATGATCTTGAGGAGTTGTTGAAAGTTGCTTCCAATGCCCAGGTTCGTTATATTCACCGTAATGCAAACAGGGTTGCTCATATCCTCGCTCAAGAGGCCAAACATGGTTCTTTTTCTTTGAATTTTTTCATTGTACCTCCTCCAAGTGTGGAGGAACTTATAATCTCGGAATGTAATGACATTTGACGTCAATGTAGTTAATTCATTCCCCCAAAAGAAAAACATCATATTCATATTCTTGTATAGATCTATTTGTACCTGATTCAACATTTTGATTTTGCAACAAATTCTTACACAAATCATATACCTCCTGTAAATCTTCTTCTTAAGTGGTGGCTCTCCTCGAGAAACCTAAGGGCGGCACTTCCGTTTGAGAAATTGTTCTCGTTCGGCGGCGTTCAGACTTCGGGGATGGTCTCTGGCCTCGCCGCAGTCATGAGTCTGCTGCCAGACGGGTAAATTGATGTCTACTACCCATGGGGCTTTGTCAAAGGAGGTTTTCACGGGGCTGTTTCAGTTGGTTTTAGCTTGGCTAGTGCAGGGTGGTGGATGTGCTGTACTCGACTGGCGGTCGATCCTCGAGGAAAGTTCTTGGCTGACGACACCATAGGTCTGGATCGATGGTGGTGTGGGTTACGAGGATGTAGATCTAGATTGATTTTTCCTTTGGGGCTTTGGTGTGGCAGCGTTGCTCATGGCGATTTGGGTTGCGCACAGTGAGAGGCTGTGGTGTGGATTGTGGCGATGCGGGTTGCGACACTGTGGATCTCACAAAGCTTCATCAGAATGGTACTACGAATTGTGATGGCAATAAAGATGGTGGACTGGCCGAAACCTGCTTGATGGGCCTTGCGTGGCTTTCTGTGAGGCTGCCCTTTTGGGCTTTTAGTTTTGGGATAAGGTTTTTGCCCTAGTCCATTAAATTATGTTTAGTGTAGTCTTTACAATAATTTCCTTTTTGGAAGCTAATGCACGTTATGTACATTTTATATATCTCTAGCGCCTCTGGAGTAGTACTAAAGAAGGATCTCAGCTATGTCTACGTACATGATATGTCTAATGAGTGGGTCTATTTCTATGTACCACTGTGGGTACTACCACTATATTATTGTTTGTCTGTACATGGTAGCGGAATGGTGTGTAATGACCTATTCTGGCTTTAGATGAATATATATTGGCACCCGGCTCTGGGTTTGATTCAAAAAAAAAAAAACATTTTGATTTTGCAAGGTATATACAGAAGAAATCAAAAATCATTTTGCATATTCAAAAATAGGAAATGAGAAACTTGTTGCTTGAATAATATATAGAAGAGTTGTGAGAACATCATCAAACAAATCGGTACGCGAACTGAAAATTAAAACTTTTTCCGTCCAATCATAATCATTATGCACAATAGTTGGATGCAATATAAGAGAATTATCAACGTATCTTTTTTGCACGCTTGAAGATCGGTAAGCGTGTATTCCCGAAGTTTTCTCTCTACTCGGTTAATAGTGTCAATCTTCTAAAGATAATGAAAGACGAGTCAAAAATAATAACGAAAGAGAGAAATGATAGAGAAAATTTTCTTGAATGAGCATTGTTGTGGCCACTCTCGATAGCAATGTTTATGTAGGGAGTTGGGTGGAAGGTGATTGTAAGCTGCTTATTGACTGCATTCTCAAGAAGACCCCCCCTCCTTGGCGGATCAAGCTTCTAGTTGATGACATTGCTTGTCTGGCAGCTAAGTTCCACTTCATTCGATTTCGACATATTTTTCGTGAAGCCAACTTTGTGGCTGACAAGCTGGCTGCTTTAGGTTTTCGAAGTTCTACTCCTTTGGTCTGGTTCCATTGTCTCCCCATATCCGTGTTCCCAGCGTTCCATTTGGATCAGCTAGGCGGGGGTTGTTGTCGTGGCTTTTCCTTGTAGAAAAAAAAAAAGTTTATGAAGGGAGCATGGATGCCCGATTTGTTAACCCTATTCTATAATGGGTAAGATCACCCATGTCGTGCAACCTAATTAATTGGGCTTCCTATCACTCTATTTCAACTTGACACTTCATTTTGAAGATCCAATAAAATCTAGCTCAACATAATTAGCACAAATCACATCTAACAATTAAACCAATAAGGCAGAAAGATAATTCTAAAACAAACAAAATATGGGTGAACAAGCGGTGAAAGAAATCATTTCACCACTGCGTTTGGTGATGATGGGTTCTCGATTGACACTGGTCTTGTCTCGGAGCTTATCCCTTCTCTAGTGTCTTCGGAAGGAAATGGCAGTCTAACGACAGTACCTTCTCCAGAGGAAATTAAACTGGTTGTTTTTTCTATGGATCCCGATAGTGCACCTGGTCTTGATGGCTTTAATGGGCATTTTTATCGTGCATGTTGGGATTTGTTGGTTCAGATGTAGTTAGAGCTGTTCGTTACTTTTTTGAGACGGGGTACATTCTGCCTAATCTTAATTGCAGCTTTGTTGCTCTTCTCCTTAAAGTTTCGGAGGCTGAGGTAATTTCCCAAGATCGTCCTATTGCAATGGCCAATTTTATTTTTAAAATTATCACCAAGGTACTTGCTGACAGGCTTTCTCCCATTGCTTCTCGAATCATTTTGCCGAATCAATTTGCTTTTCTTAAGGGTCGTCAAATTTCTAATTGTATCCTCCTCACTTCAGAATGTATCAACCTTTTGGATACTCCTTGTGTTGATGGCAATATAGCTATTAAGTTTGATGTCGCTAAGGCTTTTGACACACTTAATTGGGGTTTACTTCTGAAAGTGCTCACTGCCTTTGGTTTTCATGATACCTTTGTTCAGTGGGTGAGTTCCATTCTTGCTTCTGCCAAGCTATCTATTCTCTTTAACGGTTCACTAGTGGGTTTCTTCAGTTGTAGTAGAGGGGTTCGCCAAGGCAACCCGCTTTCTCCCCTTTTATTTTGTTTAGCTGAGGAAGTTCTTAGCAGAGGTATCACAAAGCTTGTCTCCTCTGGTAGGCTGAACCCTATTTCTTCTCCTCGAGGCATGAAAGCTCCAAGTCATGTTCTTTTCACTGATGACATCATGATTTTCTGCAAAGGTAACAAGGAGGGTGTTAAAAATTTGTTAGACTTTGTTGATGATTATGGAGCAAATTCTGGGCAGTTAGTAAATAAAGGCAAATCTCATGTTTTTCTTGGAAATCTGCTTAGCTGAGACGCACCTTGATTTCCAAATGGTTGGATATAACTATTGGTGTGATGCCTTTCACTTATTTAGGCATTCCCATTTTCTCTGGCCGCCCGAAGCGACTTCACTTTCAAGGGATTGCTGATAAAGTTAAAAGTCGTTTCTCCCAATGGCGTGGAACCTCTCTTTCTATGGCTGGAAGTTTAACTCTGGTAAATTCAGTTATTAATAGCATGCTTTCTCATAGTTTCTTCATTTATGCTTGGCCTAAAACAGTGTTATTAGACTTGCGGAGATGGGTGAGAAATTTTATCTGGTCAGGTAATGTGCTTACTGGTGGGTTTTCTACTGTTGCTTGGAACAAGTGTTGTGCTCCCAAGAATGAGGGTGGGTTGGGCCTAAAAAATTTTCCAGTTCTTAATCAATCTTTTCTTCTTAAAAAGTTCTGGGATCTTTTAACATCCTCTTCTTTAGCTGCGAATTTTTTTCGCCATCGGTTTCTTGATAAGTTTGGGCAACCGTGCAATTATTATAAGCGTTCTTCTATTTGGCCTGGGCTTCGTCCTTTATTTATTGATATCAGAAGAGGTTCTCAATGGTTTGTTGGCTCCGGTTCTAAAATTGATTTTTGGCATCATGATTGGTTAGGCTCTCCCATTGTTGAGAGGTTAAATATTTCGCCTGCAGTAGCTAAGACACTTCAGTCTACGTTATCTTCATTCATTCATAATGGTAGTTGGGTATGTCTAGTGGAGTTACAGGCTGTCTGTGCACCTATTTGGAAGGATGTTGTTGAGGTTACCCTCCCACGCAAGGCTGGTTTGGAAGACAGGTTGGTTTGGAAAGCAGCAAAGGATGGGAACTTAACAGTTGGTTTAGCTTATGATTTAAAGCGCACTCATTTTTCTAATGTTTCTTGGGCTCGGTTTGTTTGGCATTCAAGTTTTCGCCCTAGAAACTCTTTCATCTTATGGAAATTTTTGCATGGACGTTTGCTTACTGATGATATCTTACAACGTCGGGGTTTCCATCTATCATCGATCTGTTCTCTTTGTCGTCTTGGTAATGAAACCTCACATCATCTCTTTTTTGATTGCTCATTTGCTGCTTCTATTTGGAGGAATGTATTGGACTTGTTTCAGGTGACTACTCCTTTCGCTAATATCTATTCTTTTTTTTTCTTATCCAACTCGCCATGGTTTTGGTTCCCAATTGAGTATTATATGGTGGGGTATGATTGGAGCTGGTTTTTATGCTATTTGGAATGCGAGAAACGCTATTCGATTTCAGGAATCCATGCTGTCAGTGAGGACATTACACCATTCCATTCGGCTTCAACTATTTGAGATCGACTCACTAAGTAAGGGAACCATGAAGAATTCAGTTGCTGTGCTTTGCATTTTGCGTCGGATAGGTATTCTTGGAAGACCCCCTAAAGCTCCAAAAATTATAGAGGTTATGTGGCATACTCCTTCTATTTTACAAGTTAAGGTTAATACTGATGGGGTAGCTAGAGGCACTCCCGGTCCAATAGGTTTCGGTGGCATTTTTCGTGATCATTTGGGGCGTGTGCTTGGTTGTTTTACGGGGGCTCTTGGGGTGGCCTATGCTTTGGAGGCTGAGCTTCAGGCAGTGATTCATGCTATTCATATTGCATCACAGAAAGGTTGGCGCTCCCTATGGATTGAAAGTGACTCGACTTTGGTAATTCATTTTTTGTCTTCTCTTCAGAATGATGTACCATGGCGATACTCTACCAATTGGTTCAACTGTAGGGTTATGCTTGCATCTATGTCGGTGAAAGTTTCTCATATCTATCGCGAAGGCAATCAGGTAGCGGATTCTTTAGCTAATTTTGGGGCAAATCAGGTTGGTGTTCATTGGTGGGACTCTTGTCCTCCTTGTGCACTTGCGGCATATTCCTGAGATTTGGCAGGCCTTCCTAATTTCAGGTTTGCATAGTAGATGTTGGTTGCTTCTCTTGGGGTGTTCTTTTGGGGGTCCTTTTTAGTCCTCAGCTTTTTCCCTTCTTTACAGATAGGACGACTTGCTGTCTTTAATGTTGGCAATTTCAGTCCAGTTGTATTGTTTCTTGGTATTGGGAGAGGTTTTGGTTTATGTCCCCCTCTTCCATCTTGTTTTTTGTTTTTTTATTTTATTTTTCTAATAAAATAAAATAGAGGGACGGGGGGTGGGTTTCCGGGTGTAGTGGTCCCCTCTCTATTATGGGGAGGGTAGGCACCTTGCGCAATGACCGCTAACGAGGAACTAATATCGCCTAATCCTCTATTTTAATTAAAAAAAAAAAAAAGACATTTGGTAAAGGTGTTGAATGTAAATTAATAATCTATGTTCTACAACTAAATAAATAAATAAGATGAATGTCTCTTTTGATTCTTAACTAACAAAGTGTACTGAGTGAGCATATTTAAATTATGGAGGAGTTGTGGAATCCGTCGTTTCTTCTCCTTTTTCATAAGGGATCGCATTTAGATTGGACAACCCACATAGCACAAGGTATGGATTTGCCGACCTATCGGTATAAGTGAGAATTCCATAGCTGTTTTACTAGTGTGCTAAGGCTATCTCCAATAGAAGGTTCAAAGTCCATATTTTAGACCATGGTTGAGCAAAACCCATCTCCAATCATGGATTGGGTCTATTACAACGATGCTCCTTGGTGGTCTAAAGTCAATTTCTTGGTCTAAATATAGACCACCAAAGCTGGTCCACTTCAAGTTTCAAGTTGCATGATTGCATAATTGATAGGGTTGTCAATTCCGACACGACTCGAAACCCGCACAAAATAAAGCGGGTTGAACCCACAAGATTAAAAAGCGGGTCGGCAGCGAGTCAACCCGTCATGACCCATTTAATAAACGGGTCGGCCACGGGCCAACCTGCCAATACGAAGTAAACCCGTAGAACCCAATTTTGCTATACTTCTTCTTAAAATTTTGGACATTGGGAGTATTTGATCCTAGGATTGGACAATTTGAAAATTTTTGCTTCATCATTATTGGATTTATTTATTTATGAACTATATATAATTATTTATATTTTTTGTCTTATGGAGTTTTTAGTGAATTTAATCAATTTATGCATTTTTTAGTTAAATGGGTTGCAGTGTTAACCCTTAAATGGGTCATTTTGTCCAACATGACACGACCTATTTATTAAATGAGTTAAGCGGGTTGGAAACGGGTAACCCGTTTAATAAATAGTTTGGGTTTAAGTTTAAATTTTCGACACGATTAATAAATGGGTTGAGTTTGGATTTGTCTCTTGTGACACGACATATACCTTGACCCGACACGAATCCAACTCGACACGACCCATTGACAGCCCTAATAATTGATTCAAAACTCAATTTGAGTTTTTTCAACCCGCACCCACCAACAGTTCCATTTTTTTTTTGAATAAATTTTATTTTATGAAATCTTTAATTTTATGAATCTGTATAATTAGTTACGAAATGACACGTGGCATGTAATATCCTATCCAAAAATTTAATAAGATTCGATAAAAATAAAAAGTGATTTGTGCATATAAAAATCTAATTGGTAATCTATAGAGTTGTGTATGAATTGATACGTGGACTCAAAAGTCTTATCTATATGGTAAGATTCCTTCAATCATTAAAATTATATTTTTATCTCTAAAAATAATTCTAAGTATACTTGAGTTAGTAATATAACTAAAAACACTTATAATTTTGAAGTATACAAATTAAAAATAATAAAATATATTAAAGTCTATAATTTAGACCTTGAACGATTGGAGTTGGAAAAATTGTAGACCTTACTATTTGGATGAATAGTACCTTTCAAAGGTCTAAAATTTTAGACCTTCACGATTGGAGATGGCCTAAGATGCAACATTTACCAGAGGAGGTTTCCAGGTGTTGTACTAATTCAATTACCGTTTCCAATAGCGAATTATAATTTTTTTTATTTTTTATTTAAAAAAAAAACCTTACTCTACCCCACTCTTACATATGTTAGTGAGAATTGAACTCATAACCTTTATAATGTTGATATTAGAGCATCTTTAGCAGACTCTCTATTTTGACTCCTTAGCTATTTTGGAGAGCATGTTTAGCTTTTTATCTATTTTAGCAACTGCACCAGACTCCTAAGTGGCTCTCTATTATAACTTTTAGCTATCTCGCTCCTAAATATAGAGAGTGGGATGAGGCTCTCTATAATTAAAACATTCATTTTAAGTTATTTTATATAATTTATAAATACATTTAAACTATTTAATCTTCATTTAAAAAATAATATAAATTCAAAACTAACTAAAATAGAGAGCATTGATGCAGATGTAATTCTAAAATGGCTAGCTAAAATAACTTTTTAGCTACTTTAGCTAAAATTTGACTCAAAAATAGCTAGCATTGCTAAAGATGCTCTTATAACTTACCAGCATGTCACAACTCACTGACAACGAATTATAATTATTAAAATAAGCTATAATTTATCACTTTATGCAAGTAATATAAGGGTTGTCTATAGTGTTATGGAATATTATAACTCTGAAGCCCAGAGTCGTTATGTTAACTTATTGAATGAAGTACACTACAAACAATTTGCTAATTTAATATTTTTCTCCGCTATGAACAGGGGCGGAACCAGGATTTAAACTTTGGGGGGGTCCAGACATATAGTTAAAAAAAAAAAAAAAAAAAACTACACCAAGAATAAATTAAAAATCTTTATATAAATTATATAATCCATAAGTCTGTATATGAACAATGAAATAGGATTCATGTGAACAAAATCTGTATATGAACAACGAAATAGGATTCAAATATAATGAAATTAAGTATATGAACAAAATATTGAGAAAAATAGCCATGGTAAGATGGTAACTACAAAAGATTCAATCAAAATTAGCCCTTCAATACCTATTACCTAATAGCTTATTTGATAAAAAACCTAATATCCTATTTTGACTTTTATTATATTATTAATATACTTATATTTAATAATTCTGTCATTGATTTGTTTTACATGTATTCTTACTAATAAAATTGTATACCCCTTTAAAACATCAATTGATCATCTGTGATTCTGTGGGTTTGAGGTTAGGGGGGGTCCACTACATGGATGAAAGGTTCTTCACCCAAGTTTATTACGTTCATGCATATATATTCATGTATCTGTCAGAAAGCTTGGGGGGGGTCCGAACCCCGTCAGACCGTCAAACAGTTCCGCCCCTGGCTATGAAGTTTCAATACTCTGGAGCATCATTAAATTGTCAAGTAATATGTGGATTGTTTCTTACATTTGACATGTACACTCCCATATTTAGACCCACTACAATTTTGTAGCAAGAGTATAGAACTTCCCCGAGAGTTGTTTGAGGGAATGTGTGATTTGTCGATGAAGTCGGAATAAGAGAATGTGTTTGAGATACCTTAGCGGTCGAAATTTAGGATAAAACTAAACAATTACTTTCCTTGGGCAAGACGACACAGGAATGTCAATAAAATATGAAAGATAGAATGATATTCTCAAACTAAGGAGAGAAATTAGTTTCTGTTGAGCTAGTTCCACAAGTATTACTCCCAAAACGATAGGGCTTGTACAACTTTCCGTGATTAACATGGGCAATAGTGTTGCATCCACATTAACTGCTGAAAAACCACCCTCAACCGTCGCCAAACATCCACGAGAACTCCAATCACTGCTATCTCCTGAACTTGATAAAAAAAAAAAAAGCCCACCTATGAAAGTCACTTGCCGCTGAAATAGTTCTGAGAAGTACAAAATTCAGGCAAGCTTTCATTACGTGAAAGATCTTCCGATCACTAATATCATCAGAACCCATACTTGTTCTCATGCCAAGAACAAGAGAAACTTCCAAGTCAGACCATTCAAACAGTGCAACCTACGTAGCCCAAAGAACCCAAAGAACCACAAATAAGATTGGCCATAGCAGATTATATCCTGGTTAACTATTTTAAAATATCAAAAATGCCCCCTCCCTTACAAGACAAATGATTCGTATTCCATGATTTTGAAATTATAAAATAAAACACGTGTTGCGTTGTGATTGGACAAAAACAAGTCCTCTTCAGCGGGAAAAGCAAAATTGCAAAAAGAAAAAGAATTATTAGCCACTTTTATCAGTTTATGAAAGCGAGCCGCAACAAAAGACCCTATTCCCAACGGCCTCGTGTGCAACGGTCAAATAATTCAAAAATGAAAACATTTTCTCTCAACGGTCAAAAGACAGTGACAAAAATTCAAAGCAATTTCATTTATAACGCACCAAAATAGCAGAGAAAAGAAGACCACCCACCTCACTCATTCATCAATCTGTCTCAGAATTTGGATTGCAAAACAGCTCACAGTCTTGATGAAAACCCAAAACCCAAGATACCCGTTTCTTTGTTTCAGGGTTAAATAGTCACCCATCCCTGTTAAGCAAGCTTATTCTTCTTCTTTGTGCTTACTTCTTTTCAAGGTCTGAAGTGTCTCAGCTGTTGAATTCAAACAGAAGCAGACACTATCTCACTTGGGTTCTTGAAATTTCAATCTGGTAAGTTATTTTAGAGATTCAGAGGGTTTGGGAAGCTCTGTTTGCCAACCGTAAGAACTATAGTGAGCTAGAGTTAATCATTTAATTACTTTGGCTTTTCTTCCATTCTAGATTCCATGTGGTTCTTTGATATAGAAAAACAGAATTGAGGGTCTTAATTTTTAAGATAATTCATAAAAAAATTTGTTCCTTTTTCAAAGAAACTAAGTTTGGGTCTTAAGCATTTTCTATGTATTTCAGGTTCTAGTTCTATTAGACTCTTCTTTCCTAATAAGATTTCATTCCTTCTTAATTGAGTTCTTGTTTATGTTCTAGTTCTTAATTGAGTTCAGGTTCTAGTTCTATTAGACTCTTCTTTCCTAATAAGATTTCATTCCTTCTTACTTGAGTTCTTGTTTGTGTTGTGCGAATACCCACTCTACCCGTTTGAGAATTTTTAATATTTTGCTATTTCAAACAGAGCATATGGGTCTTAATCTCTGAGAATTTTCAATAATTTTTCAGGTTCATGAATTATGGCCTCAGAATCTCCAATCAATACATCAATCGGGTCCCCTAGGCTTCGCCGT
This sequence comes from Rosa lucieae, assembly GCA_024704745.1. Taxonomy (NCBI): domain Eukaryota; kingdom Viridiplantae; phylum Streptophyta; class Magnoliopsida; order Rosales; family Rosaceae; genus Rosa; species Rosa lucieae. The sequence goes on from CM045498.1 coordinate 26,438,206, forward strand.
GTTAGCCAAACAAGCCATGATCTAAACAGTGACATTGGGGGTGTCGAATTCGCAACCTACACAGTCCACATACCCTCCACACCTGACAACAACCCCATGTCAGCTTCCATGGAGTACTCCACTTCTCAGAGAGTGGAGGACCAATTCGTCTCCAGCTCTCTCTTCACCGGCGGTTACAATTGCGTCACGCAAGCCCAGTTGAAGGAAAAGGTCATTGAATCACAGACCAGCTACCATCCCCAGATGACTGGGGCAAAAGGGTCTTTCTGCGCCGTGCCGGGTTGTGATGCTAAGGTGGTGACTGATGAGAGGGGACTGGATATTCTCCCTTGTGAATGTGACTACAAGATTTGTATGGATTGTTTTAGGGATGCTGTGAGAAATGGTGACCACATGTGTCCTGGCTGCAAGGAGCCTTATAAGGAGCTGGATGTGACCGAGTATGCTGTGCATAATCGAAAGCAGTATCAGCAGCAGATGTCGAAAACAGAGAGGAGGATGTCGTTGATGAAGTCGACGAAGGTGATGGGGCGCCAGAGTAGCGAGTTTGATCACAACAAGTGGTTGTTTGAGACAAAGGGGAGTTATGGATATGGAAACGCTATTTGGCCAAAGGTTGATGTGGAAGGGAGTCAAGATGGGATTGGGGGAGATCCGATGGTGTTTCATGATAAGCAATGGAGGCCTCTTACGCGCAAGTTGAATATCTCTGCTGCAATTCTCAGTCCATATAGGTAAAACAGTTTCACTCATTCATTAGGGTTTAGGGTTTTCCTTCTTAGAATGATTGAATCCAAGTCCTTTGTATATTTGTGCTTGGCTTTTGCGTGTGTGTCTTAGTATGTCTTTAAACACCTTGACTGTCTGAGGATCTATGCATGTGTTATATTTGTCTTATATACTCGAAATTCACTAATTACTAATGGTCAAACATCAATTAGACTTTGGACTTCATAATGTGAATTTTAAACTTGATTGCTGAACGATGTGCGTCGTGGATAATCTAAACTCTTATAGCTGCTTTGATTTGCTAGTCTAATGACCAAACATAATACATAGGTTGCTTCACAGATACTAATCCTATTAGTGACAAAACATACTTGAATGTTTATATTTAATCATATTATGCTAGTCTAATGACCAAACATAATACATAGGTTGAGCTTCACAGATACTAATCATATTACTAATAACCAAACAAACTTGAATGTTTATATTTAACCATATTACTAAGGTGCAATGACAGAGAAATTACAATTTGGAATTCTTAACTTCATTGTTATGAGCTTCAAATCTTCAATGATAGTTGACTGACTACTCTTTTCGTTGATTCTGTGTAGTCATTAGTATTTCTGAAACTGCTGCTTTGATATGCTAATAGTCCCATTCCCTAGTTACAAAACATACTTCAGTGCCATATTATTAATGAGCAACGACAATATGGACTACTTGTTAGTAATATCATTTTCATCAGCTTCAAAGATAATGGACTACTATTTTTCAGCTTTCTAGTATTTTCTTTTTATTCTTTTTTGGGACTCCATAACTACTGCATATTGTGTAAAGTAAGCTTACATTTGTTTTCCTGTTGTTTGGCATATTCTTTCAGGCTTTTAATATTCGTTCGAATGGTGGTCCTTGGATTGTTTTTGCAATGGAGAATCAGAAATCCAAATGAAGATGCTGTCTGGTTGTGGGCTATGTCAGTGGTTTGTGAAATCTGGTTTGCCATCTCATGGCTACTTGATCAGCTTCCAAAGCTCTGTCCCATCAATCGCATTACCAATCTCGATGTTTTAAAGGAGAAATTTGAAACACCGAGCCTCAGCAATCCTACTGGAAAATCTGATCTTCCAGGCATAGACATTTTTGTCTCTACAGCAGATCCAGAGAAAGAACCACCTCTTGTCACCGCAAACACAATTCTGTCGATTCTTGCAGCTGACTACCCTGTTGAGAAGCTTGCGTGTTATGTTTCTGATGATGGAGGTGCACTTTTGACATTTGAGGCCATGGCAGAAGCTGCTAGTTTTGCCAACTTGTGGGTACCTTTTTGCCGGAAGCATAATATTGAGCCAAGAAACCCAGAATCTTACTTCAGTCTGAAGAAAGATCCTTACAAGAACAAAGTACGACAAGATTTTGTTAGAGACCGAAGGAGAGTAAAGCGTGAGTATGATGAATATAAGGTTAGGATTAATGGCCTTCCTGATTCAATTCGGAGACGTTCAGAGGCCTACAATGCTAGGGATGAGATGAAGGCTATGAAACTTGGGAGAGCGATTGGAAATGATGAAGAAGTTGATAAGATAAAGATCCCAAAAGCAACTTGGATGGCTGATGGAACACACTGGCCTGGTACCTGGACAGTTCCTGCCCCTGAGCATTGTAGGGGTGATCATGCTAGTATCATGCAGGTATATGATCTCTGTTGTTTTAATTTATAGAATTACATGCCCTATTAAATATGAGTTCCAATGCAGTAATCTGACAATAAACGCAGCTTCAGCATATTCTTCCCCCACCCCCCCCCCCCCCTCCGGGCCCCAAAAAAAAAAAAAACACACACACTCTTCAAAAACCATTTTGCCTTTTGTTATGTATTAGTTTTCCTCAACTTTTCTGCATGTTGTTATGTACTTTGTAAGCACTGGTATAGTTAGTTATATATGCATCCACATTGAACTTGAAAAACCATCTATTAATCCAATATTATGTCACTGAGTTTCAATGGACTTTAACACTTGGTAATTATCTGATTACGTTTAGCTAGAAGCCAGAATTCTTCATTGTAGTTAATAGCTACCCAAATGGACATTAAGCACTAGTGTATGTACAGCCTATCTGTTATATAAGCATGCACACTGAATTAATACAAGCTGACAATCCGTATTATATTTTTTGTTTGGAAACAGTTCCTAGATTTTTATATGTCACCCTATAGTATATATGCATCCACATTGAAGTAAATAACCTGATATTTATATATGCATCTCCATTTATTCGATAGCAAGCATCTCATCTGTTCATATTGTTTGTTTTGGTGAGTTCATATCATATATTCACTACACTCAGAAATAATGCTAACTGCTTCAGTTTTCGTTTGGAGCTTTCATTTACTAATTTTGTAATATATGCAGGTGATGTTGAAACCTCCTAGTGATGAACCACTGAAAGGAACAACAGTGGATTCAAATTCCATGGATCTAAGTGAGGTTGACATTCGTCTTCCAATGTTAGTTTATGTTTCTCGTGAGAAGCGACCTGGCTATGATCACAACAAGAAGGCTGGTGCTATGAATGCCTTGGTTCGTGCCTCAGCTGTTATGTCCAATGGCCCCTTCATTCTCAACCTTGACTGTGACCACTACATCTACAATTCCCAAGCATTGAGAGAAGGCATGTGCTTCATGATGGATCGTGGTGGTGACCGCATTAGTTATGTCCAGTTTCCTCAAAGGTTTGAAGGAATAGACCCTTCTGACCGTTATGCCAACCACAACACTGTTTTCTTTGATGTCAACATGCGTGCACTTGATGGCATTCAAGGTCCAGTTTATGTTGGAACAGGTTGCCTCTTTCGACGAACTGCCCTTTATGGATTTGATCCACCTCGAGTGAAAGATCGTAATGGTTGTTGCTGTGGTGGCCGCAATAAGAAATCTAAATCTTCTTCAGTTGTTTCTGCCCCTGAAATTGACTCTCAAACAATACAAGTGGGAGACTTTGATGATGATAACGAAATGAATGCCATTATTCCTAAAAGGTTTGGGAACTCAAGTTTCCTTGTAGACTCTATCCAAGTGGCAGAATTCCAAGGTCGTCCTCTTGCTGATCATCCATCATTGAAAAATGGACGACCACCAGGTGCTCTTACATTTCCTCGTGAGCTTCTTGATGCATCAACAGTTGCAGAGGCAATCAGTGTCATCTCCTGCTGGTATGAGGATAAGACTGAATGGGGCCAACGCATTGGGTGGATTTATGGTTCAGTAACTGAAGATGTTGTCACAGGTTATAGGATGCATAATAGAGGATGGAGGTCTGTTTATTGTGTAACAAAAAGAGATGCATTTCGGGGTTCTGCCCCAATCAATCTCACTGATCGCCTTCACCAAGTTCTCCGATGGGCTACTGGATCTGTCGAGATTTTCTTTTCCCGAAACAATGCTCTTTTCGCAAGCTCCAAAATGAAGTTTCTACAAAGGATAGCATACCTCAATGTTGGAATGTACCCATTCACTTCCTTTTTCCTCATTGTCTACTGCTTCCTTCCAGCACTTTCACTCATTTCCGGCCAGTTCATAGTTCAGACCCTCAACATAACCTTCCTGGTATACCTTTTAGGCATCACATTGACCCTCATTCTTCTTGCTGTGCTCGAGATCAAGTGGTCTGGAATTGAACTAGAAGAGTGGTGGAGGAATGAACAGTTTTGGTTGATTGGAGGAACAAGCGCCCATCTTGCAGCTGTGCTTCAAGGTCTTCTAAAGGTCATTGCAGGTATTGAGATCTCATTCACACTGACATCAAAATCTGGAGGTGGTGATGATATAGATGATGAGTTTGTGGATTTGTATATCTTCAAATGGACATCACTGATGATACCGCCAATCACAATCATGATGACAAACTTGATTGGAATAGCTATTGCTGTTTGTCGAACAGTATATAGTGTCATACCACAGTGGAGCAAATTGCTTGGAGGGGTGTTCTTCAGTTTTTGGGTGCTGGCACATCTCTATCCCTTTGCAAAAGGGCTTATGGGAAGACGAGGGAAGACACCGACCATTGTGTTTGTGTGGTCTGGTCTTATGGCAATCACCATATCTCTCCTTTGGGTGGCTATTAGTCCCCCATCAGGTACTAATCAAATTGGTGGGTCATTCCAGTTCCCTTGATGCCATCTAGATGTACTTAGTATTATTCTTTTGTCTCCAATGTCCATCTAAAGTTAAACATTAAGCCAGATAGCACCTGTAGGAGTTCATAGGGTCTCAGGTGAAATGTAAATTTTCTGTCCTTGTGTTGTTACTTCATTTGAATTTGATTGTTCAACATGGGAGTACAATTCCAGTTCAGATAGCTTGTTTTGCAACAGGGCATTAGTACTTCTTTTGCTATGGAATGAAGTTTTTAACTACTCTCTGTCTCCATAGTCCATACCTAAAGTGATATACTATGAACCTAATTCATGTCTTCATGAAACAAAAATAGTGCAAACATATCTGCGAATTGGAGCTTATACAATCATTACAAAAAGACAAACGAAACGTATTGTTCTTCCATTTTGCTTTTAGTTTGCAGTAGTCCTCAGTACCAGAGGCTTCCAGAGCCCCTTAATGATTGGCCCTCATCCTTCTTCTTGACAGCATAATGAACCAAACACAGCACCACTTGTTAGAGACGAAACAATGAACCAAGGAATAGAAAGAAATTCCATAACAAGCAGTGAGATATAAGAGATCCACAAACTAATCATTAATAAGTTCATCAACCAAAAACATTCAGCAAAAGAGATCCACAAACTAATCATTAATAAGTTTATCAACCAAAAACATTCAGCGATTGTTTTGGTGTTCCTGAAAGCAGACACATGAGTCACGAGCACTGTAAGGAGATATATGGCCAGATTCACATGTCTCCGAGGAAAAGTATCCCACAGCCTGGTGCCTAACAACTCGACATGGACAGATTAGTCAGCATCATCTCAACACCACTAAAAATATAGTTGAGGAAAACTATCAAATAAGTCGATATAAGCACTAGCAAAATATGAAAACTAATTACAGTTGAAGAAAAACATCATGTATAAAAAGAACTGTGAACAGGAGCATACAGAAGATCAGATCAAACCTAGCTCACCTAAACATAGATTGTTTGAATCAACAAAAGAAAGCCACACATGATATTTAGTTTTACGTCAAAAAAAAAGAACAAAAGCAAGCTCAGTAATAGTGACATCTATTCTTTGCTACAGGGAAATAGACGCATGCATATAGTTCACTTTACCCTAGCCATAACAAATTATAGTCTATCAAAATTTTATTAATCTAGTCCTTTACATATTATGGGAAAATAACCAGAATCAATGACCAGAATGTAAAATATAGAAATAAAGAACAATAATTCAGTATCTCTACCTAACAACTCTAGTCCCTATACCTAAAGTTGATGTTGCTAAGAACACAATCATCTGATAAGGACACAAATAGTTCAGAACATAAGAAATATTGTATTATTCCACAACCATCATCTTGTTGAAGGAAAATCACACTATGCCAATAATGCCTTCAGATGACACACTTCAGACAACAGAGTTCTTGTTTTCTGTCGTCTGAATTTTTTAAACTTGTTTAGACAACATATATATTAATTCTGTTGTCTGAATAGTATAAGAATTCATACTATTTTAGTTTTTCTTGCTTTGAAAAATTCAGACGACAGATAAATGTCGTATGAATAAATCGAGAAATTCTCACTTTCAATTGAAAAAAATAAGACGATAGATTTATGTTGTCTGAATGAAACGGAGAAATTACTTTACCTTATATGTCCAAAAATTAGTTTTTGTTACCATGTAATAACTTATCATCAATTTGCCTTAACATGTCCACGTTTTTCCCACACTTCGTCAAAAATCAAAAACACCTTCTCGCGCCTAGCTCTCTCTCGACCTAGCAGCGACCCTAGGCAACCCAGAGGAATAACCCAGCAACATCCCATCCATTACCAGCAACCCAACCCAGATTCCCTTGATTCCTCTCCATAAAAAAAAAAGACAGAAGATTCCTTTGCACTCTCCGAACTAGGTTTTCCCAGAACTGGAGTTCTTCGATTTCAAGAGCTAGAGTCCGAAGTATTCAGTATTGTTAATTGCATGGTAAACTCGTTCTTCCTCTTAGGGTTTCGACTTCGAATCGTTTTGGATTTTAGGGTTTTGTTGGGATTTTGATTTGGGGGTTTTGCTAATTTTCTTTGAAATTAGATTGGGGCATTAGGGATTTTGTTGATTTACAGGTTAGAGGTGACTGAAATGGAATTGAATTTTACTCAGGTTTAGGGATCTGGTACTGAGTTTTTGGATTACCTTATTGGTTTATTCTTTAATTCGATTTGGGTGTTTATTAGCTATAACCTTTGAATAAAATTTGCTTGAACTTTATGGGTGTTCTTCAAATCGTTTTGAGCTGGACTCCGATTCGTCGTCGTTGTACTGTCTCCAACTCTGAAGCCACCGCTGCTAAATGACGCCAACAATTAGGCTCTGGGTCAGGGTCTGCCATCGATGGATCCTCGGGAGCTTTGATGGCAAAGCCTAAGCCTCTGCGTTTGGAAGCCTCTCCAAATTTTGGTAAGTCCAAATTCTGGAAAGTCTCTTCTTTTAAGTTGCAAGAATGGATTTTGGGTGTTTTCTGATCAGGATATAGAATGATTGAACAGAAGGACGAGAATTTGGGCAATTAGGGAGTGGAGATATGGAATCACTTGGCATGGATTTGCAAAGGTACCAGCTTTGTCGATTATTTCATTCTAAGCACATAAAATTTCTTGAAGTGGGATCAATCCAATTACTATACCCTGTTAGTAGACAATTGAGCTCTGTAATATGGACATTTTTAGCAACTAGTGCAATGCTCTTTAGAGGCTAAGATTATAGACTTTCTACAAGAGGTTCAAGGGACCAAGCTGATAAAATTTAACAAAGGAGTATTTAATTTTATGATGTTTGACATTGATTCAAATAACATAGTCGTCATTGTCATCGCTTAATTGCAATGCCATATTACAAACCCAATGGTACATTCCCAGGCTTGAGAGTGATGCTACCAACAATTGAGCTACGACTTATATAGTCCTATTGATACATTCTAATTTGTTCATGTATTGTTGTGGCTTTTTCCTGAACATGAGCTAGGTTTTCAAAAGGACACTCCAATCTTTATTCACCATTCCTTGTCCTGCCACTGCTTTGCTTTCTTTTAATACCTATCATCCATATTCATAATTTACTGGTTAATGTACCGCACATTTCTCCAGAAACCACATTGGTTATCTTTGAACCTTTGATATATATATTTTGTCACTAAGCTAGCCGATCACTTTGAAGTATAAGCATTTCCATCTTCA